>JAEHOE010000078.1:0-605143 GCA_016858145.1 Edaphochlamys debaryana
TCCCTTCCCTTCCCTTCCCTTCCCTTCCCTTCCCTTCCATTCCCTTCCCTTCCCTTCCCTTCCCTTCCCTTCCTTCCCCCCTTACTGGCCTCTTCCCCTACAGCACCAGACACGCACGATGGGCGTGCCCCGCCTCCTAGCTACGGTAGAGCGCACCGACCGACATTGTCGGCGGCCGCGGCCCGGTCCGCGTTGGCCAGAGGCCCAGCTCCGCTCAAGTTAGAGTACTCGCTGACCACCCCCTTGAACCGCGCGCGACGCACTCGCGCGAACCTGACCGGCCACATCAATGGCTTCTCCGCAGCAGAACTCGGAAAGAAAGATACCCTGGACCTAGTGAAACTGGCAATTAGCGACATCACGGATGAGCTCAAGAACGCTGGCCCGAAGGCCGTTCAGCAATTCGGCGGCATCCGATTCACGGACCTTAGCACAGCGGACCCCCGACGCCCCAGCCGCCTGCCTGGCCACCATCACGCTGGCCCTGAGCGATGCTGGGCAGGCGAAGCTCAAGAGCATGCTGGCCGCGGGTGGCCGACTACGCCGGCGACAGCGTGTTCCAAACCCCCGCCATCCTCTCTGGCCCCCCCACCGCCCCCTCCTACATCCCCGAGGTGGACTGGACGGTGGAGTGGACCGAGGACCTCATCGCCATCGACATCCTACGGCTGGCCGACCGAGTTTCGGTGAACTGAACGTGCGAGAGGTGACCCGCTTCACCCTGGGCTCCCTCCCTGCGCGCGTGGCAACGCACGTGGACGGCTGCTCGGCCCTGGAGTCGGGAGACCGCTGCATCCTGTACTTCCCGGCGGGCACGAAGCTCCCGGGAAACCTGAACGAGCCCCCCTCCGGCCTCGGGCCGGAAAGAGCGGGAGGACTGGACCAAGTACCTGGACGGGTCGAAGACCAACGACCCCACCTTCACGCTGCGGTGCCGCCCCCTGCACCGGGGCAACTACGACCGCGCCTTCCGCAATGGCGCCCTCAAGCACGAGGCGTACAGCAACAGCAAGCAGCGGCACCAGCCGCCGGAGTCGGAGGACGCCGAGGACCCGTACATCGGCCCCTGGGCGGATTGACGTGGACGCGGCTGAGGCTGAGGCGGCAGCCGCAGCGGCCGCCGCCGCCGCAGCAGCAGCAGCAGGAGCGGCCGTACAGGAGGAGGAGGCGGAGGGCTCGGGGGAGACCGGGGGCGGCGGCGCACCAGCGGCCAGCACCGAGACTGTGGGGGTGGCGGCTGAGGAGCAGGAGGCGGACTCCACCGCTGCCGTGGAGTCGCACCCCGAGGGCACCGACAGCGAGGGCGGCGAGAGGGCGGCGGAAGGGGGCGAGGGACTGGGGGCGGACGAGGCGGACCCAGCCGCCCACGAGGAGCCAGCGGGAGCCGACGGGCAGGCGGGCTTGGGCTGCGCGCCCAACGCCGCGGCTGGGGCGGGAGACGACGGCCAGCTGCCGCCGGGCCTGCTGCGTGCCGCCGCCGCCGTGGACCCGGAGGGCGACGACGAGCAGATCACGGCGCTGGCAGCCCTAGCGCTACCCCAGCGGGGCGGAGCGGGCAGGGGCCGCGGCCCTGCACGGGGCGGGGCCACAGGCCCGCCTCAGCGGCAAGAACGGCAGGGGCGGCGGCAGCACCGGCTCGAGCCCCCCTGGGAAAAAGACGAGGGTGCCGCTGCCCTCGGAGACGGACCTGGACGACGCTGGTGGAGGCCACGCCATCCCGGCGCGCCGCTCCCTCGCTGCCAGCTGGGCGGAGGTGGCTTCGGGCGACCTCATCTAAATGCCCGGGCGCCGCCCTCGGGAGCGAGCGGGACTCCCACCGCTCAGGGTCGCAACCCACAACGTACGAGGCATCTTGGGGGGTGGAAACCGTCAGCTGGATCGCCTTACCGCCCTCATGCAGCAGTGGGCGAGGCAGCGGCTTGACGTAGTATGTTTACAAGAGACTAAGCTCCCAGCAGCGCAGACCAACTTGGTGCAGACCCAGATGAGCGTCATTGCAGCCAGCTCCACGTGGGCGACTGGCAATCCTTTTGGTCGCCGGCAGGCCAGGGGCCACGGGGCGGCCCAGCCGGCGGCGTCGCCATCCTGATACGTAAAGCCTTGATAACTGGAGGAGCTCTACAAGTGCCTGTGGCTCCTTCAACGACCGACACAGAGGGCCGACTTGTGCAGCTGCCAGTACGATGGGGTGGCCACAGCTTCACGCTGACCTGCGCCTACCTTCCTTCCGCCAACCCTTCAGCTCAACGTTGCTTTATTGAGACTGTCCTCGGCCCCAGTCTGTCAGCCACGAGCACCCACCTCCTAGCAGCCGACTTCAACTTCGTCCCCAACCCCGCCCTGGACAGCATCTCGGCCGCATGGGCGCCCCGACGATGCCGCCACCACAGCAACTTTCTCCACCTTCTGCCCAGGCCTCGTTGACGTCTATCGTGCCCTTCACCCCGAGCAGCGCGCATACACGTTCACCAACGGCGCCAGCGCCGCCCGCCTCGACCGCCTTCTCGCCTCCAGTCCCCTGGCGGCCCACGTGCCCACCTGCCGCGTGGAGTCAGGCCGCCCCTCTGACCACCGGCTGGTTTCCATCTACATCAACCCCCTTGATACGGCACGGCCCCCCGGGCGGGGCCTCCCAAGAGCCCGCCTCCACTTCTTGGATCACCCCGACCTGCGAGACCAGTTTGGCGACTGGCTTATACAAGCGAGTGCCGCACGCCCAACCACGCCCGCCGAGTGCCTGCAGTGGTGGACCCGCTTCAAGCGCTCCCTCCTCATCAGCTGCAAACCGACTCAACCGTATGGCCCGCCAGCGCCGCCTGCAGGCAACTGCAGAAGCAGAGGCGGCTGCCCAAGCAGAAGCCGCAGCATTTGCAGCCGTAGCAGCAGGCGACCTCAGCGCCGCGTCAGCAGCGGCCGCCGCGCGCGCAGCTGCCGCCGCCGCCAGCCTCCGCGCCGCAGCACCATGGGCCCGCCGCGCACGTCAAGCCTGGCTCCGGACTGGGGAGCGCCCCTGCCCAGCCATCACACGACTAATCCGCCCCGTCTCAGGTGGCTGCGTCATACGACAGCTTCAGCGCCCTGACGGGTCCCAGGCAACCAATCCCGAAGAGTTACCTGAGGTGATGGCAGAGTTCTGGAGCAGAGTCAGCACAGCCGCAGCTGCCGACCCAGAAGCCCGCGCACAGGTCTTACACGCCCTACGTGCAGCCGGCAACCGCTGCCCGCCGAGCCGTGTAGCCGAGATGGGGGCAGCGGAGGTTCTGGCAAAGGAGGTAGCCACAGCTATTGCAGGCGCCCGGCCCGGAACTGCCCCCGGCGCAGATGGCATCCCCATGGATCTCTACAAGGCGTACGCAGCACAGCTAACCCCTATCCTCGTTGACGTCTTCACCGCCATTGGGACCACCGAGTCGACCCCAGCAGGCTTTCTGGACGCAGTGATCTCGTGCTTTCACAAGGGCGGGGACCCAGCTGTCGCCGCCATGTACCGCCCAATCGCCCTCCTGGACACGGACTACCGCCTCCTTGCCCGCGTCCTCGCCCGCCGCCTCCTCCCCGCCTTCGTGGAGGCCATTGACAACGAGCAGACCGCCTTCCTCACCCTTCGCCTCATCTCCGACAACATCCTCCTCATGCAGCTGCTCGCTGAGTCCTTGCGCAAATCAGGCGAGTCGGGCCTCATAGCCTTCCTCGACTTCCACAAAGCGTACGACACCGTGGACAGGCCGTTCCTCCTCGCCTGCCTGGATGCTCTGGGGGTTGGCGATGGCTTTCTTAGATGGGTCAGACTGATCTACACGGGCACCAGATCGGCTGCCTTGGTCAACGGTCAGCTTTCCAGCTATAAGGCAGTTACAGCTGGGGTACGACAGGGCTGCCCGCTGGCCCCCCTTCTCTACCTGGCCCCCGGACAAGCCCTGCTCTCCTTCCTCAAGCGACTTGAACTGGGGTTCGCCCTAGCCAACACGCGCCTCACAGCCAGCCAGTATGCAGATGACTACGGACAGATCCTGCGATCCACCGCCCTCGTCTCCGCCCTGATGAGCGCCATGGACACCTTCGCAGCAGCGTCAGGCCAACGCCTCAACGTGGGAAAGTGCGAGCTCCTCCGCATTGGCACGCCGCCGCCCCCGGCCCTCCAGCAGCATCCCCCCCCCCGGACCCCAGGCTGCGGAGCAGGTTGCCGGCCTCCACCTCGCCGCCTCTGCACGCACCCTTGGCGTCACGTTCTCCACACAACCAACGGCGGCCACTCCCCTCCCTCCCCCCCTGCTGGACAAGTTCCTCAGCCGCCTGACTCTGATCGCGAGGATGGGCCTCTCAGCCTTCGGCGTTGCCTCATGCCTGTCCGCCTACGGCCTGGGCACCCTCCTCTACCACTGCCAGCACAACGGCCTACCCCCTCGTACGGCGACAGAGCACCTAGTGGGCACGGTGGCGGCCCTGACCGACCGCAACATGACGCCTGCTCGATACAGGGACAACCCCAACGCACTGCCCGCAGGAGCACCCACGAGCTGCATGCACCTCTCCCCGGCAGTTGGCGGCTTTGGCCTGCTCCCCCTCGTCGAGCACACTGGCGCCAGGCACGCGAGTGCGGCAGTCCGTGGCATTCTGGGCGCCTGCGGCCTCCTCCGCTACCGCCCGCCGTGGACCGCGCCGCTCGTCTCCCTGCTCCGCTCAACCCACCCAGCAGCACACCCGCTCTGCCTCCTGACAATGCGGCGCCCGACCTCGTCGATCGGTCTCCGCATCTTGGGGGCCACAGTCCAACGCGCAACCTCACCAGCACTGGTGCGCGTGGCAGGCGCGCTAGCGCTGCTGCCCCGGGCCCAAGTGATTGCTCCCATGCCAGCCGGAGCCTGGGTCTACAATGCACCGCTTTGGGGCAACCCAGCCCTGCCCGCGGGGAACATCGACAACAACGCCCCAAGCTGGGGCCTCGAAGGCGAGTTCACAGATCTGTTCGCGGTTCCGGGACTGCGGACAGTAGGCACGGCAGTCCGCTGCCTAGATGAGCTTGAGCGCATCGAGGGATGCACGGGCTGGAGGGCAGCATAGGCCGGGCTCTCGCACGGGCGAGGGCCCAGATCAACAGGTCATATACCGAAAGGGTAGTACAGAGCATTTTGGGCACGCAGGTGGGAGCGCTCCCGCAAGCACTCCGCAATGGACTAGACATGGGACAGCGCCTGGGCGCGCTTATTAGCCGGCTCCCGGCCGGGTGGGCCGAAGCAGCACGGGGGGTGGACGATCAGGCGGCCGCCCCAGGGGAAGAAGAGGCTTGGGCGAACATTGCCAGGGGCATAGGCTGGGAGGACGTCAGCTTGGCAAAGATGACAGTTAGCCTGGCCACGCACTTGCAATTGGGACCGGCTCGGGTTAAGCTAGCACGGAAGCATGCACTTTACATTCAGGAGGCGTACGGCACAGACACGGCATCAGCAGAAGCAGTGGCAAGTCTGAAAGCGGTTTGGCCGAGGTTGTGGGGCATTAAGTGGGATCCGGGCAATAAAGAGCCCTTGTGGAGGCTGGCGATGGATGGCTTCCCGGGATTTGGCATGCACCGGAGCCAGTTAGGAACTGAGAACGTGGCGAGGTGTCCGTGTGGGCGGGCCATGGAGCAAGGCGATCGGCTCCACCATTTCTGGTATTGTCCAGCCGCTGTGGCTGTTCGTATGCGCCTCAGTCATGGTATTGGCAGGGCGGTGAAACGACACGAGGTGTGGCTTGCTGTGCCCCCAGAGGGCACCGGGATTCATGCGCGAGTGTGGGACGTGGTGTGTCTGGCCGCGATATGCGCGATGGACCGGGCCAGAAGGTACAAGTATGCGCACAGGGACGCTCAGGACCACTCCTTGATGATGGCACAGGCTTTAGCAGTAGCACGAGGCGAGTTTGAGGGCCGTTTGCAGTGTTTTGCGGAGGTTGGGCTCACGCACAGGGGCTGGGATGAGGTCCCAAGCGACCACCCTTTCCTAGCGGCCAGGGCGGACGGATCAGTGCAGTATGCAGGCCCGGACGCCCCTTGATGGAGGCGGGGCACACCCTGCGGCGCATAACAAACGGGAGGGAGCCGCAGGGGGGGGGGGGGGGGGGTTTCGCCCGGCGGCGCATAACAAACGGGAGGGAGCCGCAGGGCAGGGGCGGGGACCGGGTGAGCTACACGTGGCGTTTGATGGGATGTGCACCTTGCGGAAAGGGGACATAGTCCTCTGCGGCGCATAACAAACGGGAGGGAGCCGCAGAGTGGGAGTGATTGTGGGGTCGGGAGAGCCAGGATCGAGAGGTGTACGGCCAACAGTGTGAGCACATGATGAACGGTGAACGGTTACTGGTAGGAGGCGCGGCCGAGGAGGGGCCATCGATACACGCTGAGCATGGTCATTGCGTGCCAAGGACTAAGGTGGTACCTGAGTGTGGTCAGTGCAAGTTATGACAGGGACTTGCGTTCTGGCTTGCAGGGGGCAAGCCCGTGAGGTGGGTCGCTTGGCCCCAGCGTTCAGCGCTGTGACCCCAGGGGGGTCCTTCATTGTAAACACCGAGGACTTCCCCCCCCCCCCGCCCAGGGCTATGCCTCAGCCCTGCGCTACCAACCGCCGCAGCCCCGCTTCGCGGCCGACCTGGTGCCACTGGGGGAATATGTGAGAAAGCACGTGCTCCAGCACGACCGCCTGGGGCGCGTCTTCAACGAATCGGACTTCCGGCATTGACCGGCCTACGGACATGCGGACATGCATATGCAAGAGGCATGTGCATAAGTTGCAAGGGGACTCGTGTTCTGAGGGCCATAACAACAGCGGCGGCGGGGCAGCGGTGCAGCAGGCAGCGCCTCGTGCTGCTGCTGAAGGGCGCAGGCACAAGCTTTGCGCGTGTTCTCTAGAAAGCGGGCGGAGGTGGGGCCGCCGCCCCCAACCAAGCTGCTAGCGGTCGTATCAAACTTGTTCTGCTGGGAACGGGCGTGCACGGCAGCCAGACAGCGGCGTGCGATGGCTGTGGATGTGTGATGTAACACGCGAAACGTTCGCTGCAACTAGTTGTGCACCGCAGACGGTCTGAAGAGGGAGATCCTTGTGCAGCCGCGCGTGGGGGGCGGAGCGGGCGGGGGCGCAAACGGCACGCGGGGGCACGCGAGCGGACGCGCGAGACGTCGCGACGACCGCGCTCCACTCCGACCGTATAGGCGACAGCTTGGCGGGGTCAGCCCAGGATGCAGAAAGCAGTCGGCGAGGTAGGCGGGGTGTGCTTGCACGCTCGCGACGTCGCGGGTGACTTTCGGGCGGATTCCGGCGCATGCTTGAACAGTTTCTGCCCGATTTCCAGCTGACATAGACATTGAATGAACCCTAAGCCAGCCAAAGCAGGCCCGATAATCCTTGCGCTAATGATGATGCGCCGTTTCCCCCGTTTGAAGGTGTGCCGTTTTCCCCTCAGCCCTGTGTGTCACGCAGCTTGGTGGCGTGGAAAGGCTGTGTGTGGGAAGCGGGGGGAAATGGCTGAAATGGGGAGGGGGGGCCGAGGCCCTCGGCAACCGACACCCTGCACAGCTGCTGCCAGCTACCACTTAATGGCCCCCGATGCGTCGCGTGTTCAACGTTCGCCGTCGCGCTTTACGTTGCCGACATGCTACTTTACCATCTGCTCATCTGAGTTGTCGGCTTGCTAAATGAATTCTCGTAGACGTGTTCATGCATGCAGTTAGGTCAAGGCAAGGCCCCTCACTCGTCTGTGGAAGATAGGGAATGCGTACATCCTTTCTCGCGTTGGCAAAACGGAGTTGCTTGCTCTGCACCTCTTGTGCTTTTAAGCGCATGCTTGCGTGCGGTTTGCGTAGGCTTGAGGCCGCCATCTAGTCGTCCAGCGTGGCTTTGCAGGCTTTCATAGTTGATGCGGCGTGCTTCTTTGCGCACGCATATCCTTTTGCTTGGAGCTAGTACGTGGCGGCATTCGGACCGGCGAGCGATGATGGCGGAGATGTCCTGCTCTGGTGCCCTTCGCACCGCGTTAAGCGTGGGAAACTCATACGAGTGAGTGCTTGTCTCGCTCAGTCGGGGCTCGGTGCTTGCCTCCATACCGCCGGGGCTCGTGCTCGCAGCGTTGCCGCCCCTGCTCGTTTGCTTGCCCCTGTACCGCCCAGTCGGGGCTCGTTTGCTTGCCCCTGTACCGCCCAGTCGGGGCTCGTTTGCTTGCCCCTGTACCACACAGTCGGGGCTCGTTGCTTGCCCCTGTACCGCCCAGTCGGGGCTCGTTTGCTTGCCCCTGTACCGCCCAGTCGGGGCTCGTTTGCTTGCCGCTGTACCGCCCAGTCAGGGCCCGTTGCTTGCCCCTGTACCGCCCAGTCGGGGCTCGTTGCCTTCCTACAGGCTCCCGCGCAACAGATGAAGGGGGGTTTGTTGGAGAGCTGAGTCAGGGCACGGTCGCCGGTCCTTCGGGCCCAGTCACTGGGTCGCTCTGGTTCGGAACGGCGTGTGATCTGACGCTTGCGGCTTGGGGGCCGCGCCGCCGCCGGCTCGCAGCGACGTCGAACCGGGTTGCACGGAGGCGCCGTTGTGACGCCTGTCATGGCAGCGTCGGTGGTTCGGAACGGCGTGTGATCTGACGCTTGCGGCTTGGGGGGCCGCGCCGTCGCCGGTTGCAGCGACGTCGAACGGCGTTGCACGGAGGCGCCGCTGTGACGCCTGGCGCGGCAACGTCGGTGGTTTGGATTGGCGTGCGATCTGGCGCTGGCGGCTTGGGGCCGTGCCGCCGCCGGTTCGCAGCGACGTCGAACCGGGTTGCACAGAGGCGCCGCTGTGACGCCTGTCATGGCCGCGTCGGTGGTTCGGAACGGCGTGTGATCTGACGCTTGCGGCTTGGGGGGCCGCGCCGTCGCCGGTTGCAGCGACGTCGAACGGCGTTGCACGGAGGCGCCGCTGTGACGCCTGGCGCGGCAACGTCGGCGGTTCGGATTGGCGTGCGATCTGGCGCTGGCGGCTTGGGGCCGTGCCGCCGCCGGTTCGCAGCGACGTCGAACCGGGTTGCACAGAGGCGCCGCTGTGACGCCTGTCATGGCCGCGTCGGTGGTTCGGAACGGCGTGCGATCTGACGCTTGCGGCTTGGGGGGCCGCGCCGTCGCCGGTTGCAGCGACGTCGAACGGGGTTGCACGGAGGCGCCGCTGTGACGCCTGGCGCGGCAACGTCGGTGGTTCGGATTGGCGTGCGATCTGGCGCTGGCGGCTTGGGGCCGTGCCGCCGCCGGTTCGCAGCGACGTCGAACCGGGTTGCACAGAGGCGCCGCTGTGACGCCTGTCATGGCCGCGTCGGTGGTTCGGAACGGCGTGCGATCTGACGCTTGCGGCTTGGGGGGCCGCGCCGTCGCCGGTTGCAGCGACGTCGAACGGGGTTGCACGGAGGCGCCGCTGTGACGCCTGGCGCGGCAACGTCGGTGGTTCGGATTGGCGTGCGATCTGGCGCTGGCGGCTTGGGGCCGTGCCGCCGCCGGTTCGCAGCGACATCGAACGGCGTTGCACGGAGGCGCCGCTGTGACGCCTGGCGCGGCAACGTCGGCGGTTCGGATTGGCGTGCGATCTGGCGCTGGCGGCTTGGGGCCGTGCCGTCGCCGGTTGCAGCGACATCGAACGGCGTTGCACGGAGGCGCCGCTGTGACGCCTGGCGCGGCAACGTCGGCGGTTCGGATTGGCGTGCGATCTGGCGCTGGCGGCTTGGGGCCGTGCCGTCGCCGGTTGCAGCGACATCGAACGGCGTTGCACGGAGGCGCCGCTGTGACGCCTGGCGCGGCAACGTCGGCGGTTCGGATTGGCGTGCGATCTGGCGCTGGCGGCTTGGGGCCGTGCCGCCGCCGGTTCGCAGCGACGTCGAACCGGGTTGCACAGAGGCGCCGCTGTGACGCCTGTCATGGCCGCGTCGGTGGTTCGGAACGGCGTGTGATCTGACGCTTGCGGCTTGGGGGGCCGCGCCGTCGCCGGTTGCAGCGACGTCGAACGGGGTTGCACGGAGGCGCCGCTGTGACGCCTGGCGCGGCAACGTCGGTGGTTCGGATTGGCGTGCGATCTGGCGCTGGCGGCTTGGGGCCGTGCCGCCGCCGGTTCGCAGCGACGTCGAACCGGGTTGCACAGAGGCGCCGCTGTGACGCCTGTCATGGCCGCGTCGGTGGTTCGGATTGGCGTGCGATCTGGCGCTGGCGGCTTGGGGCCGTGCCGCCGCCGGTTCGCAGCGACGTCGAACCGGGTTGCACAGAGGCGCCGCTGTGACGCCTGTCATGGCCGCGTCGGTGGTTCGGAACGGCGTGTGATCTGACGCTTGCGGCTTGGGGGGCCGCGCCGTCGCCGGTTGCAGCGACGTCGAACGGGGTTGCACGGAGGCGCCGCTGTGACGCCTGGCGCGGCAACGTCGGCGGTTCGGATTGGCGTGCGATCTGGCGCTGGCGGCTTGGGGCCGTGCCGCCGCCGGTTCGCAGCGACGTCGAACCGGGTTGCACGGAGGCGCCGCTGTGACGCCTGTCATGGCCGCGTCGGTGGTTCGGAACGGCGTGTGATCTGGCGCTGGCGGCTTGGGGGGCAGCACCGTCGCCGGTTCGCAGCGACGTCGAACCGGGTTGCACAGAGGCGCCGCTGTGACGCCTGTCATGGCCGCGTCGGTGGTTCGGAACGGCGTGTGATCTGACGCTTGCGGCTTGGGGGGCCGCGCCGTCGCCGGTTGCAGCGACGTCGAACGGGGTTGCACGGAGGCGCCGCTGTGACGCCTGGCGCGGCAACGTCGGTGGTTCGGATTGGCGTGCGATCTGGCGCTGGCGGCTTGGGGCCGTGCCGCCGCCGGTTCGCAGCGACGTCGAACCGGGTTGCACAGAGGCGCCGCTGTGACGCCTGTCATGGCCGCGTCGGTGGTTCGGATTGGCGTGCGATCTGGCGCTGGCGGCTTGGGGCCGTGCCGCCGCCGGTTCGCAGCGACGTCGAACCGGGTTGCACAGAGGCGCCGCTGTGACGCCTGTCATGGCCGCGTCGGTGGTTCGGAACGGCGTGTGATCTGACGCTTGCGGCTTGGGGGGGCCGCGCCGTCGCCGGTTGCAGCGACGTCGAACGGGGTTGCACGGAGGCGCCGCTGTGACGCCTGGCGCGGCAACGTCGGTGGTTCGGATTGGCGTGCGATCTGGCGCTGGCGGCTTGGGGCCGTGCCGCCGCCGGTTCGCAGCGACATCGAACGGCGTTGCACGGAGGCGCCGCTGTGACGCCTGGCGCGGCAACGTCGGCGGTTCGGATTGGCGTGCGATCTGGCGCTGGCGGCTTGGGGCCGTGCCGTCGCCGGTTGCAGCGACATCGAACGGCGTTGCACGGAGGCGCCGCTGTGACGCCTGGCGCGGCAACGTCGGCGGTTCGGATTGGCGTGCGATCTGGCGCTGGCGGCTTGGGGCCGTGCCGCCGCCGGTTCGCAGCGACGTCGAACCGGGTTGCACAGAGGCGCCGCTGTGACGCCTGTCATGGCCGCGTCGGTGGTTCGGAACGGCGTGTGATCTGACGCTTGCGGCTTGGGGGGGCCGCGCCGTCGCCGGTTGCAGCGACGTCGAACGGGGTTGCACGGAGGCGCCGCTGTGACGCCTGGCGCGGCAACGTCGGTGGTTCGGATTGGCGTGCGATCTGGCGCTGGCGGCTTGGGGCCGTGCCGCCGCCGGTTCGCAGCGACATCGAACGGCGTTGCACGGAGGCGCCGCTGTGACGCCTGGCGCGGCAACGTCGGCGGTTCGGATTGGCGTGCGATCTGGCGCTGGCGGCTTGGGGCCGTGCCGTCGCCGGTTGCAGCGACATCGAACGGCGTTGCACGGAGGCGCCGCTGTGACGCCTGGCGCGGCAACGTCGGCGGTTCGGATTGGCGTGCGATCTGGCGCTGGCGGCTTGGGGCCGTGCCGCCGCCGGTTCGCAGCGACGTCGAACCGGGTTGCACAGAGGCGCCGCTGTGACGCCTGTCATGGCCGCGTCGGTGGTTCGGAACGGCGTGTGATCTGACGCTTGCGGCTTGGGGGGCCGCGCCGTCGCCGGTTGCAGCGACGTCGAACGGGGTTGCACGGAGGCGCCGCTGTGACGCCTGGCGCGGCAACGTCGGTGGTTCGGATTGGCGTGCGATCTGGCGCTGGCGGCTTGGGGCCGTGCCGCCGCCGGTTCGCAGCGACATCGAACGGCGTTGCACGGAGGCGCCGCTGTGACGCCTGGCGCGGCAACGTCGGCGGTTCGGATTGGCGTGCGATCTGGCGCTGGCGGCTTGGGGCCGTGCCGTCGCCGGTTGCAGCGACATCGAACGGCGTTGCACGGAGGCGCCGCTGTGACGCCTGGCGCGGCAACGTCGGCGGTTCGGATTGGCGTGCGATCTGGCGCTGGCGGCTTGGGGCCGTGCCGCCGCCGGTTCGCAGCGACGTCGAACCGGGTTGCACAGAGGCGCCGCTGTGACGCCTGTCATGGCCGCGTCGGTGGTTCGGAACGGCGTGTGATCTGACGCTTGCGGCTTGGGGGGCCGCGCCGTCGCCGGTTGCAGCGACGTCGAACGGGGTTGCACGGAGGCGCCGCTGTGACGCCTGGCGCGGCAACGTCGGTGGTTCGGATTGGCGTGCGATCTGGCGCTGGCGGCTTGGGGCCGTGCCGCCGCCGGTTCGCAGCGACATCGAACGGCGTTGCACGGAGGCGCCGCTGTGACGCCTGGCGCGGCAACGTCGGCGGTTCGGATTGGCGTGCGATCTGGCGCTGGCGGCTTGGGGCCGTGCCGCCGCCGGTTCGCAGCGACGTCGAACCGGGTTGCACAGAGGCGCCGCTGTGACGCCTGTCATGGCCGCGTCGGTGGTTCGGAACGGCGTGTGATCTGACGCTTGCGGCTTGGGGGGCCGCGCCGTCGCCGGTTGCAGCGACGTCGAACGGGGTTGCACGGAGGCGCCGCTGTGACGCCTGGCGCGGCAACGTCGGTGGTTCGGATTGGCGTGCGATCTGGCGCTGGCGGCTTGGGGCCGTGCCGCCGCCGGTTCGCAGCGACATCGAACGGCGTTGCACGGAGGCGCCGCTGTGACGCCTGGCGCGGCAACGTCGGCGGTTCGGATTGGCGTGCGATCTGGCGCTGGCGGCTTGGGGCCGTGCCGTCGCCGGTTGCAGCGACATCGAACGGCGTTGCACGGAGGCGCCGCTGTGACGCCTGGCGCGGCAACGTCGGCGGTTCGGATTGGCGTGCGATCTGGCGCTGGCGGCTTGGGGCCGTGCCGCCGCCGGTTCGCAGCGACGTCGAACCGGGTTGCACAGAGGCGCCGCTGTGACGCCTGTCATGGCCGCGTCGGTGGTTCGGAACGGCGTGTGATCTGACGCTTGCGGCTTGGGGGGCCGCGCCGTCGCCGGTTTGCAGCGACGTCGAACGGGGTTGCACGGAGGCGCCGCTGTGACGCCTGGCGCGGCAACGTCGGTGGTTCGGATTGGCGTGCGATCTGGCGCTGGCGGCTTGGGGCCGTGCCGCCGCCGGTTCGCAGCGACATCGAACGGCGTTGCACGGAGGCGCCGCTGTGACGCCTGGCGCGGCAACGTCGGCGGTTCGGATTGGCGTGCGATCTGGCGCTGGCGGCTTGGGGCCGTGCCGTCGCCGGTTGCAGCGACATCGAACGGCGTTGCACGGAGGCGCCGCTGTGACGCCTGGCGCGGCAACGTCGGCGGTTCGGATTGGCGT
Organism: Edaphochlamys debaryana; assembly: GCA_016858145.1. Classification (NCBI taxonomy): domain Eukaryota; kingdom Viridiplantae; phylum Chlorophyta; class Chlorophyceae; order Chlamydomonadales; genus Edaphochlamys; species Edaphochlamys debaryana. Next base: position 13,684 of record JAEHOE010000078.1, read on the forward strand.
GCGATCTGGCGCTGGCGGCTTGGGGCCGTGCCGCCGCCGGTTCGCAGCGACGTCGAACCGGTTTGCACGGAGGCGCCGCTGTGACGCCTGTCATGGCCGCGTCGGTGGTTCGGAACGGCGTGTGATCTGACGCTTGCGGCTTGGGGGGCCGCGCCGTCGCCGGTTGCAGCGACGTCGAACGGGGTTGCACGGAGGCGCCGCTGTGACGCCTGGCGCGGCAACGTCGGCGGTTCGGATTGGCGTGCGATCTGGCGCTGGCGGCTTGGGGCCGTGCCGCCGCCGGTTCGCAGCGACGTCGAACCGGGTTGCACGGAGGCGCCGCTGTGACGCCTGTCATGGCCGCGTCGGTGGTTCGGAACGGCGTGTGATCTGGCGCTGGCGGCTTGGGGGGCAGCACCGTCGCCGGTTCGCAGCGACGTCGAACCGGGTTGTGCGGAGGCTGCGCATCTCCGGCTGCCGGCGCGCGGACGTTGGCGGTTCGGCGGCTCGGTGCCCTGGGGGTGTACGAATGGTTGCGTAATTTAGTTTGAGTTTGGCTTCGAGTTGGTGTTAGGTTTGGGCGCTTAGTAACCTTCGCTGCGCAGACGTGAGGAGGTCGGGCGTTTAGGTCAGCTGGCGTGGCAGCGGCGGGTTTTTTGCCTTGTGGGTCCGCCCTGTTCCGTTTTTTCCCCGCCGCAGTCAGCCGCGCCAGCAATGTTTCTCTCGGAATCCAGGTGCGGGCCGTCCGGCCGCCTTACGGTTGTGCTAGGTGTTTATCGCGGAGACGTCCCCGCCCTCGGTCCTTCCCCCCTATTCTGTTGCCCCGGGCGCGTGCGGGGGTGGTAGGATTCCGCAGCTGTTGAGCATTATTTGAAGGGTGTTGTGCGGTTGGCTGGACTGTGCGCGGAGGTGGAGCGCGCTGTTTTCTAGTGCCAAAGTTCCCGCAGTAGATGGCCAGGTAGGCTGTGTCCGATGCGAGGCGGGTGCAGTTACACTACGTTAATAATCTCAAATGCGACCGGGAGCAAAGGCGGGCGGTCAACAGCTGGTTTTGCGCCGAGCCAGCCCGGGGGGAGGGATGAAGCAGGGGTTGGTTGGAGCCGTGGTGGTTATCGGGGGTTGCGTTCTGACATCCGGCAAGCAAGTTGCAGTGTAAAAGAACGCGGTACTCATAGGCTCGCCATCATTGCAAGTGTCCCCGCGCTAAGCCCTGGACAGCCTGTAAGCATTACTCCCCTCTATGCTATGCTCCACAACTCCAGCGGTATACGCGATACTCACCGACCGGCACACTGCCTGGGCGGAGATGTTTTGGGCACGCACGAAGCCCGACACCGACGGGACCTTCCGCCCTCCCTCTTCGATTCACGCTGTCTCTGGCACTTCAGTGGATACCCACAGAGGCAGCATGTCCAGGGCTCGCGCCGGCACTTCCCTGGCGGTGAGGAACGTTGCTCTCTCACAGGCTCTCACAATGGCTTTCCATTCCGTCCCAACGGCCCGCACCGCGGCCCCCCTGCGGGGGGGTCCTCTGCGCCGCCCGTTGCTCCGCAATTGAAAGGCCAATAGGAAGGCCTTGACGGTCGCTGCTAGGTGCAGGGTTGACTTGAGGCTGTGGGCTCAGCACGGGCTGGGCTGGGCTGGGCTGGGCTGCACACAGGGCTGGGCGTGAGAGCTACGCCTGGCGTGGAGGTGGGCCGGGCGTGGAACAGAACGCAATGACATCCCGGAGGTCCCACCGCAATTCTTTCACGCACCCTGCCCCGACAGGCTGCTCACCAACTTAGCCCCTGCGCCCAGCATCTTCCGAACAGTAAGTACATCTCAGCGCATCCCGAGTGCCCCCCCCCCACCCTCATTTACGGGGGGGTAAGGGGGGGGACCAGGGGGACCGCTTGTCGGCAAGTCGCGGATGCCCGGCCGAGCTCTTGACCTCTAGCGAATACGCTCTGCGCTATCGCGGCTTTCCTGTAACCCTCTATTGTAAGCAGTAGCCAGTTACGCATAGAATACAGAGAGCGCGGCTGCGAGCTGCAAAAGCGACTGCAAAAGCTGCCCGCGACGGTTCATCGGCGGTCGCCGGCTCGCGCCTCACGGGCTTCTGCCCCCGCGAACAAGTATATTATGAGGGCCTCTGATGGCCAGATCAGGTTGCAGGTCGCGAGAGGGCCCGTAGAGCTCAAAGCTCTATGCTTGTTTCACACTTTTGAGGCCATGTCTAGATACTGGGGTAACGAGGATGTCTGCCTCGTACCTCATCACAGGGACAGGGGGGGTTGTAATGAAACCCACGGACACCCCCCGACCCACAAGGCCATCCCGTACTCCAAGTTAAGTCGTTCCTTTGTCTATGTGCACCTTTCTGCGTGCTCTATCGGTCATCGCACACACCATGGTCGGCTGCCCAAGTTGGCCGGAAGCCATTATTGCGAATCCCATGGACTCCGACCCGTCCATTGACCGTCAGCTCGGCACTGAAGGGCGGCTGTGCTGGATGTCAAATGCGCGGGGCGCAAGCTGGCGGGAGGCGGAGGACGTCGGGAGCACCAGGGTGACGGCCTGGGGTAACGACGTGTGCGCCGCAGGGTTGCCATGCCGACATGTCCCGGCCCGCGGGCACTGCTGGAAGAGGTTGAGTGGCTCGTCAACATAAGGGCATGCCTGCTATGTGCTCAAAGCATGCTGTCCGATGCCGGAGACTGCCCAAAATTTACGCGGCCCCTTTGACGAAACCCACCGGCGGGCCCCCCAACCGACGACCGACCGAGAACTTTGCCCCCCCGTAACAGGAGACCGGATTTGGGCTCCTCTCCGCAAGCGCCATCCAGATGAGGCATAAGTCTAGACCTGCCTTTTAGACGCAGCACGGCACGATCAGCCTCCTCGAGTCCCCCAGCCCCCAAGCGTCCCGGCTCGCAAGCGGCCCGCTGATCTGCATTGAGACGTCTAGTTCGGTCAGGGGCTGCGAACCGTGAGAAGGGTAGCTGGCGTGTGGGCGTGTGCGTGTGTGACCAGGGCGGAGGCGGGTCACCCACCCCTCCGCCCCTGGCCGCTCTGGCGCGCCGTAGGCCACCAGAAGCCACTGGCCGGGAGCAGGCAGCCCGCCTGAATTTGCCGGCTCCGCTCCGCTCGTTAGGCCGTTCGAGATGAAAGGCGCGCCTGGCCGGTGATTCGAGCCGGCTTCTTCTGATTGTACCCCTCTAGCAAGCTCTGAGGTTGGAAAATGAGGAGGGTTAGTTACCAAGAGGTAAAGGCAAGGGGTCACTGTGGTTCGGCTCAGTTGGGGAGCCCGTCCTTAGTAGGAAACCACTCCGTCCCGTCTTCCCCCGGCACTTCTCCCCAACGATCTGACCTTCATCAGCTCCGCCTTATGCTTTGTCTCTCCCGAGCAAGGGAAGTGGCGCAGAAGCCAGCTGTCCCAATGCTGCGGCCCACAACGCCCCAACTTATCGCCGCGCTGGCTCTTGCCAAAGCGGCCAGTGTTCGCTTTTTTTACTAGACGATCATCGTATGCGCAGCCGCACTCCCCAAAGCAGGCAGACTGAAACAGCCGTGGGTCGAGGGCCTGAGCAGAGCAAGTGGACTCACAGTCGGCGGAAGAGGCAAGATGTATGTTGCGCTTCCAGGTCAAGCAGCAAGCCTGCACCGCCCTGTCACTCGCCTGCATGCGCAAGTGGTGCCTGCCGGAGCACGCGCGCATCACCTTCCCGTAAATGTCCTGAGGTGTAGATGCAGGTCAGGAGCGGTGTCAGGTCAAGGCAGGTCAGTAGCAACGTGCACTGGCTCAGTCCGCCCCTGCTGCGCAGTTGATGTCCACCCTCAATGCACGCACATACTATCTCCCACACTGGCACCCGCCCCACACCTGGTCCCATAGTTTTGGCCGCTTTGGTGCCTCCGAATGCATGTCCCAGATCCAGTTGTAAACGCAGCGTGTGACCCCTGCCGTAGCCTTGAAGTAGAGCACACCTGCGTTTAGGATTCATCATCGTACTTGACTCAGCAGTCCAGCTCAAGCACGCAGCGCACATGCACACGGAGCACGCCACGCACCGATGTTGATGGGCGGCGGGTCCTTTGTCAGGAAGTCATCGCTACTGTAGGCTTGCGTATCGTTGTAGATCATGCACTTCTCCATGGATCCAAGCAGATCGGCCTGCCGTGACAGGAAGTACGGCACTGGATCCCGCAGCATTACAATATCCGTGTCTAAGAAGACCACGTCGTGCCCCAGGGACAGGCCGTTAAGGATGTACTTGATCTTGGCGAACCTTGCTGGGACAAGAGGGGGGGGGAAGACGGGGGGGGGGGGGGAGAACTGTGTCAGAACTACAGGGCCTGGCTTGACCGGATGCAGTGCATGCAGATGTCAAGCATCATTGTACCACCCCCTCACTCCCTCAGACAGCCCCCCCGCCCAGCATGGCATTACGATGCATCAGCCCACCCTAAGGGAAACCCCAACGCCTTTTTGGGCGCCCTGGGCTGAGTCCTGTCCACTTCCACCCGGCGGAGACTTCAGCCGCCCGCCCCGATCCGCCGGGCGGAGTATGTGGTGGGGCCTTAATAAGGCAAGTACTTGTCTGTCGCCCAAACAAGTCCCATTGCAGTCCAACTCCACAAGATGTCTGTGCCAACCCCACCTGACCGGGGTGCAGCCTTGACCACATCTTCTGCCCCCAACCATCCTCACCCCGCCCGGCCACTCTCCACCCTCCTCCCACCCGCCCACTCCCTCTCACCCGAGCGAGTTGAAGCCTGCATCGTGGAACTTGAACGACCCCATCCCAACTGAGTGCTCCGCGTCTCGGACACACTGATGTCCGAACCGCTGACCCTCCTCCTCTGCTTTCCCTTTCCCCCTCTCCTGCAGCGCCTCGCAGTCTGCAAGCGCCTGCTCCGACCATGCCACCAGAACCAGGTGCTGGTCCAGGGAGCGGCCTGCCTGCCTGCCTCCGCTCAGCTTTGTGAGCCGCAGGCTGTGCAGGAAGAGCGGCACCGTGTGTGCGAGTGCCTCCTCGTTAGCCATCCCGAGCATGACCTGCGGAGCGGTGGTGTGGTGGTTGGAGGGGCGGGCATATATAGGGGAGAAGGGGGAAAGAGCTGAGGAGCTTCCCCGAGCCAGGCCGAGCCTCACCATGCTTTTCCTACAGCTAAGATGAGCGATGTCAATGGCTGCTGCCCGAATAGCTGCCGTGAACTCAGGCGTGGGGAGCCGCGCGCCGTGGCTTGTGAAGTGGGACTCGGCGAGCATTGCAATATGGTCGACTTTCGCCTCCACCGTCCTCAACGCAGCAATCAAGCTCCATATTGCTAACACAGTCCAGCCTACCATGAGCTTTATGCCTCTTAGAGGCCTGGTCCCTGCCATCGCGCGCGTGACAGCTGCAGGGTTTGTGCCGTTGAAATAGCGTACTTCCAGCAAGCATGCAGCACTGGAGGAAGCGCTCAGGGCGGCTGCATTGGTCATTGTATTGATTGGTATTGGTTGACGGACAGCAGAGTGCAGTAGGGTGCAGTCCGCAACCACTTGAGGCCATGCACGCACTTGCAGCAGCTCGCTGTGCCACCATCCTGGCGCTGCTCTAGCGTACATAAAGGTTCTACCACTTAGATGTGGCCATACCGTGTTGCCCAACCGCATGCTGCTGACAACCGCGTTGCGCTGTTGCTGCTCACTCTCAGCACGGCGTCACAATTAGCTCGCTTACAAGCAAAAGAGGACGCATGGCCGGTGCAGCGGCCGCTGATAAGTATGGACGAGGTGGCACGCCAAACCATTACCAGTGCAGGGCCCCGCTACCCGGACACAGGTTTCCTCCGCAGCGTGGGCATGAGTGCCTTCCAGCAAGTCACCGTCAACTCACAGATGGACCTATCTGACTGCCACCGCGGTTATGTTATCCTCACAATGGGTAATGACGTAGCCATGGATTATCTAATCCCCGTGATGCTGGACAGCCTGCATCGCATACAGCATCTCGGCCCAGGCGGCAAACACAGCGACCTCACATCGCATACAGTGGTCATGGGGGTCACGCCAACCGCAACCAGCGGATGCACAAGGCTACAACGCAGCTATAATCATTCCTGTACGGAGGATGCATCGTCAGGGTTGTACGACGGTGACCAGAATCAGCCCAGCTTTAAGGCCGCCGCGTTTGGACTGGCCAAGCTGCGCTACATTGTCAACGCGCTCACTTCAAACGTCGACATCCTCTATGTTGATGCCGACGTGGTTTTCCTCAAGGACCCCTTCCCTAGTCTGCTCGCTTCGTCAGCCGGTATTTCCATAGGCGTCGCACCTGAGCCCTGCGGCTCCAAGCCTAGCCGGAGGCACAAGGATAAGCACCGGCCGGAGCACATCCACCGCAGCCTGGCGGGGTCGGATCAAGGCAGCAAAGAGCTGCCTTGGAGCACCGGCATTACTTTCTTCCGCAGCACCCCGGCCGTCATGCGCTGCACCTACTCCCTTCTCCTTGGTGAGAGCCTATAGCGCCTGGTACAGCCTGCAGCGCATCTGGCCGTGACAGCAGACAGCGTGCCACTGACGTTTGCACCCTTCCCATTCCCCCACGGCTTCAAACCCTCCCATCAATTCCCGCCGCTTCAGACATGGCCTTCCATGCCAACCCAAAGAACAAAGGCTCCAAAAAGGTGGTCCGCGAGCAGGAGCGCTTTGCCGCCTTCATGCCCATGTGCTCGGGCATGTTAGTCGTGGAGCTGCGAGTCCTGGACCCCGCCGCCTTCCCCACCACCTGCGGAGCGGCCCTGACGGAGGAGGCTCTCAAGAAGGCGCTTGTTGTCCACGTGAGCCAGCAACCTGAGTCAGGTGGGCAGTTCAGGTGCTTTTGTATTGCCACTGCGTCTACTTCGCTTAGTTGATACCTTTCTTGGGCCTGATCCAAAGACTAGGGGCCTCCAAGCAGCACAGCTAGTTCTTCCAGACGAACAATGAAGATGTCAACCCTGTGATGCGCCGCCACCGCACCCCCATCCCTATCCGGCCCCCGTGCAGGCCTTCGCGCGCGTGCTCCCCTAATGATGGACCTGCTGGGCAGCAACAGTTGATCTGAGGTTGCCGAGGACGAAGAGAGGATGGCTAGGGAACAAACCACTGAGCTGCGCAGCAGTCCGGGCTTGCCCCCCTTCTTGGGGAGCGGGACTTGGGGTTGGGTATGCATGGCCGGTGGGTCGCCGGTGGGTCGCGGGCGGTGCAGGGGGCCGCGGGGGGAGGGAGGCCGCCTCCCGCTTCCGCCAGGGCTTCCCGCGGGCCCTGCGTTCTGCCCTTTGATTCAGACAGCACTCTGCTTCTACGCTGGGGCACTGCCAGGCGGCGAAGGCGGCAGGGGCGCCGAACCGCGTCAACGACTCTTGAACAAGTCACAACGGCGCGCCATGTGACGTGACCGCATGTAGGCGTCCCGGCGAGGATGGGGCAAGCCAACAAGCATGGCTAAACGGTGCGGGCGGGAAACTAAGCTGGTTGCAGCAGGCGGCATTGCAGGATAGTATGTCTCGGTTGCTAGCATCGCATCCCTCAGACAGTCGTTGTCATTGTGTGGTTGTTGTTGGCCCTTTGCTTGCCCTTGGCCTTAGTATTGGCGCGAAAAGGCTTGAGTTTGGCACAGTGTATGGGGGATCCGGGAGCGACGAGGAGACAGGACCGCACCAGCCGCCGCCCAGTTCCTTGGTGGTGACAATGTTAAGGGACTCCACAGGGGTGCACGGCAGGATGAGCGCCGTGGCTTGTCAATTGGGGCTTGGGGCGGAGGGTTAGGGCTGGCGTGGGGCCCAGCGGTTGCCGAGCTATATATGGGACTCACACGCAAACTCGCCTGCTGTTGTCGCGCTCACTGGACATATGCTCAAGCCAATTTCTCAGGGGGTAATGGGCAGCGGTGTGGTGTGTGTGCGGGATGCGGGGGCGGGGGGGGCGGAGGCTCTAGTCGAGTCAGTGCTGGTATCTTCCGTCAGGACCTTCTGGCTGAGAGCCAGAAATCCCCCCTGCGAGGCCCGAAGCCTTCTGGCCATGGGAGCCAGAACACCCCCCCTGGGAGGCCCAGATCCTTTTGGCTGGGTCGGGAGGGACGTGCGGGGCCGTTCCAATTGTTCTCCTCCGGTTGCAGATGTGCTGTCCGGCCCTCAGTGTGTGCAGATGCTAGGCCCCGTAGCCCTCTCGATACCACCCTGACTCCTCGTAGCCCAGGACTATAAGCCAGAGCACCCCCCTTTAAAAAGAAAGAAAAGAAGCTACAGCGGCAGCCTCCTCAGCCTGACGGTGCTCTGCCAGCACCCAACCACTAAGGTCAGCGACCCACAACGCCTGTACCGTTTGGATGCGGGCACTGCAGAGGACAGCGAGCACACGACAAGACCCCGGGCTCCGGATAAGACCGAGTGCGTGCCAGCACCCTAGCCTGCGCCCCTCAGCGTCCCAATGTGCGGGCGTGTCAGTGCGAGCAGCGTGCGAGTCAAGCCTGCGAGGTGGATCGCTTGGCGGCCATGGTTCCAGCATGACCCCAAGGGGGTCCTTCATTGTAAACCCCAAGGACTGTCGTGGCTTGCTCCATGGGCCCACTGCCAAGCACACCACGTGCCAAATCGCTGCAGCCAGGCGTGAGCGTGCAGGGGGACGGGCGGTGAGGGAGGCGGGTTGGTGCATTGACGCCAGCAATGTTGTGCCAAGTTGCGGGGCAGAGATACGGCAAAACCTGCACCATCTGGGCTAGCTCTGCTGCGGCAGCAGTGCTGCCGATGTGCAATTGCTGCCGCGCTGAGCCCTGCCGCCGGCCCCTGTGCTGCCGACCGCTCTGCCCTCGCCGAAGACCGAACGGATCGGTTGGCCTTTCATTTGGCTCAGTGCAGGTGGCAGGCTGGTCAGCCCACACACGCAGCACAGCACATGCATGAGCCCCTTCTACCCCCATGCACCCCTCCGCCCCCAAGGCCCAAGCGCTCCGGCCCGCAAGCGCTTCCCTCCCTCACATGCAGCGGTGCCGGCCAGCGACTGCGGTCGGGGGGTTTGTTCAGCTGAGCGCTGTGTTAGGCTTGCCCCATGATGGCCCCATCGATACCCAGCCATCGTGAGCTGTCAAGTTTGTCGGGGGGCTTGGGTTAGGTCGTTGGGGCTCGGCAGCTTGTTACGAATACACGTGCACGCGGGCTACCGGTAGTTAAGAAAAAGGGCTGAGCCCTAGAGTGGCTCGGGTTAAGCTCGGGTCAAGCTAGCACGGAAGCATGCACTTTACATTCAGGAGGCGTACGGCACAGACACGGCATCAGCAGAAGCAGTGGCAAGTCTGAAAGCGGTTTGGCCGAGGTTGTGGGGCATTAAGTGGGATCCGGGCAATAAAGAGCCCTTGTGGAGGCTGGCGATGGATGGCTTCCCGGGATTTGGCATGCACCGGAGCCAGTTAGGAACTGAACGTGGCGAGGTGTCCGTGTGGGCGAACCATGGAGCAAGGCGATCGGCTCCACCATTTCTGGTATTGTCCAGCCGCTGTGGCTGTTCGTATGCGCCTCAGTCATGGTATTGGCAGGGCGGTGAAACGACACGAGGTGTGGCTTGCTGTGCCCCCAGAGGGCACCGGGATTCATGCGCGAGTGTGGGACGTGGTGTGTCTGGCCGCGATATGCGCGATGGACCGGGCCAGAAGGTACAAGTATGCGCACAGGGACGCTCAGGACCACTCCTTGATGATGGCACAGGCTTTAGCAGTAGCACGAGGCGAGTTTGAGGGCCGTTTGCAGTGTTTTGCGGAGGTTGGGCTCACGCACAGGGGCTGGGATGAGGTCCCAACCGACCACCCTTTCCTAGCGGCCAGGGCGGACGGATCAGTGCAGTATGCAGGCCCGGACGCCCCTTGATGGAGGCGGGGCACACCCTGCGGCGCATAACAAACGGGAGGGAGCCGCAGGGGGGGGGGTTTCGCCCGGCGGCGCATAACAAACGGGAGGGAGCCGCAGGGCAGGGGCGGGGACCGGGTGAGCTACACGTGGCGTTTGATGGGATGTGCACCTTGCGGAAAGGGGACATAGTCCTCTGCGGCGCATAACAAACGGGAGGGAGCCGCAGAGTGGGAGTGAATGTGGGGTCGGGAGAGCCAGGATCGAGAGGTGTACGGCCAACAGTGTGAGCACATGATGAACGGTGAACGGTTACTGGTAGGAGGCGCGGCCGAGGAGGGGCCATCGATACACGCTGAGCATGGTCATTGCGTGCCAAGGACTAAGGTGGGACCTGAGTGTGGTCAGTGCAAGTTATGACAGGGACTTGCGTTCTGGCTTGCAGGGGGCAAGCCCGTGAGGTGGGTCGCTTGGCCCCAGCGTTCAGCGCTGTGACCCCAGGGGGATCCTTCATTGTAAACACCGAGGACTAGAGTGGCGGGGCAGCGTGGCAGCGAGGACTAGAGTGGCGTGGCAGGCATGATGCAAAGCGCGGGGCCGTGTGGAGCGCTCCGCGCGAAGCTTGCGGGCCGCGACTTCTCCCTTGACGGATATGAGTTGCTGCAAGGTTACCAACATCGCGCTTGGTCCGGGCTTGGTCGACGAGGACTGGGTCCCGAAGCGCTAAGTCGGCAACGCAGCTTCCTCGCAACTGCCGCGCGCAAACTTGTTGGAACTACCCAGCTCTTAGCTTCAAAGTGTTAGATATCGAGCTATGGATTGCTTCCCGACGCGACAGAAACTCGGGGATGGCGAGGGGGGAAAACACCGTGGGTTACGGTGTCCGGGGAGCGCACGCCACTCGCCGAAAACTTTACGCAAGTGCACATTCGCAGACGCGCTCCGATTGCCTCCCAAACTCATATGCATGGGCATAGCATTAGGAGGTCTTGCGTGCGATGGCGCGGTCGCCCCCGCAGGTCGGCTCGACCCCGATAGGAAGTAGACTGTTTGGCGTCGTTCCGCGCCGCAGCCCTCTGCAGGTCCATCAGGCTGCTTTCTATAAACGTACTGCGACTATCTTTAAGCAATTAAACGCAAAGTAGGCACAGAAGGCCGCCCAAACATGCGCATGCGCGGACGCAGCGACCAGACTCGGCTCTGCATAGCAAACCTTCAAACCCTTAGGCCACTGAATACCCGATGATGACGCCGGAGGCAGGAAGGATGAGCAAGACACTTAATGAGGGGAGCTGTCCATCGCAGCTTTGCGTTTGTCGCCAGCGCGGGTCTCTGCGGAGAGCGGTGAACTTGGTTAGCATGAAACTCACACGGCAGAGGAGTGGGTGGGGGGCACGGCGTCGGGGGGATGGGGCGGCCTGGGCTTTGCAGCCCCCCCTGCAGTGCATGCCCAGCTGGCTGCGAGATCGAAGCTGTGCTCTCTTGCTGTCGGCTTGTCTGGGCCAGGGCAGTCTTGCGACCGTATTGCGTCCCATTTGGAGGTGGTCGACCTTGGGGGGGTATGGGTTGGCTACGCTGACGGCCGCACACGACTATGTACCCAAGTAGGGTCCATACCCGCTTGCGTGCCCGGCCCTCGCCGCCGTCTCTACCTTTATGCGTAGGGGCCCCGGGGAGGCGCCGAGCGGGTACGTGCCAAACCCGGCACCCCCAGCACCGTCTCGTGCCCTTGCGCTGTCAGGACGACGACAGCGCATTTGAGCGGCCTAGGCATTCGCAGAGCGTGTGTGCGATCACGCGTTTTGGTGCATGTACGGAGACTCGTTCGCCGACCCTCTCCCCTTACACTGCTACCGCTCCAACGTTCGCCGGCTCTCGAATACCCCCAGCCGGTCGCAACGCCAATTGCCAAGCCCTTTCACACTCTCGACGCCACGCTACAACCCCCCGCCCCGGCGCCCGGGGCAACAGCAAAGGGGGGGAAAGACACACGGGCGGCGGGGGCGCCGCCCAGAACCGGCACACAAACTCTCCCTCACTCCCCCGCCGCCCTGACCAGCCCGGCCCGCTCTGGGCCAAACTACTCCCACCGGACCTTGCCTACGCTCACCTGCAGCGGTCCCAATCAACACGCGTGAGCCGTCAGAACGCGTCCACCGAGGTCAGCATGCGTGACAACAACGAGCTATCGAACAGTACTAGTACCCCCGCAGGCCTCAACTCTGCTTCGACCGGGGCCGGTTCGAGCCTGCCATACCGCCCTTGGCGCACCAACCCGCCTTCTCCCCGGCCCCCTTCCAGCCCCGCCCCCCAAACCCCTTTTCTACCTCCCATGGGTTCAAGGCCCCACTTCCTCCCTGCCGTACACGCCCCAAAACCTCCCCTCGGCGCGCTGAGAGCGCTCCGTAGTGTCCCACTTGCGAGTTGCCGAGGGCCGGTTGGTGGCGCGGTCACACGACCGCAAGGAAGGTATGGATTAGGAGGTGAACAAGACGATGAATATCGTCACCTTGTGCCCGAGCTTGCCGGCCGAGCGCCGTGAGGCGCGAGGCCTTTCGCGCCAAGTCTGGGCCTTCTCACGCACTGCCCTTCTACCAGCCGCAGTATCTTCTATGTGGAGCATCTAAGCAATATGAGGAGTAAGGCGATGCGCCGGCTTAGGAGGAGAAAAGAAGAACACGGCAAAGTGGAACCCAAAGCCAAGTCGAGGAGCCCCAGCAGCGTGGCAAGCAGTGTCTGCGTGCGAGGAGATAGGCGGTGACACCGGCAACTTAAGCGACGTGGAGTTCGGCGGGCGCGGCCGTGAGCCAGAGCGCCCCCAGCGGCAGAGCGTTTCCAGAGCAAGGCTCCCTTCTGTTATTAGCAAGAGCTGTTGATGTAGGTGCTTGGGCTAGCTAGGCGAGGCAAGGGTAGGTAGGTGATTTGGGTAGCGCGCGCTCGAAGGCGCGGAGTCGCGAGCGAGGCCACACCTTTCCCCTTCGTGGCGCTGCGCAGTCTGGTGTTTGGTGTTTCGTGGTGAGCGCCGCCGGGGCAGGTTGTGCCCACTCCGGCGAGGCGCCGGCGCTTCCCAGCGCCGGCGCGCCCAAGCCGCACGCCTGCTGCCCATAGCATCACTTCGATGCTCCTGAGCACCGTGGCTGGGCTCGTGGCGGCGCCCGCAAGACCGAGCCCTTCGGCTCCGGCTGGGCCCCGCGGCACGTTCCGACACCTCCCGACACAGGCCCATCGCGGGCCTGCGCGGGCCTTGGCTTCCGGAATGCCGGGATCGGGTGTCGGAGGGCCGGATTGGTACGGCAGCCCTCATTGAGACTTGCTTATAAGGCCGGGTCGTGGCCCTTTTTGCTGCTTAACCTAGCAAACAACACAATCAACGCGCACTAACAAGCTCTCTAACAAAGCTCTCTGACTCCGAACAAGCTCTCTAAGACTCTGAACCTCTGAAGCTCTGATATACGGCTAGCGCCGGACTGATCACCCGTCGCTCGGAACCCAGGTCCTGTAATCCCTCAGAAATCATTTGACGCCCCCGACCCTCTACCTTCCATCCCTCACCACAGCACCCGGTTTGGACGCCAGCAGTTGCCCATAGCAGCTTAAGGCTCCTCGTACAGCAGAGTTTAGGCTAACCTCGGCCAGGCTAGCCAGTTTCCCCTTGCCCGCAGGAGGTCGCCACCCTGCCGGCCGTGTCGTGGACGTGAAGCGGTCCCACTCCCTCTGTCCACTCTTCTGCGCCCGAGCTCAGGCGCGGCGGAACAGCCCCTTTCCCGGCTCCGCCCCTTTGTTCCCACAGGTCCGTGCGAGTTAAGCCTCCGTTCCTGTTTGTGGACATCTACAATCGGCCTCAAGTACCAGCAGTGGTCAAGCCCCTGCTCGAGTCGGGCCCCCCGTGCACCCTTGTCCCCCGCAGGTACACCCCCCTGCCGCAGGACCCCAGCAACAGCGCAGCAGCTTCAGCCTGCCCTGCCTTGCTTAGTGCACATATACAGTTAGTGTCAGCAGGCCCGTGCGAGTTAAGCCTCCGTCCCTGCCTGTCACTCGTTAGGCACCGCAGCCCAGGGAGAAGCCCAGACCTTCCCCTCTGCCCGCAGCAGCTCGTCAGCTCCTGCTCGTGCCAACCAGTCGAACCCTCTGCCTGCGACAGGGCGACCGCGCTCTCTCTTCATCAAGCCCTAGGCCAGCCCCCAACAGCTGCTGCCTTCTAGGTGCAGGGATACTCAGCTAGTCGCTGTGTCCCGGGACTTGCGTGCTTGCTAGCACAACCTCGCCGTCCCTCTTTCCCCTTCGCCCCCCCTCAGGTCATAACCCGCCTGCGGGCAGTCAAGTCAAGAAGACTCTCGACAGGGCATTAGGCCCCCGGAACTCCGGTAGAGGGTTCATTGGGTTGCCTGGCCCCGGACAGGACACAGCAGTCCCCGGGCCCGTTTCTCTAGACCGCAAGGGAACCTCTCTTTCTGCGGGGTCCTCCCTCAGGGCCACAGCCCGTGTGCCCCCGGTCCACTAGGGAGCCGAGCGTCAGCGAGGCGACACAGCCTCTGCTAGATCAGCCGCCTCCCGCAGCCAGGGCTCGTGCTTGCACAACCTCGCCCTCGGCCCTTTCTCCCTTGCCCGCCCCCAGGCCAAGTACCGTACCTTGCCCTGCGCGCGTGCATCCTACCTCACCGCCAGACGTTTCCGCCGTCTGCCCGTGAACCTATTCTCTGATATCTCACCGTCAGGCGTTTCCGCCGCCTGTCCGTGACCTAAACAGCTTCCGCTTCGACTCAAGACTCTGGTACTGCGTGGTGATCCGCACACCACCGGCAGTTTATATCCGTCCTCTCTATACCCGGCGTGCGGGGGGTCTTCTTACCCTCCCTCGCTGCGCGTGTTCAAAGGCTCTGCAACGGTCCAAGGGCGCGGCAACTACACCTTCGGCAGCAGCAGACTACATCAGGAAGCAGTGCACGGCGAAAAATTTAACTGTGTAAATCTGGTCTCTACCCCGTTGGTGTGGTCGCTCCGCTTGCTGCCGGCAACGCCCGCCGGGCCGGGCGTGGGCGCCTCCCGGGCTGTGCCTCTCCCCCTGCGGCTCATCGCCACGCCCTGACAGCTGCGAGAGCTGAAGTGGGCTCGATTGCTGTGGGCTTGTCTGGGTCAGGGCAGTCTCGTGCTCAAGTTGCATCCCGTTTGGAGGTGGTCGACCTTGGGGGGGTATGTGTTGTGCTCCTATCCTGGTGTACTTTTCACATTCCACGCGGTCACTGGGATGTCAGGCTGGGGGCAGCTCTGGCCACTTGCCGGCGTGGTGGGGGCTGATGCGTGGTTAAGATGGGGTGGCCAGGGTGGGGACCCCTACTGAACTCGGTCGGAACGGCCCTTGCATTGCACTCCCACCACATCCGGTCGAGTCCTTTTGCCAGTAGGGCCCCTAGACATGCCCAAGCACTGGGGCAGAAGGCTGGGAGCAGCGCTGGTCAGGTGGTGGCGTGGAAGGGTGGGATATGTATGTGGTTGGGACAGGGCCGCCAGGGAGGGGACCCCTACTGAACTCGGTCAGAACGGCTCTTGCATTGCACGCCCATCACATCCGGTCAAGTCCTTTTGCCAGTAGGGCCCCTAGACATGCCCAAGCACTGGGGCAGAAGGTTGGGAGCAGCGCTGGTCAGGTGGTGGCGTGGAAGGGTGGGATGTGTGGTTGGGACAGGACCGCCAGGGAGGGGACCCCCACTGAACTCGGCCAGAACGGCTCTTGTATTGCACGCCCATCACATCCGGCCAAGTCCTCTTACCAGTAGGGCCCCTAGACATGCCCAGCCACTGGGCAGAAGGCTGGGAGCAGCCCGGGAGGCCCCACGGCCGGCCCGGCAGGCCTCCCAACCCATACCCCCCCAAAAGTCGACCCCCTCCAATCGGGACGCAACTTGAGCACGAGGCTGCCCTTGCCCAGACAAGCCCACAGCAAGAGTGCACACCTCAGGTCTCGCAGCCGGCTGGGCGTGGCGGCGAGCCCCAGGGGGAGAGGCACAGCCCGGGAGGCCCCCACTGCCGGCCCGGGAGGCCTCCCAACCCATACCCCCCCAAAGTCGACCCTGTATAAACGTGACGCAACTCGAGCACGAGGCTGCCCTTGCCCAAACAAGCCCACAGCAAGAGAGCACACGTTCGGTCTCGCAGCCGGCTGGACGTGCACTGCGGGGGGGGCAGCAAAGCCCAGGCCGCCAGGGGGGCCCCGGGGGGGGGGCGGGGCCCGTCCCCCGCACGCACACCCGGAGGTGACCGAGACCCCGCCCACGGGGCCCCTGCCTCCGCCGACTCCTCTGCCATATGAGTTTCCTGCTGACCGTGATCACCGCTGTCCGCAGAGACGCGCGCTGGCGAAGAACGCACAGCTGCGATGGACAGCTGCTCCAGTGTCTTGCTCATGCTTCCTGCCTCAGGCGTCATCATCGGGTGTTCAGTAGCCTACAGGATGAAAATTTGCTATGCAGAGCCAGGTCTGGTGGCTGCGTCCGCGCATGCGCATGTTGGATGTGCAGTCTTCTGTGCCTGCTTTGCGTTATCCTTGCTTATTAAGGTCGCAGTACGTTCGTAGAAAACATCCTGCTGACCTGCACAGGGCGGCGCCTCACAACGACGCCGAACAGTCTACTTCCCATCGCGGTCGAGCCGACTTGCGGGGGCGACCGCGCCATCGCACGCAAGACCTCCTAATGCTATGCCCATGCATATGAAGCAGTTTGGGAGGCAATCGGAGCGCGCCTGCGAATGTGCACTTGCGTAAAGTTCCCGGCGAGGGGCGTGCGCTCCCCGGACACCGTAACCCACGGTGTTTTCCCCCCTCGCCATCCCCGAGTTTCTGTCGCGTCGGGGAGCAATCCATAGCTCTAGATATCTATCAAAACGAATGTCCGAATTGCTCTTTGGGCTATGGGTGCGAGGTGGTGGGACTGCCTTCCCAACATGTTGAGTTCGCGCCGGGTCGTTAAGTTTCCCAGCTCTCAATCACATACGATAGAGAGGAAACCACTCAAGCTTGTGACATCGCGAGCTGGGCGTGAATCACGAGTCAATGCATGGCTCCATAACACTTGTCACCCTACCACCAGCCTGAGCCAGTCTGACATACGGCGGCTCAAAGCATGCTGCAGCGTCGAGTCCGCCGCATACGTATCCATCACACCAGCAGGGTTTTCGCCCCCCGAGCCTACCAGAGCCTGGCGCTGGGCCGAAAAGCTCACAAGAGGTCCACCCTGTATCGGGTCGGTCTCTCGCAATGGCGTCTCATCTGCAAGCCCCGGCTGGCGCGGGGGGGCCCCTGCGGGACTGTGACCAGCAGAGCTAGGTGTCTGCCTCGACATGCGCTTTGCGGTCTTGCACAATGCGACGCCGTTGTGTTGGCAATGCCTGATGCGCGAATGCATGAGGGGTTGGGAAGGCGGGGTGGGGAGTCTTGCCCCCAGGTCTTGCCCCCCGCAGCCCCCAAGCCTTGCCGATTGCATGGGTGTCAATGTGCAGGTGGCACACCGAGTAGGTGGCGCTCTCGCTCAACCCCTCTCCTTCGGTTCCTGCTGTAATCATCGCATCCTCTCGCCACCTCATGCAATCAGTCCCGGTGCTTCCCTGCCGGTGCTTCCCTGCCGCCTGACTCTGATCTCGAGGATGGGCCTCTCAGCCTTTGGCGCTGCCTCATGCCTGTCCGCATATGGCCTGGGCTCCCTCCTTTACCACTGCTCGCACAACGGCCTTCCCCCGCGCACGGCTACAGAACACCTGGTGGGCACGGTGGCGGCCCTGACCGACCGCAACATGACGCCGGCACAATACAGGGACAACCCCAACGGTTGTCACAGGTTTGTGGCATCGCTGCCTAAGAGCCCCTCATTGCGCCCGCAGGCCTGTCATAGGTGCTGTGACTGGTCTTGGCTCGGCTGGTCACAGCCAAGCCATGCGCTTCCGCACAGGTGGTGTGGCTTGTCACAGGTTGCTGTGGCTGGTCACAGCTGGTCACAGGTCCAGAGCAGATCCATACAGGCACAGGCTTATGGTGGCACGGCCACGGCACACCGCACTGCTCTTTTACCAAAACATACACACTGTCCCTGTACATTGTGGTGGTGCCATGGTAGCTATGGCGGGAAGCTGCTGCGGAAGCGGTGCAGGCGGCGTTAGTGACAAGCCAAGGCTGTGACGGGCTGTGACAAGGCGGGCTGTGACGGGGCTGTGACAAGGGGGGCTGTGACAGGCTGTGACAAGGAGCACCCACGAGCTGCATGTACCTCTCCCCAGCAGTTGGCGGCTTCGGCCTGCTCCCCCTCGTCGAACACACTGGCAGCAATGCTATCTTCCGTTGGCAGAAGTGCGGAGGGCCCGCACTTTTAGGCCCTGGCCAGTGACAAAAGTGCGAAAGCGGGCAGCACTTTGCAGGCTCCGGCAGCCCTAAAAGTGCCGGCGCGCCCGCCGTGCAGGACACTAGCCCAAGCTTCCTAACCTCCCTGCCTCTCCCTTACTGGCAGCCCTTCCGGGCCTTTCCGGGTTCCGGACCCCCCCGCCTCCCCCGAGCTGACACTCCTGCCATCCAGCCGTGTGCACTGCACCCCCATGACGGGGCGAAAAAGTGAAGGCGCGGACAGCACTTCGGGCGTTCAAAACAGTAGAAAGTGACGCCGTCTCTGCACTTTCTTGGATTGTAGCCCAAAAATGTGCCACCGGCTTCACTTTGGCGTCACTCTGTCACTTTGATATCAACACTGCACACTGGTGCCAGGCACGCAAGCGCGGTAGTCCGAGGCATCCTGGGCGCCTGCGGCCTCCTCCGCTACCGCCCGCCGTGGACCGCGCCGCTCGTCTCCCTTCTCCGCTCAACCACCCAGCAGCACACCCCCTCTGCCTCCTGACCATGCGGCGCCCGGCATCGTCAACCGGTCTCCGCCCTATGGCAGCCAAACTGGGGTTACCCTCCTGGGGGGCTCGTCACCGGGGTCGTAAGCCCCCTCGTCGGCCTGGACCCTTCACCCGGCGCGCCATACTCGCGCCCAAACTGCTCGCTTATAACTGGAGCATTGTATTCGCGGTATGCACTTCTGCACTTCATAAGTGGCAATGTAAATCGTGCGAATTGGTGGCGTCGCTAGCTTCAACCCCCCCGACCTTCGGGGGTAACGACCCACGCGAGGGGTAACGAGGGGGCCGACGCACGTACACGGGGGGAATAGCTGCGTTGCCAAACGGCAAAGCTGCTTACACTTGTGACTGCTAACAGTTCGCACTTTCTCGCTACATAGCTTCTATCTCGGTGCCGGTCGCGCGGCACGCAAGCCAAATGGCCAAGGTCGCAGAACCAGCAACAACAGGCAAATTTCCGCAAGCTGCCTGGCGCTTCTTTACTCTCGCCTGCGAGGATGGCTTCAGGCCAATCCTTCACCGCGACGTCCGCGCATGGCTGCGGAAGGACGTGCTGCCCCATCTCACCGCCCACGACCGGCAACTGTTTGAAGACTTCGCGAAATACCGCTACGTGGAGGGCTCGACTCCCAGCAGCAAATACCGCTGCCGGGCGGACAGGGGCCAGATACAAATGACCAGCTCCTTTCAGTCACGAGTGTCCTGCTTGACCGCCGAGGAACAACGGCGGGACGAGGATGCCCCCCGTGAACAGCTGGAGCGCCGGGAGGGAGCTTGGGGCGAGGAGCGAAAGCGTCGCGGGGACCTGCTGGACCTGGAGAAGGATGAGTACGATAGGCATATGCGCTGGCTGCAGGACTGCCACACGCAGGACTGCCACCATCAACGACGCGAACGCCAAATGGCAGGGCATCAAGCAGGCGGACAAGGACCGGGGCTACACCGGTGACTGCCCGGTCGACCATTACGAGATCCCGCCGGAAAGGCGGCGCCCGCAGCCAAGGCGGCCCCCGCAGCCAAGCCGCCGCCCGCGGGCAAGCCGCCGCCCGCCCGCCAGGGACGGCAGGCGGTGGCGACTGCCGGCAGGCAAACGCACTCGGCACAGGTGCCCAGCGTGGAGCAGCCCACGGGCGGCGGCAAGTACTCTGTGGATGATGCCCTGAGCGCCAAGCGGCAAAGGCTCAACACATAGACACGGACGATAAGTGGGGATATATGGGTGGAGGGATCTATCATTGGCGATAGTGGGAGGAGGAGGAACAGTATGAGTGTGACGGGGGTAACAGGGGACAGGGGAAGAGAGCATTGGCGTGCACGCGTATCGCGGGCGATAGGGACGGACAGGTGAGTCCATATAGACAATCAGTATAACTGTGCCGTCTTGATTGTTAGTGCAGAAACAGTACCGGCGTGAGGCTGTATCGCGGGCGATAGGGCTCCGGCCAATGGTTGTTATGATGCTGCTAGGCGGGGTTACAGTGGTCGTAAGGTGGTGGAATGTGATGGGTACCCCCGTGTCACCCCCCCTCGTCACCCCCCCCTTGTAACGACGGTAGTAAGAAAATGACCCCTCGTAAGCACCGTTTGACCTGAAATAGGGGGTAAGACCATGGGGGACCGCTGAGGAGGGGGGTAACCCCTAGTTGGTTGCTATAGGGCCGCATCTTGGGGGCACAGTCCAATGCGGCTACCCCGGGCCCAAGTGATTGCACCCATGCCAGCCGGAGCCTGGGTCTACAATGCACCGCTCTGGGGCAACCCTGCCCTGCCCGCGGGGAACAACACCGCCCCAAGCGGGAATGCGGACAGCAGGCACGGCAGTCCGCTGCCTAGATGAGCTTGAGCGCTTCCGAGGGACGCACGGGCTGGAGGGCAGCCCAGGCCGGGCTCTCGAACAGGCGAGGGCCCAGATCAACAGGTCATATGCCGAAAGGGTAGTACAGAGCATTCTGGGCACGCAGGTGGGAGCGCTCCCGCCAGCACTCCGCCTGGGCGCGCTTATCAACCGACTCCTGGCCGGATGGGCCGAAGCAGCACGGGGGGTGGATGATCATGCAGCTGCCCCAGGGGAAGAAGAAGCATGGGTGAATACTGCCAGGGTCATGGGCTGGGAGGATGTCAGTCTGGTCAAGATGACAGTTATTAGCCTGGCCACGCACTTGCACATGGGCCCGGCCCGGGCTAGACTAGCACGGAAACATGCACTGTACATTGAGGAGGCGTACGGCACAGACACGGCATCAGCAGAAGCAGTGGCAAGTTTGAAAGCGGTTTGGCCGAGGTTATGGGGCATTCAGCCCCCCAGGGAGCCCCGCCCTCCCGAATCTGACCGCCCTTCCACCATCCATCTTAGCGGCACACTCCAGATCCAGCTCGCTCCCGAACGCTGATGCGTGCAGAGCCTCCACGATCGCCTGAGCCGCTCCGTTGGCATCGCCGCTGTACGCTAGGTCCTGTGTACGGCACACATGGGGAGGGCGGACACGTTGTCCAGGAGACCGCGTCAGCCCTTGCACCGAGGCAGGAGGAATGAGGCTCGGCAGTCGGCACTCCCTCCGATCCCTGCGGCGTGTTCTGTCCCTATCATGCTTCCACTCGCCTTCCGCCGCTCGACCTCTTTGTTGGCTGCGGTGAGCACGCTCACGAGCCCCGTAGTCAAAAGAGCCAGGAGCACTAGCAGAGCGGTCGGGGGGATGGAGGGGCGGGCGGCCATGAGGGCACACGCGGCCTGGGCCAAGGGGTGGCGGGGACAGGGGGGCGGGGACTTGGAAGCAAGGAGCAGGGGCTGGGCCGGCAATGTTGAAATGGAGAAGCATGGAGGGGATCGGGGTCAAGTGTGCGAGTGTGCGGGGAGAGGGTTTCGACAGAGGAAAGGAGGGGCGCAGGTGCAGGCTAGGGCACACATGTTGGGTTTGGGGGAGGACCAGGCGAGGACTAGCAGAGCTCGCCCAGAGCTCGCCCTGGCTCGCCTCGCGAACGCCCACAAGGTAGGTTCTTGCGGTCTATCGGGGCGGCGGCGGGGGCACCCCGGGGCGCGGCCATGCACGCACCTGGGTACGTGCTGCGCCATGCCGGCCCTGTACGGCGGATTGCCGGGGCTATGGCTCTCGCCTGCTAACAGCTCCGACTAACTGTGTCGTCGTGTTGACAGTCGCATGGAGGCTAGAGCCCTCTGTCGGGCCGCACAATGGCCTCCGTGTAGCACATACTCATCGCATCGCTCCAGGAGGCGGCGCATCGCTGAGATGGCACCTGAATCAGGACAGCCATGTCAGCAGGCACATGGTTGGGCCCAGATCCCAGCTGCACGTTGCCAGGTGCAACACCTACCCAAGCGTGGCCGCTCGCCAGCAGGCTGTTCCGCCTCCACTGCAGCGGCGCGTGTGGGGGTCTGCACCATGCGCTGCTCGAGCGGCGGCCGTGCGGGTCTGAGGGGGCTGCCAGGCAGCCTGGCTGCCCCCACTGCGAGTAGCGCTGTGCCCAGCAGGGCTGCGCCAGCGAGTGGGGAGGCCAGGGCAATGGCCCCGGCGCTTAGTACCGCGACCGTCAGGGCCGCGGCTGTTCCCGCCCAGGCCCCGAGTGGGCTGCCCGCGACCTTGCGGCGCAGCCGGGCCCCCGCCGCCTCGGGTGTGCCCCCGGGGTGAAGGCGCTCGGCCTCCGGCCGCCGCTTCCGCCCCTCCGCTGGCTGCTGCTGCGACTGCGACTCCGCCTGCAGGCTGCGGAGCGCCGCGCGCTGGACCCGTGCGCCGGCCTGGTCCCCGCCCTCCACTGCCGCGGCGAGGGCATGCTCGCGCTTTTTGCGCTCGCAGGAACGGCGCGACGTGCGCCCGGAGCGCATTCGTGCAGCTCTGTCGGTGCTTTGCGCGGCCTCCGAGCGAGCACGGAGGCGTTTAACGTTGCGTGCTACTGAAATTGCTACTACTGGATGGCCAAGATAAGGGGTTGGCCGCCTGCTTAAGGCCGCAACATTCGCAGTGGAAGCCCTCGGCCCAGGTCGGTGCCGCGAGAAGGCGATCTCGCTACATCTAAGCATAGTTATGCGAGTGCCCTGTTCCGACCGTCGGTGCGAGGACCCCTGCTTCCAATCGGGCTCGACGGGGGCGACCGCGCCATCGCGCGCAAGACCTCCTAATGCTATGCCCATGCATGTGCAGTGTGCACTTGCGTAAAGTTTTCGGCGAGGGGTGTGCGCTCGGACACCGTAACTCACGGTAAAAACAACGCGTTAAAGCTCGGTTGGAATGTAGTGCGCCCACGGTTACCACGGGAATGGGTCGCGTAGCAGACAATGGGTGAGAGGCTCAGCCCTTTTGCGCCCCACCCAAGTTTCTGTCGCGTCGGGGAGCAATCCATAGCTCGCAGGGGGGGGGGGGGGGGTCGCTCAACGGCGCATAAGAAACGGGAGGGAGCCGCAGGGCAGGGGCCTGGACCAGGGGTGAGCTGTATGTGGCGGATGATGGGATGTGTACCTTGAAGAGAGCCCTCTGCGGCGCATAACAAACGGCAGGGAGCCGCAGAGCGGAAGTGGACGTAGGGCCAGAAGGCCGAGGCTTGAGGTGTACGGCAAACACTGTGAGGACACGCGCCATCAGTGGTTGTTGGGAGCTTGGTGAACAGGTACTGGTAGGAGGGGCCAGGAGCGCCATGAGTGAGATGTATACGGCAAACCAGTTGTTCGTGAACAGATACTGGTATGGAGGCGAGGCCGAGGTGGGGCCTTCGATACAAGCTGAGCATGGTCATTGCGTGCCAGTGGTCAGTGCGAGTCATGACAGGGCCTTGCGTTTTGGCTTGCAGGGGGCAAGCCCGTGTGCTGTGACCCCATGGAGGTCCTTCATTCGAGGACTGCGCCGCGGTGCAAGGAGGGGCCCCTTGCCCCTGCCTTGCCGCCTCGTGCCTTCCGCCTCGACCCTTGCCCGCACCGCGGTGTGGGCAGGAGCGGCGACGGTGGGCGGGGAGGGCAAGCCCAACCTGCGCAGGACTCCAAGCCGCTTGCCTCGAGTGCAAGCAGTCCATTTCGCGTCCCGCGGCGCAAGGAAGATTGGGGAGGACCCGGGTGGTGGGGGCCAGGACCCGGACCTGCACCCCGGCGGTCCGGGTGGGGGATGCGGCGCTGCCCGCTGGCGCGTGCCCCCCCCCTGCCAGGCCCCGCCGGCACCATCGCGCCGGCCAGTTGCGTTGCCATGGGCAAGATTACCGCGAGTTAGGAAACGACGCAGCCCCACCCTCGCTGCCACACACTAGCACGCGAAACCACGCTCGAAGCCGCCTCCACCTCCGCCTCCTCCAGGCTCCTCCAAGCCTCCTCCAGTCTCACTGAGCTACGATCCCCCTGCTCCCAAAGCATGTGTGATTGGTGGCGTCGGTCAAGTGCGGCAGCGTGCTGCGTCGCGAGACTATTCCTGGACACGTCGAGCTTCAGCATCCTGCTATGGCCTTCTTATCTTGTGGCCAACTGGAAGGTGTGAGATGGGTACGCGCCCTGGGTTGCTGGGATACTGGCCGATCCGGCGACTAACTGGCCTACCTGGACCGGCCCTCTCCGCCGGCAGTTTTGCATCGGCCAACATAATGCGACGCCAGTCACCGCGGCACTACGCCCCGTTGTCTATAATAACCCTCTCCGCTGCCCTGATTCGTCGGCTGTGGGCGGGCCCATGCCACAATTTACCTTGACCTCCGGCACGTGCGTGGGCTCTCATAGCTGGTCTATGCCCTTGGTGCCTGGCCACCATTGCCCCCTTCGCGTCTCCTATAGCTGCGGTACCCATGCAGTTGGGCGGCAGCGAGCTAACCTGCCCAGTCGGGGCCTTTTAGGCAGGCTGTCCCCACACCCCGTGCCTACGGCTCAACCCTGGTCCACACCCCGTGCCCCCTAAGCATGCCAGGAAAGAGACGGTCAAGGCTTGCTGTCTAGGTCACACCCTTGACCATCTCTTTCCTAGACGCGCGCATGCATACGGTCGGACCGAGGTCGGATACGTGCGTCCGACCGCCAACATGGGCTTTGGCTCAATGGGGACCGTAGCTCCGTCCTGCAGGGTGGCTGCGGCAAGTGTGGGTGTGCACGGCGCTGAAGGGGAGTCGAACCCGTACAGTCGTGGCGGTTGCTTGCGCCAAACAGTAAACAGGAGGACTTGCGGGGCTTGCCGGCGGAGCTGTGGTGTGCGGTGGCGGTGCGCGGTGCTCCCTTGCGTGCACGATGAGGGCCTTCAGCAGTCGGAGACATCGCAAAGCCGACCCTCCCCCTCGCCCCCCTACCCCTTAGTCCGGCAACCGCGGCCCACGTGACAGACTCCCTTAGTCCCTTCCCCACTCATCCCCGGCGCATGCATCAGAAGCCGCGCCGGCTCGCAGGCGGAGGCGCTTCTGGTGTCCTCGGCGCGGCCTGACTGCTCTGAAACCCGTCGGCTCCGGGTGGCGGCATTGCTGGGCGCTGTGGATGGGCGGCGTCGGGCCCTGCGCGCTGCATCGCAGTGCAGTGGTAGCCGCATTGCGCGGAGGGGCGACCAAGGCCGATGGCACCCGCGTGCAAGGCATGGGTGCGGCCATGGCTTTCTGGGCCCCCACGGCAGTGCTGCTGGCTGCTGAGCACTACTTGGGCGCTGCCGAGGGACACCGCCGCTGGGCGCGGGGAGCTGGGCACTGGGGTCGAGGCAGTGGGCGCTGCTGCCGGGCGCTGCCGCTGGACCCTGAGCTTGGACGCCACCTGAGCGCTAGGAGGTGGCGCTGGCCGCTGGGCGCTAGGCCCTGTCTGGGCGCTGCAGCTCGGAGCTGCCGCAGGGCGCCGTTGCTGGGCGGTCGGGGTTGCCGCTGGGCGCGGCTGCTGTGCGTTGCCGCTGGGCGCTGTCGCCGGGCGCTGCCGCTGGACCTGAGCCTGGGCGCCACCTGAGCGCAAGGTGCCGGCGCTGGCCGCTGGGCTGCCCAAGCAAGTCCAGGGCTCAGCGCGGCGGTGTTTGCTTGCCACCTTGCCAAACTTACACCGCGCATCTCATATCGCGACTTGCATGCTAGGCCAGGGGGTGCTGATGGAGCTCGTGACATGTGTAACTGAATTACCTGATTGACCGGTCCGTCACTGCACCTCCCGGATGGACTCGTCACGCACTACACTGCACCGCAGCCATTCGCCTCAAGACTGATGAATGATAGATACCTGCCCGGTGACACGCGATGCTGCTCAGTTTAATTGTCACGCTGCGCGAGTAGCGCGAGCGAGCGGCAGGCTCACCGATGTTGTAGCAGTCCCACATAAATTGCTGCATATGCAACATCAAGCAACATTAGTGTATCTAAGAGCACAGCGGGAAAAGCGGGAGCTCAGCACTCACGATAATGAGAAAACATAGCATCTGGACAACGTGCGATGGCAACTTCTTCTTTGCTCTATTGCTTGTGGTGAGAGCCCGGGCTGAAACCCGTCGGCAGGATGGCAGGATGGCGGGAAGGCAGGATGGCGGGAAGGCATGCATGCGATTTGCGACTTGCGATTTGCGATTCTTCCTTCGCCGGCACACTCCGCAGGGCGCGTTCCATCTGCTGCAGACCAGCGTGTATGCCGTCCCTTGCACCAAGGGCTGCGCGCAAAAGGGCACCTGCAACGAGGAGGTTGGCAGGTGGGTGTCCCCGGGCGGGGGAGTAGTGTGGAGCACGTGCGTGACATGGGAATGGTAGGGGAATCCACTTGTTCGCTTCATACCGCGCGCGGCCCTCCCCGTCATCAAAAGTTTCCAACTCCATTTAGTGCTTCTCACTGTGTCCCAGGTGTGACTGCCCTCATCACCTCATGGGACCTCGCTGTGACCAGAAGTTGCCGCTTCGAAACCTGACGGTCTGGTGCAAGGCAAAAGGGTATGACATCAAGTCCTGTTTGGGAGCGGAGGGCTGTGTGAGCAATTGCAACGGCGCTGGCGAGTGCTTTGGCGGCTTCTGCAAATGCGAGCCAGGTGTGGTGTCATCGAGCCATGCTGCTCAGGGTGCCAGGGTTGCCGCGTTGCCCTGCGAGTATGCATAATCTTCTTGAAGGGCCTGTGTATTTATCCTCCGGAATTCATGCCACGTGCACCGCAGGCAAATTTGGCGCGGACTGCGCTCTGTCTCTGGGGCGGGACGGCAAGCCGCAGCTACTGGCGGACCGGGGCTACAAGCCCCGTGCCCGGGGCCCACGGGTGTACGTGTACGAGCTGCCCCCTGCCTTAACGGCCTGGTGTGTGGGTGTTAGCGGCGGTGGGACTAGATGGGGTCCTGGTGGGTGTTAGTGGGGCCAGGAGGGGCTTGCCGCGAGAGAGTGGATGTCTGTAGGTGAAATGTGTGGCCTCCGACCACACCAGTTGCTCCCACCACGTGTGTACAGGAACCATGGAGGGGACCTGGACCGGCCGACCAGCATGCTGTTCCAGCAACGGCTGCTTGCTACGGGGGCGAGAGTTGCGGACGGCGACACCGCGGACTGGTGGTTTATCCCCGTAATGCTGCGGGGGAATGACCACCGCGTCCTAAGTGCGGCTGTTACATACCTTGCGTCAGCGCATCCCTGGTGGAACAGAACCATGGGCCACCGGCACTTCGTGATGGCTGTGGGTGAGCGGCGGGAGGGACGCTGTCACGTGCACATGCGTGTGGCACGTGCTTGGAGGCAGCAGGTCAGCGCGCAAATGAGCTTGCAGCGTTAGTGGCGTCATGGCTGCTCGCTTCCCGGGTGCAGGTGACACGGGCCGGTCAGAAACGGAGCGAGGGGCGGCCCAGACGAAGGACATCTGGGAAAACATTACGTTTGTCACGTAAGGCACGGTCTGCTGGGGGAAAGGCGCATGCATGCCTCGCTGGGCAACAAGGGATCCAGCTCATAAGAGCTGCCTAATGACAGCAGTTGGCATCCTGCCCGCCGGTCGCAGGCACTGGGGTCTCTACAAGGACAGGCCTGCCAGCCTCTGGAGGGCGTCGCACCGCAACACTACAGACATGTAAGTACAGGCCTGAGTCTTTCAGCGTGCGCTGCTACTTTAAAGGTACCTTATCCCCAATTGACCCTCTTGCCTTGTTGCGCCTTCAGAGTCTTGCCAGTCTACCTGAGGAATTACGCCCTACTCCGCTTCCACATTCCAGTGGGCCGAAACCATCCGCTCTTCAACACGAAAGCCGCCCCCTCCCTTCTCAAGCGCAACGGGCCTTTCTTCTTTTTCTCAGGGTGAGATGTCGCCAACGGGCCCACGGGAGTGCGAAGTCTAGGCCGATTGCTGGTGGAAGGCAGGTTTACCGGAACCGCCCGGCGACCCATACTGCCCTGCCCCTGCATAGCCACGGAGCATCTGTTTCCGCCAGCTAGGAAAGGTCTCCAGCCGCCACCGCTTCCAGGCCTTGGGGTACTACGGTACCCCTAGTAGATCTTCCAGTAACGGCAGGCATTCGGCGGCTAACGTCGTTGCCTTTACGCCCGTGAGGGCGCAGTGCCGCCACCTCCATGCGGCCGCCCGCCAGCTCACCGCGGTAGAAGTACAATTAGACAGCTTGCAATTGGGCGCCTCGCCGCCCAGGACGCGCACGGATTGCCCCCGTGCGAATCAGCTCGCTGGGACCATTGATCATGGCTGCATGTTGGCTTTGCGGTGTGTGTGGGTGTGCGCGAAATGACAACTCAGCACTCCGCATGGGTGGTGGCGCAGGCAGGGAAGAGCCGCAAAAGCTTGGGTAGGTGCCCTGAGCTTTTGGTGCCCCTTCAAAGTTTGCCGCAACGTCGTGTCCCTTGTCCACTGCCCCCCTGCACGCGCGCAGGCGCATCTGCGGAGATCACTCCACGCCCAGCACGGACGGCGCAGGGCCGCACTGCCAAACGAACGATAACGATGGATACTCGGGGGGAGTCCGTCAGCTTGTGAGTGTCGTCATGCGGGGGACAGCGCTGATACGAATCTCACATGGGTGTCTCACCTACCAATTGCTCGCTCCCTGCAGGTGCACTTTCACCACTGGAAGCGAAAAGGTAAGGCGAGAGGGCGTGATGAAGGGCAGGACTGGCCCTGGAACAGCAACGCGAGGCCAACACGAACGCTGCTGTTCTCTTGCAGGGTACTTCTTCGCACTTGAGGACAAGCACTATGGCGAACATCTCGTGACGTCTAAGTTCTGCTTCGGGCCCATGGGCGGAGGACATGGGCAGCGGCAGGTGAGCGTGTCCCGGAATACGTTCAGGGTGCCTTCGAAGTACTCTTGGGGCTCTCGCCAAAGCTGAGCCCCCGCCGTCGGGCTTCCGTGGGGGTCTTGCAGTCGTTATAGGGTCCCAACCCGTTTTGGGCTTCGTAGTCGCGCAGCTTCTGCAGCGGGTGTCACAGAACCGCGCACAAAGTTGCGCCTCACGCCCCGATCCTGATGCCACAAGTTATGATTGGCTTATCCCTACACGCACCCATAGCCCGAGGAGCGACGCGAATACCCAAAAAGATGGAGGGAGTTTTGACAGTTTGCGCAGCTGCTGTTTCGACGATAATGCGGTGCCGACTTCGGTCTGACCTCGCCGGTCAAGCCCGAGAAAGAGCTGCAGTCACCGTCGCGGGTCGCGAGTCGCAGGTCGCGGGTCGCGGGTCGCGCGGGCGGGTTCTACACCGGCCCAACCCTGGTCCCCACACCCCGTGCCCCCTAAGCATGCCAGGAAAGAGACGGTCAAGGATACTGACAATACCACAACCTTCCTCGAAGGGTCAGCTAGTTAACATCTTTGGCCATCTCGTTCCTAGCCCTTTTATTCCCGATCCCGTCCGAGGGGGTGGGTTTCGGCACGGCCAGACCGAGGTCGGGTGGGGGCGTCCGGCCGCCGGTTCTCCGTGCGCCCTTCACAACTTAAGCTAAGAGAGGCATATGTAGGTGTTTGGGAGTGATTTTGAGCGGAGCACGGCTCGCGAGCGACGCCCAGAACGGACCGTTGACTGACGGCCAGCGACCACCCGCGAACGCTTTTAAGCACCGCGCTTCTCTCATACGGCTTCTGCTGACTAAGGGCAACAACCGAGAGAGTTCTGGCGACTTCCGCGGAGGTCGCCCGCCCAAGCATGTTGGCCGACATGCGCCCGCGACCGGCCGCTTTTATGCCCCCAAAAGGCCTGGAACTGGCCTCTACATGCACAACAAGCATATATGATCATATTGGGGTGGGTACCAGGCGGGTGCTAGGGAGCCGGGGGGAGTGGAACCCGCCGGCTGCCTCCTCACAAACGCCGGTGGGTCGCGGGTCATTGCATTGTGTTTGCTATGTCACAACCCCCAGCACAACCCCCAGCAAAGGCAGCCATGCCAGGGCTCGGCGCACTTGTTCTTGTCTTCTATACGCGAGCTTCCGTCTCTGCTCTGCTGTGTCTCTTTAAGCAGCTCAAGAAGCGCCAAAACGGCGGTTCGGCCCACCCAGGGTCACCGGTTCTGACCCTTTATTCAGGAGGCCCCGAGAGACGCCTGGACCGAGTTCCCTGGGTGCGCAGCAGCGTCAAAGCGGCCTTGCGCCAGTCGGGGAGCCGCTTGGGCGACGCCGGGATGCCTCGACGCTGGACATGTGCACACCACGCACCGGCGGTCGCGCCTGCCCGCCGCGCTGGCCCACGCCGCCATAGCTCTCAGACCTCTATCACCCCAGCGTGGGGCGTTGCGAGCGACCTCACGTGCAGCTGGGGACCGGCGGAAACCCGGGCTAAAACCCTGACCTGGCGGAGGCGCGCCAATCGCTCTCAAACAGCCGCTCAGACTCGCGAAGACCTTGCTACTAAACACTAGAAAGCTCAACACAGTACACTTACCATGTACGCCTCTTCAGGCGCGCGCCCACTGCAGCTCTGCGATTTGCCCTCGCGGCACATGCTCGCCCCGACACAGTTCGCGTTCACCGACGACGCGCGGATCTTTTAACATATATCAAGGCAGCCTTTGCGGGGCTGCAACCTTCGCGGGGCTCGGTGGTCCTTTGCGACGTCGAGGATTATTTCCAGGTCGGGGATTTCCGAAACCCGCCAAGCAACTTCTGATGAAACCTTGACAAGAGCAACAGCATGCCTGCTCCACCGGCAAAACGGCAGCAGCACAACCCCCGTACCCCACCCCCGCTCCCCCCCGAGAAATAGAAATAGAAATAGAAATTACAACGCCGGGCGCGCCCTGGCGTGAGTTAAGGAAGGTCCGCTGGTAAGGCGCGACCACCATTGTCTGCCAGTCTCGTTGGTAGAACCACGCCGCATCAACGCTGGGGACGCTACGATTTCAGGATCGCACTCCTGCTACCAAGGACAGTCTACCCGCGTCATTCCATGCACCCCCCCGAGGAACCCCCTCAAGGCGGGGAGGGGGAGGCACGCCCCCGCCCCGCCTGCCTCCGGAGAGCTGCTTCACGCTAGTTATGCCGCCTGTCGAATCACGAAGTCGAGCTGGGGGTGACCCTGGGTCACCTGAGTCACCTGGGCCGTTCCGTTGTATTCTGTGGGGCCCCAGAGGCCACCGAAGTTCGTCAACGGGTTCCTAGGTGCGCAGAAGCCCCACAGCCACGGGGCTGGGGCGAATGGAGCACGCGGGTGGGCCGACCTCGGTGCATGCACCGGGACGGTTTGGGCCATGCAGAGGGACCCACACCGCGCAAAGCACTCATGGGACATACATGAGTTTCGAGCACGTCGTGGCAAGGGCGCGAGGGCCTCTCACGATCAGTGCGATGTCGATCTATCCAGCCCGAACCCGCTGCGAGCAGCTGCGAGCGTACCCAAGCATTGCGACCATATCATCTGTGCAAAGAGCTCATTCGCGCAGCCATGTGTCACCTTACGCCGACCGCTTGCACGCGACTGCCACGAACCCACCCCGCAACCCCCGGGTCCGTAATTGATCCAGTAGTGATGCCGCTAGAAGCGGCATCATTAAGACCAGATCTTTGTCTGACTGCGCAGCAACGTGTGTGTGTGGGTAACCTACAAGCAGCAGCAAGTAAACAGCGCGGCTCAGCCTACCTGACTCTCCAGGTCTCCTCTCCTCCCCCCGCCCCGCTCAGATCCAGGCCGCCCTGGCTGGCTGCGTTCCGGTGATCATATCTGACGGCGTGCTGGAGGCAAGTACGTACATCGGGGTGCAGAGGGCCTAGGTATGCAGGCAAGGGCGCTGGCAAGGGAAGCATGCCTTCAGTGTTTTGCCGGGGTGGGGCCGGCCCTGTTGGATTTGGACACGGCTGTGACCGAGGGAGGTGCGATGCCTGCCCCACGTTGACGGCATGATCATACCTCACGCCGACCGTCGCAGGCCTTTGAGCCGTACCTGGACTGGAACGACTTCGGGGTACGTGTGGCGGAAGCCGACATCCCTCGGCTGCATAAGATTCTGGCGGCAATCAGCCCAGAGGTGCGGCAGCGCGGGGTAACACCAGGCTTATCGGCAGTTTTAGAAATGGGGCGATGTCCGTAAGGCCCGCACATCTGCCTGCCCCTGCCCTCCCTGCAAGCGCGTGTGGCTGCCTGCCTGCGGTGGCCAAGTATCCCCC
Source organism: Edaphochlamys debaryana (assembly GCA_016858145.1). Lineage (NCBI taxonomy): Eukaryota > Viridiplantae > Chlorophyta > Chlorophyceae > Chlamydomonadales > Edaphochlamys > Edaphochlamys debaryana. The sequence continues at coordinate 45,887 of JAEHOE010000078.1, forward strand.
AAGAAACACGGCCAAATGAAAGGCCACCAGATCCGTCCGGTCTAGTCTCCAGCTTCGATGAAGCTGACATCTACTTGTCCCTGTGTACCCGCTGCCCCAGGAATATGCCCGCAAGGTGTCTCAGCTCCGCTGCGCCGCCCAGCACCTGGCGTTCAGCACCGTAACGGGGTCCTTCATGGGCGAGAGCGGCCGCTTCGACGCGTTTGAGACACTCCTCGAGATCCTGCGGGCTAAGGCCGATCACCCGGGCGTGGCGCCGGAGCAGTTGCGGCGTGTGGATGCAAGCCTGGACGCGTTCATGGAGTGCAGGGAGGCGGGGGTGGGGGCTGGTAGGGGAGGAAGGCCCAGGAAGGCAGGCGCGTCACGAAGGACAAAAAGCACAAGCGACCTTATGCAGAAGCAACTGTGCAGCTTATCTCATTTTGACTCGAGCGAGCCTAGTGTCACGATGTGTGATGTAGACAAGCACGTGTATGGTGGCGCGATCTGTGCCGATAGGCCCGATGACGTGGTCGCATGTCCCAGGCCATGGCCTTAACAACAGATGGGTGCGCGTCAGGATAGGCGGTGGTCCTAGCTAGGGGCGAGTCGCCCGCGCTCTGCAGGGGGTCACCTCCACCAAACCGGACAGCTCCTGTGGCCTTCCGACTGGCTCATGATAGATGGTGGGGCATGCTTGAATGCGTGGCGAAGTTGTCATCCGGGCAGGTCTTCGTCACGTGCCCCCCGGGGGTGCGCCGAACTTGGCCGGCCGCCCTGGCTGTGAAATGCTGCTTACGGGGATTCGTGTGCAGGGAAATATGCCTTCCTCAGGGGGCTGTCAGCTTAGAGTGCAATGCGCTCTTTGGCCTTTCATTTACGGAGCGACGGGCGATATAGTTATGAAGGGGCTTAAAGTGAGAGAGAGTGAGAAGTGCAGAAACCTCATCGCTACGCAACTGCACGGCTTGCCCCAGGGGACGGCTAGCTCGCGAGGATGCAAAGGGAAAAGGAGGATGGAAAGGGGGAGGGTACCGGGTTCTTGGCGAGGATGCTACGACGGTCGTAACCCCCCGAAGAGAACCCGATACGAAAGGATATCTCACCTGGCTGGGGTGCGGGCGCGTGTGTGTGCGGCCGGTGGCGGGGCGGGCCATGCGTGGCTCCCCACTGGGGGCGGGGGTTGAGGTGGGGGTTGAGGTGGGGGCGGTGACGGCGGCGCGGGAGGGGGGGGGGGTTAGGTGAGGGGGGGGGTCCGGGTGGGGCGTCGTGCGTCGTGTGTAGACGTGTGCGCTCCATCCTCGTCGTTGAGGTATTCGTTTCGGGGAGCCAGCAGGTGTCGCACAAACGAAGGCCAACCAATGGACTCCGAGATGACTGTTCTTGGGCACCATCGTCGGGAACGTAAGCCCGGGACAAGCATTGTCAGAAGTGTCAACTGGAGGGGTGAAGCGGCGGCGGGTGCAGGGTCTGGCCGGGGGGGCGCACGGTGGCCGGGCTGATGTGGGGGCAACGGCGGAGGCGTCAGGATGGAGCAGCAGCAGCAGCTTACACCACCGGGAGGCGGGCCAGGGCGCTGCACGACAAGGCAGCCCTCGCAGCGACAGGCAGGCCCCCGCAAACCAAGAGAGCGGGCCGGGGCCGTGGGGGATCTGACTCATCTGAGTGGGGGCTCGGCGTGCCGTGCTGCGTGTATGGATTGACCGGCCTTCTGCCTGCGTGCGAGGGGTCCCCGACCCTATCTTGGTATGCTTCGTACGGTTCAGCCGTTTCCAGCCACCCGTTCTATCTCCTAGGCAAGAAGGTTTGGGGTCTTGGCAGGTCACCAATCTTGCCCGGTAGGCCACAGGCGTCTACAGGCCAGGATGTGGGGCACGGATGCAGCGGAAGCGCAGGGCTAAGGAGGGCTGGGGGCCGCTTGCGGTCCAGCAGGGTCCAGCCGTAGGGGAAGAGCGAGGGAACCTACGGGGCCCCAGCCGGGATGCTGGGTGGGGCTGCACTATCAGGGGGGGGGGGGGGGTACAAACAAAGTTGCCCGATATCATGCCCCGAAGTCCCCGGACCCCCCGGGACCGACGACCGACCGACCCATACAGTGTACGACACTGTCGTACAAGGCCTGTACGTACTCCATTTCATGCCTTTCGCGTTTCGCTGGACTGCTGACCGACAACATCCTCCTCATGCAGCTGCTCGCTGAGTCCTTGCGCAAATCAGGCGAGTCGGGCCTCATAGCCTTCCTCGACTTCCACAAAGCGTACGACACCGTGGACAGGCCGTTCCTCCTCGCCTGCCTGGATGCTCTGGGGGTTGGCGATGGCTTTCTTAGATGGGTCAGACTGATCTACACGGCACCAGATCGGCTGCCTTGGTCAACGGTCAGCGTTCCAGCTATAAGGCAGTTACAGCTGGGGTACTGAGCTGGGGTTCGTCCTAGCCAACACGCGCCTCACAGCCAGCCAGTATGCAGATGACTACGGACAGATCCTGCGATCCACCGCCCTCGTCCCCGCTGGACAAGTTCCTCAGCTGCCTGACTCTGATCGCGAGGATGGGCCTCTCAGCCTTCGGCGTTGCCGCATGCCTGTCCGCCTACGGCCTGGGCACCCTCCTCTACCACTGCCAGCACAACGGCCTGCCCCCTCGTACGGCGACAGAGCACCTAGTGGGCACGGTGGCGGCCCTGACCGACCGCAACATGACGCCTGCTCGATACAGGGACAACCCCAACGCGCTGCCTGCAGGAGCACCCACGAGCTGCATGTACCTCCCCCCGGCAGTTGGCGGCTTCGGCCTGCTCCCCCTCGTCGAGCACACTGGCGCCAGGCACGCGAGTGCGGCAGTCCGTGGCATTCTGGGCGCCTGCGGCCTCCTCCGCTACCGCCCGCCGTGGACCGCGCCGCTCGTCTCCCTGCTCCGCTCAACCCACCCAGCAGCACACCCGCTCTGCCTCCTGACAATGCGGCGCCCGACCTCGTCGACCGGTCTTCGCATCTTGGGGGCCACAGTCCAACGCACAACCTCACCAGCACTGGTGCGCGTGGCAGGCGCGCCAGCGCTGCTGCCCCGGGCCCAAGTGCGTGATTGCACCCATGCCAGCCGGAGCCTGGGTCTACAATGCACCGCTTTGGGGCAACCCTGCCCTGCCCGCGGGGAACATCGACAACAACGCCCCAAGCTGGGGCCTCGAAGGCGAGTTCACAGATCTGTTCGCGGTTCCGGGACTGCGGACAGTAGGCACGGCGGTCCGCTGCCTAGATGAGCTTGAGCGCATCCGAGGGACGCACGGGTTGGAGGGCAGCATAGGCCGGGCTCTAGCACGGGCTAGGGCCCAGATCAACAGGTCATATACCGAAAGGGTAGTACCGAGCATTTTGGGGACGCAGGTGGGAGCGCTCCCGCAAGCACTCCGCAATGGACTAGACATGGGACAGCGCCTGGGCGCGCTTATTAGCCGGCTCCCGGCCGGGTGGGCCGAAGCAGCACGGGGGTTGGACGATCAGGCGGCCGCCCCAGGGGAAGAAGAGGCTTGGGCGAACATTGCCAGGGGCATAGGCTGGGAGGACGTCAGCTTGGCAAAGATGACAGTCAGCCTGGCCACGCACTTGCAATTGGGATCGGCTCGGGCTAAGCTAGCACGGAAGCATGCACTTTACATTCAGGAGGCGTACGGCACAGACACGGCATCAGCAGAAGCAGTGGCAAGTCTGAAAGCGGTTTGGCCGAGGTTGTGGGGCATTAAGTGGGATCCGGGCAATAAAGAGCCTTTGTGGAGGCTGGCGATGGATGGCTTCCCGGGATTTGGCATGCACCGGAGCCAGTTAGGAACTGAACGTGGCGAGGTGTCCGTGTGGGCGAACCATGGAGCAAGGCGATCGGCTCCACCATTTCTGGTATTGTCCAGCCGCTGTGGCTGTTCGTATGCGCCTCAGTCATGGTATTGGCAGGGCGGTGAAACGACACGAGGTGTGGCTTGCTGTGCCCCCAGAGGGCACCGGGATTCATGCGCGAGTGTGGGACGTGGTGTGTCTGGCCGCGATATGCGCGATGGACCGGGCCAGAAGGTACAAGTATGCGCACAGGGGCTGGGACGAGGAGCCGACCACCCTTTCCTAGCGGCCAGGGCGGACGGATCAGTGCAGTATGCAGGCCCGGACGCCCCTTGATGGAGGCGGGGCACACTCTGCGGCGCATAACAAACGGGAGGGAGCCGCAGGGGGGGGGGGGGGGTTCGCCCGGCGGTGCATAGCAAACGGGAGGGAGCCGCAGGGCAGGGGCGGGGACCGGGTGAGCTACACGTGGCGTTTGATGGGATGTGCACCTTGAGGAGAGGGGACATAGTCCACTGCGGCGCATAACAAACGGGAGGGAGCCGCAGAGTGGGAGTGAATGTGGGGCCGGGAGAGCCAGGATCGAGAGGTGTACGGCCAACAGTGTGAGCACATGATGAACGGTGAACGGTTACTGGTAGGAGGCGCGGCCGAGGAGGGGCCATCGATACAAGCTGAGCATGGTCATTGCGTGCCAAGGACTAAGGTGGGACCTGAGTGTGGTCAGTGCAAGTTATGACAGGGACTTGCGTTCTGACTTGCAGGGGGCAAGCCCGTGAGGTGGGTCGCTTGGCCCCAGCGTTCAGCGCTGTGACCCCAGGGGGTCCTTCATTGTAAACACCGAGGACTGACCGTGTGCTCTATCCATGGGCGCGCACAGCACTCCCGGTGACCCACGTTGGTCGGGTACCATCAACCATGCCACGGACCCCGACCCGTCAATTGACCAACGGCTCGGCACCGAGGGGCGATATCAGGGCTTTAGTTTGCTAGTACTGTGCGATTGAGGCGCGGGAGTGGAAGGCGGGCTTCCGGGAGCACCTGGGAGACGCCTTTGGGTGGCCGCGTGTGTGCCCGGGGCCCGGCATGCCGACCTGTCCCACCGGTCCCGACCCCCCAACACCGCTGGAAGGGTACGAGTGACTTACCAGCATGCAAGCTTGCCTTGCTGCATGCTCAGGGCGTGTGGGATATGCTGGGCGCTGCTCTACGCCGCGGTGACAAAGTCCCGCCACACAGCCTCCCAAAGTCCCCCCGCCCCCCCCGACCGACGACCGACCGAGAACTTTGGGCCCCCATAACTTTGCAAGCTCTGTACAGACGAGGCATGATGTATGTCTGAGGAGGACGTACCCCCCCCCCCCTGGCACTATGAACAGGAGGCTTGGAGGAGTGTGAGTGCTGCATGCGGTCCAGCCGTAGGGCAAGCGACGTTGGGCTATGCAGGCCCTAGCCACAATGCGAGGTGGGGTTGCATGAGGGACGTGCGTGGCCACGTGGAGCTGCGTAGGGCGTGGGGGCTGCTTGCGGCCAGCCCAACAAGAACGGAACGGCCTTGTTGGGAGGTCCGTTCTGGCTCATGGCCTTCCGGGGGGCAAGATACCAGCACTGCCTGCACTGAGCCAATGGAAAGGCCACCAAATCCGTTCGGTCTAGCTACCGGTAGTGACCATGCAGAGGGACTCACATTGCGCGAAGCATTCACGCCGAATTCGCTTGCACGCGACAGCCATGAACCCACCCCGCAATCCACGGCCCAACAACGCTGCCGACAACGCACGAACCCGCATCCCACGCATAGTCCCCCGCAAAGTCCGTCCCCCCGGATAGTCTCCCGCATAGTTCCCCTGCACCCACGCGCGCTTGGCTGCCTGCCTACGATGGCCGTGCACCCCCATACGAACGTCAGAGAGAGGCCCTCTGGGACTGAGCACTCCCCACTCCACGCATGTCGATGTGGGCGAGTCCTCGTTGCACGAGTCGCCATCACTCGCCGCTATATTGCCCAACATTTTCGCGATTCACGAACCCACATCCCCGGCGGGTCCCCCTGCGCGCGCTTGGCTGCCTGCCTAAGATGGCCTCTTATCCCCGGGCTAACCAAGGACCTCAGGATCCATTTGATCTAGTGAACCACTTCCCCGTCAGAGAGGGGCCCCTTGGGACTGAGCGCTCTGCATGTCCACACTCCTCCCGCCCATCGCTTGCCGCTACGGCGCCCACGGCTTTTCCACAACGGATTTGACCCACGGATCGTCGTCCTGTCGCGCCAAAAACTCCGTAACCACCTTCCGCAGCGGCTGCGCCTGGGGCCACTGCTCGAGCGAGGGTGTGTAGGCGAGGGTTTTGGACAGCCCATGGAGCAGCCTGCCGAACGAGGGAGTGCAAACCAAACTTCTTGTGAGGGGTCTATGCATGTGCCACATGTCCAAAGCCCAGCCCAAACCGCCACATACCGGTACCAGTAGCAGGATCGACCGTTGGCGGTGAGGTAAGTGGCCGCCGTTTTGACCCCCGCTGCCGCTATGAGCCGTGCCTTGTTGTCGTTCGCGTGGGCCCAGTTGAGCTGCTTCAGAACGTCCTCTGGTCCGCTTCCGCTTGACCAGAACTCTACAATGTTAACCCCAGGTTGGAGAAGTCTTCAGGCAGGGCGTGGCGAGGCAGGAGGGAGGGCGTGGCGAGCGAGGGAGGAAAAGATCAGGCAGGGGCGGCCATGTGCTCACTGATGAGACCACGTGCCTTCCTGCTGGACCGGCCCGTCCATACTTCACTCACGTTTTGTAGTAGTATGCGTAATATCCGGACGCTTCCTGCAGGATGGTGGGTTGGGACGGAGGCAGTGAGGGACTTATGCTGAAGTCAGGCCTGCCGCGGTGGTGTATCGCACCTTGAACACCAGAGAGCCCATGGGCAGCAGTTGTTCCAGGCGTGAGGAGATTCTGCACAGTTAGCACGTCGGAAAAAAATGGTGCTACTGCTACTTGACACTTGACACCCACGTTGGGCACAGCAGCCGAGCAGCGGCTTACCCCTGCCCTTCCAAGTTAGCGAGATACTTGAAGTTTGCGTGGTATTTCAATGGCCGCTTGACGTTTAAGGACACATCAATTCTTCTCGAATTCTGGGGCGACAGGTTGCAGAAAAAGGGTCCAGTGTTACAATTTGTAGGGAACAACGAGGGAGCAGAAGAGCCCACAGCGGCACCTCCTCACCTCCCACCTCTCTTCCTCAAGGACCAGCGCACCTTCTTTGCCACGTGCTCTACGAAGTATTTGCGGGTGGGGCAGAAGGTATCCTCGTCGCGGCACACATTGGGCTTGCCATTGATACCCAACTTCATGGTGGAGGGGTCTTGATTCATACGGTGCATTTCGTACCCCCTGAGGTGGCGGAAGGCGGAGGGGCCACCAGCAGGACATGTGCAGGTTGCTGACTGGACGCGGCAAGCCGAGATACGGTCAGAATTGAGAGATCGGCGGTGGGCTTCAAGCCGTACAGGGTGCAACATGCAGCTCTCTGCCCCGCGTCTGCATCAGAGAATCCCGTGAGATGGGGGGATCCTGTGACATGGCCCCGGCGTCGGAGGGCACCATGATAGCACCGAAGAGCGAGGGCAACACCAGCAGGCCCCGGCACTTACGAGAACCTGCCGAACAGCACCTCCTTGCGCTCGTCCCAGGGGATGCTGGCGTACTGGGGAATGGCACCCAGAGAAACGTTGTCATACTGCCTGTCGGAGGGACAGGTTGCATCGTTCGGTCAAGTAGGAATGCAGACTGCCCTTTTGGGCCAGCCCTGGACAGCCCGTATACTTGCTTGCTGTGGAAGTGGAAATTGGGGATAAGCAGGAGGTCCGGCCAGTAGTCCGATTTGGAAATCCCCATGATCGGGTAGGGCGGCGGCGCAAAAGGCGCGGTGGCCCCCTTGGTGTTTATTACACCAGACACTGTGCCCGAAGGCAGGTTCGGGTGAGAGGTGTTGACAACTGTGGCCGACACCTGTCGCGGGCGTGTGGTTATGTGAAGGGAGGAAGGGCGGCGAATGAGGGTTGGGGCCAAGCAGTAGGCTATCTCTCACCCTGTTTGTGCGCCCGGTGAGCTTACATGTTGGGGAGTATCCGAAGTGGAGAAAATGAAAGGCAAATCGGGGATGTGTGCTCCAAATGTTTCCTGCGGTGAGGTGCGGCGGCGGATTGCATAACGGGTAGCTGGCTACTAGCTGCTTGCGCAGGCCGCACCTCAAGATGGAGCAGCGTCCGCATATGGGTGAGGTGTAATGCTGCGTGATGATCCATGACCGTCCAGTTTAATGGAGTTAGTAGCATTGCTTTGCCCCCGAAGAACCTGTCGGCGATTCAACGGGCCAGCGAGGGGCGGGGTTGAAGTCACAGGGCGGGTCATCACATACCTCTCGTAGGTCACATACACACGCAAGGGCCATACACAATAGCTTTAAGGCGCCCACCCGACTGTTATTGCTCTCGTAGCACGTGTGCCCAGGTGGTCGCTAGCCCAGCGCGTCGCGTTCAGATGGGTGCCAAGAGCTCGATGGATGCGAAGGTCGGCCCTAATTTGAGCATACGTCCGATCATACAGGCTGCATTCAAGGGCTGTATAAGACTTCGATAGATGGTAGGTCTCCCTTTTGCTGTCCACCGACATTCCCCTGGTCGCAACGGTTGCGAGCCCACTGGCAAAGACGAGGAACATCACTATTAAAAATGATGAACATTCTGTATCTGTCTGTGCTCGTGCCATCTAAGCGGTAGCTACAGTGTTGAAACACGCTCCAAATCGGCAGTAAAAGTCAGTTTGTTGCACCACATACATTCCGACTGGGCAAATTACATGATAAGTTGCAGAATAGATGTCTGTATTAGAATTGGCGTGGGCGCGCGAGGCCACCAAACTGCACGCACCAAACTGCACCACGGATCGCGGACTCCACCTCGCTCGCTCAGGGGGCAGGTGACGGGGGTTAAGAACAGGGGTGCAGGGCAACCGAGTGCACAAGGGACGGCCTGGGAGCAGGCAAAGTAGCCGAGTAAGACTGCTTCAGGGCCTTGGGCGTGCAGCGTCTTCATACGGATACCGCTGCCTTAACAATACGGCATGCGGCGCAGGGGAGCTGCCGGGCAGCCGGGCAGCCGGGGGCCGTGGGCTCGGGTGCGGGTGGGTATGGAGGTCCGGCCCACAGCGGCTGTCACAATAGTGGAACAACTTTGGCCCCGGCAGCCCCGCGCTCGACGCTATACGCTGATAACGATGGCTTGTGGAGCATCATGCGAGGGCACCTACACTTTTGCACGTCCCCTGCCACGCGGCCTCCAGTTCCCCGCGGCCTCCTGCCCCCCGCGGCCCGCCGCCCACGACCCGCCGGCGACCCACCGGGCATGCAACCCAAATCCCAAAGCCCCAGTGGATTCGTGGCAGTCGCGTGCAAGCACGGTCGGCGTAAGGTGACATATGGCTGCGCCCCTTCAGCTGTCTGTTCAGATATATATTATTGCCGCAGTTGTTGGTTACACTCGCAGCTGCTCACAACGGGTTCGGGTTGGGCAAACGGCTCCAAGCTTGTGTGTGTGCCATGTATGCTTTGCGCGATGTCCCTCTGCATGGCCCAAACCGTCGCGCTGCATGCACCGAGATGGGCCGAGGGACGTGCCCTCCTGGACCTGCAGGGGCCTGCCCCAACACCCGCCGCTCACCCAAAGACCATGGCGTATACGATCAACTGCGCCCAGCCAAAGTGCACAACCAAAGGTAACAACCCCGCACACCGAACTGCACTATATACCTTGACCCGACTCCCCACAATTTTGGAGTCGCATAGCTACCATAAACAGTGATTTGTCTAAATTGCGTTCATATAAACAGGCGCTCCGCAGCAAAAGAACGTCGCTCAGTGATGGCGCGCAACATTTTTGCACTCATTGCGCTTGTGGCGATGAGCATGGCTTCCAGTCTATGTCAGGTACGTTGCGTTGCCTGGTTATGCGCGCTGCAGTCTTGTGTACTTCAGTTGTGAGGATGACGAAGGTGTGGTGTTCCGCGCAGGGAGCTCAAGTCGCGCAGCGACCCGCCACATCACTCGATAATCGACGACAGCTGAGGGCGCAAAGCGCGGCCCACACATCGCGCCGAAGGTCCAACCGAGACCGCCTGACGAGCGGCGTGCCCGCCGTCGGCCCGTTGTGCTTGCCCACTGCCAACGGGTGCACTCTCAACCCAGGCTTCGTTACATTGCTCCCGGCGCCAGAAACCGCGGCGTCCAGGTGTGTGTGGGGGGGGAACCGGGCAGGAGGGAGGGGACACAGCAGCTGAACGACGTGTTTAGTGTTAAGACCATCCATCACCTTAACGTGGGGCACGTATCGTGCCTAGGGTGCCTCGGTCACAGCCAAGGAAGGGTGGCACCGTGTCTCCGTCAGACCGTCACCGTCTCCGTGCTCTCCCCTTGCTAGCGCCTTAGCCTGCATAATATGGCCCTTGGCGTCCCAGTGCGGGTGCTCGTACTGCCTGGCTTGCTGGCTACCAGGTAGTCTTATCGGGTTCGGGTCCGGGTTCGCGTGGTAGTGCCCACTTTGACCATCCCATCTTGACCTGCAGACGTCTCGGCTGGAATCTCGCCTCCGACTATCGATGTGGGACGGTCAGCACCGAGGAAAGCTGCTTCACAGTTGGGACATGCATGTGAGTGCTTGAACCGGATTGCTTGGTTAGCCGGAGGTACATGTTCCATACAAGGCTCTTATGCCTTCTAAAGGGGTGCCCTACTGCAGGTGGCTTGACGGCAAGGGATGCGTGCTGAGGAGGGGAGTCGACCATCAGGTGCGGAGCTCTCATGTTTCTGAAGGCACCAGGCTACGGATCGGCCAGCACTACTGCCGTGCTGGCCCCTCCACCCAAGCCTTTTCTTATTGATTCCGCCCCCCATCGAATACCTTTCCTGCATGCACTACCCATACACAGCCGAGCGACTCAAGCCCTCTTCCCTGCCCCGGCTCCCTGGCCGATCGGGAGGCCGGCTGCGAAGCAAGCGCCGCTTCCCACAGCGGCTGCCCAACGCACTTGGGTTGCAATTGGCGTACTTGGGAGCACATTGAGGATGCCAGCGTCATAGAAGACGGCGGGCCAGATTTTGACCTCGCATCCTTTGTCGAAGTGGTTTTACGGCAGGAGCTGATTGGGAGCTGGAGGAAAGGCGAGTGGGGGCAGGCCTGCGTGGGTTTACACATGCTGAGCTCTGCCTGGCTGGCGGGGTCTGGCGGCTTGCCTTTAGGCGCCATACAAAGCTAAATCAGGGGAAGAGGCTGGAGAGCGCTGCTGGACGTGCCGCCGTACTGGCCATCAAGCGGTTACGCCACCACACAAATGCACAACTCCATTTACCACATCCTAGCTAATGCCCTCCCTCCCTGTCAACCCAGGCTCGCTCGCCGAGGGCCTCTGCACCTCTGGGGCTCTATGGGAGGCGGACTTTGCCGCGCTGGCCGCCCGAACGGCGTCTCTCCTGGTGGGTGGGTGGGCGGGGATGAAAATGGCGCATGAGCGAGCGGGTGGCCGCGCGTGTGGGCAGGTGGGTTGGCAGCAAGGCGCGTGGCCCACGTGGCGTGGGGGTAGAGGTACGACGGCCTGAAAGTGAAATGTTCGCCTTTTGCGACCTCACCCACCGGCGCAGGAGGCCTCCGGTCCTGCCTTTGCCGGGGTGCCCAGACAAGCCAAGGCGCTAGCCCATGGTGACCTGTACGGCACTTGTACGACAGCCTTGATGGCTGCCACCTCAAGCTCCGTTGCGGCGCCAGCCTACGACTTGTGAGCAATGCTGCGGCTGTGCTGACGCTCTCGCCCGCTTGAACTTACAAACCAACCCAACGTCACAGCATGCCCTGTCGCCCCTACCTGACCAGGTTCTACCTGAAGTACGCGAAGGCTTTGGACACGTGTCGCAAGGTGGGTGGTGCGTGGTGCGTGTCGGCAAGTGCTACCACTCCTCCCATCCTTACGAGCCCGCTTCACGCACGCTCGTCCCTGCGCCCCTCTAGGCAAGCCTGGACACGTGTGAGGTCGCCGGTGGGACCATCCGGGTCGACGCGGCCCGACTGGACGCCCTGCTCCGTGATCAGCCAGCACCAGCGGCAAGGTCCTCCGCCGCCCAAGCCGTGGCAGTGGAGGACGTGGCAGTCGCATGACCTCATGTGTGACCATGGCAGTCGGGAGAACCGACAGAAGCAGGCGATAAGGGCAGACTACTAGACCGCCTAGATCATGTGCCCTTTGCGCAGGGGGGAGGCGGGTAGGAACGAAACCCCCGGACCTACTACCTACCCTGCCATACGGCACACTGCACTGCCGTACACAGCCTAAATGTCAGCCATTTGGTACGGATACAACGGCTACGGACTGCTTGTCGTGCTCCCTATCTATCGTGTCTAGAGCGAAGTTGGCGTGTAAACATTGACTATCCATGGACGCCGACCCAACCACCGACGACCGATGGGACCTCACTAGCAGTCAAGGGCACATTCTCGTATGAACATGTATGCAGCAGAGGCTTGTGCATCGCTTGGCAGCGATTGGCGGTGCGGGGGGTGGTTCTTGTGCGCCAGGGTAGCGGCATACCGACATGGCTGGCCCCAATCAACTGACTGTCTGGGTCCGCTGCTACGCTGCTACCGGCGGTACACTGCATTCATAGAGGCAATGGATGCTGAAGAAGGCCTTCGGAAGGGTCAGGACGGCGGCCTCCTGACGAAACCCACGGACACACACACCTTGACGAAACCCCAGGGCCCCCCCCCCCCACGCCCCACCTACTACCTACTGCAAGCTTTGGGGGCCCAGAACTTTGCAATCAACCCCTTTGTGGCATGGGGTTGGCTCGCCCCTTCAGGGGCAAGACAGGGCTCTTGGGGTTAAAGGCACCCCCCGACCCTTAGTTTAATTCGCCCCGAAGCGAGATGAACGGAGCAAATGGGACGAGATGGGGGAGCGAAAATAGAGTTCTCCATTGCATTAATAGGCGCTGGACGGCGGCGCAGGCGTGCCGCTGGGGGTAGTGCAAGAGCCAAGCTTTTCCCCAAGTATGATCGCGTTATCCTCTTTGGCTGTGAGGGAGTTTGCCTGGATGGCCGCATGCATGTCCGCCGTCGCGACCATACTTTGCGAACGGCGCCGACGACGCTAGACCAGCATATCAGGCCCAATGTCAAGACAGCGAAGCGTCCTGACATGACCGCTTAACGTCGAGGAAGGCCTCCACAGGCCACTTGGGGAGCCCGCCCGCTCCACTGCACCGGGCCCGCTCCACTGCACCGGGCCCGCTCCACTGCACCGGGCTCCACTGCACAGGCTTTAGCAGTAGCACGAGGCGAGTTTGAGGGCCGTTTGCAGTGTTTTGCGGAGGTTGGGCTCACGCACAGGGGCTGGGATGAGGTCCCAACCGACCACCCTTTCCTAGCGGCCAGGGCGGACGGATCAGTGCAGTATGCAGGCCCGGACGCCCCTTGATGGAGGCGGGGCACACCCTGCGGCGCATAACAAACGGGAGGGAGCCGCAGGGGGGGGGGGGTTCGCCCGGCGGCGCATAACAAACGGGAGGGAGCCGCAGGGCAGGGGCGGGGACCGGGTGAGCTACACGTGGCGTTTGATGGGATGTGCACCTTGCGGAAAGGGGACATAGTCCTCTGCGGCGCATAACAAACGGGAGGGAGCCGCAGAGTGGGAGTGAATGTGGGGTCGGGAGAGCCAGGATCGAGAGGTGTACGGCCAACAGTGTGAGCACATGATGAACGGTGAACGGTTACTGGTAGGAGGCGCGGCCGAGGAGGGGCCATCGATACAAGCTGAGCATGGTCATTGCGTGCCAAGGACTAAGGTGGGACCTGAGTGTGGTCAGTGCAAGTTATGACAGGGACTTGCGTTCTGGCTTGCAGGGGGCAAGCCCGTGAGGTGGGTCGCTTGGCCCCAGCGTTCAGCGCTGTGACCCCAGGGGGGTCCTTCATTGTAAACACCGAGGACTGCATGCAGCAAGGCACTGGGCCGACGCCGCAACGCCCAGCGACCCGTGTGGCTGGGCGCAGGGACGGAGGCACTGCCCTGGACCCCGGCTGGAGCCCGGACTCCGGAGGTACGAGCCTCCTCACGTGGTTGAGCGATACACCGCCACCGCGTGTGCCCCCGCCCAGGCCACAGCGGTCTGCAGGGAGATGCCGCCCGCCGCTGCACTCAGGGCCCTTCGCAGCTGCATGTGCCCCTGCCTCTCGAGGCGGAGCCACTTGAGGCAGCACTCGCACACGCAAGCGTCCAGCCGCTACAAGCAGCCCGGAAAGCGCAGGGCACAAGGCGTGGGGGCGTCTGGGGCAGGACCGTGTCGTGCGTGTCGTGGGGACCCGCCGCGACCTCAGCAGACCAGCCAAGCGCGGCAGCTGGCCAGGCTTTGATGCAGCCCTCAGTACCGGTATACCTTGACCGACCCTCCGCTCTGCTGCTAGCCGCAGCCCGCGCGGTACTCGCGCTGCGGAAAGCGCCATTCAAAGCAGCATGGCGAGCGCGAGCGCAAATGTGGAGACGCCAGGTGGTAGCCAGTACACCAGTCTATCATAGACAGTAGCCAACAAAGGCGGCGCGAGTGTGTGTGTGTGATGGCGCGAAGGCTGCCTTCCGCTTGCTGTGAGCAATCCGAGCGAGCGCTCCGCTTCAGGTCTGCTGCTATGCAGCTGGGTGTACGCCAGCTTGACGCGAGCACGGGGTAAGAGGACAGGGGTGAAGGCGCGATGGCGCGCAGTTTGGCGAGTCGCAAAGCTGTGACAGTGCGAAGCGCCAAACAGGTAAGCAGGATTTTGGGGTATATGAAAAAAGGGGTCGGACACCTGCGCGGATGAAAGCCCCCGACTCGGCCCTCCCCCGTTGCCGTGCAGACGTGCCTGGACGTGCGCACAGCTCGCACAACGCCACCCGGCTCCTCCTGCCCCGCTCAGCGCCCCGCAGGGCTACCGCCCTTCACCTCCTTGCCCGACCCGCAGCGCAGCGCCACTCAATGCCGCGCACCTGCACTCCGCAGGCACACGTGGGAAGAGCTGGTCGCCAACGACCAGGCCCGGAACCGCGAGGACCCCCGTCGCTTGAGGGGGGCTTGAGGGTTGGGGCTGCGACTCGACTCCCAATCCCCCCATGCAAGTCACCAGATACACCAGCGTCTCTGCCACTGCTGAGGCAGCAGAGAGCTGCACGCAGCAGGGCCTACAGCCACCACGCCTCTGCCGCTCTGCTCACCCCGGAGCGGGCTGACGGGCCGCCACAGGACCCGCAAGGCACTCGCCATTCTACAGCGTCGCTCTCCTAGGCGGCCCTTGCCATCCATGCGTGCAGCACGACTGGCGGTCCAGCGGGACAGCGGCGTCCACAGACGCCGTGAGAGTGAGCAGGCAGGTTCCACGCAGCAACCCGACACCAACGCGCTTAGGCCCTGCATGACGGGTCGCCGGACTGCCTGCGGATGAGCTCACGCTCTGGGGCTTGGCAGCGTGCACCTGGCGGCAGCAACGCCAGTGCCCTCCGCAACAACCATCCCGTGTTGGCACACCTCCACAGCATGCCGTGACGCCAAGGACCCCGCCCCCACACAAGCCGCCCAGGATCACCGCATTGCTGGGCTGCCGCCCGTGGTCTCCAGAGCCCCACCCAGGGGCTGAGCATCATCAGCAGCTGGCCCGCCCTTGACACAGGCGCTCCACACGCCCGGCACCAGCCACGCCTGGAGGCGCCGTCAAGGCCAGATGGCCAAGCAGCCTCTGCGCCTCCACAGGCCACTTGGGGAGCCCGCCCGCTCCACTGCACCGGGCTGCATGCAGCAAGGCACTGGGCCGACGCCGCAACGCCCAGCGACCCGTGTGGCTGGGCGCAGGGAGGGAGACACTGCCCTGGACCCCGGCTGGAGCCCGGACTCCGGAGGTACGAGCCTCCTCACGTGGTTGAGCGATACACCGCCACCGCGTGTGCCCCCGCCCAGGCCACAGCGGTCTGCAGGGAGATGCCGCCCGCCGCTGCACTCAGGGCCCTTCGCAGCTGCATGTGCCCCTGCCTCTCGAGGCGGAGCCACTTGAGGCAGCACTCGCACACGCAAGCGTCCAGCCGCTACAAGCAGCCCGGAAAGCGCAGGGCACAAGGCGTGGGGGCGTCTGGGGCAGGACCGTGTCGTGCGTGTCGTGGGGACCCGCCGCGACCTCAGCAGACCAGCCAAGCGCGGCAGCTGGCCAGGCTTTGATGCAGCCCTCAGTACCGGTATACCTTGACCGACCCTCCGCTCTGCTGCTAGCCGCAGCCCGCGCGGTACTCGCGCTGCGGAAAGCGCCATTCAAAGCAGCATGGCGAGCGCGAGCGCAAATGTGGAGACGCCAGGTGGTAGCCAGTACACCAGTCTATCATAGACAGTAGCCAACAAAGGCGGCGCGAGTGTGTGTGTGTGATGGCGCGAAGGCTGCCTTCCGCTTGCTGTGAGCAATCCGAGCGAGCGCTCCGCTTCAGGTCTGCTGCTATGCAGCTGGGTGTACGCCAGCTTGACGCGAGCACGGGGTAAGAGGACAGGGGTGAAGGCGCGATGGCGCGCAGTTTGGCGAGTCGCAAAGCTGTGACAGTGCGAAGCGCCAAACAGGTAAGCAGGATTTTGGGGTATATGAAAAAAGGGGTCGGACACCTGCGCGGATGAAAGCCCCCGACTCGGCCCTCCCCCGTTGCCGTGCAGACGTGCCTGGACGTGCGCACAGCTCGCACAACGCCACCCGGCTCCTCCTGCCCCGCTCAGCGCCCCGCAGGGCTACCGCCCTTCCCCTCCTTGCCCGACCCGCAGCGCAGCGCCACTCAATGCCGCGCACCTGCACTCCGCAGGCACACGTGGGAAGAGCTGGTCGCCAACGACCAGGCCCGGAACCGCGAGGACCCCCGTCGCTTGAGGGGGGCTTGAGGGTTGGGGCTGCGACTCGACTCCCAATCCCCCCATGCAAGTCACCAGATACACCAGCGTCTCTGCCACTGCTGAGGCAGCAGAGAGCTGCACGCAGCAGGGCCTACAGCCACCACGCCTCTGCCGCTCTGCTCACCCCGGAGCGGGCTGACGGGCCGCCACAGGACCCGCAAGGCACTCGCCATTCTACAGCGTCGCTCTCCTAGGCGGCCCTTGCCATCCATGCGTGCAGCACGACTGGCGGTCCAGCGGGACAGCGGCGTCCACAGACGCCGTGAGAGTGAGCAGGCAGGTTCCACGCAGCAACCCGACACCAACGCGCTTAGGCCCTGCATGACGGGTCGCCGGACTGCCTGCGGATGAGCTCACGCTCTGGGGCTTGGCAGCGTGCACCTGGCGGCAGCAACGCCAGTGCCCTCCGCAACAACCATCCCGTGTTGGCACACCTCCACAGCATGCCGTGACGCCAAGGACCCCGCCCCCACACAAGCCGCCCAGGATCACCGCATTGCTGGGCTGCCGCCCGTGGTCTCCAGAGCCCCACCCAGGGGCTGAGCATCATCAGCAGCTGGCCCGCCCTTGACACAGGCGCTCCACACGCCCGGCACCAGCCACGCCTGGAGGCGCCGTCAAGGCCAGATGGCCAAGCAGCCTCTGCGCCTCCACAGGCCACTTGGGGAGCCCGCCCGCTCCACTGCACCGGGCTGCATGCAGCAAGGCACTGGGCCGACGCCGCAACGCCCAGCGACCCGTGTGGCTGGGCGCAGGGAGGGAGACACTGCCCTGGACCCCGGCTGGAGCCCGGACTCCGGAGGTACGAGCCTCCTCACGTGGTTGAGCGATACACCGCCACCGCGTGTGCCCCCGCCCAGGCCACAGCGGTCTGCAGGGAGATGCCGCCCGCCGCTGCACTCAGGGCCCTTCGCAGCTGCATGTGCCCCTGCCTCTCGAGGCGGAGCCACTTGAGGCAGCACTCGCACACGCAAGCGTCCAGCCGCTACAAGCAGCCCGGAAAGCGCAGGGCACAAGGCGTGGGGGCGTCTGGGGCAGGACCGTGTCGTGCGTGTCGTGGGGACCCGCCGCGACCTCAGCAGACCAGCCAAGCGCGGCAGCTGGCCAGGCTTTGATGCAGCCCTCAGTACCGGTATACCTTGACCGACCCTCCGCTCTGCTGCTAGCCGCAGCCCGCGCGGTACTCGCGCTGCGGAAAGCGCCATTCAAAGCAGCATGGCGAGCGCGAGCGCAAATGTGGAGACGCCAGGTGGTAGCCAGTACACCAGTCTATCATAGACAGTAGCCAACAAAGGCGGCGCGAGTGTGTGTGTGTGATGGCGCGAAGGCTGCCTTCCGCTTGCTGTGAGCAATCCGAGCGAGCGCTCCGCTTCAGGTCTGCTGCTATGCAGCTGGGTGTACGCCAGCTTGACGCGAGCACGGGGTAAGAGGACAGGGGTGAAGGCGCGATGGCGCGCAGTTTGGCGAGTCGCAAAGCTGTGACAGTGCGAAGCGCCAAACAGGTAAGCAGGATTTTGGGGTATATGAAAAAGGGGTCGGACACCTGCGCGGATGAAAGCCCCCGACTCGGCCCTCCCCCGTTGCCGTGCAGACGTGCCTGGACGTGCGCACAGCTCGCACAACGCCACCCGGCTCCTCCTGCCCCGCTCAGCGCCCCGCAGGGCTACCGCCCTTCACCTCCTTGCCCGACCCGCAGCGCAGCGCCACTCAATGCCGCGCACCTGCACTCCGCAGGCACACGTGGGAAGAGCTGGTCGCCAACGACCAGGCCCGGAACCGCGAGGACCCCCGTCGCTTGAGGGGGGCTTGAGGGTTGGGGCTGCGACTCGACTCCCAATCCCCCCATGCAAGTCACCAGATACACCAGCGTCTCTGCCACCTGCTGAGGCAGCAGAGAGCTGCACGCAGCAGGGCCTACAGCCACCACGCCTCTGCCGCTCTGCTCACCCCGGAGCGGGCTGACGGCCGCCACAGGACCCGCAAGGCACTCGCCATTCTACAGCGTCGCTCTCCTAGGCGGCCCTTGCCATCCATGCGTGCAGCACGACTGGCGGTCCAGCGGGACAGCGGCGTCCACAGACGCCGTGAGAATGGAGCAGGCAGGTTCCACGCAGCAACCCGACACCAACGCGCTTAGGCCCTGCATGACGGGTCGCCGGACTGCCTGCGGATGAGCTCACGCTCTGGGGCTTGGCAGCGTGCACCTGGCGGCAGCAACGCCAGCGCCCTCCGCAACAACCATCCCGTGTTGGCACACCTCCACAGCATGCCGTGACGCCAAGGAGCCCGCCCCCACACAAGCCGCCCAGGATCACCGCATTGCTGGGCTGCCGCCCGTGGTCTCCAGAGCCCCACCCAGGGGCTGAGCATCATCAGCAGCTGGCCCGCCCTTGACACAGGCGCTCCACACGCCCGGCACCAGCCACGCCTGGAGGCGCCGTCAAGGCCAGATGGCCAAGCAGCCTCTGCGCCTCCACAGGCCACTTGGGGAGCCCGCCCGCTCCACTGCACCGGGCTGCATGCAGCAAGGCACTGGGCCGACGCCGCAACGCCCAGCGACCCGTGTGGCTGGGCGCAGGGAGGGAGACACTGCCCTGGACCCCGGCTGGAGCCCGGACTCCGGAGGTACGAGCCTCCTCACGTGGTTGAGCGATACACCGCCACCGCGTGTGCCCCCGCCCAGGCCACAGCGGTCTGCAGGGAGATGCCGCCCGCCGCTGCACTCAGGGCCCTTCGCAGCTGCATGTGCCCCTGCCTCTCGAGGCGGAGCCACTTGAGGCAGCACTCGCACACGCAAGCGTCCAGCCGCTACAAGCAGCCCGGAAAGCGCAGGGCACAAGGCGTGGGGGCGTCTGGGGCAGGACCGTGTCGTGCGTGTCGTGGGGACCCGCCGCGACCTCAGCAGACCAGCCAAGCGCGGCAGCTGGCCAGGCTTTGATGCAGCCCTCAGTACCGGTATACCTTGACCGACCCTCCGCTCTGCTGCTAGCCGCAGCCCGCGCGGTACTCGCGCTGCGGAAAGCGCCATTCAAAGCAGCATGGCGAGCGCGAGCGCAAATGTGGAGACGCCAGGTGGTAGCCAGTACACCAGTCTATCATAGACAGTAGCCAACAAAGGCGGCGCGAGTGTGTGTGTGTGATGGCGCGAAGGCTGCCTTCCGCTTGCTGTGAGCAATCCGAGCGAGCGCTCCGCTTCAGGTCTGCTGCTATGCAGCTGGGTGTACGCCAGCTTGACGCGAGCACGGGGTAAGAGGACAGGGGTGAAGGCGCGATGGCGCGCAGTTTGGCGAGTCGCAAAGCTGTGACAGTGCGAAGCGCCAAACAGGCAAGCAGGATTTTGGGGTATATGAAAAAGGGGTCGGACACCTGCGCGGATGAAAGCCCCCGACTCGGCCCTCCCCCGTTGCCGTGCAGACGTGCCTGGACGTGCGCACAGCTCGCACAACGCCACCCGGCTCCTCCTGCCCCGCTCAGCGCCCCGCAGGGCTACCGCCCTTCACCTCCTTGCCCGACCCGCAGCGCAGCGCCACTCAATGCCGCGCACCTGCACTCCGCAGGCACACGTGGGAAGAGCTGGTCGCCAACGACCAGGCCCGGAACCGCGAGGACCCCCGTCGCTTGAGGGGGGCTTGAGGGTTGGGGCTGCGACTCGACTCCCAATCCCCCCATGCAAGTCACCAGATACACCAGCGTCTCTGCCACCGCTGAGGCAGCAGAGAGCTGCACGCAGCAGGGCCTACAGCCACCACGCCTCTGCCGCTCTGCTCACCCCGGAGCGGGCCGCCACAGGACCCGCAAGGCACTCGCCATTCTACAGCGTCGCTCTCCTAGGCGGCCCTTGCCATCCATGCGTGCAGCACGACTGGCGGTCCAGCGGGACAGCGGCGTCCACAGACGCCGTGAGAATGGGCAGGCAGGTTCCACGCAGCAACCCGACACCAACGCGCTTAGGCCCTGCATGACGGGTCGCCGGACTGCCTGCGGATGAGCTCACGCTCTGGGGCTTGGCAGCGTGCACCTGGCGGCAGCAACGCCAGCGCCCTCCGCAACAACCATCCCGTGTTGGCACACCTCCACAGCATGCCGTGACGCCAAGGAGCCCGCCCCCACACAAGCCGCCCAGGATCACCGCATTGCTGGGCTGCCGCCCGTGGTCTCCAGAGCCCCACCCAGGGGCTGAGCATCATCAGCAGCTGGCCCGCCCTTGACACAGGCGCTCCACACGCCCGGCACCAGCCACGCCTGGAGGCGCCGTCAAGGCCAGATGGCCAAGCAGCCTCTGCGCCTCCACAGGCCACTTGGGGAGCCCGCCCGCTCCACTGCACCGGGCTGCATGCAGCAAGGCACTGGGCCACAGACACAGACACAGACAACAGACACGACACGATGGGCGTGCCCCGCCTCCTAGCTAGGTAGAGCGCAACCGACCGACATGTCGGCGGCCGCGGCCCGGTCCGCGTGGGCCAGAGGCCCAGCTCCGCTCAAAGTAGAGTACTCGCTGACCACCCCCTTGAACCGCGAGCGACGCACTCGCGCGAACCTGACCGGCCACATCAATGGCTTCTCCGCAGCAGAACTCGGAAAGAAAGATACCCTGGACCTAGTGAAACTGGCAATTAGCGACATCACGGATGAGCTCAAGAAAGCTGGCCCGAAGGCCGTTCAGCAATTCGGCGGCATCCGATTCACGGACCTTAGCACAGCGGACCCCGACGCCCCAGCCGCCTGCCTGGCCACCATCACGCTGGCCCTGAGCGATGCTGGGCAGGCGAAGCTCAAGAGCATGCTGGCCGCGGTGGCCGACTACGCCGGCGACAGCGTGCTCCAAACCCCCGCCATCATCTCTGGCCCCCCCACCGCCCCCTCCTACATCCCCGAGGTGGACTGGACGGTGGAGTGGACCGAGGACCTCATCGCCATCGACTCCTACGGCTGGCCGACCGAGTTCGGTGAACTGAACGTGCGAGAGGTGACCCGCTTCACCCTGGGCTCCCTCCCTGCGCGCGTGGCAACGCACGTGGACGGCTGCTCGGCCCTGGAGTCGGGAGACCGCTGCATCCTGTACTTCCCGGCGGGCACGAAGCTCCCGGGAAACCTGAACGAGCCCCCTCCGGCCTCGGGCCGGAAAGAGCGGGAGGACTGGACCAAGTACCTGGACGGGTCGAAGACCAACGACCCCACCTTCACGCTGCGGTGCCGCCCGCTGCACCGGGGCAACTACGACCGCGCCTTCCGCAATGGCGCCCTCAAGCACGAGGCGTACAGCAACAGCAAGCAGCGGCACCAGCCGCCGGAGTCGGAGGACACCGAGGACCCGTACATCGGCCCCTGGGCGGATGACGTGGACGCGGCTGAGGCTGAGGCGGCAGCCGCAGCGGCCGCCGCCGCCGCAGCAGCAGCAGCAGGAGCGGCCGTACAGGAGGAGGAGGCGGAGGGCTCGGGGGAGACCGGGGGCGGCGGCGCACCAGCGGCCAGCACCGAGACTGTGGGGGTGGCGGCTGAGGACCAGGAGGCGGACTCCACCGCTGCCGTGGAGTCGCACCCCGAGGGCACCGACAGCGAGGGCGGCGAGAGGGCGGCGGAAGGGGGCGAGGGACTGGGGGCGGACGAGGCGGACCCAGCCGCCCACGAGGAGCCAGCGGGAGCCGACGGGCAGGCGGACTTGGGCTGCGCGCCCAACGCCGCGGCTGGGGCGGGAGACGACGGCCAGCTGCCGCCGGGCCTGCTGCGTGCCGCCGCCGCCGTGGACCCGGAGGGCGACGACGAGCAGATCACGGCGCTGGCAGCCCTAGCGCTACCCCAGCGGGGCGGAGCGGGCAGGGGCCGCGGCCCTGCACGGGGCGGGGCCACAGGCCGCCTCAGCGGCAAGAACGGCAGGGGCGGCGGCAGCACCGGCTCGAGCCCCCCTGGGAAGAAGACGAGGGTGCCGCTGCCCTCGGAGACGGACCTGGACGACGCTGGTGGAGGCCACGCCATCCCGGCGCGCCGCTCCCTCGCTGCCAGCTGGGCGGAGGTGGCTTCGGGCGACCTCATCTAAATGCCCGGGCGCCGCCCTCGGGAGCGAGCGGGACTCCCACCGCTCAGGGTCGCAACCCACAACGTACGAGGCATCTTGGGGGGTGGAAACCGTCAGCTGGATCGCCTTACCGCCCTCATGCAGCAGTGGGCGAGGCAGCGGCTTGACGTAGTATGTTTACAAGAGACTAAGCTCCCAGCAGCGCAGACCAACTGGGTGCAGACCCAGATGAGCGTCATTGCAGCCCAGCTCCACGTGGGCGACTGGCAATCCTTTTGGTCGCCGGCAGGCCAGGGGCCACGGGGCGGCCCAGCCGGCGGCGTCGCCATCCTGATACGTAAAGCCTTGATAACTGGAGGAGCTCTACAAGTGCCTGTGGCTCCTTCAACGACCGACACAGAGGGCCGACTTGTGCAGCTGCCAGTACGATGGGGTGGCCACAGCTTCACGCTGACCTGCGCCTACCTTCCTTCCGCCAACCCTTCAGCTCAACGTTGCTTTATTGAGACTGTCCTCGGCCCCAGTCTGTCAGCCACGAGCACCCACCTCCTAGCAGCCGACTTCAACTTCGTCCCCAACCCCGCCCTGGACAGCATCTCGGCGCATGGGCGCCCCGACGATGCCGCCACCACAGCAACTTTCTCCACCTTCTGCCCAGGCCTCGTTGACGTCTATCGTGCCCTCCACCCCGAGCAGCGCGCATACACGTTCACCAACGGCGCCAGCGCCGCCCGCCTCGACCGCCTTCTCGCCTCCAGTCCCCTGGCGGCCCACGTGCCCACCTGCCGCGTGGAGTCAGGCCGCCCCTCTGACCACCGGCTGGTTTCCATCTACATCAACCCCCTTGATACGGCACGGCCCCCCGGGCGGGGCCTCCCAAGAGCCCGCCTCCACTTCTTGGATCACCCCGACCTGCGAGACCAGTTTGGCGACTGGCTTATACAAGCGAGTGCCGCACGCCCAACCACGCCCGCCGAGTGCCTGCAGTGGTGGACCCGCTTCAAGCGCTCCCTCCTCATCAGCTGCAACCGACTCAACCGTATGGCCCGCCAGCGCCGCCTGCAGGCAACTGCAGAAGCAGAGGCGGCTGCCCAAGCAGAAGCCGCAGCATTTGCAGCCGTAGCAGCGGGCGACCTCAGCGCCGCGTCAGCAGCGGCCGCCGCGCGCGCAGCTGCCGCCGCCGCCAGCCTCCGCGCCGCAGCACCATGGGCCCGCCGCGCACGTCAAGCCTGGCTCCGGACTGGGGAGCGCCCCTGCCCAGCCATCACACGACTAATCCGCCCCGTCTCAGGTGGCTGCGTCATACGACAGCTTCAGCGCCCTGACGGGTCCCAGGCAACCAATCCCGAAGAGTTACCTGAGGTGATGGCAGAGTTCTGGAGCAGAGTCAGCACAGCCGCAGCTGCCGACCCAGAAGCCCGCGCACAGGTCTTACACGCCCTACGTGCAGCCGGCAACCGCTGCCCGCCGAGCCGTGTAGCCGAGATGGGGGCAGCGGAGGTTCTGGCAAAGGAGGTAGCCACAGCTATTGCCGGCGCCCGGCCCGGAACTGCCCCCGGCGCAGATGGCATCCCCATGGATCTCTACAAGGCGTACGCAGCACAGCTAACCCCTATCCTCGTTGACGTCTTCACCGCCATTGGGACCACCGAGTCGACCCCAGCAGGCTTTCTGGACGCAGTGATCTCGTGCTTTCACAAGGGCGGGGACCCAGCTGTCGCCGCCATGTACCGCCCAATCGCCCTCCTGGACACGGACTACCGCCTCCTTGCCCGCGTCCTCGCCCGCCGCCTCCTCCCCGCCTTCGTGGAGGCCATTGACAACGAGCAGACCGCCTTCCTCACCCTTCGCCTCATCTCCGACAACATCCTCCTCATGCAGCTGCTCGCTGAGTCCTTGCGCAAATCAGGCGAGTCGGGCCTCATAGCCTTCCTCGACTTCCACAAAGCGTACGACACCGTGGACAGGCCGTTCCTCCTCGCCTGCCTGGATGCTCTGGGGGTTGGCGATGGCTTTCTTAGATGGGTCAGACTGATCTACACGGGCACCAGATCGGCTGCCTTGGTCAACGGTCAGCTTTCCAGCTATAAGGCAGTTACAGCTGGGGTACGACAGGGCTGCCCGCTGGCCCCCCTTCTCTACCTGGCCCCCGGACAAGCCCTGCTCTCCTTCCTCAAGCGACTTGAACTGGGGTTCGCCCTAGCCAACACGCGCCTCACAGCCAGCCAGTATGCAGATGACTACGGACAGATCCTGCGATCCACCGCCCTCGTCTCCGCCCTGATGAGCGCCATGGACACCTTCGCAGCAGCGTCAGGCCGACGCCTCAACGTGGGAAAGTGCGAGCTCCTCCGCATCGGCACGCCGCCGCCCCCGGCCCTCCAGCAGCATCCCCCCCCCGGACCCCAGGCTGCGGAGCAGGTTGCCGGCCTCCACCTCGCCGCCTCTGCACGCACCCTTGGCGTCACGTTCTCCACACAACCAACGGCGGCCACTCCCCTCCCTCCCCCCCTGCTGGACAAGTTCCTCAGCCGCCTGACTCTGATCGCGAGGATGGGCCTCTCAGCCTTCGGCGTTGCCTCATGCCTGTCCGCCTACGGCCTGGGCACCCTCCTCTACCACTGCCAGCACAACGGCCTACCCCCTCGTACGGCGACAGAGCACCTAGTGGGCACGGTGGCGGCCCTGACCGACCGCAACATGACGCCTGCTCGATACAGGGACAACCCCAACGCACTGCCCGCAGGAGCACCCACGAGCTGCATGTACCTCTCCCCGGCAGTTGGCGGCTTTGGCCTGCTCCCCCTCGTCGAGCACACTGGCGCCAGGCACGCGAGTGCGGCAGTCCGTGGCATTCTGGGCGCCTGCGGCCTCCTCCGCTACCGCCCGCCGTGGACCGTGCCGCTCGTCTCCCTGCTCCGCTCAACCCACCCAGCAGCACACCCGCTCTGCCTCCTGACAATGCGGCGCCCGACCTCGTCGATCGGTCTCCGCATCTTGGGGGCCACAGTCCCACGCGCAACCTCACCAGCACTGGTGCGCGTGGCAGGCGCGCTAGCGCTGCTGCCCCGGGCCCAAGTGATTGCTCCCATGCCAGCCGGAGCCTGGGTCTACAATGCACCGCTTTGGGGCAACCCAGCCCTGCCCGCGGGGAACATCGACAACAACGCCCCAAGCTGGGGCCTCGAAGGCGAGTTCACAGATCTGTTCGCGGTTCCGGGACTGCGGACAGTAGGCACGGCAGTCCGCTGCCTAGATGAGCTTGAGCGCATCCGAGGGATGCACGGGCTGGAGGGCAGCATAGGCCGGGCTCTCGCACGGGCGAGGGCCCAGATCAACAGGTCATATACCGAAAGGGTAGTACAGAGCATTTTGGGCACGCAGGTGGGAGCGCTCCCGCAAGCACTCCGCAATGGACTAGACATGGGACAGCGCCTGGGCGCGCTTATTAGCCGGCTCCCGGCCGGGTGGGCCGAAGCAGCACGGGGGGTGGACGATCAGGCGGCCGCCCCAGGGGAAGAAGAGGCTTGGGCGAACATTGCCAGGGGCATAGGCTGGGAGGACGTCAGCTTGGCAAAGATGACAGTTAGCCTGGCCACGCACTTGCAATTGGGACCGGCTCGGGTTAAGCTAGCACGGAAGCATGCACTTTACATTCAGGAGGCGTACGGCACAGACACGGCATCAGCAGAAGCAGTGGCAAGTCTGAAAGCGGTTTGGCCGAGGTTGTGGGGCATTAAGTGGGATCCGGGCAATAAAGAGCCCTTGTGGAGGCTGGCGATGGATGGCTTCCCGGGATTTGGCATGCACCGGAGCCAGTTAGGAACTGAGAACGTGGCGAGGTGTCCGTGTGGGCGGGCCATGGAGCAAGGCGATCGGCTCCACCATTTCTGGTATTGTCCAGCCGCTGTGGCTGTTCGTATGCGCCTCAGTCATGGTATTGGCAGGGCGGTGAAACGACACGAGGTGTGGCTTGCTGTGCCCCCAGAGGGCACCGGGATTCATGCGCGAGTGTGGGACGTGGTGTGTCTGGCCGCGATATGCGCGATGGACCGGGCCAGAAGGTACAAGTATGCGCACAGGGACGCTCAGGACCACTCCTTGATGATGGCACAGGCTTTAGCAGTAGCACGAGGCGAGTTTGAGGGCCGTTTGCAGTGTTTTGCGGAGGTTGGGCTCACGCACAGGGGCTGGGATGAGGTCCCAACCGACCACCCTTTCCTAGCGGCCAGGGCGGACGGATCAGTGCAGTATGCAGGCCCGGACGCCCCTTGATGGAGGCGGGGCACACCCTGCGGCGCATAACAAACGGGAGGGAGCCGCAGGGGGGGGGGGGTCGCCCGGCGGCGCATAACAAACGGGAGGGAGCCGCAGGGCAGGGGCGGGGACCGGGTGAGCTACACGTGGCGTTTGATGGGATGTGCACCTTGCGGAAAGGGGACATAGTCCTCTGCGGCGCATAACAAACGGGAGGGAGCCGCAGAGTGGGAGTGAATGTGGGGTCGGGAGAGCCAGGATCGAGAGGTGTACGGCCAACAGTGTGAGCACATGATGAACGGTGAACGGTTACTGGTAGGAGGCGCGGCCGAGGAGGGGCCATCGATACACGCTGAGCATGGTCATTGCGTGCCAAGGACTAAGGTGGGACCTGAGTGTGGTCAGTGCAAGTTATGACAGGGACTTGCGTTCTGGCTTGCAGGGGGCAAGCCCGTGAGGTGGGTCGCTTGGCCCCAGCGTTCAGCGCTGTGACCCCAGGGGGGTCCTTCATTGTAAACACCGAGGACTGGGCCGACGCCGCAACGCCCAGCGACCCGTGTGGCTGGGCGCAGGGAGGGAGACACTGCCCTGGACCCCGGCTGGAGCCCGGACTCCGGAGGTACGAGCCTCCTCACGTGGTTGAGCGATACACCGCCACCGCGTGTGCCCCCGCCCAGGCCACAGCGGTCTGCAGGGAGATGCCGCCCGCCGCTGCACTCAGGGCCCTTCGCAGCTGCATGTGCCCCTGCCTCTCGAGGCGGAGCCACTTGAGGCAGCACTCGCACACGCAAGCGTCCAGCCGCTACAAGCAGCCCGGAAAGCGCAGGGCACAAGGCGTGGGGGCGTCTGGGGCAGGACCGTGTCGTGCGTGTCGTGGGGACCCGCCGCGACCTCAGCAGACCAGCCAAGCGCGGCAGCTGGCCAGGCTTTGATGCAGCCCTCAGTACCGGTATACCTTGACCGACCCTCCGCTCTGCTGCTAGCCGCAGCCCGCGCGGTACTCGCGCTGCGGAAAGCGCCATTCAAAGCAGCATGGCGAGCGCGAGCGCAAATGTGGAGACGCCAGGTGGTAGCCAGTACACCAGTCTATCATAGACAGTAGCCAACAAAGGCGGCGCGAGTGTGTGTGTGTGATGGCGCGAAGGCTGCCTTCCGCTTGCTGTGAGCAATCCGAGCGAGCGCTCCGCTTCAGGTCTGCTGCTATGCAGCTGGGTGTACGCCAGCTTGACGCGAGCACGGGGTAAGAGGACAGGGGTGAAGGCGCGATGGCGCGCAGTTTGGCGAGTCGCAAAGCTGTGACAGTGCGAAGCGCCAAACAGGCAAGCAGGATTTTGGGGTATATGAAAAAGGGGTCGGACACCTGCGCGGATGAAAGCCCCCGCCTCGGCCCTCCCCCGTTGCCGTGCAGACGTGCCTGGACGTGCGCACAGCTCGCACAACGCCACCCGGCTCCTCCTGCCCCGCTCAGCGCCCCGCAGGGCTACCGCCCTTCACCTCCTTGCCCGACCCGCAGCGCAGCGCCACTCAATGCCGCGCACCTGCACTCCGCAGGCACACGTGGGAAGAGCTGGTCGCCAACGACCAGGCCCGGAACCGCGAGGACCCCCGTCGCTTGAGGGGGGCTTGAGGGTTGGGGCTGCGACTCGACTCCCAATCCCCCATGCAAGTCACCAGATACACCAGCGCCCCTGCCCCTGCTGAGGCAGCAGAGAGCTGCACGCAGCAGGGCCTACAGCCACCACGCCTCTGCCGCTCTGCTCACCCCGGAGCGGGCCGCCACAGGACCCGCAAGGCACTCGCCATTCTACAGCGTCGCTCTCCTAGGCGGCCCTTGCCATCCATGCGTGCAGCACGACTGGCGGTCCAGCGGGACAGCGGCGTCCACAGACGCCGTGAGAATGGGCAGGCAGGTTCCACGCAGCAACCCGACACCAACGCGCTTAGGCCCTGCATGACGGGTCGCCGGACTGCCTGCGGATGAGCTCACGCTCTGGGGCTTGGCAGCGTGCACCTGGCGGCAGCAACGCCAGCGCCCTCCGCAACAACCATCCCGTGTTGGCACACCTCCACAGCATGCCGTGACGCCAAGGAGCCCGCCCCCACACAAGCCGCCCAGGATCACCGCATTGCTGGGCTGCCGCCCGTGGTCTCCAGAGCCCCACCCAGGGGCTGAGCATCATCAGCAGCTGGCCCGCCCTTGACACAGGCGCTCCACACGCCCGGCACCAGCCACGCCTGGAGGCGCCGTCAAGGCCAGATGGCCAAGCAGCCTCTGCGCCTCCACAGGCCACTTGGGGAGCCCGCCCGCTCCACTGCACCGGGCTGCATGCAGCAAGGCACTGGGCCGACGCCGCAACGCCCAGCGACCCGTGTGGCTGGGCGCAGGGAGAGAAACACTGCCCTGGACCCCGGCTGGAGCCCGGACTCCGGAGGTACGAGCCTCCTCACGTGGTTGAGCGATACACCGCCACCGCGTGTGCCCCCGCCCAGGCCACAGCGGTCTGCAGGGAGATGCCGCCCGCCGCTGCACTCAGGGCCCTTCGCAGCTGCATGTGCCCCTGCCTCTCGAGGCGGAGCCACTTGAGGCAGCACTCGCACACGCAAGCGTCCAGCCGCTACAAGCAGCCCGGAAAGCGCAGGGCACAAGGCGTGGGGGCGTCTGGGGCAGGACCGTGTCGTGCGTGTCGTGGGGACCCGCCGCGACCTCAGCAGACCAGACAAGCGCGGCAGCTGGCCAGGCTTTGATGCAGCCCTCAGTACTGGTATACCTTGACCGACCCTCCGCTCTGCTGCTAGCCGCAGCCCGCGCGGTACTCGCGCTGCGGAAAGCGCCATTCAAAGCAGCATGGCGAGCGCGAGCGCAAATGTGGAGACGCCAGGTGGTAGCCAGTACACCAGTCTATCATAGACAGTAGCCAACAAAGGCGGCGCGAGTGTGTGTGTGTGATGGCGCGAAGGCTGCCTTCCGCTTGCTGTGAGCAATCCGAGCGAGCGCTCCGCTTCAGGTCTGCTGCTATGCAGCTGGGTGTACGCCAGCTTGACGCGAGCACGGGGTAAGAGGAAAGGGGTGAAGGCGCGATGGCGCGCGGTTTGGCGAGTCGCAAAGCTGTGACAGTGCGAAGCGCCAAACAGGCAAGCAGGATTTTGGGGTATATGAAAGAGGGGTCGGACACCTGCGCGGATGAAAGCCCCCGACTCGGCCCTCCCCCGTTGCCGTGCAGACGTGCCTGGACGTGCGCACAGCTCGCACAACGCCACCCGGCTCCTCCTGCCCCGCTCAGCGCCCCGCAGGGCTACCGCCCTTCACCTCCTTGCCCGACCCGCAGCGCAGCGCCACTCAATGCCGCGCACCTGCACTCCGCAGGCACACGTGGGAAGAGCTGGTCGCCAACGACCAGGCCCGGAACCGCGAGGACCCCCGTCGCTTGAGGGGGGCTTGAGGGTTGGGGCTGCGACTCGACTCCCAATCCCCCCATGCAAGTCACCAGATACACCAGCGTCTCTGCCACCGCTGAGGCAGCAGAGAGCTGCACGCAGCAGGGCCTACAGCCACCACGCCTCTGCCGCTCTGCTCACCCCGGAGCGGGCTGACGGGCCGCCACAGGACCCGCAAGGCACTCGCCATTCTACAGCGTCGCTCTCCTAGGCGGCCCTTGCCATCCATGCGTGCAGCACGACTGGCGGTCCAGCGGGACAGCGGCGTCCACAGACGCCGTGAGAATGGGCAGGCAGGTTCCACGCAGCAACCCGACACCAACGCGCTTAGGCCCTGCATGACGGGTCGCCGGACTGCCTGCGGATGAGCTCACGCTCTGGGGCTTGGCAGCGTGCACCTGGCGGCAGCAACGCCAGTGCCCTCCGCAACAACCATCCCGTGTTGGCACACCTCCACAGCATGCCGTGACGCCAAGGACCCCGCCCCCACACAAGCCGCCCAGGATCACCGCATTGCTGGGCTGCCGCCAGTGGTCTCCAGAGCCCCACCCAGGGGCTGAGCATCATCAGCAGCTGGCCCGCCCTTGACACAGGCGCTCCACACGCCCGGCACCAGCCACGCCTGGAGGCGCCGTCAAGGCCAGATGGCCAAGCAGCCTCTGCGCCTCCACAGGCCACTTGGGGAGCCCGCCCGCTCCACTGCACCGGGCTGCATGCAGCAAGGCACTGGGCCGACGCCGCAACGCCCAGCGACCCGTGTGGCTGGGCGCAGGGAGAGAAACACTGCCCTGGACCCCGGCTGGAGCCCGGACTCCGGAGGTACGAGCCTCCTCACGTGGTTGAGCGATACACCGCCACCGCGTGTGCCCCCGCCCAGGCCACAGCGGTCTGCAGGGAGATGCCGCCCGCCGCTGCACTCAGGGCCCTTCGCAGCTGCATGTGCCCCTGCCTCT
The DNA here is from genome assembly GCA_016858145.1 of Edaphochlamys debaryana. Classification (NCBI taxonomy): domain Eukaryota; kingdom Viridiplantae; phylum Chlorophyta; class Chlorophyceae; order Chlamydomonadales; genus Edaphochlamys; species Edaphochlamys debaryana. The sequence goes on from JAEHOE010000078.1 coordinate 77,329, forward strand.
CGAGGCGGAGCCACTTGAGGCAGCACTCGCACACGCAAGCGTCCAGCCGCTACAAGCAGCCCGGAAAGCGCAGGGCACAAGGCGTGGGGGCGTCTGGGGCAGGACCGTGTCGTGCGTGTCGTGGGGACCCGCCGCGACCTCAGCAGACCAGCCAAGCGCGGCAGCTGGCCAGGCTTTGATGCAGCCCTCAGTACCGGTATACCTTGACCGACCCTCCGCTCTGCTGCTAGCCGCAGCCCGCGCGGTACTCGCGCTGCGGAAAGCGCCATTCAAAGCAGCATGGCGAGCGCGAGCGCAAATGTGGAGACGCCAGGTGGTAGCCAGTACACCAGTCTATCATAGACAGTAGCCAACAAAGGCGGCGCGAGTGTGTGTGTGTGATGGCGCGAAGGCTGCCTTCCGCTTGCTGTGAGCAATCCGAGCGAGCGCTCCGCTTCAGGTCTGCTGCTATGCAGCTGGGTGTACGCCAGCTTGACGCGAGCACGGGGTAAGAGGACAGGGGTGAAGGCGCGATGGCGCGCGGTTTGGCGAGTCGCAAAGCTGTGACAGTGCGAAGCGCCAAACAGGCAAGCAGGATTTTGGGGTATATGAAAAAGGGGTCGGACACCTGCGCGGATGAAAGCCCCCGACTCGGCCCTCCCCCGTTGCCGTGCAGACGTGCCTGGACGTGCGCACAGCTCGCACAACGCCACCCGGCTCCTCCTGCCCCGCTCAGCGCCCCGCAGGGCTACCGCCCTTCACCTCCTTGCCCGACCCGCAGCGCAGCGCCACTCAATGCCGCGCACCTGCACTCCGCAGGCACACGTGGGAAGAGCTGGTCGCCAACGACCAGGCCCGGAACCGCGAGGACCCCCGTCGCTTGAGGGGGGCTTGAGGGTTGGGGCTGCGACTCGACTCCCAATCCCCCCATGCAAGTCACCAGATACACCAGCGCCCCTGCCCCTGCTGAGGCAGCAGAGAGCTGCACGCAGCAGGGCCTACAGCCACCACGCCTCTGCCGCTCTGCTCACCCCGGAGCGGGCCGCCACAGGACCCGCAAGGCACTCGCCATTCTACAGCGTCGCTCTCCTAGGCGGCCCTTGCCATCCATGCGTGCAGCACGACTGGCGGTCCAGCGGGACAGCGGCGTCCACAGACGCCGTGAGAATGGGCAGGCAGGTTCCACGCAGCAACCCGACACCAACGCGCTTAGGCCCTGCATGACGGGTCGCCGGACTGCCTGCGGATGAGCTCACGCTCTGGGGCTTGGCAGCGTGCACCTGGCGGCAGCAACGCCAGCGCCCTCCGCAACAACCATCCCGTGTTGGCACACCTCCACAGCATGCCGTGACGCCAAGGAGCCCGCCCCCACACAAGCCGCCCAGGATCACCGCATTGCTGGGCTGCCGCCCGTGGTCTCCAGAGCCCACACCCAGGGGCTGAGCATCATCAGCAGCTGGCCCGCCCTTGACACAGGCGCTCCACACGCCCGGCACCAGCCACGCCTGGAGGCGCCGTCAAGGCCAGATGGCCAAGCAGCCTCTGCGCCTCCACAGGCCACTTGGGGAGCCCGCCCGCTCCACTGCACCGGGCTGCATGCAGCAAGGCACTGGGCCGACGCCGCAACGCCCAGCGACCCGTGTGGCTGGGCGCAGGGAGAGAAACACTGCCCTGGACCCCGGCTGGAGCCCGGACTCCGGAGGTACGAGCCTCCTCACGTGGTTGAGCGATACACCGCCACCGCGTGTGCCCCCGCCCAGGCCACAGCGGTCTGCAGGGAGATGCCGCCCGCCGCTGCACTCAGGGCCCTTCGCAGCTGCATGTGCCCCTGCCTCTCGAGGCGGAGCCACTTGAGGCAGCACTCGCACACGCAAGCGTCCAGCCGCTACAAGCAGCCCGGAAAGCGCAGGGCACAAGGCGTGGGGGCGTCTGGGGCAGGACCGTGTCGTGCGTGTCGTGGGGACCCGCCGCGACCTCAGCAGACCAGCCAAGCGCGGCAGCTGGCCAGGCTTTGATGCAGCCCTCAGTACCGGTATACCTTGACCGACCCTCCGCTCTGCTGCTAGCCGCAGCCCGCGCGGTACTCGCGCTGCGGAAAGCGCCATTCAAAGCAGCATGGCGAGCGCGAGCGCAAATGTGGAGACGCCAGGTGGTAGCCAGTACACCAGTCTATCATAGACAGTAGCCAACAAAGGCGGCGCGAGTGTGTGTGTGTGATGGCGCGAAGGCTGCCTTCCGCTTGCTGTGAGCAATCCGAGCGAGCGCTCCGCTTCAGGTCTGCTGCTATGCAGCTGGGTGTACGCCAGCTTGACGCGAGCACGGGGTAAGAGGACAGGGGTGAAGGCGCGATGGCGCGCGGTTTGGCGAGTCGCAAAGCTGTGACAGTGCGAAGCGCCAAACAGGCAAGCAGGATTTTGGGGTATATGAAAAAGGGGTCGGACACCTGCGCGGATGAAAGCCCCCGCCTCGGCCCTCCCCCGTTGCCGTGCAGACGTGCCTGGACGTGCGCACAGCTCGCACAACGCCACCCGGCTCCTCCTGCCCCGCTCAGCGCCCCGCAGGGCTACCGCCCTTCACCTCCTTGCCCGACCCGCAGCGCAGCGCCACTCAATGCCGCGCACCTGCACTCCGCAGGCACACGTGGGAAGAGCTGGTCGCCAACGACCAGGCCCGGAACCGCGAGGACCCCCGTCGCTTGAGGGGGGCTTGAGGGTTGGGGCTGCGACTCGACTCCCAATCCCCCATGCAAGTCACCAGATACACCAGCGCCCCTGCCCCCTGCTGAGGCAGCAGAGAGCTGCACGCAGCAGGGCCTACAGCCACCACGCCTCTGCCGCTCTGCTCACCCCGGAGCGGGCCGCCACAGGACCCGCAAGGCACTCGCCATTCTACAGCGTCGCTCTCCTAGGCGGCCCTTGCCATCCATGCGTGCAGCACGACTGGCGGTCCAGCGGGACAGCGGCGTCCACAGACGCCGTGAGAATGGGCAGGCAGGTTCCACGCAGCAACCCGACACCAACGCGCTTAGGCCCTGCATGACGGGTCGCCGGACTGCCTGCGGATGAGCTCACGCTCTGGGGCTTGGCAGCGTGCACCTGGCGGCAGCAACGCCAGCGCCCTCCGCAACAACCATCCCGTGTTGGCACACCTCCACAGCATGCCGTGACGCCAAGGAGCCCGCCCCCACACAAGCCGCCCAGGATCACCGCATTGCTGGGCTGCCGCCAGTGGTCTCCAGAGCCCCACCCAGGGGCTGAGCATCATCAGCAGCTGGCCCGCCCTTGACACAGGCGCTCCACACGCCCGGCACCAGCCACGCCTGGAGGCGCCGTCAAGGCCAGATGGCCAAGCAGCCTCTGCGCCTCCACAGGCCACTTGGGGAGCCCGCCCGCTCCACTGCACCGGGCTGCATGCAGCAAGGCACTGGGCCGACGCCGCAACGCCCAGCGACCCGTGTGGCTGGGCGCAGGGAGAGAAACACTGCCCTGGACCCCGGCTGGAGCCCGGACTCCGGAGGTACGAGCCTCCTCACGTGGTTGAGCGATACACCGCCACCGCGTGTGCCCCCGCCCAGGCCACAGCGGTCTGCAGGGAGATGCCGCCCGCCGCTGCACTCAGGGCCCTTCGCAGCTGCATGTGCCCCTGCCTCTCGAGGCGGAGCCACTTGAGGCAGCACTCGCACACGCAAGCGTCCAGCCGCTACAAGCAGCCCGGAAAGCGCAGGGCACAAGGCGTGGGGGCGTCTGGGGCAGGACCGTGTCGTGCGTGTCGTGGGGACCCGCCGCGACCTCAGCAGACCAGACAAGCGCGGCAGCTGGCCAGGCTTTGATGCAGCCCTCAGTACTGGTATACCTTGACCGACCCTCCGCTCTGCTGCTAGCCGCAGCCCGCGCGGTACTCGCGCTGCGGAAAGCGCCATTCAAAGCAGCATGGCGAGCGCGAGCGCAAATGTGGAGACGCCAGGTGGTAGCCAGTACACCAGTCTATCATAGACAGTAGCCAACAAAGGCGGCGCGAGTGTGTGTGTGTGATGGCGCGAAGGCTGCCTTCCGCTTGCTGTGAGCAATCCGAGCGAGCGCTCCGCTTCAGGTCTGCTGCTATGCAGCTGGGTGTACGCCAGCTTGACGCGAGCACGGGGTAAGAGGAAAGGGGTGAAGGCGCGATGGCGCGCGGTTTGGCGAGTCGCAAAGCTGTGACAGTGCGAAGCGCCAAACAGGCAAGCAGGATTTTGGGGTATATGAAAGAGGGGTCGGACACCTGCGCGGATGAAAGCCCCCGACTCGGCCCTCCCCGTTGCCGTGCAGACGTGCCTGGACGTGCGCACAGCTCGCACAACGCCACCCGGCTCCTCCTGCCCCGCTCAGCGCCCCGCAGGGCTACCGCCCTTCACCTCCTTGCCCGACCCGCAGCGCAGCGCCACTCAATGCCGCGCACCTGCACTCCGCAGGCACACGTGGGAAGAGCTGGTCGCCAACGACCAGGCCCGGAACCGCGAGGACCCCCGTCGCTTGAGGGGGGCTTGAGGGTTGGGGCTGCGACTCGACTCCCAATCCCCCCATGCAAGTCACCAGATACACCAGCGTCTCTGCCACCGCTGAGGCAGCAGAGAGCTGCACGCAGCAGGGCCTACAGCCACCACGCCTCTGCCGCTCTGCTCACCCCGGAGCGGGCTGACGGGCCGCCACAGGACCCGCAAGGCACTCGCCATTCTACAGCGTCGCTCTCCTAGGCGGCCCTTGCCATCCATGCGTGCAGCACGACTGGCGGTCCAGCGGGACAGCGGCGTCCACAGACGCCGTGAGAATGGGCAGGCAGGTTCCACGCAGCAACCCGACACCAACGCGCTTAGGCCCTGCATGACGGGTCGCCGGACTGCCTGCGGATGAGCTCACGCTCTGGGGCTTGGCAGCGTGCACCTGGCGGCAGCAACGCCAGTGCCCTCCGCAACAACCATCCCGTGTTGGCACACCTCCACAGCATGCCGTGACGCCAAGGACCCCGCCCCCACACAAGCCGCCCAGGATCACCGCATTGCTGGGCTGCCGCCAGTGGTCTCCAGAGCCCCACCCAGGGGCTGAGCATCATCAGCAGCTGGCCCGCCCTTGACACAGGCGCTCCACACGCCCGGCACCAGCCACGCCTGGAGGCGCCGTCAAGGCCAGATGGCCAAGCAGCCTCTGCGCCTCCACAGGCCACTTGGGGAGCCCGCCCGCTCCACTGCACCGGGCTGCATGCAGCAAGGCACTGGGCCGACGCCGCAACGCCCAGCGACCCGTGTGGCTGGGCGCAGGGAGAGAAACACTGCCCTGGACCCCGGCTGGAGCCCGGACTCCGGAGGTACGAGCCTCCTCACGTGGTTGAGCGATACACCGCCACCGCGTGTGCCCCCGCCCAGGCCACAGCGGTCTGCAGGGAGATGCCGCCCGCCGCTGCACTCAGGGCCCTTCGCAGCTGCATGTGCCCCTGCCTCTCGAGGCGGAGCCACTTGAGGCAGCACTCGCACACGCAAGCGTCCAGCCGCTACAAGCAGCCCGGAAAGCGCAGGGCACAAGGCGTGGGGGCGTCTGGGGCAGGACCGTGTCGTGCGTGTCGTGGGGACCCGCCGCGACCTCAGCAGACCAGCCAAGCGCGGCAGCTGGCCAGGCTTTGATGCAGCCCTCAGTACCGGTATACCTTGACCGACCCTCCGCTCTGCTGCTAGCCGCAGCCCGCGCGGTACTCGCGCTGCGGAAAGCGCCATTCAAAGCAGCATGGCGAGCGCGAGCGCAAATGTGGAGACGCCAGGTGGTAGCCAGTACACCAGTCTATCATAGACAGTAGCCAACAAAGGCGGCGCGAGTGTGTGTGTGTGATGGCGCGAAGGCTGCCTTCCGCTTGCTGTGAGCAATCCGAGCGAGCGCTCCGCTTCAGGTCTGCTGCTATGCAGCTGGGTGTACGCCAGCTTGACGCGAGCACGGGGTAAGAGGACAGGGGTGAAGGCGCGATGGCGCGCAGGTTTGGCGAGTCGCAAAGCTGTGGACAGTGCGAAGCGCCAAACAGGCAAGCAGGATTTTGGGGTATATGAAAAAGGGGTCGGACACCTGCGCGGATGAAAGCCCCCGACTCGGCCCTCCCCCGTTGCCGTGCAGACGTGCCTGGACGTGCGCACAGCTCGCACAACGCCACCCGGCTCCTCCTGCCCCGCTCAGCGCCCCGCAGGGCTACCGCCCTTCACCTCCTTGCCCGACCCGCAGCGCAGCGCCACTCAATGCCGCGCACCTGCACTCCGCAGGCACACGTGGGAAGAGCTGGTCGCCAACGACCAGGCCCGGAACCGCGAGGACCCCCGTCGCTTGGGGGGGCTTGAGGGTTGGGGCTGCGACTCGACTCCCAATCCCCCCATGCAAGTCACCAGATACACCAGCGTCTCTGCCACCGCTGAGGCAGCAGAGAGCTGCACGCAGCAGGGCCTACAGCCACCACGCCTCTGCCGCTCTGCTCACCCCGGAGCGGGCTGACGGGCCGCCACAGGACCCGCAAGGCACTCGCCATTCTACAGCGTCGCTCTCCTAGGCGGCCCTTGCCATCCATGCGTGCAGCACGACTGGCGGTCCAGCGGGACAGCGGCGTCCACAGACGCCGTGAGAATGGGCAGGCAGGTTCCACGCAGCAACCCGACACCAACGCGCTTAGGCCCTGCATGACGGGTCGCCGGACTGCCTGCGGATGAGCTCACGCTCTGGGGCTTGGCAGCGTGCACCTGGCGGCAGCAACGCCAGTGCCCTCCGCAACAACCATCCCGTGTTGGCACACCTCCACAGCATGCCGTGACGCCAAGGAGCCCGCCCCCACACAAGCCGCCCAGGATCACCGCATTGCTGGGCTGCCGCCCGTGGTCTCCAGAGCCCCACCCAGGGGCTGAGCATCATCAGCAGCTGGCCCGCCCTTGACACAGGCGCTCCACACGCCCGGCACCAGCCACGCCTGGAGGCGCCGTCAAGGCCAGATGGCCAAGCAGGCCTCTGCGCCTCCACAGGCCACTTGGGGAGCCCGCCCGCTCCACTGCACCGGGCTGCATGCAGCAAGGCACTGGGCCGACGCCGCAACGCCCAGCGACCCGTGTGGCTGGGCGCAGGGAGAGAAACACTGCCCTGGACCCCGGCTGGAGCCCGGACTCCGGAGGTACGAGCCTCCTCACGTGGTTGAGCGATACACCGCCACCGCGTGTGCCCCCGCCCAGGCCACAGCGGTCTGCAGGGAGATGCCGCCCGCCGCTGCACTCAGGGCCCTTCGCAGCTGCATGTGCCCCTGCCTCTCGAGGCGGAGCCACTTGAGGCAGCACTCGCACACGCAAGCGTCCAGCCGCTACAAGCAGCCCGGAAAGCGCAGGGCACAAGGCGTGGGGGCGTCTGGGGCAGGACCGTGTCGTGCGTGTCGTGGGGACCCGCCGCGACCTCAGCAGACCAGACAAGCGCGGCAGCTGGCCAGGCTTTGATGCAGCCCTCAGTACTGGTATACCTTGACCGACCCTCCGCTCTGCTGCTAGCCGCAGCCCGCGCGGTACTCGCGCTGCGGAAAGCGCCATTCAAAGCAGCATGGCGAGCGCGAAGCGCAAATGTGGAGACGCCAGGTGGTAGCCAGTACACCAGTCTATCATAGACAGTAGCCAACAAAGGCGGCGCGAGTGTGTGTGTGTGATGGCGCGAAGGCTGCCTTCCGCTTGCTGTGAGCAATCCGAGCGAGCGCTCCGCTTCAGGTCTGCTAGCTATACAAGCTGGGCGTACGCCAGCTTGACGCGAGCACGGGGTAAGAGGAAAGGGGTGAAGGCGCGATGGCGCGCAGTTTGGCGAGTCGCAAAGCTGTGACAGTGCGAAGCGCCAAACAGGCAAGCAGGATTTTGGGGTATATGAAAAGGGGTCGGACACCTGCGCGGATGAAAGCCCCCGACTCGGCCCTCCCCCGTTGCCGTGCAGACGTGCCTGGACGTGCGCACAGCTCGCACAACGCCACCCGGCTCCTCCTGCCCCGCTCAGCGCCCCGCAGGGCTACCGCCCTTCACCTCCTTGCCCGACCCGCAGCGCAGCGCCACTCAATGCCGCGCACCTGCACTCCGCAGGCACACGTGGGAAGAGCTGGTCGCCAACGACCAGGCCCGGAACCGCGAGGACCCCCGTCGCTTGGGGGGGCTTGAGGGTTGGGGCTGCGACTCGACTCCCAATCCCCCATGCAAGTCACCAGATATACCAGCGTCTCTGCCACCGCTGAGGCAGCAGAGAGCTGCACGCAGCAGGGCCTACAGCCACCACGCCTCTGCCGCTCTGCTCACCCCGGAGCGGGCTGACGGGCCGCCACAGGACCCGCAAGGCACTCGCCATTCTACAGCGTCGCTCTCCTAGGCGGCCCTTGCCATCCATGCGTGCAGCACGACTGGCGGTCCAGCGGGACAGCGGCGTCCACAGACGCCGTGCGAATGGGCAGGCAGGTTCCACGCAGCAACCCGACACCAACGCGCTTAGGCCCTGCATGACGGGTCGCCGGACTGCCTGCGGATGAGCTCACGCTCTGGGGCTTGGCAGCGTGCACCTGGCGGCAGCAACGCCAGCGCCCTCCGCAACAACCATCCCGTGTTGGCACACCTCCACAGCATGCCGTGACGCCAAGGAGCCCGCCCCCACACAAGCCGCCCAGGATCACCGCATTGCTGGGCTGCCGCCCGTGGTCTCCAGAGCCCCACCCAGGGGCTGAGCATCATCAGCAGCTGGCCCGCCCTTGACACAGGCGCTCCACACGCCCGGCACCAGCCACGCCTGGAGGCGCCGTCAAGGCCAGATGGCCAAGCGGCCTCTGCGCCTCCACAGGCCACTTGGGGAGCCCGCCCGCTCCACTGCACCGGGCTGCATGCAGCAAGGCACTGGGCCGACGCCGCAACGCCCAGCGACCCGTGTGGCTGGGCGCAGGGAGGGAAACACTGCCCTGGACCCCGGCTGGAGCCCGGACTCCGGAGGTACGAGCCTCCTCACGTGGTTGAGCGATACACCGCCACCGCGTGTGCCCCCGCCCAGGCCACAGCGGTCTGCAGGGAGATGCCGCCCGCCGCTGCACTCAGGGCCCTTCGCAGCTGCATGTGCCCCTGCCTCTCGAGGCGGAGCCACTTGAGGCAGCACTCGCACACGCAAGCGTCCAGCCGCTACAAGCAGCCCGGAAAGCGCAGGGCACAAGGCGTGGGGGCGTCTGGGGCAGGACCGTGTCGTGCGTGTCGTGGGGACCCGCCGCGACCTCAGCAGACCAGACAAGCGCGGCAGCTGGCCAGGCTTTGATGCAGCCCTCAGTACTGGTATACCTTGACCGACCCTCCACTCTGCTGCTAGCCGCAGCCCGCGCGGTACTCGCGCTGCGGAAAGCGCCATTCAAAGCAGCATGGCGAGCGCGAACGCAAATGTGGAGACGCCAGGTGGTAGCCAGTACACCAGTCTATCATAGACAGTAGCCAACAAAGGCGGCGCGAGTGTGTGTGTGTGATGGCGCGAAGGCTGCCTTCCGCTTGCTGTGAGCAATCCGAGCGAGCGCTCCGCTTCAGGTCTGCTAGCTATACAGCTGGGCGTACGCCAGCTTGACGCGAGCACGGGGTAAGAGGAAAGGGGTGAAGGCGCGATGGCGCGCAGTTTGGCGAGTCGCAAAGCTGTGACAGTGCGAAGCGCCAAACAGGCAAGCAGGATTTTGGGGTATATGAAAAAGGGGTCGGACACCTGCGCGGATGAAAGCCCCCGACTCGGCCCCGTTGCCGTGCAGACGTGCCTGGACGTGCGCACAGCTCGCACAACGCCACCCGGCTCCTCCTGCCCCGCTCAGCGCCCCGCAGGGCTACCGCCCTTCACCTCCTTGCCCGACCCGCAGCGCAGCGCCACTCAATGCCGCGCACCTTTACTCCGCAGGCACACGTGGGAAGAGCTGGTCGCCAACGACCAGGCCCGGAACCGCGAGGACCCCCGTCGCTTGGGGGGGGCTTGAGGGTTGGGGCTGCGACTCGACTCCCAATCCCCCATGCAAGTCACCAGATACACCAGCGCCCCTGCCCCTGCTGAGGCAGCAGAGAGCTGCACGCAGCAGGGCCTACAGCCACCACGCCTCTGCCGCTCTGCTCACCCCGGAGCGGGCTGACGGGCCGCCACAGGACCCGCAAGGCACTCGCCATTCTACAGCGTCGCTCTCCTAGGCGGCCCTTGCCATCCATGCGTGCAGCACGACTGGCGGTCCAGCGGGACAGCGGCGTCTAGAGACGCCGTGCGAATGGGCAGGCAGGTTCCACGCAGCAACCCGACACCAACGCGCTTAGGCCCTGCATGACCTATACAAGGATGGACCTATACAAGGCATACGCAGGCCCCCTTGCTCCAATCCTGGCGGACGTCCTCTCTGCAGCTGGCGCTACGGGCACCACCCCAGCCGGCTTCCTTGATGCCGTTCTCTCCTTGTTTTTCAAGGCCGGTGACCCCACCCTACCCGCCATGTGCCGCCCCATATCCCTCCTGGACACGGACTACCGCCTCCTTGCCCGAGTCCTTACCCGCCGCCTCCTGCCCGCCTTCAAGGAGGCCATCGACTGCGAGCAGACCGCCTTCCTCCGGCTCCGCCTCATCGCCGACAACATCCTCCTGCTGCAGCTGTTGGCGGAGCGGCTGCGCCAGCAGGGGGAGGCCGGGCTCGTGGCCTTCCTTGACTTCCACAAAGCGTACGACACAGTAGACCGTGGCTTCCTGTACGAGTGCCTGGAGCAGCTAGGGGTCGGCCAGGGCTTTATGCGCTGGGTGCGCCTGCTCCACACCGGGACGCGGGCAGCAGCGCTGGTCAATGGGCGACTCTCAGCGTACAAGGACATCACAGCGGGAGTACGGCAGGGCTGCCCTCTGGCCCCCCTCCTGTACTTGGCCCCCGGTCAAGCCCTACTGTCCTTCCTCAAACGGCTAGAGCTGGGCTTCATCATCGCCAACACCCGCCTGACCGCCAGCCAGTACGCCGACGACTACGGGCAGCTCCTCCGCAGCGCTGCGCAGGTGCCCGCCCTCATCGCCGCCATGGACAACTTTGCCACCGCCTCTGGCCAGCGGCTCAACGCCGCCAAGTCGGAAGTCCTCCGCATCGGGGCCCCGCCGCCTGCCCCACCCCCAGGGCAAGGCGAGCCCGCCACGTCTGTTGCCGGCCTCCGCATCGTCTCCCCCGCCCGCACCCTCGGCGTCACTTTAACCTCCGAACCTCCCGCCAGCAATCCCGTCCCACCCGCCTTAATGGACAAGTACCGCCGCCGCCTCACCGTGGTTGCCTCCCTGGGCCTCTCGGCATTTGGCGCTGCCTCCTGCCTCTCCGGCTACGGGCTGTCGACACTGCTGTACCACCTCCAGCACAACGGGCTGCCCCCAAGACCAGCGGTAGCCGAGATGGTTGGTGCGGCTGCAGCCCTTGTGGACCGTGGGCTGACCCCAGCCCAGTACCACAACAACAGGAACTCCGTCCCAGCCGGCGCCCCGGTCACCTGCCTGTATCTTCCCCCCAACGGTGGTGGTTTTGGCCTGCTCCCCCTCACGGAACACACCCAGGCGCGGCTCGCCATCTCGGCAATTAGGGGCATTCTGGGCGCCTGCGGCAGCCTGCGCTACAAGCCGCAGTGGATCCCTGCCCTTCTGGCCATGCTCCGGCACCTCCACCCCGCTGCGCACCCGCTGTGCCTGCTGACCATGCGGCGACCGGACCCAAACGCCCACCCCCGCATCCTGGGCGTGCCGGTCCCGGCATCAACAACCCCGACCTTGGCCCGGCTGGTAGGCAGCCTGGCCTTGCTGCCCCCGGCCACGGTGGTCAATGCGGAGGCCCTGGCGGCGGGCCCCTGGGTGCGCCACGCGCCCCTCTGGGGCAACCCGGCCCTGCCCGCCCGGGCGGCATCAGATGTGAGTACAGGACTCGAGGCAGAGTTTAGGGACCTGTTTGCCGTACGGGGCTTGACGTCAGTGGGCATGGCAGTCACGTGTTCAGATGCCCTAGGCAGTATTATCGCTGAGAGTGGGGTCGGGGGCGGGGCCGGGAGGGCCCACGCTCGGGCGCGAGCTGCGTGCAATAGGGAGTACGGCCAAAGAATTGTGCGTGATTTACTTGGGACGGAAACACAGGACATGCCCCTGGCACTGAGAAGCGGGACAGAAATGGCCAGGTGGCTGCAGGACCTGCTGGGACGCCTCCCCGATGGGTGGGTGGCCGCAGCGCGCACCCCAGGAGACCCTGCGGGGTCTGAGTTCGAGGCCTGGGGCCAAATAGCAGATAGTGTGGGGTGGGGGGACGCCACTCTGAAGAAGATGTCGGTCAAGGTTGCAACCCAGCTGCAGCTGGGCCCAGCGCGTACCCGGCTGGCGCACAAGCATGCAGAGTTTATTCAGGAAGCATACGGAACGGGGGAGGCCGCGGAGGCTGAAGTTACGCGTTTGAAGGCGGTATGGCCACGTTTGTGGAAGTTGAAGTTGGAAGCAAGCAACAAGGAGCCCCTGTGGCGACTGGCCATGGACGGCTATCCAGGATTTGGCATGCATCGAGCCCAGCTGGGCACAAGCGAGGTAGCCAGGTGCCCCTGTGGGCAGGCAATGAACCAAGGTGACCGTCTCCATCGGGTCGGGTCGGGTCGGGTCTGGTCGTGTGCGGCAACAATGGCTGTGCGCACAAGATTGAGCGATGCTATTGGTCGGGCAGTGAAGAGGCATGAGGTTTGGTTGGTGCAGGCCCCCGCGGGCATTGTGCAGCAAGTTTGGGACGTGGTGTGCTTGGCCGCCGTGGGGGCCATGGAGCAAGCACGACGCTACAAGTATGCGCATCGGGGTGCAGAGGGCCTGATTATGCAGGCAAGGGCGCTGGCAAGGGGAGAGCTGGAAGCGCGCCTTCAGTGCTTTGCCGGGATGGGGCCAGCCCCGTCGGATTGGGACACGCACGGTGTCTGCGGACCACCCCTTTTTGGCCGTGACCGAGGAGGGAGATGTGCGCTACATGCCCCAAGTTGAGGTGATGGATGGTCTTCACCAGATCTCGTTTGGAGCCCGGGTAGGGGCCCTGCCGTCCAAGTCAGGGGGCGGCGTTCTGGCTTGCAGGGGGCAAGCCCGTGAGGTTGGCTGCCAAGCCACGGCGTTCAGCTGCCGTGCACCCCTCTGGGGTCCCTCATTATAACCACCGAGGACTGCATGACGGGTCGCCGGACTGCCTGCGGATGAGCTCACGCTCTGGGGCTTGGCAGCGTGCACCTGGCGGCAGCAACGCCAACGCCCTCCACAACAACCATCCCGTGTTGGCACACCTCCACAGCATGCCGTGACGCCAAGGAGCCCGCCCCCACACAAGCCGCCCAGGATCACCGCATTGCTGGGCTGCCGCCCGTGGTCTCCAGAGCCCCACCCAGGGGCTGAGCATCATCAGCAGCTGGCCCGCCCTTGACACAGGCGCTCCACACGCCCGGCACCAACCACGCCCGGAGGCGCCGTCAAGGCCAGATGGCCAAGCGGCCTCTGCGCCTCCACAGGCCACTTAACGAGCCCGCCCGCTCCGCTGCACCGGGCTGCATGCAGCAAGGCACTGGGCCGACGCCGCAACGCCCAGCGACCCGTATGGCTGGGCGCAGGGAGGGAAACACTGCCCTGGACCCCGGCTGGAGCCCGGACTCCGGAGGTACGAGCCTCCTCACGTGGTTGAGCGATACACCGCCACCGCGTGTGCCCCCGCCCAGGCCACAGCGGTCTGCAGGGAGATGCCGCCCGCCGCTGCACTAGGGCCCTACGCAGCTGCATGTGCCCCTGCCTCTCGAGGCGGAGCCACTTGAGGCAGCACTCGCACACGCAAGCGTCCAGCCGCTACAAGCAGCCCGGAAAGCGCAGGGCACAAGGCGTGGGGGCGTCTGGGGCAGGACCGTGTCGTGCGTGTCGTGGGGACCCGCCGCGACCTCAGCAGACCAGACAAGCGCGGCAGCTGGTCAGGCTTTGATGCAGCCCTCAGTACTGGTATACCTTGACCGACCCTCCACTCTGCTGCTAGCCGCAGCCCGCGCGGTACTCGCGCTGCGGAAAGCGCCATTCAAAGCAGCATGGCGAGCGCGAACGCAAATGTGGAGACGCCAGGTGGTAGCCAGTACACCAGTCTATCATAGACAGTAGCCAACAAAGGCGGCGCGAGTGTGTGTGTGTGATGGCGCGAAGGCTGCCTTCCGCTTGCTGTGAGAGCAATCCGAGCGAGCGCTCCGCTTCAGGTCTGCTAGCTATACAGCTGGGCGTACGCCAGCTTGACGCGAGCACGGGGTAAGAAGAGGAAAGGGGTGAAGGCGCGATGGCGCGCAGTTTGGCGAGTCGCAAAGCTGTGACAGTGCGAAGCGCCAAACAGGCAAGCAGGATTTTGGGTTATACGAAAAAGGGGTCGGACACCTGCGCGGATGAAAGCCCCCGACTCGGCCCTCCCCCGTTGCCGTGCAGCCTGGACGTGCGCACAGCTCGCACAACGCCACCCGGCTCCTCCTGCCCCGCTCAGCGCCCCGCAGGCCGCAGGGCTACCGCCCTTCCCCTCCTTGCCCGACCCGCGGCGCAGCGCCACTCAATGCCGCGCACCTGCACTCCGCAGGCACACGTGGGAAGAGCTGGTCGCCAACGACCAGGCCCGGAACCGCGAGGACCCCCGTCGCTTGGGGGGGGCTTGAGGGTTGGGGCTGCGACTCGACTCCCAATCCCCCATGCAAGTCACCAGATACACCAGCGTCTCTGCCACTGCTGAGGCAGCAGAGAGCTGCACGCAGCAGGGCCTACAGCCACCACGCCTCTGCCGCTCTGCTCACCCCGGAGTTACGGGCCGCCACAGGACCCGCAAGGCACACGCCATTCTACAGCGTCGCTCTCCTAGGTGGCCCTTGTAGTACCAGGGGACCTGGGTCACGCCGTTTGGGTGAGCACGCCGCCTGATGCCACCTGATGTGTGGCCCGCGGGCAGCGCGGACCGCGACCGGCGATTGACCATATGCTCGGGAGAGCCTGATGAGTTGTACATAGCTGATATGCAGCAACGGGAGCCATTTGGGGCTACCCGTAGGGCAAGGGAGTGTGTGTCGGACCGCGCGCCGGGTTGGACCCCCGTGGTCTGACGGGACGTTAGTAAGCAACTGTCGGAGCAACCGCCAACGGCTGTCGGGACAACCGCCAACGGCTGTCGGGACAACCGCTCCAACGGAATGAGTGTCGTTGCATGTGGGCCCGGATTTGAGGCCGCGGCGGTTAGGATTTTACTATTTAAGGCGGGCGCCGGCGCTTGTTCCGGTAAGCCCCGCACCCAACTTGGTAGATGCTGACACTACTCCCTACCATTTTAGAGTGGCTGGAGCGACTTATCAACTTAGCGCTTGGATAAGGGTGGACCGCTAACCGTCTACCCGTTATGCTGCGCGAGCAAGGTGGACGTGCACTTGTGCAGTGCATGCGTACACTTAGGCCAGAAAGTCCCTACGGCCTCCGCACCCCCCACCGCCCTAGGGCCCAACTTCTTGACAAAGGCTATGTAACGCGCCCTGTCCCGCCCATCCGCGTGCTCCCTAGCGCAAGCGCGAGTGGCCATGAGAATGTTTGCTCGCACCGTCCAGCGCCACGACATTATGGTAGAGGAAGATACGGTGTATCGAGCTGTGCAAAAGGGGGGCTCAGCAAGCGTGGGTACGGGACCCTGGCTTTTGACCTCATCGGGCGGGCCTTCGCCCCAGCCCGCGCCAGCAGCTTGAGCTCACGGTCAATACCTGAGCGCAGCAGAGAGTTCATCTTGACTCGCCCGGCAGGCTGGGCAGCGACCTCGCCGCCCAGCTGGGGTTGCATGCAAGTGCTGTTTGTGCCCCCCACCAACTCGAGGGCAGAGCGCACGCCTACGGCCTTTCCTGGAAGAGACCAGTACCGCATCTCATGACATCTATAGCCTAGCTGCTTGATTCCGGGGGCTGTTGACTTGCGCGCCATCTCCAAGCTGCCGAGCGGGTTGCGCTTGTAGGACGCGGGCGCCCCCGGGGCATGGCTGGCTGTTGCTGTGTAGAACACTAGAACACTAGAACACTAGAACACTAGAACACTAGAACACTAGAACACTAGAACACTAGAACACTAGAACACTAGAACACTAGAACACTAGAACACTAGAACACTAGAACACTAGAACACTAGAACACTAGAACACTAGAACACTAGAACACTAGAACACTAGAACACTAGAACACTAGAACACTAGAACACTAGAACACTAGAACACTAGAACACTAGAACACTAGAACACTAGAACACTAGAACACTAGAACACTAGAACACTAGAACACTAGAACACTAGAACACTAGAACACTAGAACACTAGAACACTAGAACACTAGAACACTAGAACACTAGAACACTAGAACACTAGAACACTAGAACACTAGAACACTAGAACACTAGAACACTAGAACACTAGAACACTAGAACACTAGAACACTAGAACACTAGAACACTAGAACACTAGAACACTAGAACACTAGAACACTAGAACACTAGAACACTAGAACACTAGAACACTAGAACACTAGAACACTAGAACACTAGAACACTAGAACACTAGAACACTAGAACACTAGAACACTAGAACACTAGAACACTAGAACACCCCCCCCACCCCCAACCCCCAACCCCCAACCCCCAACCCCCACCATGGGACGTGACCACACCGCGTAGTGTGGTCGGCGGCGACATGTCGCGACCAGCGGCCTGGCGCGGAGCGTCTAGCGCTCCCCGCCCTAAGATTCCATATGTCCTCAGGAATCCTCCGCGCGCTGAGCGCCTCCCGCGCCTGAGACTAGCCGCCAACATCGAGGGCCTCACCGCGGCCCAACTCAAACAGGACTACCTGCACCTGGTAAAGCTCTCCTTTGGAACGATCACCGACAAGCTACTCGGCGACAGAAAAAACCCAAACACGCTGATGACCATCGGCACAATCCGCTTCACGGACTCCGACTCGGGGTGCGAGGCAGCCGTCACGCTGGAAATCGGCGACAAAGCGCGGGCCGTTCTGGAGTCGTTGGTCGCTGCTGCGGAGGCCGACGAGGACACGGCATATGGGGCCCCGGTCGCCCTCCGTGCCCCCGCCATCTCCGACCCCGGCCGACGCTCCACCGGCCCCACCCTGCCCGCCCTCAACTGGGAGCCCGAAGTCATCGAGGACCTAACCGCCCTGGACAGCTTTGGCTGGCCCGGCCGGTACGAGGACGAGCAGGTGCTGGACGTGGCCCGCCAGGCCCTGGGCACCAACCCCTGCAACGCGCACCGGCACACGGACGGCTGCACGGGCCTCCCCTCGGCAGACCGGTGGATCCTGTACTTCAAGGCGGGGACTACGCTGCCGGGCAACCTCAACAACCCGCCGTCCTCGTCTGACAGATCCACCCAGTCTGACTGGATCTTCCCAATGGCCTCCACGACGCCGGGCCTGGTCGCCTTCGACCTCCGCTGCGGCCCCCTGAACCAGGGGAACTACATCCGCGCCTACAGGGCGGGAGAGCGCCTGCACGCGGACTTCGTGGCCAGCCTTGCGGCCGAGGACGAGGAGGAGCCCCTTGGGCGCTGGGCGGATGAGGTGGACAACGCGGAGCTCAAGGCGCACATTGAGGAGCAGGCTCGCGCCGCCCGCGCGGCGATGCGCGCGGAGCGCGAGGCAGGCATCAGGGCGTCCGTCGCAGACCAGGTGGCGGCGGCACGGGCGGCGCAGGCGGAGCGGCAGGCAGCAGCGGCGGCGCGCGCTCAGCAGGAGGCGGCAGCGGCGGCAGCGGCGGCTGCGGCGGTCGCCGCAGCTGCGGGCGCCGAGCAGGGGGCGGGTGCCGAGGAGGAGGCCGGGGCCGAGCCGGCGGCGGACGCCGCGGTGGAGGCGGGCGCAGAGCAGGAGGAGGGGGCCGAGCGGGAGCCCGGTGCCGAGCAGGGCCAGGGCCAGGGCCAGGGCCAGGCGCAGCCGGCGGCCGGCGGCGGCCAGCAGGAGCAGGGGGCGGCAGACCGCACTGAGCCGGAGCAGGCGGCAGCGGCAGCGGCAGCGAGCCTGGAGCAGGAGCAGGAGGCCTCGGGGCGCCTGCGCAGGCTGACTGAGGGGGCAATGGTCAATCTGCGGGAGCAGACGTCCACGGCTCCGGCAGCTGGGGAGGTGTTGGCGGCGGGGGCGACGGCCCCGGCCCCTGCCCCTCGGGGCACGGGCGACCCGACAGCCCCGCCACCCGCCCTTCTCACGGCGCAGGTGCTGGTCGAGGGCAGCGGTGAGGAGGCGGAGAGCCTGGTAGCCCTGGTGCAGGCGAGCTACAGGCGCCCGGGCGGTGGCCGAGGGGGGCAGATCAGCCGGGGCGTCGGCCGGGGCGGCGGCCTGGGCGGCGGCCTGGGCGGCGCCGGCCGCGGCCGCAGCCCAGGAAGCCCGGCAGACCAGGGCGACCCAAAGAGACCGTGCCTCCCTCAGTCCCCGACCACGGGGGTGTCGGAGACGGACATGACGGAGGAGGGATGGGTGAGCGGCTCCGCGCGGCGCCACCTCACCTATGCCGCAGCCTCGGTAGGCCCCAAGATCTAAGTGCCGGGGCGGCGCCACCATGCGGCGGCAACGCTGCCGCCGCTGCGTCTTGCAACGCACAACGTACGAGGCCTGTTTGGGGGAACGAATCGAGGGCTTGACCGGCTCACAGCCCTCATGCAGCTGTGGGCGCGGCAACGCCTGGACGTAGTGTTAGTACAGGAGACCAAACTTCCGGCGGACAGGGTCAACGCCGCCCGGACCAGCATTAGCGGCGTGGCGGCTGCACTACATGTGAGCGACTGGCAGACGTACTGGAGCCCAGCCGGCAAAGGGCCACGGGGCGGACCCGCGGGGGGGACTGCCGTCTTTATCAGGAGCGCCCTCATCGCATCTGGCAGCCTCACAGCCCCCGACTCTCCCTCAGCCACGGACGCAGACGGCCGCCTGGTGCAAGTCCCAATACAATGGGGCGGCCATTCCCTGACCCTCACCAGCGCATACCTCCCATGCGACAGCACAGCCGCGCGCCGCCGTTTCCTGGAATCAACGCTGGGCCCCCGCCTCGCCTCACCCGGGCCCCACCTGCTGGCGGCGGACTTCAACTTCGTGCCCAACCCCGCCATCGACACCAGAAACAGGGCCAGCCACGGCGACATCAGCAACGCCGCCACCTTCGCCAGCACCTGCCCTGGCCTCGTTGACGTCTTTCGCTCCCTCCACCCAGATCAACACGCCTTCACCTTTACGAACGGGACAAGTGCCGCCCGCCTTGACCGCTTCCACGCCGCCGTTGCCCTTGCCCCCTTTGCCCTCAGCGCCCGTGTTGAGTCCGGCCGACCCTCCGACCACCGCATGGTCACCATCCGGCTTGCCCCCACCGCTGCCGCCCGGCCGCCAGGGCGTGGCCTGCCCCGCGTCCGCCTCCACTTCCTCGACCACCGCGACCTGCGAGAGGAGCTGTCCGAGTGGATCTTGTACCATGGCCAGGGCCGGCCCCCCAGCCCGACGGCCGAGCAAGCCAGCTGGTGGGACGATTTTAAGAGACGCCTCCGCTTCACCTGCATCAGGCTCAACAGATGGGCTAAGCGTCGACGCCTCAAAGCCACCGCAGAAGCAGAAGCAGCCGCCGCAGCCGAGGCGGCAGCCCTTGAAGCTCTCGCCGCTGGCAACCTGGCCGCCGCCCAACAAGCTGCCGCCGCACGTGCAGCCATCTCCACAGCAGCCCTGCGTGCCGCTGCCCCCGTCGCCGCCATCGCCCGCCACGCCTGGCTCCGCACCAAGGAACGACCCAGCCCCACCATCACCCGCCTCATCCGGCCCCCAGCGTCCAACCGCACCATCGCCTGCCTCCAGCGCCCCGACGGCACCCACGCAACCGACCCCACCGAGCTCCCAGACGTGCTGGTGGAGTTCTGGAGCAGAGTCAGCACAGCCGCGGCCACCGACCCAGATGCCCGTGCACAGGTCCTTGACGCGCTCCGGGCAGCAGGCAACCGCTGCCCGGTTGACCAAGCGACCGAGATGGGGGCAGCCGAAGTCCTGGCAGCGGAGGTGACAGCCGCCATTGCTGGTGCACGCCCAGGCACAGCCCCCGGCGCGGACGGCATACCGATGGACCTATATAAGGCCTACGCAGGTCCCCTTGCTCCCATCCTGGCTGACGTCCTCTCAGCAGCTGGCGCTACTGGCACCACCCCAGCCGGCTTCCTGGACGCCGTTCTCTCCCTGTTCTTCAAGGCTGGCGACCCCACACTCCCCGCCATGTACCGCCCCATATCCCTCCTGAACACGGACTACCGCCTCCTTGCCCGTGTTCTTACCCGCCGCCTCCTCCCCGCCTTCATGGAAGCCATCGACTGCGAGCAGACCGCCTTCCTCCGGCTCCGCCTCATTGCCGACAACATCCTCCTGTTGCAGCTGCTGGCAGAGCGGCTGCGCCAACAGGGGGAGGACGGGCTCGTTGCCTTCCTTGATTTCCACAAAGCGTACGACACTGTAGACCGTGGCTTCCTGTACGAGTGCCTGGAGCAGCTAGGGGTCGGCCAAGGCTTCATGCGCTGGGTGCGCCTGCTCCACACCGGGACACGGGCAGCAGCACTGGTCAACGGGCGACTCTCAGCATACAAGGACATCACAGCCGGGGTACGGCAGGGCTGCCCTCTGGCCCCCCTCCTGTACCTGGCCCCCGGCCAAGCCCTGCTGTCCTTCCTCAAACGGCTGGAGCTGGGCTTCATCATCGCCAACACCCGCCTAACCGCCAGCCAGTACGCCGACGACTACGGGCAGCTCCTCCGCAGCGCTGCCCAGGTGCCCGCCCTCATCGCCGCCATGGACAGCTTTGCCGCCGCCTCTGGCCAGCGGCTCAACGCCGCCAAGTCGGAACTCCTCCGCATCGGGGCCCCGCCGCCTGCCCCACCCCCAGGGCCAGACCACCCCGCCACGTCCGTTGCTGGCCTCCGCATCGTCTCCTCCGCCCGCACCCTCGGGGTCACCTTCACCTCGGAGCCCCCCGCTAGCAATACCGTCCCACCCGCCCTGATGGACAAGTACTGCCGCCGCCTCACCGTAGTTGCCTCCCTGGGCCTCTCGGCATGTGGCTCTGCCTCCTGCCTCTCCGGCTATGGGCTGTCGACACTGCTGTACCACCTCCAGTACAACGGGCTGCCCCCAAGACCAGCGGTAGCGGAGATGACTGGCGCAGCCGCAGCCCTTGTGGACCGTGGGCTGACCCCAGCCCAGTACCGCAACAACAGGAACTCCATCCCAGCCGGCGCCCCGGTCACCTGCATGTACCTCCCCCCCAGCGGCGGCGGTTTTGGCCTGCTCCCCCTCACAGAGCACACCCAGGCGAGGCAGGCAACCTCGGCAATTAGGGGCATCCTGGGCGCCTGCGGCCGCCTGAAGTATAAGCCGCAGTGGACCCCTGCCCTACTGGCCATGCTCCGGCACCTCCACCCGGCTGCCCATCCCCTGAGCCTGCTGACGGTTCGGCGGCCGGACCCAACCGCGCACCCCCGCATCCTGGGCGTGCCGGTCCCGGCATCAACCACCCCGACCCTGGCCCGGCTGGTAGGCAGCCTGGCCTTCCTGCCCCCGGCCACGGTGATCAACGCGGAGGCCCTGGCGGCGGGCCCCTGGGTGCGCCACGCGCCCCTGTGGGGCAACCCGGCCCTGCCCGCACGGGCGGCATCAGACGTGAGGACAGGAATTGAGGCAGAGTTTAGGGACCTGTTTGCAGTACGGGGCTTGACGACCGTGGGCATGGCAGTCACGTGTGCAGATGCCCTAGGCAGTATTATCGTCGAGAGTGGGGTCGGGGGTGTGGCTGGGAGGGCCCACGCTCGGGCGCGCGCTGCGTGCAATAGGGAGTATGGCCAGAGAATTTTGCGTGACATACTTAGGACAGAAACACAGGACTTGCCCCTGGCACTGAGAAACGGGACAGAAATGGCCAGGCGGCTGCAGGACCTGCTGGGACGTCTGCCCGAGGGGTGGGTGGCCGCGGCGCGCGCTGCAGGCGGCCCTGCGGGGTCTGAGCTCGAGGCGTGGGGCAGAATAGCAGATAGTGTGGGGTGGGGGGACGTCGCTCTGAGCAAATTGTCGGTCCAGATTGCAACCCAGCTGCAGCTGGGCCCAGCGCGCACCCGACTGGCGCACAAGCATACAGAGTTTATTCGGGAGGCTTTGGGGACGGGGGAGGCCGCGGAGGCTGAAGTTACGCGGCTGAAGGCTGTCTGGCCCCGTTTGTGGAAGTTGAAGTGGGAAGCAAGCAACAAGGAGCCCCTGTGGCGACTTGCCATGGACGGATATCCAGGGTTTGGCATGCATCGAGCCCAGCTGGGCACGAGTGAGGTAGCCAGGTGCCCGTGTGGGCAGGCGATGAACCAAGGTGACCGGCTCCACCATTTCTGGTCGTGTGCGGCAACGATGGCAGTGCGCACAAGATTGAGCGATGCGATTGGTCGGGCAGTCAAGAGGCATGAGGTTTGGTTGGTGCAGGCCCCCGCGGGCATTCAGCAGCAAGTTTGGGATGTGGTGTGCTTGGCCGCCGTTGGGGCCATGGAGCAAGCACGACGCTACAAGTACGCGCATCGGGGTGCACAGGGTCTGATCATGCAGGCAAGGGCGCTGGCGAGGGGAGAGCTTGAAGCGCGCCTTCAGTGCTTTGCCGGGGTGGGGTCAGCCCCGTCAGATTGGGACACGGTGCCTGAGGACCACCCCTTTTTGGCCGTGACTGAGGAGGGAGATGTGCGTTACATGCCCCACGTTGAGGTGATGGATGGTCTTCACTAGATCTCTTTTGGAGCCCGGGTAGGGGCCCTGCCGTTCAAGCTAGGGGGCGGCGTGCTGGCTTGCAGGGGGTAAGCCCGTGAGGTTGGCTGTCAAGCCACGGCGTTCAGCTGCCGTGTACCCCGCTGGGGTCCCTCATTGTAACCACCGAGGACTGTTGCTAGGCAGGGGTACGCCCAGGGGCTGAGCCACAGAGTAACCCACATGCCGTGCTGGGGCAATGCGTCCTGAGTCGGATTACCGGGCCAGGTCGGGGCGGCATCAGCTGCAAGTGGATTCCCCGTGGTCCGCACAGGTGGGGTGCAACGTAGGGACATAGTTGCCGGAGTGGTAGTCGTGGAGTGTAACGACCAAGTGCTCGACTGTGACCTGATCCCTCGAGCCTGGCGGCGCTCCCAGCTCCCAAGTGTCAAGGCATCGACAACCTTGATCATCCTCAGCACGTCGTCAGCCCCTGCTGCGCTACCGTGCTAAGCTCCTCGCGGACTTGTGCCTGAGCCCTCCGTCGAGTCGAGCTTCTGCTATCGTGCTATCGCGGCAGTTCCCTTAGCCGCGCATCAGCAGAGCCCCTCAAGTCCCTCACGTCCCGCTGCGCCGGCTCCCTTAGCCGCACGCAAGTGGAGGCGAGTGTGCCCCTGCCCACGGGTGGCCTCGCTTGCCTTCTCCCTTGGCCTCTCTTGCACGTATACTCGTGCAGGGTCCAAGCCAAGCCCTGGTGTCATCGGCCCTCCAGCGCCGGGCACCCGTCACGTCCGCTGCTGCGCCGTCACATCCCTGACGCCATCATAGCAGCCGACGCCCTCCAGGTTTCCCAGTCCCACAACAACTACGCTTCCGCAACTGCGACTGCGCATCCCTTGCGCAATCCCGGCGCCTGTCCGTTGATTGAGCCCCGCAACGTGACAGCCCCTTACCCCACCCCCAACGGCAACAGCCGAGACCAGAGCCCACGTCTTCATACGCCGAGCCCTGGGCAGCACACAACAACGCAACACGGTCCACGGGCGAGCCGCCACACAGCACCCACCGTGCAAAAAATTGGTGTGGGTACGTGTTTCGTGTGGGGGCGCTGCCTGATGGGACACCCTTGCCATCCATGCGTGCAGCACGACTGGCGGTCCAGCGGGACAGCGGCGTGTAGAGACGCCGTGCGAATGGGCTGGCAGGTTCCACGCAGCAACCCGACACCAACGCGCTTAGGTCCTGCATGACGGGTCGCCGGACTGCCTGCGGATGAGCTCACGCTCTGGGGCTTGGCAGCGTGCACCTGGCGGCAGCAACGCCAACGCCCTCCGCAACAACCATCCCGTGTTGGCACACCTCCACAGCATGCCGTGACGCCAAGGAGCCCGCCCCCACGCAAGCCGCCCAGGATCACCGCATTGCTGGGCTGCCGCCCGTGGTCTCCAGAGCCCCACCCAGGGGCTGAGCATCATCAGCGGCTGGCCCGCCCTTGACACAGGCGCTCCACACGCCCGGCACCAACCACGCCTGGAGGCGCCGTCAAGGCCAGATGGCCAAGCGGCCTCTGCGCCTCCACAGGCCACTTGGGGAGCCCGCCCGCTCCACTGCACCGGGCTGCATGCAGCAAGGCACTGGGCCGATGCCGCAACGCCCAACGACCCGTGTGGCTGGGCGCAGGGAGGGAAACACTGCCCTGGACCCCGGCTGGAGCCCGGACTCCGGAGGTACGAGCCTCCTCACGTGGTTGAGCGATACACCGCCACCGCGTGTGCCCCCGCCCAGGCCACAGCGGTCTGCAGGGAGATGCCGCCCGCCGCTGCACTCAGGGCCCTACGCAGCTGCATGTGCCCCTGCCTCTCGAGGCGGAGCCACTTGAGGCAGCACTCGCACACGCAAGCGTCCAGCCGCTACAAGCAGCCCGGAAAGCGCAGGGCACAAGGCGTGGGGGCGTCTGGGGCAGGACCGTGTCGTGGGGACCCGCCGCGACCTCAGCAGACCAGACAAGCGCGGCAGCTGGCCAGGCTTTGATGCAGCCCTCAGTACCGGTATACCTTGACCGACCCTCCACTCTGCTGCTAGCCGCAGCCCGCGCGGTACTCGCGCAGCGGAAAGCGCCATTCAAAGCAGCATGGCGAGCGCGAGCGCAAATGTGGAGACGCCAGGTGGTAGCCAATACACCAGTCTATCATAGACAGTAGCCAACAAAGGCGGCGCGAGTGTGTGTGTGTGATGGCGCGAAGGCTGCCTTCCGCTTGCTGTGAGCAATCCGAGCGAGCGCTCCGCTTCAGGTCTGCTGCTATGCAGCTGGGCGTACGCCAGCTTGACGCGAGCACGGGGTAAGAGGAAAGGGGTGAAGGCGCGATGGCGCGCAGTTTGGCGAGTCGCAAAGCTGTGACAGTACGAAGCGCCAAACAGGCAAGCAGGATTTTGGGTTATACGAAAAAGGGGTCGGACACCTGCGCGGATGAAAGCCCCCGACTCGGCCCCGTTGCCGTGCAGACGTGCCTGGACGTGCGCACAGCTCGCACAACGCCACCCGGCTCCTCCTGCCCCGCTCAGCGCCCCGCAGGGCTACCGCCCTTCCCCTCCTTGCCCGACCCGCGGCGCAGCGCCACTCAATGCCGCGCACCTGCACTCCGCAGGCACACGTGGGAAGAGCTGGTCGCCAACGACCAGGCCCGGAACCGCGAGGACCCCCGTCGCTTGGGGGGGGGCTTGAGGGTTGGGGCTGCGACTCGACTCCCAATCCCCCATGCAAGTCACCAGATACACCAGCGTCTCTGCCACTGCTGAGGCAGCAGAGAGCTGCACGCAGCAGGGCCTACAGCCACCACGCCTCTGCCGCTCTGCTCACCCCGGAGCGGGCTGACGGGCCGCCACAGGACCCGCAAGGCACTCGCCATTCTACAGCGTCGCTCTCCTAGGCGGCCCTTGCCATCCATGCGTGCAGCACGACTGGCGGTCCAGCGGGACAGCGGCGTGTAGAGACGCCGTGCGAATGGGCTGGCAGGTTCCACGCAGCAACCCGACACCAACGCGCTTAGGTCCTGCATGACGGGTCGCCGGACTGCCTGCGGATGAGCTCACGCTCTGGGGCTTGGCAGCGTGCACCTAGCGGCAGCAACGCCAACGCCCTCCGCAACAACCATCCCGTGTTGGCACACCTCCACAGCATGCCGTGACGCCAAGGAGCCCGCCCCCACACAAGCCGCCCAGGATCACCGCATTGCTGGGCTGCCGCCCGTGGTCTCCAGAGCCCCACCCAGGGGCTGAGCATCACCCGCGGCTGGCCCGCCCTTGACACAGGCGCTCCACACGCCCGGCACCAACCACGCCTGGAGGCGCCGTCAAGGCCAGATGGCCAGCAGCCTCTGCGCCTCCACAGGCCACTTGGGGAGCCCGCCCGCTCCACTGCACCGGGCTGCATGCAGCAAGGCACTGGGCTGACGCCGCAACGCCCAACGACCCGTGTGGCTGGGCGCAGGGAGGGAAACACTGCCCTGGACCCCGGCTGGAGCCCGGACTCCGGAGGTACGAGCCTCCTCACGTGGTTGAGCGATACACCGCCACCGCGTGTGCCCCTGCCCAGGCCACAGCGGTCTGCAGGGAGATGCCGCCCGCCGCTGCACTCAGGGCCCTACGCAGCTGCATGTGCCCCTGCCTCTCGAGGCGGAGCCACTTGAGGCAGCACTCGCACACGCAAGCGTCCAGCCGCTACAAGCAGCCCGGAAAGCGCAGGGCACAAGGCGTGGGGGCGTCTGGGGCAGGGCCGTGTCGTGCGTGTCGTGGGGACCCGCCGCGACCTCAGCAGACCAGACAAGCGCGGCAGCTGGCCAGGCTTTGATGCAGCCCCCATCACGGATATGCCTTGGCCGACCCTCCACTCTGCTGCTCGCTGCAGCCCGCGCGGTACTCGCGCTGCGGAATGCGCGTGAATGTCCAAAGCAGCACGGCGAGCGCGGGCTCCAATGTGGAGGTGCCAGCTGGTAGCCAGTAGACAAGGCTATCGTAGACAGAAGCCAACAGAGGCGTCGCGCGGGTGTGTGTGCGATGGCGCGAAGGCTTCCTTCCGCTTGCTGTGAGCAAGCCAAGCGAGCGCTCCGTTTCAGGTCTGCTAGCTATACAGCTGGGCGTACGCCCGGTTGACGCGACCATGCGGTAAAGAAAAGAGCGGCCGAGGCTTTGCGCTTCTTGGCGAGTCGCAAAGCTGTGATAATGCAAGTGCTTCACGGGCAAGCAGGACTGTGTTGACTGCGTGACGTGGATGTCGGACAGCTGCGCCGATGCACCGCCCAGACTGGGCCTCCACCAGTGCCGTGAAGGCGTGCCCCCGACATCTCGCGCGACTCCACCCCGCTCAGCACCCCGCAGGGCTAGTGCGCTCCCCTGCGCGCCCGCACCGTCGCGCAGCGCACTCAATGCCGCGCACCTGCACTCCGCAGGCGCACGTGGGAGGAGCTGGTCGCCAACGCTGAAGGCCCGGATTCGTGAGGTAGCCTTGGGGAAGGGCGCTTGGGGGTTGGCGCTGCAGTTCAACTCCCCATCCCCCTTGCCGGTCGACACACCCACCAGCGCCCCTGCCGCCACCCCTGCCCCTGCTGAGGCCGCAGGATGTTGGGCCGCAGCAGTGCCTGCATTCATGACGTCCCCGCCGCTCCGCTCACCCTGGGCGGGCTGATGACGGGCCCACACAGGACCCGCAAGGCACACGCCATGCTACAGCGTCGCCCTCGTAGGCGGCCGCGAGACACCGCCACCGCGTGTGCCCCCGCCCAGGCCGCAGCTGTCTGGGTGCAGGGAGATGCCGCCCGCCGCTGCAAGTGCCCCTGCCTCTAAAGGCGGAGGCACCTGACGTAGCTCTCGCACTCACACAAGCAAGCGTCCAGCCGCTGCAAGCCACCCGCAAAGCGCAGGGTACAAGGCTTGGGGGTCCCGTCTGGGGCAGGGCCGTGTCGGGGGCCCCGCCGCCGAGTGCCCCGGGCCCCGGCCAGACCAGACAAGCGCGGCAGCTGGCCAGGCTTTGATGCGGCCTCCATCACGGATATGCCTTGGCCGACCCTCCACTCTGCTGCTCGCTGCAGCCCGCGCGGTACTCGCGCTGCGGAATGCGCGTGAATGTCCAAAGCAGCACGGCGAGCGCGGGCGCCAATGTGGAGGTGCCAGCTGGTAGCCAGTAGACAAGGCTATCGTAGACAGAAGCCAACAGAGGCGTCGCGGGGGGGTGTGTGCGATGGCGCGAAGGCTTCCTTCCGCTTGCTGTGAGCAAGCCAAGCGAGCGCTCCGTTTCAGGTCTGCTAGCTATACAGCTGGGCGTACGCCCGGTTGACGCGACCATGCGGTAAAGAAAAGAGCGGCCGAGGCTTTGCGCTTCTTGGCGAGTCGCAAAGCTGTGATAATGCAAGTGCTTCACGGGCAAGCAGGACTGTGTTGACTGCGTGACGTGGATGTCGGACAGCTGCGCCGATGCACCGCCCAGACTGGGCCTCCACCAGTGCCGTGAAGGCGTGCCCCCGACATCTCGCGCGACTCCACCCCGCTCAGCACCCCGCAGGGCTAGTGCGCTCCCCTGCGCGCCCGCACCGTCGCGCAGCGCACTCAATGCCGCGCACCTGCATTCCGCAGGCAGGCGCGCGTGGGAGGAGCTGGTCGCCAACGCTGAAGGCCCGGATTCGTGAGGTAGCCTTGGGGAAGGGCGCTTGGGGGTTGGCGCTGCAGTTCAACTCCCCATCCCCCTTGCCGGTCGACACACCCACCAGCGCCCCTGCCGCCACCCCTGCCCCTGCTGAGGCCGCAGGATGTTGGGCCGCAGCAGTGCCTGCATTCATGACGTCCCCGCCGCTCCGCTCACCCTGGGCGGGCTGATGACGGGCCCACACAGGACCCGCAAGGCACACGCCATGCTACAGCGTCGCCCTCGTAGGCGGCCGCGAGACACCGCCACCGCGTGTGCCCCCGCCCAGGCCGCAGCTGTCTGGGTGCAGGGAGATGCCGCCCGCCGCTGCAAGTGCCCCTGCCTCTAAAGGCGGAGGCACCTGACGTAGCTCTCGCACTCACACAAGCAAGCGTCCAGCCGCTGCAAGCCACCCGCAAAGCGCAGGGTACAAGGCTTGGGGGTCCCGTCTGGGGCAGGGCCGTGTCGGGGGCCCCGCCGCCGAGTGCCCCGGGCCCCGGCCAGACCAGACAAGCGCGGCAGCTGGCCAGGCTTTGATGCGGCCTCCATCACGGATATGCCTTGGCCGACCCTCCACTCTGCTGCTCGCTGCAGCCCGCGCGGTACTCGCGCTGCGGAATGCGCGTGAATGTCCAAAGCAGCACGGCGAGCGCGGGCGCCAATGTGGAGGTGCCAGCTGGTAGCCAGTAGACAAGGCTATCGTAGACAGAAGCCAACAGAGGCGTCGCGGGGGGGTGTGTGCGATGGCGCGAAGGCTTCCTTCCGCTTGCTGTGAGCAAGCCAAGCGAGCGCTCCGTTTCAGGTCTGCTAGCTATACAGCTGGGCGTACGCCCGGTTGACGCGACCATGCGGTAAAGAAAAGAGCGGCCGAGGCTTTGCGCTTCTTGGCGAGTCGCAAAGCTGTGATAATGCAAGTGCTTCACGGGCAAGCAGGACTGTGTTGACTGCGTGACGTGGATGTCGGACAGCTGCGCCGATGCACCGCCCAGACTGGGCCTCCACCAGTGCCGTGAAGGCGTGCCCCCGACATCTCGCGCGACTCCACCCCGCTCAGCACCCCGCAGGGCTAGTGCGCTCCCCTGCGTGCCCGCACCGTCGCGCAGCGCACTCAATGCCGCGCACCTGCACTCCGCAGGCGCACGTGGGAGGAGCTGGTCGCCAACGCTGAAGGCCCGGATTCGTGAGGTAGCCTTGGGGAAGGGCGCTTGGGGGTTGGCGCTGCAGTTCAACTCCCCATCCCCCTTGCCGGTCGACACACCCACCAGCGCCCCTGCCGCCACCCCTGCCCCTGCTGAGGCCGCAGGATGTTGGGCCGCAGCAGTGCCTGCATTCATGACGTCCCCGCCGCTCCGCTCACCCTGGGCGGGCTGATGACGGGCCCACACAGGACCCGCAAGGCACACGCCATGCTACAGCGTCGCCCTCGTAGGCGGCCGCGAGACACCGCCACCGCGTGTGCCCCCGCCCAGGCCGCAGCTGTCTGGGTGCAGGGAGATGCCGCCCGCCGCTGCAAGTGCCCCTGCCTCTAAAGGCGGAGGCACCTGACGTAGCTCTCGCACTCACACAAGCAAGCGTCCAGCCGCTGCAAGCCACCCGCAAAGCGCAGGGTACAAGGCTTGGGGGTCCCGTCTGGGGCAGGGCCGTGTCGGGGGCCCCGCCGCCGAGTGCCCCGGGCCCCGGCCAGACCAGACAAGCGCGGCAGCTGGCCAGGCTTTGATGCGGCCTCCATCACGGATATGCCTTGGCCGACCCTCCACTCTGCTGCTCGCTGCAGCCCGCGCGGTACTCGCGCTGCGGAATGCGCGTGAATGTCCAAAGCAGCACGGCGAGCGCGGGCGCCAATGTGGAGGTGCCAGCTGGTAGCCAGTAGACAAGGCTATCGTAGACAGAAGCCAACAGAGGCGTCGCGGGGGGGTGTGTGCGATGGCGCGAAGGCTTCCTTCCGCTTGCTGTGAGCAAGCCAAGCGAGCGCTCCGTTTCAGGTCTGCTAGCTATACAGCTGGGCGTACGCCCGGTTGACGCGACCATGCGGTAAAGAAAAGAGCGGCCGAGGCTTTGCGCTTCTTGGCGAGTCGCAAAGCTGTGATAATGCAAGTGCTTCACGGGCAAGCAGGACTGTGTTGACTGCGTGACGTGGATGTCGGACAGCTGCGCCGATGCACCGCCCAGACTGGGCCTCCACCAGTGCCGTGAAGGCGTGCCCCCGACATCTCGCGCGACTCCACCCCGCTCAGCACCCCGCAGGGCTAGTGCGCTCCCCTGCGCGCCCGCACCGTCGCGCAGCGCACTCAATGCCGCGCACCTGCATTCCGCAGGCAGGCGCGCGTGGGAGGAGCTGGTCGCCAACGCTGAAGGCCCGGATTCGTGAGGTAGCCTTGGGGAAGGGCGCTTGGGGGTTGGCGCTGCAGTTCAACTCCCCATCCCCCTTGCCGGTCGACACACCCACCAGCGCCCCTGCCGCCACCCCTGCCCCTGCTGAGGCCGCAGGATGTTGGGCCGCAGCAGGGCCTGCATTCATGACGTCCCCGCCGCTCCGCTCACCCTGGGCGGGCTGATGACGGGCCCACACAGGATCCGCAAGGCACACGCCATGCTACAGCGTCGCCCTCGTAGGCGGCCGCGAGACACCGCCACCGCGTGTGCCCCCGCCCAGGCCGCAGCTGTCTGGGTGCAGGGAGATGCCGCCCGCCGCTGCAAGTGCCCCTGCCTCTAAAGGCGGAGGCACCTGACGCAGCTCTCGCACTCACACAAGCAAGCGTCCAGCCGCTGCAAGCCACCCGCAAATCGCAGGGTACAAGGCTTGGGGGTCCCGTCTGGGGCAGGGCCGTGTCGGGGGCCCCGCCGCCGAGTGCCCCGGGCCCCGGCCAGACCAGACAAGCGCTGCAGCTGACCAGGCTTTGATGCGGCCCCCATCACGGATATGCCTTGGCCGACCCTCCACTCTGCTGCTCGCTGCAGCCCGCGCGGTACTCGCGCTGCGGAATGCGCGTGAATGTCCAAAGCAGCACGGCGAGCGCGGGCGCCAATGTGGAGGTGCCAGCTGGTAGCCAGTAGACAAGGCTATCGTAGACAGAAGCCAACAGAGGCGTCGCGCGGGTGTGTGTGCGATGGCGCGAAGGCTTCCTTCCGCTTGCTGTGAGCAAGCCAAGCGAGCGCTCCGTTTCAGGTCTGCTAGCTATACAGCTGGGCGTACGCCCGGTTGACGCGACCATGCGGTAAAGAAAAGAGCGGCCGAGGCTTTGCGCTTCTTGGCGAGTCGCAAAGCTGTGATAATGCAAGTGCTTCACGGGCAAGCAGGACTGTGTTGACTGCGTGACGTGGATGTCGGACAGCTGCGCCGATGCACCGCCCAGACTGGGCCTCCACCAGTGCCGTGAAGGCGTGCCCCCGACATCTCGCGCGACTCCACCCCGCTCAGCACCCCGCAGGGCTAGTGCGCTCCCCTGCGTGCCCGCACCGTCGCGCAGCGCACTCAATGCCGCGCACCTGCACTCCGCAGGCGCACGTGGGAGGAGCTGGTCGCCAACGCTGAAGGCCCGGATTCGTGAGGTAGCCTTGGGGAAGGGCGCTTGGGGGTTGGCGCTGCAGTTCAACTCCCCATCCCCCTTGCCGGTCGACACACCCACCAGCGCCCCTGCCGCCACCCCTGCCCCTGCTGAGGCCGCAGGATGTTGGGCCGCAGCAGGGCCTGCATTCATGACGTCCCCGCCGCTCCGCTCACCCTGGGCGGGCTGATGACGGGCCCACACAGGATCCGCAAGGCACACGCCATGCTACAGCGTCGCCCTCGTAGGCGGCCGCGAGACACCGCCACCGCGTGTGCCCCCGCCCAGGCCGCAGCTGTCTGGGTGCAGGGAGATGCCGCCCGCCGCTGCAAGTGCCCCTGCCTCTAAAGGCGGAGGCACCTGACGCAGCTCTCGCACTCACACAAGCAAGCGTCCAGCCGCTGCAAGCCACCCGCAAATCGCAGGGTACAAGGCTTGGGGGTCCCGTCTGGGGCAGGGCCGTGTCGGGGGCCCCGCCGCCGAGTGCCCCGGGCCCCGGCCAGACCAGACAAGCGCTGCAGCTGACCAGGCTTTGATGCGGCCCCCATCACGGATATGCCTTGGCCGACCCTCCACTCTGCTGCTCGCTGCAGCCCGCGCGGTACTCGCGCTGCGGAATGCGCGTGAATGTCCAAAGCAGCACGGCGAGCGCGGGCGCCAATGTGGAGGTGCCAGCTGGTAGCCAGTAGACAAGGCTATCGTAGACAGAAGCCAACAGAGGCGTCGCGCGGGTGTGTGTGCGATGGCGCGAAGGCTTCCTTCCGCTTGCTGTGAGCAAGCCAAGCGAGCGCTCCGTTTCAGGTCTGCTAGCTATACAGCTGGGCGTACGCCCGGTTGACGCGACCATGCGGTAAAGAAAAGAGCGGCCGAGGCTTTGCGCTTCTTGGCGAGTCGCAAAGCTGTGATAATGCAAGTGCTTCACGGGCAAGCAGGACTGTGTTGACTGCGTGACGTGGATGTCGGACAGCTGCGCCGATGCACCGCCCAGACTGGGCCTCCACCAGTGCCGTGAAGGCGTGCCCCCGACATCTCGCGCGACTCCACCCCGCTCAGCACCCCGCAGGGCTAGTGCGCTCCCCTGCGCGCCCGCACCGTCGCGCAGCGCACTCAATGCCGCGCACCTGCATTCCGCAGGCAGGCGCGCGTGGGAGGAGCTGGTCGCCAACGCTGAAGGCCCGGATTCGTGAGGTAGCCTTGGGGAAGGGCGCTTGGGGGTTGGCGCTGCAGTTCAACTCCCCATCCCCCTTGCCGGTCGACACACCCACCAGCGCCCCTGCCGCCACCCCTGCCCCTGCTGAGGCCGCAGGATGTTGGGCCGCAGCAGGGCCTGCATTCATGACGTCCCCGCCGCTCCGCTCACCCTGGGCGGGCTGATGACGGGCCCACACAGGATCCGCAAGGCACACGCCATGCTACAGCGTCGCCCTCGTAGGCGGCCGCGAGACACCGCCACCGCGTGTGCCCCCGCCCAGGCCGCAGCTGTCTGGGTGCAGGGAGATGCCGCCCGCCGCTGCAAGTGCCCCTGCCTCTAAAGGCGGAGGCACCTGACGCAGCTCTCGCACTCACACAAGCAAGCGTCCAGCCGCTGCAAGCCACCCGCAAATCGCAGGGTACAAGGCTTGGGGGTCCCGTCTGGGGCAGGGCCGTGTCGGGGGCCCCGCCGCCGAGTGCCCCGGGCCCCGGCCAGACCAGACAAGCGCTGCAGCTGACCAGGCTTTGATGCGGCCCCCATCACGGATATGCCTTGGCCGACCCTCCACTCTGCTGCTCGCTGCAGCCCGCGCGGTACTCGCGCTGCGGAATGCGCGTGAATGTCCAAAGCAGCACGGCGAGCGCGGGCGCCAATGTGGAGGTGCCAGCTGGTAGCCAGTAGACAAGGCTATCGTAGACAGAAGCCAACAGAGGCGTCGCGCGGGTGTGTGTGCGATGGCGCGAAGGCTTCCTTCCGCTTGCTGTGAGCAAGCCAAGCGAGCGCTCCGTTTCAGGTCTGCTAGCTATACAGCTGGGCGTACGCCCGGTTGACGCGACCATGCGGTAAAGAAAAGAGCGGCCGAGGCTTTGCGCTTCTTGGCGAGTCGCAAAGCTGTGATAATGCAAGTGCTTCACGGGCAAGCAGGACTGTGTTGACTGCGTGACGTGGATGTCGGACAGCTGCGCCGATGCACCGCCCAGACTGGGCCTCCACCAGTGCCGTGAAGGCGTGCCCCCGACATCTCGCGCGACTCCACCCCGCTCAGCACCCCGCAGGGCTAGTGCGCTCCCCTGCGTGCCCGCACCGTCGCGCAGCGCACTCAATGCCGCGCACCTGCACTCCGCAGGCGCACGTGGGAGGAGCTGGTCGCCAACGCTGAAGGCCCGGATTCGTGAGGTAGCCTTGGGGAAGGGCGCTTGGGGGTTGGCGCTGCAGTTCAACTCCCCATCCCCCTTGCCGGTCGACACACCCACCAGCGCCCCTGCCGCCACCCCTGCCCCTGCTGAGGCCGCAGGATGTTGGGCCGCAGCAGGGCCTGCATTCATGACGTCCCCGCCGCTCCGCTCACCCTGGGCGGGCTGATGACGGGCCGCCACAGGACCCGCAAGGCACACGCCATGCTACAGCGTCGCTCTCCTAGGCGGCCCTTGCCATCCATGCGTGCAGCACGACTGGCGGTCCAGCGGGACAGCGGCGTCTACAGACGCCGTGACAGTGAGCAGGCACGATTCACGCAGCAACCCCACACCAACGCCCCCAGACCCTGCATGACAGGCCGCCGGACTGCCTGCGGATGAGCTCACGCTCTGGGGCTTTGCAGCGTGCACCTGGCGGCAGCAACGCCAGCGCCCTCCGCTGCAACCATCCCGTGTTGGCACATTTCCACCGCATGCCGTGACGCCAAGGAGGCCCCCCCCCACACACAACATGCAAGCCGCTGAGGATCACCGCCTTGCTGGGCAGCCGCCCCCGTGGTCTCCAGAGCCCCACCCAGGCGCTGAGCATCACCCGCGGCTGGCCCGCCCTTGACACAGGCGCTCCACACGGCCGGCACCAGCCAAGCCTCGAGGCGCCGTCAAGGCCAGATGGCCAAGCAGCCTCTGCGCCTCCACAGGCCTCTGCACCGGGCTGCATGCAGCAAGGCACCGGGCCGACGCCGCAACGCCCCACGACCCGTGTGGCTGGGCGCAGGAAGGGAGGCGCTGCCCTGGACTCCGGCTGGAGCCCGGACTCCGGAGGAGCGAGCCTCCTCACGTGGTTGAGCGAGACACCGCCACCGCGTGTGCCCCCGCCCCTGCCGCCCGCCCCCGCCGCCCGCCGCCCGCCGCCCGCCGCCCGCCCCCGCCCGCCGCCCGCCGCCCGCCGCCCGCCGCCCGCCGCCCGCCGCCCGCCGCCCGCCGCCCGCCGCCCGCCGCCCGCCGCCCGCCGCCCGCCGCCCGCCGCCCGCCGCCCGCCGCCCGCCGCCCGCCGCCCGCCGCCCGCCGCCCGCCGCCCGCCGCCCGCCGCCCGCCGCCCGCCGCCCGCCGCCCGCCGCCCGCCGCCCGCCGCCCGCCGCCCGCCGCCCGCCGCCCGCCGCCCGCCGCCCGCCGCCCGCCCGCCCCCGCAGCTGTCTGTGTGCAGGGAGATGCCGCCCGCCGCTGCAAGTGCCCCTGCCTCTAAAGGCGGAGGCACCTTACGCAGCTCTCGCACTCGCACACGCAAGCGTCCAGCCACTGCAAGCCACTCGCAAAGCGTAGGGCAGCACTCGCACACGCACTGGGGTGAGGGGGGTGGGGGGTGGCAGGCCAAACGCAAGCCAATGAGCCTTATCGCTATTACACGCATGCATGCCACGGTGCACGACCCGCGTCCCCCTCTCGCTTACCTCAACCTGCCCCGCGCACACCTCCGCTTGCAGTTGTGTCCACCAGCCATATCGGGCCATTTATATGAACGATAAACAAATGAATAAGATCTACTCTGTGGCCTACCCCCCCCGCTGGAGCTCCGGGGAGTTCTGTCCCCCTGGCACTGAGTGACACACGCCGGAGTTCTACGGGCTTTTAATGGACTCAGGAAAATGCGATTGCGCAACAGCTCTGCCAGCAACATCTCTAGCACGTACCAGACAGCACTAGATAGTGTACATATGCAGGTCGACATCATATGACTACCGTCGTCCCTATCTAACACGTGCGCTCCTCCCCCCCCCCAGGAGACTACCGCCAAGGCCGCGAGCACCGGCAGGCGTCAAGGGGGGAGCTCGCGCACATCTGCCCCCCCACAACCCGGACCACGATCCCCTGCTCCCGGGGACACGCAACCACGCCCGGATCCCCAACGTCGAATGGAGAAATGCTGCACAGCGCTTGTGCCGCAGACCCGGTCCCTACGTCCTCTGCCTCCTTCACCTGCCGCGCCGCCGACAATGCCTCGCTAGCTGACGGCCCGCCCCTCCCGCGCAGCTTCTTTGTACCCACCGACCGCTCCCCCTCCTCCTCAGCCTCCGGGTCCCGGCACTCCATGAATGCGTCCAACTGAGCGTCCACCCGCCGCAGGCGCTCAAACGGCACGTCCGGGTGTGCGGCCTTGGCCCGTAGGATCTCGAGCAGCGTCTCGAACGCGTCGAAGCGGCCGCTCTCCCCCATGGAGGCGCCCTCGGACAGGCTGAAGGCCATGTGCTGAGCGGCGCAGCGCATGCGGGAGACCTTCAGCTCGTACTCCTTTGGTTCAGAGGGGGATGAGGAGGGTTGGTTGGGGCAGTGGCGTGGGAGGGGCGTATGGGCAAGAACGTCGTGGGATTGATGCCGTGTGCAAGGGTGTCGAAGACGGGAGGGTCATGGGGCCTCGCAACCGGAGACTGGGCGGGTCGGCCTGACAAGCCCTGTTGGGGCCCAATGACACAACGTGCCGCCTGCCCGCCGCCTCTCGCCTCTCGCCGCGGCACTACGCCCCGGTGTCTATATTATACCCTGGCAGGAGGCAGCCACGCAGGCCACACACCTCTGGGCTGATTCCGATCTCCCCGCCAGGCAGGCAGAGCAACGGACAACCTCATGTGTGTCACACGCGCCGCGCGCCCGTGAGCAGTGTAACCCTCGCTCCACCCCGCACCTCGGGGCTGATAGCCGCCAGGATTTTGTGAAGCCGAGGGATGTCGGCCTCAGCCACGCGAACCGCGAAGTCGTTCCAGTCCAAGATCGGCTCGAAGGCCTGCAAGACGCCGTGAGCAGGGATGAATGAACACGCGCGACCCGGACTGGAAGCCCCCGAAGCGGGGTGGGGATTGCTCCCGGACCCCCCCCTTGAGATTGCTCCCGGAACGCTATCCCCCCCGTGCCCAGCGGAGCTGCATAATAACCCACCACGCCCGCCCTCCGACCTGCAGCACTCCGTCCGCGATGATCACAGGCACACACCCGGCCAGGACCGCCTGGATCTGCGGCGCGAGACGGCAAAGGCATTGAGTGGGCGGGCCAAGCGTGGTTGCACCTCATCCGATCATGAGGCCGGACCAATTCGGACATCACACTGCACAGCAGGCTATGTAGGGGCGTAAGGTAGGGTGAAGCTTCACCCTTAAGGGCGGACACGGTCCGGCGGCCACCATATCGACTCACCTGACGCTGGCCGTGGCCGCCCCCGGGGGGTCCAAAGCAGAAGCGGGAGCTCAGCATGTGCTCCGAGTACCGGGGGTCGCTGGTTGAACAGGGAGGGTGGAGGCTCAGTCGGATACAGGTCAGACACGTTTAGGCGGGGCGAGAGCAGCGAGCCTGGAGGAGGCCGAGGTGCGCGCACGCACCCGGACTTCTTACGATGCTAGGTGCTGCCTGGGAGGAGGCCAGCTCGGTGCTGTGAGCTGCCCTCCCCAACGTGCGGAGTTCCCCGCCGCCTCTATTGTGTGGAGTTGCACGCCAAGCAACCCCACCGGGCCCCTTCCTACGTTCCCCACACGGGGCCTATGCGTCCGGGCTGGGCAACCGGCGGTCGGCCCAATGCATGAGCGCCTGGACGCCGCTTGCTTGCCTTGTCGCAATTTGGAATCCTTTCCGGCTGCCGTGGTAGAAGTGAACCAGTTGCCGAATGCCGCCCGAGTAGCCCTGGTTGTGCCTGCTCTTGCAGTGCAGCCAGCGCGCGTTCTTCCGTACGGAAACGCGTCTGGCAGACCCGTCGCCGCAGATGCGCCTGCTGGGGCGGGCAGTGAAGGGCGGAGGAGGTTGACGCCCGCCGTATCCCGCACATCGAGCCCGAACACTGTCTAGTGAAACCTTCGCTAGCGAACCCCCTCGCTTGCGGGCGGGGGTGTGTGACACGGGCGGCATGTGTGACGGGGCTGCAGGCTTGCACACGGTCCATAGCAAGCCCCACACACCCCGTGAAGTAGAAGAAGAATCGACGTTCAGGGTCGCGGATTCTGGGATCCGCGTGTTCTGCGAACTTGGGGTGCAGGCGGCTCGAAAGGGAACCGGTTGCTTCCATCTTAGGACCGCTTAGGTGCACGGGCAGGACGCTGCATGGGGGATGGGGCCAAACGCTCGAGTGCAAGGCCTACCGTAGCCAGCCCGGTTACGACTGCTTACATGTCTGTTGCGTTGCGGTGGGAGGCCACCCAGGTGCTGTTGGGCCGGTCCTGCGCGCAGCGGCAGGGGAGGGCTGCCGGGGATGGAGGGAGCCCTGGGACGGTAAACAGGTTGCTGCCTGCCGGTGTGACTGTCGCGTAGCGGGGCCGCCTGGATGGCCCCAGACCTCCATGCTATGTCCCCATCAGCGCCTCGTCTCAGCCCTCCTTGTCTTCCGGTCATAGGTCGGCGCCACACCCCGCCTGGCCTCAAGCTCCGTACCCGGTAGATGGACCCACCTGGTGCAGGCCCCAGTAGGTCACGAACGTCACATTCGCGGACAGCCGGCCCAGTTCCCCGCTGGCCCCATCGGATGGATACTAGGGTGGCGGTGGCGGCAAGTAAGAGAAGGTAAAGGTCAGAGGCCGACAACGAATCCATGCACCCCGACCCCGACCCGCCCGCCGGGCCTTCGGTGCCCAGACCTCCCAGGGCTCCCACCTCCGACTCAGCTCTGCCATAGTCGCCTGCGCGGTATGTGGGGCATGGATTGGCGCATGCTGAGTAGGCGCTGTGTGTGCAGCCCTAAAGTAGAGGCACCTGGCCTGCGGTATCCATCCCTCGCTCAAGCCATCAACCTGTTGCGATGACAAAGTGTCGGTGTCCTCCGCCCGTGGCATTCCACCAAGGGAAGGCCTGTCGTATGTACTCAACGCTGTCCACCAGCAGCTGCCGTCCGTTCCGGTTGCGGAGCGTCACTGGGATGAAGAACCAGTCAGCTGCGGTTGCGGTGGGCCAAGCGCAGCACGCGCATGAGGTCAGCCGGACCGAGGGGCTAACAGGTTCGTGCCATGGCTGGGACACCGCATGAACCAGCGTCACGGCCAGCCCAGATGGGGCCCCCGCCGCCCCCACCTTCTTCGCCACTAGCGACCCGGACCCCGGTGGGGATGAGCCGCTCCATGAACAGCTGCAGTGTGTGGCGTTCCACCATTTGCACATCCGCCCGCCTGAAGGGCGGGCCATGACACGTTTGGTGTCAAAGTAGAGGGGTGCATGATGAGTGCTTACTTGCAAGACGCACGGACCCCCCCTGCATCGCTTGCCCGGTTAGCCCTGTGCGTGCCCAAGCCGTCGAGCCCCCCCGTTCGGGTGCGCACCGACCAGGAGGTGAGCCGGGGCGGCAGCTCGTAGAGAAAAATCCGTGGGCCCCGAGCGCGGTGTGTGTAGCCGCGCTCTGGGAGGATCGCGGGCCGGCCGTTGGGGCCCGTGCGCAGAGAGCAGTCGGCGCCATAGTACCCTGCAGGCAGACGGTGGACGGCGGAGGTGAGGACTTGCAGGCGGATGGTTGGGTGCAAGCTTGGGCCACTAGCTAGGCGCTAGCTAGCGCCTACTATCATACGTTCCACGGAGACAGCGCAGGGCTCCGAGTCCGGAGTCCTTCCAGCCCTCGAGTTGCCTGCCACTCGCTTGCTCACCCTGCCCCGCCCTGGACGCACGGAGCCACATGTATGGATGCACACATGCACGCACGGGGCACCCACACCCACGCGCCCGTCCCACACGACCGCATGCACGTACCCGGAGAGCAGTGGCAGAAACCTCCCACGCAGGTCCCGTTGCCGTGGCAATCGCTGAGGCAGCGCGGGTGCTTGCCGTGCGGGCGCGGGTCAACACACCGCTTGGCGAACTTCCAACCCAGGTTGATGCACTTTGCCTTCAGCTGCTGAGTGTCGGCCATGGGGCGGCAATCTCCGTGCGAGTCATCCAAGTGGCGTGGGCAATCGCACCTGGTGATTGATGACCACCCAGTAAAAGCAGTAAGTGCGAGCCAGTAACTTGCCAGGCACCTGTCATACCTCTCCACTGTCTGACGAGGCCCGCCCGTCCGCCCAAGCAACGCCGTGGACTATCAACCGCAGGAGCTCTCACCGTCCAAGCTCATGGTTGCAAGTCCCGTGAACGCAAGCGGAAGCCGGGCAGGGCTTGAACGCCGCCCTTGCCGCTGGAGTGAAGTACAACCCAGCCCAGCCCAGCAGCAGCAACAACGCCATCTGTGACATCTGCTCATCGGCAGCTCATGTCACCCTTGACCGCGGACCAAACCGACTAAACCGACTAGTTATCGAGCGGACGCGGGTGCTCGGTTTCGATTGGGGGACAATTGCCGTCGTGTGCACGCCTACCTAGGCTTAACTGCTGGTAATGTAAGGCTATACTAAGTAGCAGCAGCACCGCAGAAATGAGCGAGCAGCCTGCAGTGCTTGTCGCGCCATACATGCATATGCCAAGAGGTGCGTGCTGTTGCTGGCCACCAGGGCTGGCTACGCTTGTGAAGGCGGCTTGACTGGACGGGTCTTTTCGTCACGTGCGTGTGCACCTGGGCGTTTCGTAGGCATGCATGTGTGTGCACTGAACTGTACCCGCCTAACCAGCCCTCGTCCAGGTACGGTTCCCTGCCAAAATGAAGAAGTACATCGCGACACTAATAAAGGGAAAGCAAACACATGCCATGCTCCTGTTCTTGAGTACGCTCTTGCATAACGCCTCCGACACAGCCTGCATGGACGGACATCGCCGACCTGCGCGGTCGATCGCGGTTCAAGTCCCGTTCTTCCTGGAAGTGTATTAGCGCCGGGGGAAACGGGGCGCTGGTTAGGTGCGGCCCAGCAGATCCCGCCTCCAGGCGTGCTCGGTGTTTGGCGGATCAATCCGCCATGCATGGCACGCGTCGTCGTGAACACCGGACCCACCCGCAAACTTTTGTGATGAGGGCGGTCGGGAGGCAGGGGGGGCGGTGGGAAGTGTTGATTCAAAGCCGGGCCTGTTGCGGGCTCTCGAATGTTTCCTTCCGCGCCCGTCGACTACTCCCGTCCGCGCACAACGACACGCACTACGCTACCCCGCCTCCGCGCCACCTTCCTTGCCCTCAGCAACTGAACCTCCTAGGCCTACTAACAGCAGTTTTGCGGCCGCCTTGTCAACGATGCGCGTCGGGGCCTTGTACCCGGTCTGCCCGCTGCTCCTGGTGCCGGGGCAAATCGTGAGGTGGGGTGGGGGGCGAACCTGCTGGTGCGGGAGGCCGCGGGTGACACATGCATTGGCTTCTGCGCTAATGCTGCGCGACCGCAGCCAAGGGGCCAAGGATGGACAGCCATAGGAAGCCATGGGGAGAGCCTCCTCAGGAAGTCGTCTGCAACGCGCTTAATAAGTTTCCTCGGGGGGGACCGCCCTTCGGACCGCCCATGGCGGCCGCTAGTGTGGAGGAGTGTGGCGAGTGTGGGGTGCAGAGTTGCCGTAGCGGTGCAGTCGCACCTTCGTATTGCAACGTTCGCTGGCCGTCGGGGTGACCTGCCCGCATTATCAAAGCAACTCCTAGCGCAGGTGTACTTCTTCAGGTGTCGGTTCGGGGCCTGTTTGCGCCCGCGCCTGTTGGGTTTCGACCCAACGCTTGCCGTTACAACTCAGGGGCGAGGCCTTGATATCGTTCGCTACATTTCATTCACTATGGGAAGCTATCCATAGCTCACCATCCTCACCAACGGCGCGGACGGAAGTGGCGGGACGCTGTTGGTATTACTGCAGCGGGGTCACAGCAGCGCCATTGGGCGCAGCTCAACGCTCTGAATAGTGGCGTGGAGCTGTCTCGCGAGCTGCTGTCTGGCCGCGAGCCGCATGCATGCACGCACGTGCATCACAGACCTACCTGCTTCTACCCGCGATCACTCGACTTGGACCACTAAAGTGCAGCACACAAATGGTCTTGGTGACTTGGCGTATGACACATCTCGCCTTGGTGGTCTCCGCAACGGCCCTCGCCATGGCCGCCGACCCTCGCCTGCCCGGACAGCTGGTGGTCACAGCTGGTGGTCACAGCTGGTGGTCACAGCTGGCGAGTCCGCTCCGAATCATGGTCTACAACGATGTCGCGGCCCACTTCGAGGTGCTACTGCGTGGATTGCGTTGGGATACGAAACGGGGCGCGCTCCAGCAGCTCCGCTAGCTCAAGCTCCGCGTTGCCCCCCTCCGCGCCCCCCTGTCCCGGTCCTGCCTGGGCCCGCCCGGTCCTATGCCCGCGGTCGTCGTCCCTGGTCACACTTGCTGCGCGCGCTCCTCTTGCCAGGTGCTGGCTGGAGTCACTGCGACGATACGTGAGCACCTGCCGGACAGCAAACTCAATATAGTGTGGGAGCTGCTGGTGCCCGCACGTCGTGGTGCCAAACCCGGGGCTGCGCCGGACGATCAGTGCCCCCCGCCCTGGCAGCTCCTGCGATGGCTTGGCGAGCCGAACGACTCGCCCGCTTGGCGAGTACCGGGCAGGGTCAGTGCACCTTCACGTTGATGTCTTGAGTGAGACCATCAAGTACGCCAAGAAACGCCAGACTCCGTTCTGTACTGCAGGCACCATGTATCCCTGCGGATCGGCCAAGGAGCTCCAAACCCTGAGGCCCAGCTGAGTCCCGTGCTAGGCCCTTGGAATCCAGTCGATCTCCTCATCTGCATCTCTCCAGAGCTGGACAGCAAGCTGGTAGGTAATGGGGCGCCTGCCTGTGAGGGCGGCAGGCGCCCAGAGACGAGCAGTGCCGCCCATACATCCAAGGAGCTGCTCACTATGAGCTGACTCATGCCTGGACGGTGGTTTCGACCTGCTGCACGCAGGGCTGCCACGCCTCTGCACGCGTGGTGAAGCCACGAGTCATCGTGGCAATGGTGGGGGGGGAACCGAGCGGGAACCTTGGCCCCAACCGGTTCTCACCTGGCTGGCGCCGTCTGGCCGGTGGAGTAGGGGGCTAAGGGGGGGGCTAGTGAGCTTAGCTGCCCAGTCCTTCGACATCCTCTAATGCGCTCCCTGGGTACGAAGCAGGCATGCAATGCGCTCCCTGGGCTACCCAACCTACAGGTTCACCGCGCGGATCAGGTCATCAGTAGCTCCAAGTTCCTGAGGGTGCCCCCCGCGCCCATGCACCTCCTGGCGCTGGCACCCCACGTGGCCACCGCTTTCGGGTGAGTGGGCGATGCGGGTTCGGCCCTGGCCCTGGTCCCCGGCCGATGTATTGCGCCCGGCAGACTTCAGTTTGGCCAAGCGTGTCCTCACTTTTCAAGTGCTCTGATCCCTAGTTACCGCCCCAATCCTGCCTCCCTCCTTGCCCATTTCCTCACCAGGAGCCGCATCCACGACGCGTACCCCATCAGCTGGGGTGCCATGGCAGCGCCCTTCACGCCCCAGCCGCGCTGCAAAAGCCGGGCCTGCCTCAGAGGCTTTGCCGTACAGGTACGGCACGTGCAGAGTGAGGGCAGGCCTGTCATGGACGCCGGCACGTGGGGGCTCCACGCCCAAGCACCTCGCGACCGTCATCCACACGCCCGATACCTCGCTCCCACGCACTCCCCTGACAACCATGTGAGGTAGCCGACAGCTGCCGTATGCTTATTTACTGATACTTACCCCCACAGGGTACAATGCGGCGCTGGTCTACCAAGCACGGATCGGGCCTGATCCGGAACTTCCCGGCGCTATGGGAGCAGCTGAAAGCAAAAGGCAGCACCGCGGCCGTCAACATCACCGTGCTTGGGAGGGGTGAGCGCATGCGGCGGTACCGTGTTCCTGCAGGGAGGTCCCGAGCCCCAACCCTCTCACGGTGCCCCCACCCGGCGGCCGGCGGTGCGCATGGATCCGTTGGGCAGGGGCGGGACCGCCGGGGCCCCGCCCTGGGGTGCGGGGGACCCCGCGCTTTTTTTGCCGTACGGGGCCTCCTGGATGGGGGCCTGGTAGGAGGCCATCCGGTCCGCACCCCCCCCCCCCGCACGCACGAGCAGCCCTTCACACACGCACGGTCCCCCATCCGCCGGCGGTCCGCCTGCGGTCCACACCCACGCAGGAAAGCTTGAGGACCTGGCCATTCCCCCCGGTATCAGACCTCGAGTGCGGTATCTGAGCATGCTGCCGTACCCAGTGAGTTTCAGTGAAGTAAGGCCCCAGGCCCAGTAGCAGTGAGGTCCCACAGGCAGGTGACAATGCTCGGGGTGTATCACTAAACAATGCGTGTGCCTCGCTTACACGCTCCCCCCCCTCTGTGACTCCCCCTGGAAGGCGTACTGGCAGGAGATACACCAGAGCTGGGCTCTGATCCCCGCCTTCGGGTCTCCCACGGTGCGAGCGAGCGAGCGAGTAGCCACACAAGCGCCCTCCTCAGCCCCTTTGATCCTTTGACAACATGCTTGACCCGTCTCCTCCGTACGCACGCTTACCCAGCCCTCCTATCCCTCTAACCCCCTCTCACAGTACCTGACAACGCGACTAACTTCCACGGTCCTGGCCTCCCTCACCACTGGAACGTGAGGCCGC
Organism: Edaphochlamys debaryana; assembly: GCA_016858145.1. NCBI lineage: Eukaryota > Viridiplantae > Chlorophyta > Chlorophyceae > Chlamydomonadales > Edaphochlamys > Edaphochlamys debaryana. The sequence continues at coordinate 122,165 of JAEHOE010000078.1, forward strand.
GGGGCATTACGGCTTTGAAGGCCTTCGCATGGTTGCGCATGCGTCAGCACACTTGTGAATACGCAGCCTAATGCCCTGGGCCACCCTTGCCGCCTGCCTACTACGCACCTGCAGGCCGCTCGTAGCCACTCGGCAGTTTCTCAAGGTGTATTCTTTCCTCGGGTGAGCAGCTAGCTTCCCTGTCCGTCCCCTGTCCGGCCGGTGTGAACCCTGCCACCCTGCCTGATGCTCCGCCGTCGCAGGGAGGAGCACGTGTTTGTGCAGGAGGACGGCGAGGACGAGATGGACACCATGATCCGGGTGCGCGGGCGGCCCCGGGCAAGCTCCCACGCAGACCACGGCATGGCCGGTGTCCATTTACATCCTCTGCCCAACGTAAACTCCCATGCCAACCACACAGGTCATGACTATGGGGGACGAAGAGCTCTTCAAGAGGCGGAGGGCGCTGGCGGCTCTCCGGGTGCAGCTGGGTTCCCGAGCAGCGGCGGTGCTGCTGAGCGCAGTGGCGCTGGCACAGATGCAGGCGCGTGATGCGGCCCCGGTCGTGGGCGCTGGGGCAGGTGCCAAGGCGCTCCAATCCCGATGGGATCCTCGCTGAAGGGATCCTCGCTGCTGAACAGCCCTGTAGACTGCAGGGTGAGAGGCCGGCCGGGCCCATGCTGCTGACCTAGGATCAGGCGAGGCGACGGGGGCACTCAGGGACGCCACATGATAGCGATAAGCGAACTAAAGCTTGAGGCATCGCGGGCTGGGCGTGAAGGGACTGAAGACAGGGCTACCCTGTGCCCCCTGTGCGTGGCGTGGAGGTGAGGGCTCTCGGCGGACATGTTGACGTGCACGGGCCCCTGACGCCCTGAGCAAGCTGTTGCGCGCAAGAGACATGCACCGGCCCCTGAGCAGAGCTCAAGTGGTACACGCGAGAGCCCTAGCGACAGCCTTCAGCTTGCCTTCACATGGTGCGGGTGCGGCAGGGGTTGCAGGTGAGTGTAGTTTTGGGCGCTCGTCCTTATCGGCCTTATCTTTTGACGTTTGGCAGCGGCGCTCGGATCCCATCACGTACGCGCCTGCAGTCTCTCTTGGACAGACATCGGCTGCTGCTGCTGGTGAGCCCGAACCTGAGCTGGTGCGCGAGTCCGGCACCTGACCACGGTACGGCATGCCGCACATGCGGATTTGGAGGGAGCCAAAACTTTTCCCGAGCGCGACGTCGAAGCGGGTATAATTTTCGACCTTGAGCAGCAACCCTCTCCCATCGCGCATAGACTTCCCGCCTGCAGACGTCTCTCGCGAAATCTAGCAGCATGGACTTCACCACCGACCCCACAGCGCTGCGACCTACCGCCAAGCACCAGAACGATTTGGGCCTGCCTGGCGCACACGACGAGACGGCAGCGGGCACTGTGGAGCCCAGAGGCCCCAACGAGGGCGAGTCGTTCATCGTGCCGGAGGTCTCCTCCGTGCTGTCGGAGATGCAGACCTTCTTCGCGACGCAGCTGATGCCTCGGGCGCGGATCATCGAGGGGGTGAGTTGGTTGCGCGAGTTCAGGCGCGGAATCCGGACCACATTGCGCCATGGTTGACCCTTGCGTTCGCACGCTCCTCCCTACAGGAGGTGCAGAACCTGCAGTATGAGACACAGAACGTGAGCGATCGTGCGGACGCGGAAAAGAACGAGGTCCTCAAGGAGCTGGACCGCCTGTCACAGCTCGTGATGACCTTCCAGAGCCGCATCTCCCAGGTAGGCCGCAGATGGGGGCAGGGCAAGGCTGCGAACCTGTGGCGTGGGGCACAGCAGAAGGGGGGGGGCACAAGAGCCGGATCTCCCAGGTAGGGGGCTGGGGAAGGCTGCAAAGGGCGTGGGGTACAACGGAAAGCGGAGGTACTTTCAAGGGAGGCAGCCTGGCCGTCGGCCTTTGGCCGGCCCTGCTGGATGCACTGCCCCTCGTCCTCACTCATTCATGCGACTCGCCGCTTTCCCCTATCGACACACCGTACACATGCGGGGCTCGATGAGACCCGTGTCGCCTGTCTTGGCGCCAGCATCTTGGTGCCGTACACGTGGTTTCTAGCACTTAACATCCGCCGTCCCTCCCCGCATCCCTTCCCTTTGCGCAGTTCCTTCACTTCAACGCGTTTGGCGGCCAGGCATAAGAAGGCATAGCCACCCCTCGGCGTCTTGACGTATGGTAGCGAGCGAAGGCCTGCCATCCTGGGCCCTCTTTAATGGAAAGCTGTAGCGGTAGCCACGTGTGCCCTGCTCGGATCCACAAGGACGCCAGCGTTGGCCGTCAAGCAACATGGGCGACCCACATCGTCTGCTGTGGGTATCTGTGAGGGCGAGGTGCTGTGTGCCGCTGGAGCGGGTGCGAGGAGTACAAGGCAAGTAGCCTGGGGCATCTGGGGCAGAGGGATTGAGGGGCCATGTGGGTTGGGAGGGCGCGGATGATGCGATCGTTGGTGCACGTACGCCTTGCAGCAGCGTTGCGTCAGGGTGCAACGGTCTGGGGTCGCGGACGCTATACCGGTAGTTGATTAATGGGCCTTGGGGGTCACCAGCCGAGGGCCGAGTGGGCTGTGCGGAGGTGCTCAAGGGCATGCACGTGTATCGTGTAACACGCTCCTCACGTTCAGACCTTCGGGGCCCAAAGGCGTTTGTGCTGCTGCCTGGCTTCGGCCTAGTTCCTAGAGGCGAGTTCACAGCCAAGACAGGCATATTGCTTGTGGCGGAACGTTACATGCACATGCATGCACCCTAGCAAGGCAAGCACCACGCGAGCCCGCCTCAGCCGCCCAGCCTCCAGCCACCCAGCCTCGCCCCTCAACGCTCCAGCCACCCAGCCTCCAGCCACCCAGGCCCGCCCATCGCCGTCGTGCAGGTGCACCGGGACCTCGGTGCCGCCCAGCCCGCCCTCCGGCGGTGGAGGCACGCCTGCGAGAGCCAGTGCTGGTATCTTCCGTCAGGACCTTCTGGCTGAGAGCCAGAAACCCCCCTGCGAGGCCCAAAACCTTCTGGCCATGGGAGCCAGAACACCCCCCCTGGGAGGTCCAGATCCTTCTGGCTGGGTAGGGTTGGACGTGCGGGGCCGGTCCAAACGTTCTATTCCGGGTGCAGACGTGCTTTTTGGCCCTCAGCGCGTGCAGATGCTAGGCCGTGTAGCCCTCTCGGCCCCACCCTGGCCCCTCGTGCCCCAGGTCCAAAAGGGTGGAGCCAGAACACCCCCCCGCCGAGGCCCGAATCCTTCTGGCTCATAGCCAGAAGCCCCCTGCTGACGGGCCAAAAGCTTCTGGATATCCAGAAGCAAAAAGAAGGAAAAGAAGAAGATCCCAGCACTGGCGAGAGGCTGCCGGTGATCGGGGAGTTTTTTGGGCTTTGGATAGGGGAGGAGACTTAGTCGCTCAAGAGGAGCATAGTACTGGTACACCTGCACGTGCACGGAGCAACAGGACTGGGCAAGCGCCTACCTGCGGGAAGCGCGGGGTGTTGCTGCTAAATTAGCCGGGGGCTCCCCGAACGTCAGGGCCCAAAGGCTTGTGCGCTGCGGCCTGGCTTCGGCCTGGTCTCTCGGGAGGGTTCACAGCCAGGGCAGGCATGCTTCTTGTGACGGATCGTTACACGCATGCATGCGCCTCGCAGGGCAAGCACCACGCGAGGCGACGCACACATGTCAGACCCCGCCGTCGCATGCCTGTCGCCAGGCCACACGGCCCAGAGATCCGAGAGCGCCACCCCGACGTTAAGCAGAGCATGAACCCCATAGCCATGCCAGCCAGGGGGGCAAGCATACCGGTACCGTACTAGAAACACACTAAGCACAAAGCCGAGGCCGCCAGCCCCTCACCGCCCGCTGCTTGGCCTCACCGCCCCTCACCGTCTCCACAGGGGAGGTTTGTCAACAACCAGTTTGCCCCAGACGTCCCACGAGGACAAGGGCCGAGTCGATTAACCCCGGATTCGTCAAAAGCCGGTGCGCAGGCCAAAGGCAAAAATAGTGCTGCAGACTCCTCTCAGTCTGCGCACGTCGGAGTCCGTTAGGAAGGGGAGCCAATTACCGAATCACAATGTAACTAAGACACATTTCACGGCACGGGTGGCCGGCGACGTAACCCAAAAGCACCGCCCCGCAGCAGCTCACACCGGCAACCACAACCACGAATCACTCGCAAAAAACAAACCAGACCAGACCACTCTCACTCGGACCTTGGGTTCGCGCCCACGCTCGCACTCTCGCCGCCTTACAAAGTACCCGATCTCCTTTGCCGCCAACACAAGCCCCATTGCGCAGCCCGAAACACACGGAGCTTGCGGTCAGAACCGTCCTTGCCCCGTCAAGTCTCTTTCTTGTTCCCCTAATCCCCTCCGCGGCCTGCACGAGCAATCGCAAGGCCTACAACCTCTTCAGCCCCCGACAAATCTCCGCGAGTTGCACGTTGCAAGCGGCCCGCAACACCGAGTCTAACTCCTGACTTCGAGACTCTGTGCCCCATCCGCCGCTCCATCCGCGCTGCTCTCTTCTCAGTTTGTCCATGCAACACACGAGCGGAGCGCCTAGCCCCAGCAGGCTGTGTACGGTCCAAGCGAGCGTCTCGACGTAACGCCAACTCCGGTACCCGCCTCCAGCGCAGCTATCACCAGTCCAGTCCAGGCCTGCGCAGTGCCCGGAGTTCCACAAAGCTGAGACACCCCGCACCGATGCTCCCCAACTGCCGCTCTGTGCCGGCTCTCCGGCCTCTTGGCCTCCACAGATCCGAATCGCTATTTGCATGCACCTCTAGTTGAAGGCGATTGTCTACGCTCCAGGCTACCTGGCCCAGGTCCGCGCCGGTCTGTCCCGCGGCACATCAAACCAGACAAGACAGACCGGCGTAGGAGCAGCCAGCTCCTATGCAGCCCCAGCGCGCCCAGCGCCCGGAGCCCCCTCTTGCTAGGGCCTCAGCCGCCTCCACGGCTCCAGGCCGTGGCGTGCTTTGAAGGGCGCCTCGGTCCGACGCCGCCCCAGCTCTTGCGCCCGCTGCTGCTCCGCACTCCGCTGGTTGGGACGCTGGTCGTCCACGTCCGCCCGCTAACCCCCAGGAGAGTCCGGGGCAGGCACCGCCGCTCGGCACCGCGGCCTCCGCCCCTCCGCCAGCGGCAGCAGCAGCGGCGGGGCGGCAGCGGCCACTCCAGGCTGTGCCCTGCCAGCCCGCGGCCCCGTTACGGCGGGCTTTGAGGAGCCTATGCCGCCGCCGGCTTGGCGTTGCCCCCCTGCCAGGCCTTGAATTTGGCCGTGGCAGTGGCCACCCAGTCCTCCTGGTTGCGCGCCCAAGAAAGGAAGGCGGCGTCCTGCGGAGGTCGCGGAAGGGCCGTGCAGGAGGTTTGATAATATTGGTTTGGTACCAACTTGGATTAAGGTTGGTACCAAACTAAAGTTGAGCGTGACGCAGCAGATGCACGTGCGAGAGCTGCTCCGTAAACAGGGCGACCGCGTGGTGCACAGCTGAGGTGTACCTTTCACTCATTTCGATCTCGCTTGCCCTTCCATTCCTTTCTCTCCGCTTCCCGGCCACAGCCCCTCCCTTGCCATTCCCCTCGCCCGCCATTTCCCCTTCCTCCGTCCCATGCCCGAACCATTTCCCCGCCCCGTTTCCCCCTCCCCCTCTCTCTCTTGCCCTCCCCCCTCTCGCTTCCCCTCCCTCGTCCCCCCCTCTTTCCGCCCCGCCCCACCAGCAGGGTCATGGCGTTGACCGCCAGCAGCTGATGCTCCACGGGCACGCGGGAGAAGTTGAGCGCCTGGGGGGTGGGGGTGGCGGGGGGGTGGGGTGGGCAGGGCGGGATCATATGATGGAAACTGAGGGAGGGACCTGCGAGGGCCGCCCAGGCTGTGGCCTTGGCCGCGCAACCCTCGTCCTCGACCCCGACACGCTGGCATGCCCGGAAGGCAGGCATCAGTGCTATGCTGCGCAACAGAGGTGCATCCTCCGGTCCCCGCCCTTCGAGCCGCACCTGGAAGAGCGGCCAGATGGCCAGCTCGGCGGTGTACGTGGGGATGAAGTCCTACGGGGCATAGGCAGGGAGGTGGAGTCGCTGGGCAACAACTTGGCAACCGTATGCGCCCAGGCCCCCGCAGCTGAGCAGCCACGGGCGCAGCCGCGACTCCTGCCGGCCGTTGACACCCGCACCCGCACCTGTTGACCTGCAAACCCCCGCCGCAGCCCTGCTGTACCAACGGGCCGGTCCCCTTCTCCAACAACCCCTCCGTCAGCAAACACGCCCTCACACGCCCTCGCGCCGCACCTGCGTGATCTTCTTCTTGAAGCCCTCGACCCCGCTGCCGTCAATCGCGGCGCAGCCCCACGCGTAGAAGAGGATTACGTAAGCGGGCCCCATGATGAGCGTGTCGGCCAGGATCTTGGTCCCGATGAAGGCCGCTGTCCCGGGCGTCAGGAAGCGAGCGACCGTGGCGTCCAGGCCCGAGTACCTGGCGGGAGAGAGGAGGGAGGTGCGTGTGGAGTGGGGTTGGGGGATGGGAATGGACTTGGGGGATGGGAATGGACTTGGGGGATGGGTATGGGGCGATGGCGGGAGGGGCTGGTGGGGAAAGCTAACGAGCGGTGGCCCGAGGCTCGAGCACGCGTACGAGGAGGCGGTGGCATGGGTGGATGAGTCACTCACCAGAAGTGCCCAACCGGCCCCATGAAGCACGCGCCGAACACCGCCGTGGCAGCCACCCGCCGGGCGTCCATCTCATGCAGCTTCCGCCTCTCTACCAGCCTGGGGGATAAGAGTGAAGAGGGCGGCACGGGAGGGGTCATGGGCATCAGCGCAGGGGTGAAGGGCCAGCAGGTGGAGAGAGAAGGCGACACAACGGATGCGCTTGGCGCCGGGCGGGAGGGCCTGGTGAGGCAGCTGCCGAGGGCTGCCAGTGGGCCGTGGCCGCGGTGCGCACTCACCTTTGTGCGAGGGCGTCTCCAGTTGCCCAGAGCAAGCAAGAGGTTGTCATCTGGGGGCGGTCACGGTCGCAGAGATCAAGTTGGCAGGTGGGATAAGGAGAGGGGAGGGTCCCGGGTGCTTGCCCGCGGGTGGACGGCAGAGCACAGTTCGTGGCCAGGGGCGCGATAGGCCCAGACGCTGGGCGCGCACCTGGGTCAGCACTGGGCGCCTCTCAAGCTGCCTCTCGTAACGCCTCCATATGTTCTGCACGCCCGACCCGACGCCCAGCGAGAACGCCTTCATGGCCTTTATGGATTTCAGCGCAAACCGCTTGCACCACGCGAGCCTAAGCGACAAGCCTGTAGAGAGTGCTTGCTTTCCTAACTCAGATCAGGCGAGGGCCGGCGCTTGTTGTCGGCGCGGCGGAAAAGACAATCGAGAGCCTTTAGCGGCGGCGAGGGGGATATGTGGGCGATGCGATTCAAATTGTTTATGTGCGTGTGGGCCTACAGAGCTTGAGAATGCCGTGGGCAGCGGCCGTCTCCGCCCAAGCCCGCAAAATGGATGCGGCATGAGCACCCCGATGCGGCGTGCCCGGGTTGCCGCCCAAAGCGCCTCTGAACAAAGTATCTCTGGTTCCGAGCCAATCAACTCGTGGCCTCGTGGCAAGGGCATCACGCGCAACTGCCTATAGCGTGCATCACTTTGGCCGCTCGCGCAGGGCGCCGCTTTCTTGCCAAACTGACTGAAGCTACACAAGCTGTGTCACAACTAGCTAGCTTGCGCAGGTTGCCTCCGCGCCCGCGCTGCTCGCGGGAGCCAGCGCGGGAGCAGGGGTCCGGGGCAATAGAGCGGGGCCGTGAAGGCGTTGAAGCACAGTCATGAGGCTCACGAAGGCTCAGGCGCTCCTGGAGCTCGGTCTCACGGAGGCAAGTCTGGCGCTAAAATGGATCTGCCCGCCGAGTGCGCCAAAAGGCCCTAGCACGCCGGGCAAGCCATGTTGAACCCTTACGTCTAGTCGAGAGTGTTTCGACTGAGAGGCGGGGTGCATATGAGCTGAGCGTGGACTGCGGCATGCAGAGTGCCGGCTTCTGGCCCTGGCACGCTTGGCTTAGCATCGTACCCCTGTTTCATCCGCTTCCCCTCAGTCTGCGTCAGAGGATGACATCAAGAAGACCTATAAGAAGTTGGCGCTGCAATGGTGCGTTGAGTCGTCGCCCCGGCGGTTCGCTGCTGCGCCTCGGCACGTTGGTTACTCGTCTTGAGACAATGCCGGGGTCACTGTGAATGCTTGTGGACTGGGCCTGCACTTGGCCGGACCCGTGACGAGAGTCACGGCGGCTGGGGGGGGGGCGGAGGGAAGCGCAGGTTGTCCTCAGCCTCCAGAAGTGAGCCTGGCCTTGACACTCCCCTCACTTACCGGCTTGGGTGTGTGGCCTGGTCGTGTTTCCGGTGTGGGCGTGAGGCGTGGGCGATTAGGGCAATCGCAGGGGGCACCTCCTGCCCTTCCTCTACGTTGTCACCCAGCCGTCACCGTGGCCAGGGGGCGTGTCGTGAGCGTGATGCAAGCGCTGGGGTTACATGCTGGCCCTAGCTCGGCGAGAGCTAGCCTCTGTGCGGGGGCCGGGGCGTGCGGACGCTCCTTTTGCATGTGCCATCCCAGCCTTCACGTTGCCCCTACCTCACCCTGGCCACACCTGACAGGCATCCGGACAAGAACCCGGACAAGGAGGTCGCGACCGAGAAGTTCCAGGTGGGCAGGGCCGGGGCGGTTGCGCCACCCCACCCCATCATTTGCAGGCAGTGCTCGCTCCTAGTCAGTAGTGCGCGAACAGCGCGTGTTAGCTGGACGAACCACCCCGGGGGCGAGCACTGCGGTTCCTACATGCGATCCTCCAGCCCGATACCCAATCCCCCTCCAGCCCCCCCCCCTGAGCGCGCCCTGCCCTGCCGCCACCACCCTTCACGCCACCCGCCCAACTTCTCCCTCGCCGCCCCTCCTCAACCCTCAACCCCCAAACAACGGCCCCCCCTTCCGCAGATGATCTCAGCCGCCTACGCGCGCCTGTCGGCCCGCAACCACCCCGCCGACGACGACGACCTTGAGGACCTGGACCCGGACGACATCTTTGACGAGGACGACTTCATGGAGTTCGCAGACATCCTGCGCAGCGAGTTCTTCTACCGCATGTGGGTCGGGGGCGGGGGGCTGGTTCTACCGCATGTGGGTTGGGGGATGCGGAGGGGGGTGGGAGGGGCTTGAAGGGCAGGGGTGAAAGGGGGCCATGTGGGTCGAGGGAAGGAAGGGGTGGTGTAGGGGGGCGGAAGGGGGGCATGTGGGTCGGGGCGGGGTGGTGGTGTAGAGGACAGGTGGGTCAAGGGAGTGGAGGGGTCATGCGGGATGTAGGAGGGATAGGGAGGGGGGGTTGGAGGGGGCATGTGGATCGGCGAGGGTAGGGGGGTGGGAGGGATGCGTGTTTCGGGGCTTTCCGGAGGCAAGGGCAGGGTGGGCCGCTGAGCACAAGTTGAGAGGCTGCGCTAAATGACCGAACGCCGGGCTGAGATGTCACTCCGTCCCCCTGCACGTGACTAGCCCGTGCCCCGTTCCACACGTGCAGGTTCTTCGGCGGCATGGGCATGGGCAGCCGCACTCGGCGCGGCGGCATGGGCGGGATGGGCGGCATGGGGGGCATGGGGGGCGGCGGGGTGCACGTGTTCTTCAGCCCCGGGGGCGGCATGGGCTTCGGCTTCCCGCCCTGCGGCGTGGGGCCGCGGCCGCGACCCGGGTCCAGGGCCGCGCGGCGGGCGCCACCGAAACGTGAGCAGGGACGGGGACGGGAAGGGAGGGAGGGGGGGGGGGGCACATGTTGCCTCGGGGTGGATGCACTGCCTGCGGCCTGGCCGTGTGGGATGCAGTGGGCGGCGGATCGCGGCACCGTGCCGGTTGGACGGGTCTCGTGTGCGCAGCGTCCGCGCCCGTTGACCGGGTTGGCTTCCCACCGGCTCTGTACGTGCACGCCCGGATGGCGTAGTTACTTTCCCTCCCCGTCTCCGTACTCCCCAGCCCGTGGCGGCTCTTTCTACACGTACGACAGCGACAGTGACTACGACGACTGCGACGACACGGGTGAGTGCCGACGGGTACGGCACGGCCACGGGAACCTGCCGTACGTACCGTTGCGTGTGGGCGCCCCTTGCTCAGCTCCCGCCGGCAAACGTTTCGGCGGCTTCTCCCCAGCTGTGACCTGGTTTGTACTGACACTTGCCGCGCCCATTTGCCTTCGACCCCAAGGCTCGTATTCCACGGTGGAGGACGAGGAGGAGCAGCGGGCGTACTGGGAGTCGCAGGCGGGCGGCCGGGGCGGGGCCAAGACCACGGCGCGGAAGGACGAGCGCAAGCGGCGGGCGAGGGAGGTGGGTGCGCGGAGGGCAGTGCCAGAGGGGGGAGCCCGGGAGACGCTGGCTGTGTTCTTGTTGTGATACGGCTTGTGTGGTGCTTGTGAAGCGGGCGCAGGGATGGGGCCGTGGCACACGCGGCATGTAAGCGCCCTCAAGGCTGCCTCCCCGAGCATCCCGACGGCAACGCACCACGATCCTTATACCTTCCACCCCCCCACCCCCCGCTCCCAGGCGGACGAGTTCTTCAACCGCACCGACGACCAGCGCCGCGCCGCCTCCGCCACCGCGCCCGACCCCGGGCTGACGCGCTTCGCGGGGCAGCAGCTGCCGCGGCCCTCGCTGCCGGGCGGCGTGCGCGGGGAGAGCAGTCTGCGCGTGACGCTCGACCCCAAGAAGCGGGCCACCACGTGGCTGGAGCGGGGGCAGATCCGGTGAGTGGGATCTGGATCTGGATCCGAAGCAGGGAGGGGAGCTGACACGGGGGGTGGCGTACTCAAATGACAGGGAGGTTGGGCAACCCTCCTCCCTCGCCCCACCCCCCCCACTCCCACCCCTGCGCCCCCACCCGTCAGGTTCGAGCTGGACTACAAGAAGGCCTCGGAGCCCCCCTCGGCCCCCTGGACCACGCTCTCCTCCTCCTCCAGCGCCACGTTCGAGGTGACGGGCCTGCAGCCGGGCACGCGCTACCTGTTCAGGGGCCGTGCAGGCGCGTGGGCGCCGGCGGCGGACGGGCGCGGCCAGGAGCTGCAGGTGCGCGGGGGCTTTGAACGTTTACGGTGGATACGTAGGTGCTTGGGGGCATTGCTCTCGGGGTTTGGGCGCTTGAGGAATGTGTTCGCGGGGCGAGGGTGTGCCGGCCAGGGTGCAGGGCCAGCATGTGTTTGCTTGGCTTCCCATAACTAGAGGGCGCTCAGTGGTTTAATACTCAATGGAGACCAGACTCCGACTTTCGCGCCCGGTCCCCCGGTCCTGGTCCTGGTCCTGCAGTGGGGCAAGCACTCCGAGGAGAGCACCTTCTCCACGCTAGGGCGAGCGCCGGCGGAGCCCCCTGCCGCCGCCTCCGCGGCTGCGGCCCCCGCCGGCCCGGCCGCGGCCGCTGGGGCCAGCGCCGGCGGGGGCGGCGCAGGACCGGGGCCCTCTAGCACCGCCGCCGCCGGCGTTGGCGGCACCGCTGCCCCTGCATCGGCGGCGGCCGAGGGCCCGTCAACCAGTGGTACTGGCGCCGCCGCCGCCGCTGCGGCGGCGGCCGAGGCGGACGCTGCCGGCAAGGGCGGGAAGAAGAAGAAGGGCAAGGGCGGCAAGGTGGAGGCGGCGGGGCCGGGAGCCACGGAGGCGCGTGCGGCAGAGCTGGTGGGTGCTGCCTGGTGCTCCCCTGTCTGGGCGCTCCCAGCGTTACCATGGCGCGTGCTCCCCATCACCTTAAGTGCAGCCTTCGATTGAGGGTGTGCCATCCATGCCGAGGCCTTGTGATGAGCTTAGTAAGGCCTTTGTTTAAGGCGTAATCACAGGCCTTTTACGCGGCCTTTTCGGAAAGGCGCAGTCACAGGCCTTTATCCAAAGCGTCTCGCGGTTGGATGGTGTGTCAAGTGGCCGCCCGACCGCCAACGTGTTATCCTGACCTTGCCTCCCTCCGCTGCTGTCTGCAGGAGCGACAGAAGCGAGCCGATGAGGAGCGGCAGCGGGCCGCGGCCGCCGCAGCGGAGGAGCGGAAACGCGCGGAGGCGGAGAAGGAGGCGGCGATGCGCGCCGCAATGGAGGTGGGTGGTCGCGGCTCGACTGGGGCACGTGCCAGGGAGCCCTGTAGGCAAGAAAGCTGGGACGCGGTTGGAATCGATCGCGCACTGGCCTGCATTAGTTTGGATATGGAGATCACGCTTTACTGACTTGCTGCGTGCGTACTGCAGGCGGCGGCTGCCGAGTACGAGCAGTCCGTACGGGAGGCGGCGGCTGCCGTACAGCGCGAGAACGCCACGACCGGCAAGGCCGGGAAGAAGGGCGCGGCGGGCGGCGGCTCCTCGCAAGCGGCGGGCGCCAAGCCCGATGCCGCGGCCAGCGGCACCGCTGCGCCGGCAGCGGGGTCAGGGGCAGGCAAGGGCGGCAAGGCCGGTAGCAACGCGGCGGCTGCGTCTGCCTTCGCCGCCCAGCAGCCGCATGCAGGCGGTGCAGGCCGGCCGCAGCAAGCGGGCGGCAAGGGCGCAGGGCCCGCGTCCCAGCCGGCTCCACCACCGGCTACGCAGCGACAGGGCTCGGGGTCAAACACGGCAAGGCAGCCGCCGCCAGCGGCGGTGCCTGGGCCGGGGCCTCAGCGCGGTGGCTCGGGCTCCGGCCCTGGCCCTGGCCTCGGCGCGAGGGGCGGGGCGGCGGCCTCACAGCCGCAGCCGCAGGCATCGGGGAGGCAGGCGGGGCCCGGCCGACCGTCGGGGCCGGCCCCGGGGGGACAGGCGGGGCAGGCGGCCGGCCGAGGCGGGAGGGGCGCGGGGGCGCAGCCGGCCCCCGCTGCCGGGGGGCGCGGCGCGGCGGCGTCCTCTCGCTATTCGGTGAGGGCTCGTGGGGTGACTTGTCTCGGCGTGCTGTCGTCGCGGCCAAGCATTGAGGGTTGATGCAAGGGCGTGAGGTTGCCTGCAAGAGCGCTACCAGCTGACTCGGCCTCGCGCCCGCCCTGTCCGCACGCGCACGAGCTGATACCATCGGCGCGTCTCGCTCGATCCCGCTCATCACATATGCCCCCAACTGCGCTTACAAGCCTCCTTGGCCGCTCTGCTGCTCTCTTGCTCCTTTGCAGGAGGATTACGAGCTGGAGCTAGCGATCGCTGCCTCCCTGCGGACCGCCCAGCAGGAGGGCCATGCAGACCTGATTGATCCGGACACCCTCGCTGCCGTACACATGACCTCGACCCAGGGGCCTGGGGCGGGCCAGGTGCACGGCGGTCAGGGCGGGCGAGGCGGCGGCGCCAAGGGCGGGCGGCGGGACGCACCGGCGCCGTACATGGAGGCCGCGACTGGCGGCGTCGCTGCGACGGCAGTCCCGCCGCCGCCCTCCGCCGCCGACCACTTTCCGTCGCTGCCCACGGCGGCGCCGCCAGCGGCGGCCAAGGGGCCTGCGGCGACAGCTGCGGCGGCGGCATCGTCACAGGTGCCTGTGTACCAGCTCGTCAAGCCAACGGCGGTGGCGGCAGCGCAGGCGCCGCCTCCGACGACGGCAGCGGCAGGAGCCGCCGCCAGGGGCGCCGCCAAGCCAGCCCCCGCTGCCCCTGCACCGAGTCCCGTCACCGCGGTACCGCAGGCCACACGGCAGCCCTCGGGCTCGGCACCACCGGTCGTGACGCCAGCGGCGGCGTCACAAGCACCGACGCCAGTCATGGCGCAGTACCCCATGCCCACCCCCGCCGCCGCCGCTAGCAGCGGTCCCGCCGGGGGCCAGGCAGCTTACGTAGCGCCCTTGACGTCACCTCCGCCAATCCCATCGCTCATAACGCCCGCGTCGTACGGCATTCCGGCGGCGCCGCCGCCCTCTGCGTCCTCTACCTCGGCGCCTGCTCCGCTGGTGGGCCCGTCGCAGCCGTACTTCTCGAATCCCGTACTGGCCGCGGCGCTCGCCCGCCCGCCAATCCAGCAGCAGGCGATTCAGCAGCCAAGTGCCGCACAGTCTGCGCAAGTGCCGTACCAGGCCCTGTCAGCGGCGACGTCAGCCGCGGGTGGCGGCGCATCAGCCTCGAACCTCGGCGGCACCGTCACCGCGCCGCCACCCCGGACAGTGCCGTACGGCACGCCGCTCGTGTCCGTACCGGCGGGGCAGTCCGCCGCTGTGGGCTCTGCTAGTGCCGTACGCAGCGCCTCTGGCTCCCTGGGGGATGCTGCTGGTGCCACCACAACCGCCTTCGGCCGCCTGGGCCTGGGCACATCAGTCGCGCCCGGCTCCCAGCTGCTTTCCGGCCAGCCTCAGGCCGGAGGCCTCGGCGGCGGCGTGAATACGCTCGGCGGCACTGGCGGCCTGGGCAGCGGTGCGAGCGGGCTTGGCGGCGCCGCCAACCTCAGCGGCAGCAGCGGTCTCGGCGGCACCACCTGGAGCATGGCGCCTGGCGGTGCCGCCAAGTCATCGCTGCCGCAGCCGCAGCCACTGACGGCACGGTCGTCGGCGGCGGCGCCGTTCACGCCGGCGGCCGCCAGCGGCGCCGCGGCACCGTCGGCGGCGCAGGGTCCCACGTCGTCAATGGCGGCGGCGTTCCCTTGGCTGTCCTTCGGCAGCGGCGGCGCGACGGCGCCAGCGGCGACGTCGACTGGGGCTCCCAAGCCGGCGGCTTCGGCGCAGAATGTCGCCGGGACGATTGCATCAGGTCTGCTCAGCGCGGGCGGCGGCGGTGGCGGCGCTGGCGGCGGCGCAGTGCTGACGTCAGCTGGCGGCCAGGCGTCTTGGGCAACGCCAGGCGTGAATCTGGGCATGGGCCTGGGCGGGCTGGACAGCGGCAGGTCGCTCTGGAGCAACGATGCTAGCGGCGCCGCCGGAGGTATGTACGGACGCTCCGCCGCCGGGCTGGGCGGTGGCGGCGCCAGCGGCGCCTTCACGTCCAACCCGTACGGCGCCCCCGCCAGTGACTACGGCAGCGGTGCCGGCGGCGGTTCTGCCGGCGGCGTGACGGGCTTGCGGCCTGCCGTGCAGACGTCCTCGACGTCGGCGTACGGCGCTGGCTCCATGCTCGGGGGAGTCGGTCAGCTCGGCGGCGGTGGCGGAGCTGGCGGCGGCGGTGGCGGCTCTGCCGCTTCGACTGGCGCCGGTGCACCACAGCTGCCTCGCTCCCTGCTGGCCGGACTGGAGGCTGCCCGCCAGGTCTACGCCAACTCGACGCAGCAGGCCGCCGGTGGCCAGGCGGCCCAGCCGCAGCTGACCGCTCAGTCGCTGCACGCCCAAGCCCTGCAACAGCAGCAGCAGCAACAGCAGCAGCAGTACGGGCAGCAATCGTCGTACGGACAGACCCCGTACGGCCAGGCCACGTCGTACGGTCAGGCGTCGGCGTCGGCGTACACGCAGCAGGCGGCGGCGCAGCAGGCGGCACAGCAGGCGCAGCTGTTGCGGGATCTGGCGGCGGCGGGAGTGTCCCTTGGGAACTACGGGGGTCTGGGGGGTGCGAGCCAGGTGGCGGCAGCCGGCGGCGGCGGTGGCGCCGCGGGCGGCGCTGGCGGCGCGGCCAACAGCTGGGCCTCTGCCGCCGACGCGCTGCTGTCGTACGATCTATACAGCAACCTGGCGGCGTCGTACGGCACGCTCCAAGGCAGCGCGTCCGGTACTCCGTCAGCAGGAGCTGGTGGCGGCGCGTTCGCAGGCGGCTGGCCGGGCGCTGTTGGCGACGGGCGGTCCTCGGTGGCAGCCGCAGCGGCCGCGTACCAGGCTGGGGGGCTGGCGGGCCTGAACCTGGGCGGGGGGCAGTCAGGCGTGGGAGGCACCGGAGGGCTGCAGCGACCGCTCGGCCGGTGATTGGACATCGACTCCCTATGTGGGCGGGCAGCATAATCATGGAATGAACGAGGCTGGCTGGGTCGGTTAGGGTGGGCGCACGCCGGGGGCTGCGCAGTGCAGATGTACAGTGAATGCAGGCGGGCGGGGTCATTGCAACGTGCAGCTGTGCAGGGGGGTAGGCAGGCAGTTGGTGGGCAGCACGGGGCAGGATGATGAACGTACGTATGGCTCTTCGCGCACCCTAACTCTTCCTTCGGGCACTGCTGCGACGGTGGCCACCTGCTTGTCGACGGTTGAACAGCATCCGTCTGGGAGAGCTGCCAGGGCGGGTGCGGCTGCGTAGGTAGGGCTTGGGGATGAGCCGCAACGGCCAATAATGCTTGCCCAGGAATGGCTTTGGGGTTGAATGTTGTTTAGTGCGCTCAGGGGCGTCCTTCACTGGTCGGGCTCCTTCATATATGTTGGGCCACAAGCGCCGAGCGGCGTCGCTTGGCACGCCCAGTAAGGAGGCGAGTGTGCCTGGGTGCCGTAATGTGATGAGCGGCTCAAGCCTTGGCGAGACGCTCGGCATGACCCTTCTTCCTGCACGCCTGCAGTCCAAGGGGGATTCTAGCATCCCCTGTACAGATATCCGGAGGGTCAGGGGCGTTCCGTTAGAAGACCGAATGACCGAGGCTCTTGCAGACTCGCACACAACCAATGACCGCTGGCAATGACAAACCGACACAGTTTCAATTTGAAACCACTGAGCTGCGCACTGTAGGCTCTCAGTCTCAATAAGCTTGGGATAGCGTCGGCTCGGGGCAAGGGGCTTCCAGGCGGGCGGTGTCGGCCCTGAGAGGCCGACTCTTTAGCTTCGACGCCGGACCCAGGCCGGACCTGCTGGAGGCCATAGCCCCGGGGCGGCCCCCACCGACTGGGTGCAGGAGGCAGCTGATGTGAACAGTCTCCGACCACGCGCTTGTCCCGAAACGATGGTGCTGGGTCAGGGGCAGGGTCACGGTTGTCGGCGTCTGCCGATGTGCAGTCTGCGGGTGTGCATGTCGGACCGGGCACGCGCGTGTCCCAGCCGGCCTCACGCATGAAATTCATGCCATTGCGCAGTGCAATTGCGCAATTTTGTTCAACGCAGTACAGCACGACCAAAAGACTCCGCATGAGCCCGTACCTCTCGTACACATACAACAAGGGGCCACCCTGACAGTTTCAGCGACGGAGTCTGCGTTTCTGCCTGAGGATTGCTGTGTCGACAACTGCACATCTCCGGCAACAAAATAGCGCGCATGATGGGCGCTGGCACCATGTAAGCGGCCTGGAAGCCGCCCGCCGCGCCCCGAACCTGGACTGCAACTACCCAGGGAACTCGCTGTTGGACTCAAGGGCCGGTACCCGCACGGACGCGGAGGCGGCCATGCGCTTGGCTCTGGGTGTCCTTGCCATACTCGCTTCATGCGCCGTGGCCCAGCAAAACAACAGTAAGCATGAGGATGACGAGCTGTTATGGTGTGGAGACATGATTCGCTGACCGGTCGTGGCCTACCACCCATGGGTTCGTGTGTCACCATTCTCAGCCACGGCGTCGCCGGTAGTCATCTCGGCTGCTGGCGACTCGCTCGCGGTCTTCCTGCGACCTCTACCTTATGACGGGGCAGTTGCGGCATGCGGGGCGCCAGGCGTGCTGGGGGGTCGGGGCACCCTGCTGCCTGCCGCCCTGCTCCCCCACACTATGGCGAGCCTTACCTCTGAGCACCCTTCGCTGGCAGCGGTGAGTTTAGGACAGGGCTTGGGCCAATGGTACAGCGAAGGGTCACACATTAAAGCTGTGGACGGTTGTGAACGGGAATGCAGGTCCCTGGGACCAGAATTGAGCTATCGTGGGGCCCTTGTTCCGCCCATCCAGGACCTCCTAAGCTCCCTGACTCAAGCGGCCGCGGCGGGAGGCTCTACACAGGAACGATGGACGCTGTGGCTGTGGGATGAGTGAGTGGGCTCTAGACCCGCCGTGGCCTGTGGGCGAAGGGCCACGGGGACAAGGCCCGCCGCGGGTGCGCGGTACGGCATGCGCCTCTGGACTCTGGGCTGGAGGTATACAACCAAACGGGTCCCACACCTGCCCAGGGTGCACATCCAGATGTGCGGGATCCCGCACGACCCCGCATGGGGACGTCATGGCATCCGCCTCTGCACCGTGTCCTCAGTCATCACGCCTGGTGTGTGGGGTTCGGCTCGTATCGCGGATCGCAAACAGCATCTGCCCCCCCCCCGTGCGCCCATTCATAGGGACCGCCCCTGCGTCGGCGCTCGCTACGTGGCTGGGCATGACACAGCTCTGGGGGGGGACACATGGGTTATCCTGGACCGACCCTGCGCCTGGCAGCTCCCCTTCTTCTGCATCCGAGAGGAGACCGTAATGGCGGCGGGGCTGACGGTAGGGGGGGCCGTTGAACGAGTGGAGGCGAACAGCTCGCCTTGGAGCGGGCCCTCGGCACTGCAACTGAGGCGCTGTTGCTTTACAGGGGCACGGTTACAAGGAGCTAGTGGCCCTGCCATTGCGAGGGCAGCTTTCCGTTCAACTCTGATCCTGTCCGGCCCTAACCTCTGCCGCAGTCGGCCTCCGCCTGGTACCGCACATCCCTGGCCGGTCCCTCGGGCTCCGCCCTTCAGCCCAGCCCCTACGCCGCTGGGCCCGAAGGCAGCGGCCTGGCCCTGACCTCCTCGGGCCTTGTGTTAGGAGACCCCAGCCCAGACATGAACCTCACGCTGCCGTACGACGACACGGACCTGTTCTGGGCCCGTGGGCCCGTGGTCTCGGGCCTGTTCAGGGCCGGGCCCGGCAAGCTGCTGGCGCTAAGGCTGCTGCGGGAGGCTGACGTGGCGTCCGCATGGGCGCAGTACCGGAGACAACCGCTCGCGGCGAGCGGGGCTATGGGGTCGATCGATGCGGGCTTCGATGAGGGTGAGCTGACCGCGTCAAGGGCTGTGGGCGGGGGCGGTTCGGGTGGAGTAATGGGCGCGAGCCGGGACCCTGAAGCCAGTGCAGCCTGGGCGGTCATTCCAGCTGGGGATTGGCTGACCCGCTGTCCTCCTCTCTGTTGCGCAGGTCCGCCGTACGAGATGTACAACGTTGGGCCGTACAAAGATTACGTGATCGCCGTACAGGTCCGTTTGCGAGAGGCTGCCCATACAGCTCCCTCAACACGCTGGGGCGTGTCCCAGGTCCCACAGCTGTGCTCCGCGGAGCTACGGGCTAGGTGCACACGCTCCTGCTATCATATGACCTTCGTGTCATGGCTGACGTTCTTGCGTCTGGCGCCCCTCTCCCCTTTCCTTTCCCTACGACGTCCGTGCACCTGGCGCCCCTCTCCCCACGCGCGCAGGGCTGCTTCCGCGACTGGGAGGTGGAGACGCTGGTACTCATCACCCGCACAGGCCGCCGGCTGCAGCTGGGCCGTGGAGGCTGCACGCACCGCTTCAGGTCAGCAGTCGGCATGGGGACTGTGCAGCTGTCCATACCTGTCAAGGAGATTCTCATCGCTCACAAAATGCTTGCCCCTTCGAGTGAAACGCAGGGAGGACGCACCTCCGGGGGGCTACCTGGCGGGTGTCAGGGGGCGGTTTCTGGACCCAGGGGTGGTGGCGCCTGCAAGGGAGCTGCTCGGGCTACGCCGCACCGAGCTGGCCTGGATTCGGCAGGTGGGGCTGGAAGGGCTGCAGGGTGTGTGGTGTAAAGACCCGTGCGCCGATCCACGCCTTCCCGGCCCGCAGCGCGCAGCACCCTCCTTCCTTTGAGCACCTCGCATCAACGTCATCGGGGCCGTGACGCACCCGTACGTCATGTTTCGCCGTCCCCTGCAATCCTCGCAGATGAAGGTCGTCTGGGCCGCACCTCCCGGAGCGGGGCTGCCCGCGTTCAACGTGTGGCGGGCTGCGCGGACGGTTCAGGCGCCGGAGGCCTGCCCGGACCCCAGCTTCGCCGGCTGCTTCAGGTCATGCCCCGGAGGAGGCTACCGTGGAGCTGTCGCCGTGTCCACCTCAGTCGTCAAGGTGCGTGCTCGGAGAAAGATCGTGCGCGTTGCTCCCTGTCGGCTTTTCTCTGTCGTACGGCCGTGCGTGCCCGTGTCCGCACGTCGGAAAGATGTCGCACATGGTCTCGTGTCGCCTGTGCTCGCTGAACCTCTGAGCGGTTGGGTCCCGGAAGGCATGACGCTCCGCCAGCGTGCAGGCTTGCGGCAGGCGGCGGGGTCACACAGCCAGAACCGAAGCTGGTCCTCGTTGGCCCCTGCAGCTTGACACACCCGCCATTCTTGATCCCCTGCGCCTGCCTCTTCCGCCCCGCTGCAGTGGGTCCCGGGCATGCCGATCGACTATGCTCCGCCCACGGTGCCCGGCTTTGCGGCCCTGTGCACCACAATGGCGAACACAATCTACGTGAGCAGGGCTGCAGGCGCCACAACTTTTAGGGGGGGCACCGAGGGATCGTGCAACAAGCAGGATCCTCGGCCTGTAGGGGGCTGCGGGAGTCCATGGGCCAGGCGGTATCCCTTGGGTCTTGGGCCCCTGAATAGTACGTACCGCACCTGTACAGCGCGTGCGACCTATGACGCCGTTGGCTTGGTCACTGTGCAGACATGCCCATCCAACGCCTGCTGCGGCGTCAAGCGGGAGGGCTTGTTCTCGGATCTCGGCTACCACACCTGCAACACCACAAGCGACTCGTGCCAGGTACTTTGGCGGGGGCGGGCAGGGAAGGAGATGATACACCACCTTGGTCATCGGAGAGGCCGACCTCTTGCCGTACTCCTGCTCGTCCCATCGGTCGCAGAGCCGTTGCTACGGCGCGTTCGGCGCCTGCCTCGTCCCCGAGCGGCAACTCCTGCAGTTTGTCAGCTCTGCCTCCGCCGATGCGGTCTCCAGTCTGGATCCGGCCGTTCCGTACACCTTTGTCATCAAGACCGACGGGCCTCTGTCGTACGCAGATGCGACGTCCTTCTGCACAAAGCTGGGGCACCTGGGCCTCAACTGGATCCTGCCCACGCCCCAAGATGTGTTGGGTTGGGCCTCGAGCGCCGCCACAAGGCACGGCGCACACGAGGCTATCACGAGCACGGGTGAGGACGCATGGGTGGCCCCTGCTGGCCTGTTGCTGCTGCCTCGCCACGTTTTCGGCGTGTTGCCCTACCCTGCGGCCACCACAAGGCTTTTCCGTGCGCCCCACATACAGGCTACGTTTGGGTTTCGGAAGACGGCGTATCGTCGGCCCCGCAGAGGCCGACTTGCCTGGTTGCGGCGTATGGGCTGGCCTCCGGCAGGGACGCGAGGGTGCACCAGTTCTCCGTGTCTCCCTGCACGGCCACCGCTTCTGTGGTGTGCAGGGCCTCGACCTCACAGACCCGGGCCTCAACGGCCGCTGGGAGCCAGACGGCAGCCGCAGGCGTCAGCTGGCACCCCGGTGAGTTTGGCACGCCTCGGGGAGGGAGCAACACGCGTTGCTCATTCAATGTAATGTAACGTGGGGTGAACTACATGCCGGAGTCTTGCAGTCCCCATGGTCTGATGGCAGTGCCTGTGGCCTTCACAGGTCCCCACACGCTCTCGGTCTCCCAGGCCCTCGGTTCCGGCCCGTACGCGTACGGCGCATGCAAAGACACCCTCGGCGCCTTCCCGCTCACCAGCTTCGGTAACGGCTCGCTCGTCCCCATCCCGACCCAGTACGACATCCTGTACCGCATCTCCTCGATACGCATCAGTCATGCCGTACAGATGTCCAACACCACGGATCCCGTGACCGCGCTCACTGCGATCGGCATGACCTGGGAGGGCGAGGGCGATGGGGGCGTCACGCCACCGCCTCCGCCGATGACTGCCGGCGAGCCCAGCAGCGGCGGCTGGGAGGAGCTGAGACTGGGCGGGGAGGTGGTGGTGGCTGTGCATGGGTGCCATGGGGGCTTCCTGGAGAGACTGGTGCTGGTAACCAACAAGGGGCGGCTGCTGACGCCGCCCTATACCGCCGCGTCGCTGTGTAGCGCGCCCTTCTCCCTCACGGCGCCGCCGGGGGGCTACCTGGTGGGCCTGCAGGTGGGCAGGGATGGGGGGAAGGGTGGGCAAGGGTACTGGGCGGAGATGCAATTCCTTGACCCTGCCGGCCTGCAAGTGAGCGCTCTGGAGGCTGGGTCGGGGTCAGCGGTGCAGGGAGCTTGCAAGTTATAGGCGAAACGCGTTGGGCCCTTGGGCTCGACCAAGCCTCAATTAGGGACTTGGGCAGGCCTCAACCCTGGTCAGGCCTTTCTCGTGTCCCCTGGGACCGGCCTTGTATCTACACCCCGCGCCCAGCCTGACTTGGTGCCCCTCTCATACCCTGCCCTGGCCCGGTGCTCAGGCCTCCAGCGGGGAATACCTCGAGTCAGTGCGTCTGATCTGGGGCGTGCCCCAAGCCGCCCCGGTCGTAGGCTCCGTCAACAGCCCCAGTCTGACGGCACCGCCGCCCGTCGCGAGCCCCGCCACCCCGCTGACCCAGACCACGCGGCCCCCAGCCGCCCCGGGCGTCGACCTCCTCGCGTCAGGGGCTGCGCTGGGGGCCGCGCCGGGCAGCGGCAGCGGCAGCGGCGACAGTGGCATGGTGGTTGCGGCGGCCGTGGGCGTGGCCGTGGGCGGCGTGGCCGCTCTGCTGGCGGTGGCGGGGGCTGCCGTTTACCTCCGCCGCCGGCGCGCTAAGCGGCGGAGCGTGGGCGAGCACTCGGGGCCTGGCCAACAGGGCAGCGGGCCCGCGGGCGGCGCCCAAGCGGGGGTCTCGCTGGACGCAGCCGGGGGCGCCGCGAGCAACGGCGGCAAGGCCAACAAGGCTGCGAGGGCGGAGGCGGAGCTGGAGGCGGTGACGGTGTGCGTTGCGGGCAACGGGAGCACCGACAGCCACACGACGGAGGGTGCGGCGGGTGTGGAAAGGCTCGGGAGGGCTTCATAGCACTGAGATGAACATCCTTTGACGACTCTTCTGGCCTCATCACGCGCCCTCACAACGCACCCAGCTCTCTTCCTGTCGACGCTCGCGGGGACCGGGAGCGCGGACGCCGACGCATCGCTGGTGGTGGCGCCAGGCGTGGCCCCGTGTCACATCTCCGACGTGGAGCGGAAGCTCGCAACCTACATCCGGTGCGCCCGGGGCGTTGCAGTACTGCGGTCCCGAATCCGGACTCCGAATCTAGATCCTGGAGTCGGAGCAAGGCATAGATGTCAGCGTGTATCCGGTGCGCCTGCGCCTGATCCGCCGTGCCGGACGCGTCGTCGTTTGGACGGGCTCTCTTCTACCATACCGGTACATGTTGGGTCTGGCGTTCGGCGCTTACCCTTGTACCTGGCTGATGAGCTGCATCTCGTACCCGTACTCCCTTCCCCGCCTTCCCGGTGTCGTCCTGTGCAGGCTCCAGAGGGCTTCGTGCGAGCAGTACCAGGGTGAGTCGAGGGCGGCACGGTGGGGGCAGGAGCAAGTATGAGTGGCACCAAGGGGCGAGGGGGGCTTTGGCGGCCTGGCACCAGGGTTTGGGGCAACCCGTGCGAGTCTGGAGCGCTCGGTCTGCCCTGCTGCACCGTGGCGAACCTGCCCCCTCCCCTTTCGAAGTTTTTGAGCCACGTCCAACCTATGAAGCAAGCGTGTTGTCCCGCCACCCGGGTTCTTCTGTGTCTTCTTGTCCAGATGGCAAGGACGTTCAAGTCGGGAGCAAGGACCTTGCCGCGACGCTGGCCCAAACCGAGGTGAGCCACCCGGCACCCGAATGCGGTTGGACGTCTAGGGCCCTCTTGCCGCGTCAGCCTCGCTCCTGCCGACCGTCTAGCTGGCAACCTTGCGGCCGGCCGGCCGGCCCCATATTCCGGCTCGTCGGGCCTCTGTCATGACTAGCGCCTCCATAGCACCGTCGTCGTTCTTGCTTGCCCCCTCTCCACCAACCCCCGTCTCACCCCGCTCCTCTCCCAGGTGGAGCTGTCCAGGCTTCAGCAGCACGCTCGCGTCTTGTGTGCGCTGGGACGCGGCAGCTTCGGCGTAGTGTACCTGTGTAAGCGGAAGCCTGCGGGAGTGGCAAGAGATGCCGAACAGGGGTGGCGACCTGAAAGGATATGGGTCAAGATCTGCGCTGTCTTGTGAGTGCATGACCAGCTGGCTAAGCACGTAAGCAGGCACCCCATGGACACCGCCCTCGTCCCCTCAGGCCGTTGGCGGGGCCTGCTGGTGGCGGTTAAGAACCTCGTCGTACATGATGAGCTGCTGGGGGCCCAGGTAACGGTTGACAGTTGACGGTTGGGCACAAAGCCGATATTACCGCACGGCCGGGGGTCCACATGGGGGCGTGCCGGCGCGTGCTCCCGTTGAGCGCTCTTCAGAGCGCGCAAACTCTGTCCCTGCCCTTGGTCGCCTCTGAACCGTAGGGCCGCCAGCGCCAGAGGGCCATCCTCGAGGCCGCAATCTCCAAGTCAATGCACGTAAGCCGCCGCCCGCTTACGCTTGTTCAGAGATGGTGTTTGAGGCGCCGGAGGCGGAAGAGCGCAGCACTGAAGAGCACCTGCGCTCCGCCTGTTCGCTTTGCGTCCGCGTGCCCGCCTTCCCCTCCGCCCCTGTCGCCTCAGCACCCCAACGTTGTGGCCACGTACGCGGCGGACGTACTGCCCCTGGCGCCGCAGGTGAGGTGGGCTAGGCTGGGCCGGGGCGGGGCGGGGCTGCGGGAGGGGAGCAGGGGTTGCTGCGGGGACCTAGGTGTGCAGGGCGGGTCAGCGGTGCTGGGCGTGAGCGCGGCGCAGGGCAAGCAGGGGGCGAGGAGTTGCGGCCGGGTCGAGCGGGTGGCAGAAGGGTTGCTGATGGCTGGGCTCCTTGCGCGTGCCCCGACAGGCCCCGGCCACCCTCGTCGGCGCACCCCCGGCGGCCTGTGACGTATACAAGCTATTCATTATCCAGGTGGGGAGCTGCGCGCCGGGCCCCTATGGTCCAGGCTGGGCCCGTGTGGGCCCAGTGCTGCCAGGGTGGGCGGGCCCCCTCTGGGCCTGTGTGGGCCCAGGGCGGAACAGCGAGTAAATTGCCCATGCCGGAAGCGTGACGAAGCTTCTGCCCCTCCCCTTTGCCTGCAGGAGCATTGCGACGTGGGGTCCCTTCGGCGGTGCATCGGTAAGCGTGGGGCAAGCATGTGGGTGTTTGTACCCACCCATTGAGCTTACGCTTGACTCGTCCCTGTGAGGGTCCATGCCACCGGCACACCCTGAGCCCACACGGGTCCCCGCCCGCACGCGCCGTGTGTCCTTATCCTGGCGCCTCCCCTGCCCCTCTCCGCCCGCCGTGCAGACGCGGGGGTGGTGGACAGCGCTGCGGCGGGCGCTGCGGCCCTGCTCTGCGCCCTCAGCCTCGCCCTCGACGTGGCGTGCGGAATGAGCCACATCCACTCCCAGAGCATCGTGCACGGAGACCTCTCCGCGGGGGTGAGTCCCGGGTAGGGTCTGTGCGGAGCTCCGCAGGGGTGTGGTTAGGAATGACGCGTTACAGGGTTAGCCAGAGGGTAGCCAGAGACCTTAGCGCAGGCGTGGTTGGTCTGAGCGCGGGGATGCGGCATCGCGAAATCGGCACGGCCCCCATTGAGCGCCCCCCATGGCCCACGCACTGACCTCTAATCGGTTTCCGGCCGCTTGATGCCGTGACGCCCTCCCTCCCGCTTCCCTGGACCCTCAGAATGTGCTCTTGTCGAGCTCTGCCGCGCAGCAGGAGGGCAAGGCGGCTGCGGCGGAGGGCGGTGTCGGGGCGAAGGAGGAGGCGCTGGCGGCGGTCAGGGGCGTGTGGCGGCCCCCCGTGGTGGCCAAAGTGGCAGACTTTGGGCTCAGGTGGGTGAGCGTCGTGGCGCTGCACTGGAGGCGGTTGTGGCCTCTCTTTTTGAAGGGCAGCGGCCTGGGGGTGCATCAGGGGCTGCTGCTACGACCGGGCGTGCTCAGCTCATCGCGGCAAGGTCTCACGCGGGGTGACTTCTAGTTGCAAACTCCGAACCCAGGCCGCGTGCCCCTCCCGCAGTGTGCACATGGGAGAGGAGCAGACGCACGCCTCCAACCGGTTCCAGGTATGGATGCGGGGGAGGGCTTCGGATGGCCCAACACGCCGGTGCTCTCTGTCGTTCCCCGCTAATGCTGCCGCCGGGTTGGGCGAGTTCCATGCCTTTGGCGCGCTTCCTTGACCTGCCGTGTCCGGATCTCTCGTAAGCGTGATCCACCCCTGATCCATGTGTTCGCCCCTTGCTAACGCCTCGGTAGGGCACGCCCCTGTACACGGCCCCCGAGGTACGGCTGTACGGCAAGCTCTCCAAGGCCGCGGACGTGTGGTCGTACGGCGTGCTGCTGCTCGAGCTGTGCCACGGACTGGGCATCGCACACGTCCGCGCGCGGGCCGAGCTGCCGGCAGCGGCTCCGCCCCTCGCACTTGGGGGAAACCAGAGCCCCCTCCTGGGAACCCCCACGGCCCAGCGCCGCGATTGGACCCAGCCGCCCCCCAACACACCGCCTGCGCTGACACGGCTCGTGGGGTGGTGCCTGACACCGGACCCATCACAGCGGCCCTCATTCGCACAGGTGGGTAGGCCCTGGGCCCTGGAGCCTTGCCTGGTGCTCTCATGCCTTGCTGCGGCTCAGGCCATTGGTAGTGAATGGCTGAGCTGCGCGGGTGGGTTCTGCGTGCACAGCTCCCACACGACCTCCCAGTGCTGCCCTTACAACCCCCTTTGAAGCCATTCCGGTTCGTGCCGCCGCCAATGCCCTCCCTCGCCGTACAGGTCGTGGACGAGCTGGCGGGGATGCTCGGTGCCGAGCAGGCCTCACATCGGTTTGCTGCCTACAAGGACGCAGCATGACACGCTTTGTGAGACAAGCGCACATCCGTAGGACCTAGCTGGACCGAACCGTTCTTACTCCTGTCCATTCTTACTTCAGGGCGTGCTTACACCTGAGCTCGCCTGAGGTGACAACGAGCAAGCATAGTCTGCTTGCGGCCACCTCGGCCGAGTGATTAGTACCGGTACTACCCGTGGGCCTCCGTAGGGTACTGGCGTGGGACTCTGCAAGTTAGGGGGGGCTAGCTAAGTACGGCAAGTGTCGTTCCATCCATGCAGTCTTGTTGCATGTCATGGGAGACCTCGCCAAACTGTTCTGCTGCAGGTCTAAAGCAGCGTGGGGGTGGGGGGACGAGGTGGGGGGAGGACGGAGGCAGCAGTCACCAATGCGTTGTCTGCCTAATTGTATCTGGATCTGACCTCAGGCATGCGCTGGAGGTCTTAATTAGGATGTGGGCACGGCTCTGCATGGCCATCGTCATTGCAGTTCGTGGGTCAAAGCACGAGAAGAACCCAACCCTGGTCCTGCATGGAAGGTCCATGTTGGGATGGGATTCCCACGCAAACATTTGTGAGCCCTGGTGGCGTGGCCGCGCCTTGGATGCTGTTGTCATGTTGGCTCGCCGTTGCCAGGAATATCGGCATGCAACTGATGTATGCGGGGCTGGGTGTTGATGATGTATGCGGGCGTATGGGGACTTGACGGAGACGGGACCACGGCGTGTGCCCATACGCCACACACGTTCGTGGGACCACTGCACCTTGTGTTGCTTTAGGTATCGGTACACCGATTGTGGGTCTGAGGAGCAAACAAGGGAGGAGGCAAGAAGCCACAACATGGAAGCGTGGTACTGAGGGGTGAGGGCTGTTACGAGTGGCGTGGATAGGCCCTGGGAAAGGAGGGCCCCCTTGCGACCGGCATGTTCAGGGCTCCGTCGTGGCACCTGCGTACGGTACGCGGACTGACCCAACTACAAGGACTACTCCTCTCAAACAGCCAACGGCGGTTGCGGGCGGGGGCGGTGTTGCAGGTTGCTGATATGAGGTTCCCGAGGGTGCCTTTAGGAATGACGCATTACAGGGTTGCGGCCAGCGGGCAGCAAGCTGCCGGCCCCGCACAAGGGGGAGAGAGTCAACTTCCCCCGACCCCAGGCGTACCCTAAGGGAATGTCCAACACCGAGGCAGCCACCTACTCCAACCCATACAGCGACAGTCTCAGCCCGAGAGGGCTAGCCACATGAGATCATCATAAGCACCACAACCACGCCGAGTCAGGGGGAAGGCGGCTCGACATCCGCAGGGGGGTTGAACCGCGGCTTCCCGGCGACGCCGCCCAGGAAAGGGTGCTCGGGCGGAACGTCTCTCCACTTCTTACTGAAACCTTGGCCACAGTCTTCCGCAAAGGAGCGAACACGAGCCCAAAATTCCGCAACCACTTGCAAACCAAGTCGAGAAAGGGTGGCGCGCCCAAGCGGGGCACCTGTCTCCGGGCGGGCGGCATAGAGCCACTGACGTCCCCGCTCCAGAGCAGCCACCGCAGCTAGGCAGACCACATCCCAAGTCACACCAGACACGCCCACAGGCGGAGTCACGAGCCACAAATGCTGCTTGCCGAGGGCATAGCTAGGAGTCCATCTGTACAGTTCTTCTTCAAGGGCCTCACGAAGAGCACCAGCGACACAGCAAGACCAGAAGTGGTGCGTCCGATCCCCTTCATCCATCCACACACCACATGGGCACATCGCAGGGCCTACTCCCCGAGCAATATCAGCTGCATGCATCCCAAATCCCGCAAACCCATTAAGAGCCAGACGCCAGAGCGGTTCTTTGTGTTCCGGCTCCCACCGCACCGCCCAAAGCCGCCGCAGAGCTGCGGCGAACGCAGACAGTGATTCAGGCGGCGCAGCGGGAAGGGACAGGGCCTCCGCAACGAAGGCACGATGGCGCCGCGCCAGCGATTCCACCGACGCGGAGAGTTGGAGCTGAGTAGCGGCCCGAACCGTGAGCTGGATCACGCGGCAGGGAGCACCCGGCGGCAGCGTCCAGCCCACGGCAGGGGCGATGATGCGACAGGCAGCCAGCAGCGGCGGGGCCGCGGCCGGCCCACCAGGCGCCAGCCGTGCAGCACGTGCAGCCTCCACCCAAGCTGGGGGGAGACGCTGCAGCAGTGCTGCAAAGAGGCCAGCGGCCCGAACTCCGCAGTGGAGCTCGGACGGTAGTGTGAACCATTCCGAGACGCCGAGCACACCAAGAACGACGTCAGAGCGGTACAGGGGCAGGCAACGGCGAGCCCAGCGCGGCGACGGGCGCCCGCCAGGCCGCCGCTCCCATTGACGGTTGAAGCGACGGAAGGCATCCACCACCGCAACCGCCATGCCCACGCAACGAAGCGAAGGCACGTCGAAGAGGTCGGGGAAAGCCACATGTAGAGGCTCGCCGCCAGCATCAAGCGCGGGATTGCCCCACAGCGGAGCGTGGTAGCACCATGGCCCCGCTGCTAGCAAGTCCCACGCAAGTACAGCCGGCGGCGGAAGAGTAGTGAAGGCAGAGACAAGACGTTTGAGGGCGGGGCAGTCGCTGGGGATGGGGCATCCGAAGAGGCGCCCGCCAGCGGCTGCAGTGAGGAGGGCGAGGGGGTGGGCGGCCGGATGGAGACGACGAAGTTGCGCCATCGCCACCGCCACCCAGGTGGGCACACTAGGCAAGAAGCCCAGCGCGCCTTGGATAAAGCGTGAGGCCAGGCAAGCATGCCGGGCCTGAACGTGCTCACGCAGCGGTAGGAGGCCGAAGCCGCCAACCACAGGCGGGAGCACGAGGCAGTCCGACGGCAAGCCAGGCAGGCGCGTGCGTCGCGTGTCGGCGTCAGCGTCCGGAGCCAGGCCCCGATCCACCAGCGCCGCCACACGACTGCCGAGGGTCGACAGCGCTGAGGCTGACGGCAGGCGGGAAAACTCAAGATGGTACAGAACTTTACTTAGCGCATACGACGAGGCCGCAAAAGCGCGGCCGAAGGCAGAAAGCGGCAGGTGCGCCACTCGCTGCAGGACGGCGTAGACAGGAGCGAAGTCGACGACAGGTAACGTTGAGGGCGGGGCGCCCCAAAACAGGACGCCCAGCGTGCGGGCTGAGGACACGGTGCGGAGGGCAGGAGCCGGCGCCGCCGCCGCTGCGACCACAAGGGTCACCGCGGCAGCAGCGCCAGCGTGCGGGGTATCTGCGGCCGTGGCGGGAGCGGACGCACCCGCCAGGGCCACAGAGGAGGCCGCCGCCCCGAGGGGCGGCGGAGAGGTGGTGGGCGCCGCCGAGACCGGCGGCGCCGGGGCAGGAGCCCCGCTGGCCGCGGTCCCGGCCTCGGAGCTGGCAACACGCTCCAGGACAGGGGCAGCAGCAGCAGGGCCGAGCGGCATAAGCTCTGTTTTGTCAACGTTTAGGCGCTGACCCGAGGCCTGCCGGAAGACCTCCATGGCTTGCAGGAATGCAGGAGCGCAGTGGGGGCCGTCCAGCAGGGGGGTGCAGTCGTCAGCGTACTGGGAGGCCAGCACCGGCACCCCAGCCGCCACCAACCCAACCCGACACCGCCGCAGCCAGCAGGACAGAGCCTGAGCCACGGCGAGGTAGAGGAGAGGGGCGAGGGGGCACCCCTGCCGAACGCCAGCCGAGATGGAGACCGGGTTGGACAGGTGGCCGTTGACAAGGGCTGAGGCGCGGGTGCCCGTGTGCAGGCAGCGGACCCAGGCTAGGAAGCCCGATCCGACGCCCAGCGCCTCCAGGCAGTCAAAGAGGAAAGAGCGATCAACAGTGTCATAGGCCTTCTAGAAATCGAGGAAGACGGCGGCCCCCGCCTGCCCTGCCGACCGCAGCAACTCCGGCAACAGCTGCAAGAGCAGCACGTTGTCGGCGATGCGGCGGCCAGCAAGGAAGGCAGTTTGCTCAGGGCCAATGGCGAGGGCGAAGACGGGTCGAAGACGAAGCATGAGGACACGGGCGAGGGTGCGGTAGTCGGTGTCGAGGAGGGTGATTGGGCGGTAGTTGGAGGGAAGCGTGCGGTCGCCCGCCTTGTAGAACGAGGAGATGACGCCATCAAGAAAGCCAGCTGGCGCCGCCTGCTGAGTCCCCACCGCAGTGAAGACTCGAGCTAACAGGGGCGCAAACTGTGTGGAGAATTCCTTGTAGAGCTCGGTTGGGATGCCGTCGGCCCCCGCCGCCTTGCCAGGCGGTGAGGCCGCCAGCGCCTTGCGAACTTCCTCAGCGGTAACCGTAGGCTGGCCCAAGGCCTCGACCGCCGACGCTGGGCAGCGCGACCCCAGCTCCCGTAGCGCCGTCAGCACCGCATGGCGGGCCGACGGCGCTGCAGGGCCAGGCGTGCACACGCTAGCCCAGAAGTCGGCGGCCACCTGCGGAACCGCCGTGGGCGAGGTGACCAACGTGCCGTTAGGTCGCCGCAGCGCCAGGATCGGGCACCGCGGCGTGGGAGGCCGAACGAGGGAGGTGACAGCGGGGCACGGCCGTTCGCCTGAGCGTAGCCATGCCCGCCGCGCAGCGCCAGCAGGGCGCGCCGCCGCCCGGAGCGCTGCCGCAGCGCGCGCAGAGCGGGCAACCACGGCATCTCGGGCGGCGGTTTGGTCGCCCGCCGCTGCCGCTGCCAGCGCCGAGTCAAAGGCGGCTTGCGCCGCCTCCTCGTCGGCGCCGGCTGCGACGCGGCGGACATAGGCCTCACGATTCAGCCGCCCCGCATGGGCGGCTAGCCTGCGCTTGAAGCCCGGCCACCACTCAAGGAGCTCGCGGTCACCCGCGGGCGCCTCAGCGATAGCAGCCTCAAGCCAGGCAGACAAGGAGTCGCGCAAGTCAGCAAAGTCGCAGAACGAAACACGCACACGACGGAGGCCCGGCCCCAGGCGCGAGTCCGCAACTGGGGCAAGGCCTGCTAGGACAAGACGATGATCGGAGACTGCGGCCTCCCGAATGGCTGCCTCACGCAGGGCCGGTGCCAGGCCCGGCGAGAGGAGGACCCGGTCAACACGGGACCCACCATTGGGCGCCACATAGCTGAAGCTGCGTAGCTGCGGATGAAGGTGACGGAAGGAGTCAACCAGGCCCGGGCACGCAGCTGCGAACTGCCGGGCAGTTGGGGGGTCGCTAGAGCGACCTGCCCCAGCGACGGAGTCGAGCTGCACGTCCGGAACCCAGTTGAAGTCGGCGGCGAGCACCAGCGGCGGGCGGCCGGCGGCGCAAAGAGGGGCCAGGCGTGACGCCGCAAACTCCCGCTGGCCCGCAGGGTCGCAGGCCGGAAGGTATGCAGACGCCACCACAAAGGAGTGGCCACCCCAGCAGAGGGGCAGTGTAAGGAGGCGTCCGTCAGGCGAGGCGGCCGGGGCTGCCTGTCCCGACGGATAGGTGACGAGCTGCCGCTCTAGAAGCGCCGTACGCACGAGGATAGCCACCCCCCCTGACGGCCGGCCGCTATCAAGGGTGACCGCGGCGCTCCAGAACGGCGTCCAACCTCGGAGGCGCAGAGCCGCCGAGGCTGTACGCAGCTTCAGGGCAGCTGCGTTCTCCTCCCCCGCCAGGACATGGGTCTCCTGCAGGCAGACCACGTCCAAGCGGTTGCGCTCCCAGCACTTGAGCAGCGCTGGCACACGTGCATCAGCCCCATGACCCGAGCGAGTCACAAGGCCGCGCACGTTGTGGGAGCCAACCCGCAGCAGAGCTGACTCCGAGCGCCGTGCCCCACGGCCGGCTATGAGGTGACCATAGCGGCGCCGTCGGGCGCCATCGTGGAGCCGCCCTCACCGCCGGCCATGTCCACGTCAAGCGTCTGCGGGAGCTGCAGCGTCTCGCGCCCCGCCGGGGGAGCGCACTGGCGCTTGGGGTCGCGCCCGGCAGGAGGGGATTTGCTGCGCGCCGCCGAGGGCCGGTCGAGGCCCGGCGCCAGGGGCTGGCCCGCCGCCTGGCGAGCCGCCACCTTGTCCATGGTGGCCTGCACCCGGGGCGGAAGCGCCGTGCTGCTCCTGCCCCGGGACATGCTGCGGGTGCGAACACCCCCGCCGCCCCCGGCCGCATCATCGCCGCCACGCCGCTGCTGTGCCGCTCCGTTGCCGCCGCCGCTGCCGCCGCCGCCGTTGCCACCGCCGCCGCTGTTGCCACCGCCGCCGCCGCCGCCCTTGCCGCCGCCGCCGCCCCCGCCCTTGCTGCCGCCGCCGCCCCCACCCTGGCTGCCGCCGCCGCCCCCGCCCGTGCTGCCGCCGCCGTTCCCCCCGCTGCCGCCACCGCCTCCGCCGCCCCCGCCCCCGCTGCCACGGCCGCCGCTGCTGCCTCCCCCGGAGGGGCCGGCAGCGGCCTGCGCGCGGTACCGGTCGATGTCGAAGAGTTCGAAGACGACGTCGCCGTGGCCCTTCATGACCACCGTGAACGAGGGCTCCTCGGACGGTAGCTGAGCCCCCTCTGGCACCGGCACGATCAGCCGGTCGGTAAACGGCATGGGTGCACTGCCGCCGTGCAGGCACCACACCTCGAGCGCGCCCAGCTCCACCCCCCCCAGGCAGGCCCCCAGGAGGTCCCGGGCCACGTCCAGCTCGAGGCCCAGGCCCGGCGGGAGGCTGGTAGCCAGGAAGTGGCGCGGGCGAGCCCGGACGTAGGACCCCTCGTTGGAGTCCCAGCGGCCGACCCAGCGAAGCTTCGCGACTCCACCGGGCAGGGCCGCGGACTCCAGGCCGCTCCGGTCGTCCAGCTGGTCAGCCAACCAGCCAAACAAGTTACTGGGGACCGTAATGTCCACCTGAGCAGTGGCGCCCCCTGGCACAGAGCGCAGGAGGCATCCCTTCGCGAAGCCGATGCGAAGCGAGGGGTTCGCCGAGTCCGCGCCGCCCGCCGCGGGCAGCGCGGACTTCAGCTGCTGGAAAAAAGACTCCTGAATCGCGCGGCGAGAGCGCGAGAGCGTGGCCGGCGATCGGCGAGGGAAATGCGCTGTGAACGTCGCCGTCCGCACGCGCTGGCCATCCAGGAACGACTTAACTGATGCTGGCATATCAACCGTAAGCCCTGAGCGCGCCGGAGCGGCGCGCGCAGCGGTCGCGTAATACGCCATGCCTAGAGCATCAGTCGGCAGCGCATAGCTATGGTGCTATGGTGCTATGGTGCTATGCCGCTGTTTAGCCGTAGCTGTCCGGAGATGGCGGTTGATTGTTGGCGGGGTGCGAGCCGGCGTGCCGTGGACCCGTGGTGCGGGCCAGAGGGTTGAGGGGGGTGTCCGCTTGAACATTGGATTCCCTGGGGGGAGGAGTCCAGGGGGGCTCAGGCCTATTCCTGCCTTCGGGCAGCCACCCTTGTCAAGTTGCGTTGCCGAGCTCTGGAGGGGTAATGCTGGACATGTCCGACATGGCGGGAGCGTGCCGAGGTGCCGAGTCCGACCAGAACAGTGGCGAATTCGGTTCAGCTCGTGAGACAAGTGGATGCACGCATACTGTCGCGTGCCGCGTGGGGTACCGATCGGTCGGGATCGTCGGGCCAGGTACCGACCCGCGACCTCCAGGCTCGGCAGACGGCGACTTCTTCCCAGAGCGCACGTTGCAGCCTCTTTGACGAATATCTGACACCATTGCACAACTCCGTCCACACTCCCTGCGACGGGGCTACAGTCCACTCTTAGCTCCACTCCACACTCCACTCCAGCAAGGCGCCCGCCAAGCTTTGCCGCGTCGCCCACGCCGGTTCGCCTCCGGGTTGCAAAGCCTACAAACTGGCGCTACTTGCTAACCAATCATGAGGGCTGTGATTGCTGTGGTCCTCGCGGCCACGGCGCTGCTCATGTGAGTGCAGTCTTGGAGTCTCTGCGGAACGGCCTCCCGGAGCAGTTTTGCATCTCATTCATACAATTTGCCAATAGCGTAGCGCATGAGCAGCGACGGGAAGCATTTCGGTGCATTTCCTCTCGTCGCCTTGCCGGAGCCGGCAAGGCTCGCCGGCACCCAAAGAGTCTGCATTGCAAGTGGCATTGTTCATGCATGTGCGTGGCCTTAGTGCAGCTGGACAGCCTGCCGAAACCCGTTGGCACCCCGAGCTCCCGCCACTTCCTTCCCGCCCGCTCCCCACCCGTGCGGTCTCGCCCAACCAGAGCCGCCCCAGGCGAGACCGACGCAAGGGTGGCAGCCCTGTCAAAACCCGGCTGCAGTCACCTGTGCATCAAGTTGACGGCGTCTGCGGGCTCACATGAGCCGGACCCGGGGTCATCCTGCGCTGGCCTCGCCGCGTTTAGGGAGGATTTCGCACCAGACCTGCAGACAGCCATGAGCTACATATTGGACGATTGGAATCTGCCGCAAGCAATAAAACCGGACGTGTGGGAGGTGACGGAGTGCAGCTTGCGCAAGTCTCAGCATCCCACCGACCCCGCAAAGCACGTCTACACGACTGAGGTGGAGGTAAGCAAGCAGACCGTGGGTTTTGAAACGCTAAGCTTGAAGGGCCTCAAGCGGTCCAGAGAGCCACCAGATGCGCGCTAACCCTTCTGAAACCAACCGCACGCCCTGATCCACACTTGGCCCATTCGTCCCCACGCAGTTTTGCGGGCCTGTGGAGGAAGACGTGGGCCCCCTAGTCGCCAGAGCCCTAGCATCATACGGCGATTGGCAAGACTACAATCTAGACATTCATGCCAAGAGGTTATCTGGCTTCCAGATGATGCCTCTTCCGGACTGCCTTGCCTGGACCTTAGAGGCCCGTGGCACAAACCTCAGCCCCGCCTGCGCCGCTCGCGTGGATAGCCCCTGCTTCAGCGGCGCACAGCAGGACCTGCGATCGTCATCGTTGTCACTTGAAGCATTTGAGGGGTCTCAGCCAGCTTGTGATCGGGTTTGTTTCGAGTGGGCAGCGGCGCAGCAGGACGGGCAGCAGTCCGCGTTGGTCAACGCGGATGCCTCGAGCAACTGCAGCCCAGCGCTGAATATCCTGACGGGGTCGTTCGGTGTGTCGTTGCAGAGGTGAGGTGGAGGCACCTGGGAATAGGAAGCAAGGCTTTGTCGGGAGCGTGTGTGAAGGGCTTCCTATCCAACTTGGCCCCTTGAGGTCCAGACCCAATGCATCATACACCACAGCGTCCCCCCACCGCCCCTCCCCCTTCCCCCGCTTCCACACCACCCCCAGCATCCTCCAAGCCCAGGTCGCTGCCAAGCAGCTGGATCAGCGCGTGGTGGACGCCTTCGCAGCCGACATGGACTCCTTCAAGCTGGAGCGCTGCGAGGCGGGCACCTCGGCGGACGGCAAGTTCCACCACGTGCTCATCACGGTGGGTCTGCTCTGATGGCAGTCTGCATTCCGTGTGCACGGGGTGGTGTGTGTGTGTGTGGGGGGGGTTAGACCGCAAGGCGTCAGCCAGAGCGGCGCGGCTCCTGCTGATGGGGAGGCATGTCAGGGCCGCAAATGAAGCACCCGCCCGGGGGCGCAGCATGGGGGTTCAGCAGGGCTACGCAAGGGGAAAGCGGCTTAGGTAGGCAGGCTTGCAGAGCACTCCTGAGCAAGAGGCCGAGCAACGTTCGAGGCCGGGTCGCTTGCCTTGCCTTCAGCTGCGCTTCTGAGGGAGGCCCGAGCGCTTCGTGCCGGGTAAAGACGTCCCGGGCAGCAGCGCGCGCCGTGTGCCTTTCCTCAACACCTTCCCTTCTCCCGCTTACACCCGCCTTGCACCGCGCAGATGTGCGGCCGCCTCTCGGCCCGTGGCGAGGCTGAGGCCCTGTCACCGGCTCTGCAGTACAACGACGGTACGCTGGCCACGTGGCAGGCGGCCGCCCTCGCCATGACCGGCTTTACGGCCAGCTCCAGCTCCGCGACCTGCAGCAATCTGGCCTTCGAGGCCGCTTTCTCGAGCGATTACAGTCGGGATAAGGACGGCTGCGCAGGGCTGCGGACCGCATGGAGCGCCAACAGCTGCCCAACCGACGTGTTGCGCCTAGGGATAGATGACCAGGAGATATCGAGATAAGGTCTAGATAAGGCCTGACTTCAACTGCCAGCGAGATGCGGCTACCGGGATTGCCTTATGGAGGCGGCGTGGCACGTTTGCGCCCACCATCGTGGGGGGACGGACAGAGAGGGTACAGCTAGTGCTTTGGTCAGTCTTCTGGCATCCGCCTGGGCTTGACCTAGGTAATACATTGTTCTGTAGCTGAGGTATACATGTTGGATAGGGCTCGTAGTCAGGCTCTGTGACTGCTGCAGGTTTGCTGGCTATGGCCTGACAGGGCTGGCCTCGGGCCCCAGTGCTGGGCCCCAATGGTCCTCGTGCTGGGGCCAAAGTGAGTGTTCGGGTGCCATCGCGCCCAAGCGGGAGTATCCTAACGAGGCTGGTGGCAGCCCCCGCCGTTGCGGGTTCGACGTAGTTACTTGGCCAGTGAGCTGTCTTGGGCCCTTGAGGGTTGCCAAGCTTGCCAAGGTTGCTTGCTTGCCGTGCTTGGTAGTTTGCTGATAGGGGTTGGCCGGTTGGGTACAGTCCGTGGACGCGGGAGCGGTGGCGCGCCGTGGCTGCGCGCCTTCAGTTGCGTGGAGGCACCAGGAGAACTGTGGCAGCCCTGATACCGTAATCTCCCAAGCAGGATGACGTTGGCGTGTTCGGAGCTGCGGAGCTGTGATTCATTGTTTGGTGCGTGGCACTTGGCGAGGTAGTTCTTGCGTGTCACCATTTTGAGACTGCGCGGATGCGCTGACGACAGGTGCGTTGGGTCGTCGTCTCTGGCCTCTCTGAGAAAGGGATCTGGGTGAGAGGAAGACCTCTGGGAGCCCAAGGGCCAAGTTAGCGCGAGGGGCTGAATGGTTGCAATAGTTTCCGCGATGCATGGGCAGCGTGCTAGCTGCCCATG
Organism: Edaphochlamys debaryana; assembly: GCA_016858145.1. Lineage (NCBI taxonomy): Eukaryota > Viridiplantae > Chlorophyta > Chlorophyceae > Chlamydomonadales > Edaphochlamys > Edaphochlamys debaryana. Next base: position 159,609 of record JAEHOE010000078.1, read on the forward strand.
CAATTGTTGTGGCCTGGGGGCGGGGCGCTACGGGGATTCGACCAGGAATCAGGAAGGTGCGACGAGGTGCCTCAGGGAGATGGAGACAAAGGTGCAGGCCGTTCTCGAGTCCAATATTCGCGGGGGCTGTGCTGTGTCGCCTGTGTTGCGCACAAACTTGGGGCGGGGTGAGGGTTTCACGGCTGTGAAATTCCGCAGGGGAGTCGCTGCGCGGGCCGTTGTGGCAGAGGTGGACGTTGGGAGATCGTCACCTCCCTGGAACGTCCCACTGCAGCCCCAGGGCAAGGTTCGCGCATACAAATGGAGCTTTCACACACAGTGCAGGGCAGGGCTGTTATGGCCTTGCAAGTGGTCATCGTGCCGCCATGGACCGGTGGACGCCGTCGATGCAGGAACCTGCGCCCCCCCCCCCTCCCCTTCACCAACCGCGTGCGCGCTTTTGGCGCACGTTATCGTGTCCCTCAACATACGGGCACGCATGAAGCAAGATGCGCTCGGTCTAGTGTCACAACCGTCGGTGCATGTCACACAAGCAGTGCGGCGGGAATGTTCCTTTAGCAGGACCTGCTGGCCGACACCCTGGGTCACCCCACCCACCTATGATAGCGAGAGCCCCAGCCCTGTGCGCGGCGCTCGCCGACCGCTGCCTGGCGATAATTTGTTTGGCACGAACCCATCCACCGCTTCGGGCCTTCCGCCGGTCCCATTCAGGCTTCCTTTCAAAGCCATGCATACCCATACCAGTGTAAGTTAGCCTGGCATGCAGGGGGCTCGCGCCAACACATCCTCGCGGTACTTGGCGGCCGCCAAGTAAATTGGGGGCCGGGGTCTGTTCATAAAATGGGCGAGGATTGAGGAAATGCAATATTCAAAGAGGAAATTCACGGGCAGGAAGGTGGGTGTGTGTGCGAGCGACCAGGTTCGGTGTCGGCCCTGGCCGAAAAGGCCGAGTTTCTCCCGCCGCGAAACCCACGCAGGACGAAACGGGCGACTTCGTTCCCGGAGGCGCATCTTACTGTTACATGTAGACTTATAGGCAAGTCTAAGTTTGATTGGAAACATATACTCACAACTCCGCGTGCGTGCGCAGCCGCCTAGTCCACCTGGATGGCTGGCGTGCCCACCTCTCTGGCCGTCTGAGCACCTAGGTAGCGAAAGATCAAGTTTCAAGCATGAAGACAGTCGTCGTTGTGGTTCTCGCGGCCGCGGCGCTCGCCGTCGTGTGAGTTCGGTCTTCATTCGTTCATGCCCCGCCTTGTCCATCCTCGAGGAGCAATAGTTTCGTGCCGCGAGCACTGCCTGTGGGCGTACAGCTGTGTTAGACGGTACCATAGGCGGGTGTACCTAAGGGTGCTTGAAAGTGCGCACGCGACCCATCGCGCGAGCGAGACGCACGGAGCGAACCACCGCCACTGATGGGACAGAAGTACACGAGCATTCTCTGTAGAGTGCTGATGAGGCGTGTGGCCCGTACCCGACGTCAACACCGGCCCCCGCTGCCCCCGACCCCGACCCCGTCGCCCCGCCCGGCCCCCTTGCCCCGACCCCACAGGGGCGCCCAGAGCGGTTGTTCAAGGCAGTGCATCCGCTTCACGCTGACCACGCCGGCTGTGCCGGCAGAGGTCGCCAATGACTGCGACCAGGCGCTGGCCTTGAACCAGACCGACTACTTCCGGCGGACGTTCTTTCCGGACCTAGCCAGGGTCATGGGGCCTTCGGTCATCAGCTGGAGCAACAGCTTCACAGCGGCAAGGTGCGCTCGTGCGTAGCAGTTGGGCAGCCTTGTGAGTTGCGGGAATAATAGAATGTGCATTACTCAAAGGACGTGCACTGCTTTCCTACCGGCGTCTCCTGCCGGAAGGTCCGACACAGCAGCTCCGCGAGCAGGCGCGAGCCAACTGAATAAGCAGCTCATGTCCTCTCGCAGGCGTTGGGATATGGAGGAGTGCTCATGGATGCCGGTGGCACTGGGCGGCGGCCGGCCAACCGTGTACGAGACTCTGATGCTGGTGCGTTGCTTGCGGACTGCTGCCTAGGTTGCACTGCTCCCATGCCTGCCCTGCCCGGCCGCCCATCCAGCAGTATCCCCTCTGCTTCGCTTCGTTGATGTCTTCTACCCCCTCTGCAAGCTCCCTGGGCCCGGCCACCCCCTCCCACCCCCTCCCACGCCCTCCCACCCCCTCCCACCCCCTCCTATCCCCGCAGTTCTGTGGCGAAGTGATTCAGAGCGCCCTCGGACCAGCCATCGCCAAAGCCCTCGACTATGGGACCTGGTCCGGCAGTGTTCCCCTCAAGGAGCACGCAAGCAACATCACCGGTTACGCGCTTGTCGACGGCAACGGCAAGAGGTAGGGCCTTACACTCCATCCAGTAGGAGAGTGGATCCCTGCCTAGTATGACATTGGGGCTTCCACTGACGCAGGCCATAGGGCATGCATGCGTGCCTCAGCTCAACAGGCGGGTGGTGGCAGATCCCCTAGAGTCCGCGTTTGGGCCTCCACTCCCACTTCCCCCTCCCCCCCCCCCTTGCAACTGCGGCAGGTTGTGCGTCAGCTCCAAGATTGAGGCCTTTGATCCAGACAGCGCCAACCCGCAGTGTCGGGCCAGCACGGACAGCGTGTGCCAGAACTACTTCTCGCCACCCCCCTCGCTCAACCCGCCGCCAAGGATTGCACCGCCGCCATTGTGCGTACCGTACGGCAGGCCGAGTTATTGCAAGCGGGCGTGGGGGCTGTGGCTGGAAGCGCGCATGGGGGTTTCGGGGATGGGCGGCCAATCCGTTCAATCGCTTCCGCTGCCGTTCGTACCTGTCTCTCTGCGTTACCCGCACACGCGCACAGCTTGACATAACCCCCCACTCCCTGCCCCATCATCCGCACAGGCGCGCTCCTCCCCCTCAGATATTGACCTGCTCAACGCAATGCGTCCGCTTTGATACCAACATGTCGTACAGCAAGCAGCCGGTGGGCCCTGTCGACGCCGACAAGTATTGGTCGACGTGCCTGGACGTCGAGAACGCGACTTGTTGTGCAAACCTGACGGCCTACTTCATTAAGACCTTTCTTCCCGAGGTGGCAAGCGTGATGCGGCAGCAAGGCGCATCTAACGCGACGATCGGGGCATTCGTACGGCAGCCGTGGCGCCTGAACGACTGCTCGTACAGCCTGTTGAATCGCGCGGTTATGCTGTACGCTTCGACCTTCGAGGTGAGGTGCTGCCGCTTCGCCGGGTGAGACGCGGTGCGTGTTTGGCAAGAGTCGAACCCCCCCGTCATGCGGGTGCCACAACTACCGGTATCAGACGCCCCTTTCCCTCTTCTCGCCCTCCTTCGATTCCGCCCCCACAGATGTGCACCTGGTACACCGGCAACCAATACCAGGTCGTGGCACCCGCCCTCCTCCGGGCACTGTCGTACCGCACGTGGCGGGGCGCCACCTCCCTAGACCAACACGCCCGGGTGCTCACGGGCCAGAACGACACGTCGGCAGATGTGTGCCCCCACGCAGCCCTGAGCGTGTACGGCTTTGGAGAGGGCTCTGGTCAGCTCGTGCCCGCTTGCGGCACGGGCTGGACCGGTCACTGCGAGCCGCTTCCGCCCATGCCGCCTTCGCCACCCTCGCCCCGCGCCCAGCCCTCCCCACCCGCGCCCCGAGCCCAGCCCTTCCCACCCGCGCCCCGCGCCCAGCCCTCCCCACCCGCGCCTCTGCCCCGGCGCTCCCCACCCTCGCCCCGCGCCCAGCCCTCCCCACCCGCGCCTCTGCCCCGGCGCTCCCCACCCTCGCCTCAGCCCCGGCGCTCCCCACCCTCGCCCCGGCCGCCCCCCCGCTCCCCACCCTCGCCCCGGCCGCCCCCACGGGCCCCACCTCCGCTCAGCCCGTCGACTCCCACTCCCCCGTCACCCCTCCCACCCACTCCGCCTGTAACCCCGCCGCCGACCAGTCGCGTGAAGCAGCCCCCGCCCGCGTTTGAGTGCGAGTACCAGTGTATCAAGTTTACTGCATCTCAGGCTGCTGGCTCGAAGCCGAATCTTGGAGCGGGTTGCTCCAAGGTCTTAGCTTCGTTCAAGAACAACTTTGTGCCCGACCTCCAGTACTCTATTCAGTGGTGGTTCACAGCAGCCGCTGGTGAGGAAGACGACCCGCCCGTTCCAGATGCCATTGACCCGGACGAGTGGACGGTCACCCAGTGTGACAGCCGCGCGGAGCCACATGACCAGGATCCCGACCTCATTGTGTACACCAGTACGGTTGAGGTAAGCAAGCATTGAACCTTGCCGCCGCCCCGCAGACCTCTGTGCTGCACCATGCCCCCGCCCGCGTACCTTGCCCTGGGCTTGCCCGGCGGCGGGCCGCCGTCAAATGAGGCTCGCCAGCAAATCTTCGAACACGTACTCCACTGCCTGCTTCAGATGCAGCCTGCTGACCTCAGTTCGTGGCCCTCACGTTGTGCGTGACCCATCCCCGCAGTTCTGCGGCCCCGTCCTCAGTGGCTTGACAGCCGAAATTGCCGGTTCTCTGCAGCCGGACTACTACGAGACCGGCCCTTCCTGGCGAGGCCTGGATGAAATCGCCTACCACGCGTCTGTACTGACTGGCTTCCCGTACCTGCCTTCGGGTGAATGCACGATCTGGACCGCATCTGTCCGCGGCACGGAGGGCAGCCCCTTTTGCGCCGCGACCTTGGGGGACATTACTTGCGAATTCATGGTGGCTCCGCCACCGCCGGCGGCGCTAGCGGCACCCTCGTTTGAGTGCGAGTACCAGTGCATCAAGTTCACTGCATCTCAGCCTGTCTCGGGACCAAACCTTGGAACGGATTGCTCAACGGTCTACTCACGGTTCAGGAATGAGTTCATGCCTGAACTCCAAGCCGCTATCAGGGATTGGCACAAGGACGATGGAACCGCAGAGCCTCCCAATGTCATCAACCCGGACAATTGGAAGGTGACCCGGTGCGAAAGCCGTTCGGCGCCGCATCCCAACGATCCGGGCCTGACCATTTACACGAGTACGGTCGAGGTAAGCAATCAGGCATGCACCCCTGTCCGCTTCCTTGTACCCCTGATGAGGAGCGCGCTGCTCCACAATGCCCCACGAGTCCATCCGCTCCCCCGCCCGCTGGTCCCACTGTCCTACCGCGGGGACTGACGCACCCCTCCCCCGGTTGCTGGTGCTACCCCCTGACACAGTACTGCGGCAACTACTACGGAGTGCCCGCCGCCTTTGTTGATTTCCCTGGCTGGCTGGACGTCGAAACTTACGCTCATTACCTGACAGGCTTCGGGAGTGGTGATGAAGAGTGCAGTAACTGGGGAGTGGACATCCGTAGCACGAACGACAACCCCAAGTGCGCCGCCTCAGATGCGCGCACCTGCGACGTCACCTGGGTCCCGCCGCCGCCGGAAGCGCCCGACTGTCGGCGAGCCTGCTTCAAGTGGGGTGTGGCTCAGGACAGGTCCAAGTCCGTGTTTCTCAAAGCGGATGGCTCCCTGGACTGCAGCCCTGCTGTCAGAGACTTCAAGTGGACGTTTGGGTACTCGGTGCAGAGGTGAGGCGGAAGGGGACACGGGGACGAGGCTACGGGTGAGGGGGACATGATCGAGGGGGCACCGGTTGCTAGGTAAGGGCTCCCGACGGGCCAGGACCTCGTCTGTTACGAGACCCCGCCGCAGGCTTCTGGAGGGGTCCAGAGGGGGCCTGAGGAGGCGAAACGCCGCCGGGGTTTTGTCATAGAGCCACGCGCAAGCTTTCGCGCTACACCCGGCCCGCTGCGTCCCAAGCTATGTTTTGTGCATTCCTACATACGACGCTCAGAGCACCCCCTAAGCCTCTCCTTGCTTCATCTCAGCCCCCCGCACCAAATCTCCCCTCACGGAATCTCCCCTCGCCCTTCCCGCTCCTGCCCTCACCACCCCCAGCATCCTCCAAGCCCAGGTCGCTGCCAAGCAGCTGGATCAGCGCGTGGTGGACGCCTTCGCAGCCGACATGGACTCCTTCAAGCTGGAGCGCTGCGAGGCGGGCACCTCGGCGGACGGCAAGTTTCACCACCTCAAGATTGCGGTGAGTCGTGTTATGGACTGCGGTGGGACGACTGAATGCGGTACTCGGTGCGTTTGTAGATAGTTTCAATATGTGGGCTTGATTGCAAGACCAAGCTGTAAAGACTCGTGGATTGATTGGACCTGCCTGCTTAAGAGACGAAGCCAGATACGCGCCAGCCAAGCTTGCTTGGGTGTGTTTCATGTAGTCGGCGGCACCTGGGCGGTATCAATCCCAAGTACGGCTCTGCTGCCAACTCGCCCTCTCGCCCCCCACGACCACCACTCTCCTCAACCATAGCACTCCCCACCCCCGGCACACGTAGGTCTGCGGCGAGCTGTCAGCCTACGGCGTCGACTCCGCTCTGTCCAAGTACCTCCGCACCGAAGCCAAGACGTCCGGGATCTGGCAGGGCGCCGCCCTCTCCATGACCGGATTCCAGTGGATTGGCCCTCCGACCTGCAGGGACTTCTCATTCGAGGCGTGGTTCTTCGATGACTCGGAGTCCGAGTCAGAGGAATACGTCGACTGCACAACCCTCCGCACGGGTTGGGATGCAGTTAGCTGTCCTTCGGATGCGTCGTTCCTTCGGATGGACAGATGGGACATCGGAGTGCCCGACGACTACTGGGAGCCAAGCGGGGACGGGGACGCCTAGTAGGCCCGCCCCTGCCTCCCCCGCCCCTCCCCCGCCCGCCGAGGACGATCATGACGACAAGGATTGGGATGGGTCGAGTAAACCCTTGCATGGATTGCAAGGACTTGATGGGCGCTCCCCCATGCTCTGGAGCCTTCTCCTGGCTCTTGATTGGGTTGCATTGAGGGCGGCTCAGGCTGGCGGCCATCCCATCCGGCATGGCCATCCTTGCGCATGCGCGCCCGGCTGGGGACGATTGTGCAGTGATGTAGCAGTGATTGTGTAGATGGATGATGAGCGCAGGCAGGGCAGTTGAGGCCAGATGAAAGGCCGCACGATCCATCCGTTATATATAGTAGTCATCGCATTATCGTGCGCATGGTTGAGTTGCGCCACAGGCGTAGTGCTTTGGGGCCCAGCCCCAAGGGGCCCAGTGCTGAAGACCTGCAATATTGAGTGCTGACGGGATCTTCGCCGCTGGACGGAGCCTACCCCAAGAGGATCCTGTAACGCGCAAGGCATTGCCCTCCCCGTGCTGTGGTGCTGATAGATGAGCACATGAGCTCTTCACTCGGCATGACCCCTCACATTGATTGATTCAGTGGAGTCTGCGGTGCAAGGATGGTTCTGAGCGCGAGTGCAAGGCCCTCCCGAAGCGCGGAGCTTTCATTCGTACTCGGCCCCAGGTTCGTAACTCAGGCATCAAGATGGCGCATGACCCCTGGCCCACAGCACATGGGGGATGCGGTCAGCTGACGTCGACTAGCGAAGAGCGGTGTTATGGGCGTGGGCGTGGGTCGCGGACTGCGCCGTGGGCACCCTACCTTGCCAGGGGATGCGGAGGGTGCGCAGGGGGATGGGATAACCCCGAGGGATACCCCCGGGGCGGCGGTGCGGGCAAGCTTCTGGGGCACAGCCGGAGCCGCACAGCACTTGTAAGACTTTCCTGGGGCTTCCCCTCACCCAAATTCCCCGGCTAATGGGGCCGGGGCCCGTGAGTAAGGGCCGAACAGCAGGCTGGCCTGAAGGCTGGCCTGGGCTGGCCTTGACACGGGCGTCCTCAGACGCCCATCAGTGTCGTGTGATTAAGGCTGCTTGCTGTGTCGTCGATCCTTGGGGTTGCATATTGGAACTTACCTGGGGCTTTTCCTCCCTCAGGATCCATGGTCATAAGGCTGACGGGGCCGGGGGCCGAAGGGGGCTATGGGCCGAACAGCGGGGTGGCACGCCCTCGGGAGACTGACCCGCGGTTCGCGCGTGCCGGCCAGCGCAAATAACTTCGCTCCCCGACAGCACTAGCTTTGCCGTGTCCGTTTCTAGTAAATCAGGAGAAGCGGAGCGGCAGGAGGGCAATACGTGCGATGAATGCATGCAGCTGGGTCGCTGTGCAGGCACGTTCCAATGCCTCACCCTGCCACCGCAAGCTGTAACACATCGCACTGCTAAGCGAATGCTTAAACTGTAGCGCGCCACGCATATCGGCTACCATCACAGCGAGCAGGCTGGCGTGCTGCCTGACACGGCCAAACAACAATGCTTCGACAAGTGCGAGCACATGTACAAGGCCTACGACTGCATGATACGCTCTCCAATAGCCCCCTGACCATCGTGTACCAGTGCATCGGCAACGTTAAGGCTGCGCAGCTAGAGGACTCTCTACGAGCGGAGGTGTCGGGATCCCCCGATGGACTCAGCGCGATGCCCGTGAGCTTCCGCGTGAAGAACAGCCTCGCGGGGGCGACCGGCCGCCCGGACGTGGCGGCCTTCCTGCAGGCGACCAACGTCGTCGTGGGATGGCACCTGTCCCCCGCCTCCACCGTCCCCACCGCCTCCACCTCCTCCCCCTCCACCTCCATCTCCTCCTCCTCGTCACTCGCTGTCCCCATCCGGCAAGAGGACCGCCTCGCCAAGCTGGTGGCCGACGCCGCGGCGTCCCGCGCACCAGCGCCCATTCGCCAGCCACCCCAACGCACGCTAGCAGCCCTCATCAAGGCTTCGCTAGACCTCTCCAGTAAGTTTCCCGTCGCTCCACTCGCGGGCTTCTTCCACGGCAAGCGGCTGAGCCTGTCGCACCTAGCGCGATGGGGCGAGCTGGACGATGCCACTGTGTACGCCGAGCTGGTTAGGCAGCTGGGCGCGGCACCCGCGGGGCTCGTCGCGCAGCTGTCCTTTGGAGACGGCGGCATCTCGGCACTGCTGGACGCGCAGTCGGGTCCGCTGCTGGCGGCGCTGGCGGCGAGGCAGGCGGAGTCCGGCGCCGCTGGGGGCGCGCCAGCGGCCGCCGGCGGGGCGGCGTGAGGCACGGCGGCAGGCAGGGGCACGCTGGCGGCGGCACGCTGCGGCCTGCCGTACCGCCGCAGCGGTGGGGCCGTGTCCTGCGCGAGGGCTGCCGGGGCGCAATCCGCAGGCGCGCCGGCGACTTGTAATGCTGCGTGAGGCGCGGGGCGGGAGCTCCGGACGCTGGCGTGGAGCGGAGGACGGGGCCTCGGGGGCAGTGGCGGCTGGCGGTAGCGCCCGCGAGGCGGGAGCGAGCGGCAGGGAGGAGGCGGAGGAGACGTGGTGGCGGCCAGCAGGGAAGCAGAGGTTGATCAGGCCTGGCCCCGTGGCGCCAGCGCAAGACTCCGCAACTAGTTGGGGCATGGGCAGGGGCACGGGCAGGGACACGGGGTAGGACAGGTGGGGAAGGAGGGGGCGAAAGTAGAAGGGGCGCAGGCACTGACCGGCGTGTTCACGGGCGATCTACCTTAATCTGGGAGCGGGGCGTGGGGGCTGCCAGCGACCGCTGTCTCAGGCGGAGGGATGCCAAGGGAGCGCCAGCACGGGCCCAGGCGGTGTCATGCTGTGTGCTGGCCCCTGCGGGTAGCCGCGGGTGGTGCTGTGAGGGGCAAGGGCTGCCAAGGCCTGCGGGGGCGGCCATGTGCTTTCGACGAGGTGACAGTGGCATGCTGCCCCTAGTAGCTGTGCTGGGGGACGGCCATGGGTGATGCCGCTGTGCACCTGCGGATGCATGCTAGGCCGGCGGTAGGCGTCAGGGCAAGGGCAAGGACATGTGCTGTCAGGGGGCTGACGTGTCGCGGGAGAATTGTGAGTGAGTGACGACGCCGATGTGGTTGTGTGGGCAAGGATGGTGCGATAGGCGCACCATTCGCTGGGCGACAGGAGCCCGGGATGGACAGAGGCGAACAGGGCGGCTCCGTTGGGGGACAAGGCTGCAGGTCCGTGCTTGCATGTGGCTCTTGATGGGGCCTGGTCTTGCTGGAGAGCGTGAAGCTGGGAGCTCAAGACCGCTAGTGGCTCGAGGGTCGGGGCTTGGCTGCATCGGTCCTTGGGTCTGTAAGAAGAGAGGCATGTGCGCTTGCACGTCCATTGCGGCTCAGAACTGCTGAGCATGGAGAAGGGCAAGCTTTTGCCTCGTGGCTGCGTGTGGGAAGCCCTGGCGGCAGGGCAGGGTAATGGTCCCTGGCAGTGCTGTGCTTCCGGCCGTCAAAGGTCGGAGTGGCCATGGGGAACTGCGGGTCTGCACCCAACGGTCTGGTCAGCCTCTACCGGGGGAATGAGCTGCGGCGCTTGACCGCACGCGGCGCCACACCTCATCTGTGCCTGAAATGTGCTGTGCTGTGTGCTGGTGTGAAGTGTGTCTTGATTCCGCTCCCCCCTGCCACCTTGCGCTCTCCAGTACCTTGCCGCGGCACACCAGCGCACGGGTTTCGTCGGCAGGCGCAGGGCGCCAGTGCGTGAAAGCCGGCCGGCAGAACACGAATAGAGGAAGCAAGAGTGCTCATCTGGTGGCATTCATTCTTTTCCCCGCTCGACACGCCGCTGTTTGACGCTCAGCGGAGGGTGGGCCTTCACGACATGTGGACGTCATCGATGGGGTGAGGCCTGGAGCCCATCTCCGGCCGCTGACCCAAGCTCTGCATGCCGGCGCCTTGCTCCTGTCACCCTTGTAGCAAGCGCGTGGGCGTCTTAGAGGCCGTGCAAGGCACGGCATACAACCGATGGATAGGGCGGCTCCGGCGGTGCCTTCGACCCGGCATCGACGAGCAGGGCGCTCCGTGCCAACGCTGACGCCGGGGCGTGCCGTCGCTCACGCAGTATGACAGCAGAGCTTAGTTATGAAAGAAACTCGCGGCCTCCTCGGCCTGCGCGTGGGGCACATGTCGTCAAACCCGTACCCGTAGGGCGGAAGTTGCCCGAGCACCAATCACGCGCGCCGCCCCGGTGTCGATTTACCATAGAGCCACAGACAAACATCTACTGATCATCATAGTCCACAAAGCCACACTTCTCGCCACAGCTATCTCTCTCAGGCGCTCAATCCTCTAGAGCACACAATCCCCGCCATCGCGAACCCGTCTCGTCAAGGCCGCCGGGCACTGGCGCATCCGCATGGCTGGAGAGAGCCCACTCTTTGACGTGGAGGCGAGTATCCGCGCACAAATTTGGCGAGAGGCGACCAGGCCCACAGGCCATGGTTAGGAACGCGAGCGCGTTCGAGCACCTGCTGCGCCGCCTGCGCCACAGGGGGTCCGACATCGCGAGGTCTTCAAAGGACATGTCACGCCCAATAGGGCTGAGACGCCGGAGGAGCTTGCGGAGCGACTGCGAGCCTTAGTCGCTTCGCCCTGCCCTTACACGCGAAAGGTGAGCCCACTTAGCCTGCAAAATGCGTTGACATATGCCAAGGCTGCGTTGCTGAAAGCTGCAAGGGCTGCGGCGGCGTTATCCGCATGCAGTAAACAGTTGCGACGACTAGTTTCGGCAGCAGCTCGACACACTGCTCTGCTCTGCTCTGCTCTGCTCTGCTCTGCTCTGCTCTGCTCTGCTCTGCTCTGCTCTGCTCTGCTCTGCTCTGCTCTGCTCTGCTCTGCTCTGCTCTGCTCTGCTCTGCTCTGCTCTGCTCTGCTCTGCTCTGCTCTGCTCTGCTCTGCTCTGCTCTGCTCTGCTCTGCTCTGCTCTGCTCTGCTCTGCTCTGCTCTGCTCTGCTCTGCTCTGCTCTGCTCTGCTCTGCTCTGCTCTGCTCTGCTCTGCTCTGCTCTGCTCTGCTCTGCTCTGCTCTGCTCTGCTCTGCTCTGCTCTGCTCTGCTCTGCTCTGCTCTGCTCTGCTCTGCTCTGCTCTGCTCTGCTCTGCTCTGCTCTGCTCTGCTCTGCTCTGCTCTGCTCTGCTCTGCTCTGCTCTGCTCTGCTCTGCTCTGCTCTGCTCTGTCCTCCAGATCTGTATTCACATCGAGCAGCTGCTCGCTGCGTCTGAGGCTGCGGGACGGCGTATCGACCTAGACTTCATCGCCACCGATATCGCGGCACAGGGCTACTTTGTCGTCAAGCGCACCGCGCTGCCACAGTACTTCAGGTGGGAAGGATGGATCAGCTGGGCGAGAGTGACAGACAAGCGACAGATGGTGGCTGTCGACCCCTGCCAGCGGGTCCGCGACCGCTGTTCACTGTGCGGCCGACAGATATGACAGCTAGGTACCCATACCAAAACGGTTACGACGTCTGCGTCCGACCTCGGGTGGCACAGTAAGCCTCATCAACTGCAACTCCTGCAGGTCGCTGCGCCACGAATTCCTGATTGTCAAGGCCAGCATGGACGCGGAGGAAGAGTACCTGGCGGAGCCGTTCTTGCGGGACCAGTTCCTGATCAACTACCCCACGGTGGGTCCAACACCACATGGGCGCCGTGCGTGCCCACCGCGACCGAGACTCCTTCGGGCCGCAATGCTCGCCGTGACTCACCCCACACGCACATGCCCCTTACCCCCGCACACATACCACAGCGCGACTATTCGTATGTCCTGAACCGACTGCCGCGCGTGTTCGTGGGGCCGCCCGAGGGCATGGTCCCCATTGTGGAGCTCATGTGCGAGCTGCTGGAGGAGTCGTTCTGGCTGGCTCGCCTGGCACTGCCGCCCTGGCGCACCGAGGTGAGCAAAGCCACGGCGCAGCGAAAGTCATCTGTGCGTGCCGGCGAAGGGTGCGGGTTGACGTGTGTACGTTGCGGTCAGAGAATGGCGTGACGTGAGGCGGGATGGATGGGTGTGTGGGGGGGTCGCCCTACACGAGGGCTGGACCCGCGCGGCGAAGCCACAGAGAGTCGAATTCCCTCACCCGTGACCCCCTCACTCTTGCTCCTAGCTATGACCTCTATCGTGCTGTCCCATGCAGCTCATGTGTCTGTCTGTCCCACGGCTTGCCCCACGGTGTGTCCCCAGGACGCCATGCTGTCCAAGTGGCTGCCCGAGGAGCGCCTCCTGCGCGACACGCACGTGCTGCCGCGCCCCGCGCAGCGACCGAGGCCGCAGCAGGTTAGCTTGCCTTCGTTGGAACCGGGGGCAGGTCCAGCAACGGCGGTTGAGTACGCTACCCTGGCGTCATGTGGTCATGTCCCGTGCATGCATGGCTACATGGAGTCACCTATGCGTCTGCCCCATGCTGCCCGCCGCCATAGCGCCCCACCTCCCCCGCCCCACCTCCCCCGCAGGCCGCCCGCGGTGCGGCCTTGCTCAGTCCCATGGCCCCGGCCCCACCGCCGCGACCGCCGCCGCCGGCGCCTACGGCAGAGCCCGCCCCCGCTTGCCGCCTCGACGAGGCCCCCTGCGCCCCAGCGGCGACCCCCGTGGTCAGCCAACCGACCGCACGCAGCACCGGCAGCCCGTTCGGCGCCAGCCCCTTCCGCGTATCTGGATCTGGATCTGGATCCACATCCGGATCGGGTCCTGGATCCGAGCCCAGCGCAACGGGAGATCCGGCCGAGGAGGAGCCGCTGACTCAGCTCGACTCGAGCGGCAGTGACTCGAGTGACGTCACTGCCATTGGCGGCGGCGGTAGCCTCGGCACCAGCCCCACCTGCGTCCTGCCCATGTCCAGCCTCGACGGCGGCGGCCGCCGTAGCGTTGGCGGCGGCAAGTGCGGCGGCGGCGCCTGGGCTAAGGGCGATGCGCCGGCTGCGTTTGGAGGCGACGACGGCGACGGCGACGACAACTGGTCATACAGCGTTGGCGGCTTCTCCGGTGGCTCGTATAGGGCCACAGACCAACTGGCGGCAGCCGCCGTCCAGCCGCCGCCGCTGCGCTGCGTCGTCAGCTTTCTGGCGCCGCCGCTGCTGCCGTCAGCTGCTGCCTGCCCGCTTGCCGGCTGTTCCGGTAGCTCCGGCCCTCCGTCTCCCGACTCGGGCGCGCCCGCCGCCGCCAGCCCCAGCACCGGAGGCGGACCCGAGGACTGCACCAGCACGAGTTGCGGCGAGCCGCAGAAGATCTGCGCCCGCGCCGGCCGTCGGCCGCTTTGCGCGGGCCTGCTCTCGGTCAAGCTGAAAGCTGCCGCCGCCGAGGCCGCCGCCGCCGCAGACGCCGCCACCGCCACTGCGGGCAGCAGCTGCGGATCCAGCTCAGCTGGCGGTGCTTGCATCGCCGCTGCGGCGGCACCCGTGGCGGCGGCAGCCGCCACCACCGCCTGCGGCGGCGGCGGGGCATGCCGCGGCCATGGCGTCAGCCGGGCGGCGGCGGCGATTGGTCATGGACCCCTCGGGCTCCTCACACAGCACGTGGCTGCGTCCAACGAGTACGACACATGTACTTCGTGTGACGAGCGGTACGTGCAGCCGTACCTGCCGTCCTGGTACCGCTGACTCGTCAGCCGGCTCGGCCGGTGGGCTCGGCTGGGCTAAAGGCTTTCAGTCCACTGCTTCATGCGGCGCGCAAGGTGGAGGGGGCGTCGTGCCGTGGAGCCGGGGTTGAGCGGGAGTCACAGAGGCAAGGGGGGTGCCGTGATGACAGCATGCAGTGCTGGTGCGTGCGTGGCCCGTAGTTTAGCTTTTTCGAGCAATGGGCCTGGGCTTGAAGGGTGCAATGTCCTGAGACCAGACGAGACGGTGATGATAGGTGTATGAGAGGTACCCTGGATGGGTCAGATGGAAGGGAAGGAGCATGCACTGGGGCACTGCCCGGAGTGGCACTCTGCAAAGCACCATCGGGATTGGAATTGTTTAGGAACCGTTTTTCCAGGGCCGCAGTGGAAGAAAAGTCAGCATGTGCGCAGGGGCTCACATGCTCTTCACTGGGTGATCGAATGCACGCCAAGTAGATGTTGTTGGGGTGTCATGGGGTTGTGACTTCTAGTAAGCTGGTTGCATTTCTGTGTACGCTCATTATTGCCATCCCCCGTGCATGGCAAAGGCAGACATCAACGAAGAGCAAAGGAGCCTGCTGGGCATTGAGGGGAACGGTGAGGCAGGTCGCAAGTGCGGTCGCACAGCCCCGACATGCGGCATGCGGGGTTGCTGGGCGGGGCACATTGAGCGCTGCCAAGCATTCATGCATGCGTGCGTGGAGGTTTTGAAGAGACACTTGCAGACACTGTGTTGCGTGCAGGCAGGGGTGCATGGGCACCGAAAGTTGCATTGTGTCCGCTTGATCTTACTCCCGTTAATTGTTCAGTGCCTCAGACCACAGGCGTTTCGTGCGTGAGCGTCAGTACGTGGGCGCCGTTTTGTGTCGTGACGAGTGAGAGGCCAGTCCATGCAAGCAAGCTAGAGGTGCGAGGACCACGGGCGAGAGGCCCAGGGGATGATTGTCTAATGGGGTGCAGGGGTGGTTGGAGCCGACGCCATCCCATGTCGGCCCAGTAGCCCTCGCTCAGCCTTTCGATTCTCAAGCACATGAGGCCACATGCAAACCCAGCTTGCATGTTTGCGGACGCTTGGCCCCTTACGGGGATTGACTGCCGCTACCTCGGCCCTGCTAGTCTCCCGCTGGATAAGGAGTGCGTTGTGTCTGTGAGCCTCATGTGTCATTGAAGCAAGACTCTGTTGACTGCGGCCTAGTCTCAGGATTGGAAGAAACGAGTGAGGTCTTCATCACTTGTGCGCGCCGTTTTGCGCGAGTTGTCGTGTCGTGCGTGGTTGTTGGCAAGTTGCAAGACTGGTCCTGACCATTGGATAGGAAAGATGGCATGGAGGTCGGGACTGTACCCTATTCTCCAATCGTACTGAGCTCTGTCGAGGCTGTACCAACTACCGGAGAGCGGTAGGTAGAGCCGCAAGGCTGGGGCTTGTTGTTGCATGGGCTGTGCACGGGCTGCCGTGCCGCGTCCTGAACTCACAAGACAGGTAGCTACCTCTAAGGAGGCGTTGAGTGCGTACGGCAGATTCGTTTGAGGACTGCCATACATTCGCGTGGCTGGAGGGCTACGCTTGGCAAGCGTCCAAGTGCTAGGTTCATCGAGACCCTGTTGGTCAGTAGAGTCCTTCGCTACTACCAGTAGGCCCCGATGCATGAGTCTGTTCTCCCCCGGTCTTTGTTTCTTATCTGAAGGCCATTGTTTTGTCGGTTTGAGCCCTCGCCTTCAGACGACGTGTTGCTGTGCTGTTAGCCTAGGCCGGGGGATGCCGAGTTTGGCGCCGACACAAGGGCCCGTCGTACAATGCACGCGTCCCACGTACGGACCACTTGTGTTCCGTCGCTTTCGACGTCGTACCGTAATATCCGGTGTCAGCGTCACATTGCGCTTCGTGGAAGGGTGTGCGTGGGCTATCCTGGTGGATCTCCATGGGACCCAATACGAGGGTTGGTCGGTGCCACCAGTAGTCGCGCCCTGGCAAGAGTTATGTTACGGCTCCCAGTGAGGCCTGTACCCACTGCACGGTTGCAAGTACTGGGACTAGGGCGTCATGTATGCATGTACGCATGGCGGCTGACGGTTGCCGTGAGGCTGCTGGCGCTTTGCCGCCACGAGTAAGTGAATGGAGTCGGTAAGCGCTCCTATGTGAGCAGGAGTCATACCGCAACACGTGCGCATTGGATACCGCGGGGGCCTCTCGATCACGGTGGCCAGTCTCATGGCTTACGTAATTGGGAGATCTCCCCAAGCAGTGCGACACTGCCTTAGAACGGCTGGTTCGTGTCTTGTAACCCCCTTCCAAGTTCCAGCCCCTCGGGGCCATGCCGTCCATTGCTGCCTCAATAAATCGATCCATCCATCCATCCATCCAGCGCTCCACACGTCATCACCCCGTCCCCACCGTCAACCCTCGAAGCCAAACTGAGGCCAAGCTGCCCCAGACGCTCATCACGTCATCCGCCTCCTGCGGCGCAGCGTTCCTTCCGCCGCGCTGCTGCCGACGCCCCTCCCTCCCCCGCAAACCATCATCCCACCCCACGCGCGCTCTCGCCGCGTAAAACTCCCCCACACCACCCGGTATCCTTCACTCTCGCCACGCTGTCTCGCTCGTGACTCCCGTACCCGTACCTACCCCAGCAGCGCAGAAGCCAGAGCCACAGCCACCGCCGCGGCCAGCGCCCAGCCCCAGAGGGGCGGTCGAGCTGGCAGCGCCGACCCGGGGCTGTTGCTGCTCGCCGGCGCAGGGCTGGCGCCCACGGGCCCGACGAAGCCCTCCGGCAGCAGTACGGCATTAATCACGTGGACGAAGGATCTGACGGGGGGACGGGAGCAGGCAGGTGGAGGGGCTTGAGCGAGATATGGGGGCGTGATGAGACATTACTAATGGCAAGTGGGACAGATTGCGCGTCGTCATTCTTCGGGCGCGCCACCGGGCACCGTGCTGCGCACCCGGTCGTACCGCACGGCACGACACCGTACATGCCGTACACATACGTCCATGCACACGTGCCTCACCTGTCGTACATGACGCCCCTGTCCGGCGACACGATGGCTGCCCTGGACCCGCTGGCTGACACAAGGGTCGTCCGGGGCCCGTCCACATTGACTGTCAGGGTCTTGGCCCCGCTGCATAGCGCAGAGGCAGGGGGAGGCAGGGGAAGGGGGCTTCAGTCGCAGCAGGGAAGGTCCACAAGGGCCTGACTGCAAGTCAGGGACGGGGACGGGGTGGCAGGGAAGTGGCGTCGGGGAAAGGCGAAGGTGAGGGAGGCAAGTGGCCAAGTGGTCGAGCGTAGGGGTAGCGCAACATGCGGTCAGGTCAATGAACGCGTGTCGCCGCGGCCCGGTGTAGTGCGACCCATCAGCCGCCGTCATTGCCCGACGAGGCTGCCCAAGTACGGCACATCAGCGCGGCACATCATCA
This sequence comes from Edaphochlamys debaryana, assembly GCA_016858145.1. Taxonomy (NCBI): domain Eukaryota; kingdom Viridiplantae; phylum Chlorophyta; class Chlorophyceae; order Chlamydomonadales; genus Edaphochlamys; species Edaphochlamys debaryana. Next base: position 177,319 of record JAEHOE010000078.1, read on the forward strand.
CGTGCAGCTGCAGTGGAAGGTGACATCTGCCTCCCCAACTCCTGGACAAAGAACCCCCGACCGCCGTCATTGCGTCCACACGTGGACCCGCCCTTCCCCGCCCTTCCCCGCCCTTCCCCGCCCGGTTCCCCAGCCCGTTCCCCGGCCCGTCCCGAGCCCTTCCCCGCCCTTCCCCGCCCTTCCCCGCCCTTCCCCGCCCGGTTCCCCAGCCCGTTCCCAGGCCCGTCCCCAGCCCTTCCCCGCCCGGTTCCCCAGCCCGTTCCCCGGCCCGTCCCCAGCCCGTCCCCGCCCGGTTCCCCAGCTCGTTCCCCGGCCCGCCCCAGCCCGCCCCCAGCCCGCCCCAAGCCCGTCCTCAGCCCGCCCCAAGCCCGGCCCCAGCCCGGCCCCGGCAGCAGCGCTAGCTCACCTGAGCGTGTTTAGGCTGGACCCATCCGCCAGCTCCGTCTGACGCAGCGCCTGGCCCGTCATCACGTGCAGCTGACGTGGAGGGGAGGGGAGGGGAAGTCGGGGTTTTGAAGGGGGGAACGGGCGCGTGGTAGTGGAACGTGGTAGACACGTGGGTCATTTCATTGCTTGTGTATGCGTGATGTGGGCGGCAAGGGACGAGAGGGGCTGACCGAGGGACATGGAGGTCGTACCATGGCAACCTCAGCTCGCAATCCCAACCGTGATCTCACTCACGCTCAAGATCTGCCGTAGCAGTCCGACGCTGGCCCCCGCGATGCCTTCAGGCCCCAGCACCTTCACCAGAGCCTGTGGGGGCAGGGCGAGAACCGGGATTGCAGGGAACGCGGGCAGCTCCAGGTGACAACTTGCCCCATGACACACGAACGCCTCAGTGAGGTCGGCGCGCGGCGCAGCGGCGAGCAGCTGCACACGGCTCTGCCCGATCCGGATCCCAAGGCCCATGCAGGGGCAGGCTCTTCGCCTAGGCCATGCTCACCCTGCTCGTGGCGTGGCATGGGCATGGCGTCGCGTGTAACGAGGGCAGGAGACGGGAGAGGGGGGAGCACTGCCGTGAGCAAGCGGCACGGACGGACGGTTGCACGCACGGCTAGTAATGGGGGACCCATTATCCCCGCCCTCTAGCCCCCCCAGCACCCAGCCACTGCATATTCCCATAGCTAGAGCTCCACAACGTTCGTTAAAGCCCCACCAGTACAGCTCCACCACGCTCCGAAAGCGTGTCAGCGCTACTCACGCGCTGTCGTCGGGCGCGAAGACCGTCACCCGCAGCAGCGGGTTGGACATCTGCGTTCGGATGGCTCCCTCCCGCTCCAGCGCCGCCGCCAGCTGCGAGAGCGAGGGGGTGGCGGCGATGAGGGCCGCGGCGGAGGGGTGGGCGGGGACCAGCAGCTGGTCGACCTGCTGTATGTAGGCGCTGCGAGGGGGGGGAGGGCGAGAGGGTAGGGGGGTAGAGAGGGTAGGGGGGAGGGTACGAGGGGGCGTGTAGAGGGGTACGAGGGGGTTGCGGTGCCGCCGCCCTCTCCTCTTCTGCCGCATCACCACCGCTTCGTTCTTTGTCCCCCAGCCGAGGAGGCAAAGCGCAGAGGCAGCAACCCTACCTCGCGTCCCGCCACATGTCCCCCTCCTGCCCGCCACCATCCCTCCCTGCCTCCCCTCCCGCCCCCCTCGCTTACTCAGGCACGACGCCCTAAAGGATGTCGGACCCCAGCCCTAGCCCCTACCCCGCCCCCCTCACTTTCCCCTCCCTTTCCCCTTCGCTTCCTTTTCTCCCCTCGCTCTGCCCGCCCCCGCCCCTCGCCCCCCCTCCACACGGGGTCTCACTCGAAGCCCACGAGGCTCTTCAACCGCAGCCAGCCCAGCCCAAACCCCTCTCTCTTCCCCCTCGCTCCCCCCTCCCTCCCTCTGCCCGAACCTCCGCCACCCCCCCCCCCCCGCCCCCCAGCCTCACTCGGGCCCGAAGCCCACGGGGATGTCGGCCCCCGGGCCCAGCAGCAGGGCCGCGGGGTTGCCCCCCGTGGAGCGCACTGTGACGGCGGCGCTGGGTCCCTCGGCGAAGGACAGCTGGAAGGGGCCGCCCCTGGGGGGCAGGGGGGAAAGAGGGGGGAGGACGGGTGGTGCGACGGTAGAGAGAGAGAGAGCGGCAGGGATGCATTCCCGCACCCAATAGGACTCGCCCCTGTACCTTAACCTGCCCCTCCTCCGCCCTCCCTGTATGGCACGTGCTGAGCCCCCTTACTCGACCTTACGGTCCCCTGCCCTCGCCTCTGCACCTCCCCCTACCTCCTCCCCCTGCCCACCTCTGCCCCGAACCCCTGCCCCCTCCTCACTGCAAGGGAAGCACCGAACGGCCGCCCAGCGCCACCCCAATCTCCGCCGCCGCCAGCGCCGCCACCGCGCCCGCCGCCACGCCCGCCCCAGCCGCCGCCGGCGCCGCCATCACGTGATGCAGCAGCAGTACGGACAGCTGCGGACCGGACAGGGCGGCGTCGTCCAGTCCGAGAGTGGCGCCGGCGGCGATGAAGGCCTGGTGTGGGGGGATGAGGGTGAGGGCGGATATGGGCAGGTGGTTGGGTGGGTGGGCGGATGGGGCCAGGGTGAGCAGCAGGGATGGGCCAGCAGAACGGTGTTTCCGGCAGCGGCGCCCATGGCGGCGCCGGCATAGAGCGCAGCGAGGATTTGAACAGTTCAGCCACATACCCACACGGCACCCACCGCCACACCTGGTCCGCTCCCGTGGACCCCCGCGGACCCCGGGGGCGCGGGGGGGGGGGGGATTTCAGCAGTTCATCAACACCCCTACCTCCATCCCAAAACGAACCCCCGTGCCCCCACGCACCTGGTTGGTTGGCGCAAGCACCGTGAGACCCGCCGGCACGCGCAGCTGCTGGTCCGCGCCACAGGCGAGGGCCAGGCGGTGGTAGGTGGAGAGGGCGGGCGTGGCCGCGATGGCCTGTTTGGGGGGTGGGGTGTTGGGGTGCGTGGATCCACCTCCGGAGGGCATGGCGTTGGAGCAGAGGGGCTCCCGCACGGCACTGCATGCACGTGCGCTGTGCAGCATACTGCACATCTGCCGTACGTACAGCACAATCTGCCGTACCTGCATGATGTCGTCGAACCAGAACTGCAGCACCCGATCGACGACCGTCACGAAGGCGGATCCTGCAGGGTACGGCGAGTACGGCAAGATCATCGTTTCTGCCTCAACCCCAAACAACCTCAAGCCGTCCACAGCGGTACGGACCGTACGGCGCTCGGGAGCGCACTTGTGCCGTACCTGCCGCGATGTCTGGGTCCACGGCCCGCGCCGGCGCCAGTCCGTTGGCTCGGCCCCGCAGCTCTGCGAGTGAGGCGTCTGTGTCGCTGCCGTTGGTCCGGGAGATGGAGAGGGAGGCATAGGTGCCGACGGGTCCACTGTAGGCCGGGTGGAGGGGAGGCGGGGGCGGGGGATGGGTGGGAACATGACGGGAGAAAGACGGAGGGGTGTCGCTCCTGGTCAGCGGCTCGGCATGCCCGCAGGCCCAACCCTGCAAGCCTTCCCTCGAGGCATCAGGCCGTCCCACGCCGCTGTCGCCCCCGGCGTCGGGGACCCTCATCCAGGCGCTAGTCGTCATACTGCCAACTAGCTGCAGTAAACTCCTCATCCAACACACATTCGGGCTTCCGGGCTGGGATCACGATTTCCCGGCCCCGAGGAAGTGAACCCCCACATGCCCCACACGCCTTCCCTCGGCATCGCGCCCCTCGTCTTCCCCACCATCCCCATCATGCAGCAAGGGGGACCATTCCGGAACACACCCTCCCCCACACGCCACCCCTGGACAGTCGACACTCACAGCATCGTGGCGTACTCCGCCGTGCTGCCGTTGGCTGGGAGTGCGGCGATGTTCACCGACTGAGGGGAAGGAAACGTCCAGCGTCAGGCGGCAAAGTGCTGGGTAGGGAAGCAAGGCCGTGTCTAAATGGCGTGGGAGACGGATCACGCGCAGATCCAGGAGTTGTGCGGGACCGTACGAGGTCTTGTTGCCGCACCTGTACGAGCGTGTGGTACCGCAGCAGGCGTCGTACGGACACATCCTGGTTCCTCAGCTCGGCCACGGAGGCGAGGCCCAGCCGCGTCGCGAATGCGGTCATCGCTCTGCCGGGGCGGCAGGGGCAAGCACACGTTGGGAGCGCTTCATGGGGAGTGCTGAAGGTCATTTAAACAGTAGTCCCCAGGGATTCACCCCTGACGCATCACATCATCACCCCCTATCCACTAAGGCTGCGTTGGTCGTCGTGGCCCGCCGTACTCGTCAGTAGGGGCCAGGAACGTCCCGCTGGTCATGTTGCCAATTTCTGGCGCGAGCGCAGCCACCAAGCCCGCTACGATGCCCGTGTCCGAGATCGCGCGAAGCGTATCCAGCACTGACGCGCCATGGATGGCAGCTGGGAGGGTGGCTACGAGCGCGAGCAGCAGCGGGCCTGCGGTGGGCGGGGAAATCGAGGGGTCGGGGGGAATGGTGCGGGTATCGACGACCGTGCTTTGTGAGAGAGTCAAGCCTCGTCAATGGACGGAGTAACTAGGGGGTGTCATGTTTATGCTACTCAGCCCTGAGCCGTGGGCAGCCTAAAGTAACGCTTTGAATTTCTGGAGTGAAGTACTCAAGTATGAGGACCGCACACTGAACGACGCAGTTTAAGTACCTCTTTTCGCACATAGGGCTGCGCCGCGCCGCGCCAGCCGGCCGCGTTGCGTCCGCGTTCGCATGCGCTCCGTCCGCCGTCCTCCGTCGACTTTCTGGATTATACCACAGGAAGTTACACCGGTGCAGTCCCTACTGTGATTGTTTTAGCCCCCCGGTATCGGGTTTGCGTCAGTGCAGGTGTGAGGCGAAATCGCGGCAGAACCGTCCGTGAACAGCGCGCAAGTGACTTTGACATCCAAACTGATACACGCATGACATGGCAGCCTGCGCGGCGGCCTGAGGCGCGCGCGGGCTGCAATTGTACGGCCGTCCCGTGCAAATCCGACTTAAAGGGCCTCCTGGCCGTGCCGTCCCGGGTGCCCTCGGGTGCCACCGGCTGACGGGGCCAGGTGCATTTTGGCAGGGATTGTGGGAGGCTTACAGCAGTAGTAGACGGCCCCTTCAGGCGACCCATAAACGTGAAGCGGTGCCGTGGCACCCCCTGTCTCTTACCATGGCAACGGACCACCCTGGAGTCCCCGGCACACAGCTGCGGCACGTAACACACGACAGGAGCCCAGCTGGATCGCCTGCAGACCCCTGCCACGCGCCGCCAGTCTGCGACCCACGCTCTACGCCCACAACAAGGCGCTTCGCGCTGAGTTGATGTCTTTTAACCCCTGCCATGCTTGCAAGCCTCGGCCCGGCCAGACGGGCTCAGCCTCCCGCAAGACACTGCCCGGACCGGCCCCGACACCTGCCCCCAGCTTCTGCCCCCGACGCCAACACACCGCGGCACCACGCCCCGTTGTATGCAATAGCCCCCGCGGGCTGCCCCAGTGGGCCCCTGCAGCTCGTCGCACTGCGGCGGCTGCGCCCATGCACTGAAGGATGGCCAGCCGACGACCTCGCGGATCGCTTTCTGAGCAGCAACCCTGACTCATCAGTCATCACAATAAAGGATCTCTAGCGCAAGCTCATCCCGTGGGACCCGAGCCCAGCTCAAGCATCGTGCGCTCGTCCCTGTGCGTACGGCACCCGACGATTGATCTGCCAGCTCACACAATTCAAGCGCCCGCAAAAGGAACCCGCACCAGCAGCTAGGTGACAGCAGCCCCCTCGACTCCCCAAGCCCTGCCCCCGTGTGACCCTACCCTCTCCACGCAACCTGCTGCAATACTTTGCTCGCTTCGTAGTGTGAAGCGGGTCTGTGTCAAGTCAATTTGCTGGTGCACGAGGTTCGCACATCACCGTACATCAGCCGTACACGCAGGACAACACACCCATGCCGCTGCGTGCTGTGCATGCGGGCCTCGCAGGCTCGCAATGATATGCCGCAAATAGGAAGATACGGGTCACGCAGACCGTTGGATGACGCGGGAAAGCATGGGCTCAGCCGCGAAAGTGTGAGTGCATGGCGCAATATTGTATAGTTTGCTGGGGCCGGCGCGTGGGTTGGCCCACACAGCAGCCCGCCACCGCTCTAGTCACGCACGGTGCCACTTGATGTGCATGCCAGTTGATCACGCCGAAACAATGACCACAAAATCGACCAGAGCGAGTAGAGCCCTCTTCGTGATTAGCCAAAACCGAGATCAGTCTTCCAGCCAACCTTGAAAGGATATTGGGGGGATGAAAGGGTCACTCTCCGGTACTCTCCGGGGCCCTCCGCGGGAAATCTTCGCTAGCCCAAACGGAATACGCGACAACAGCACTACCGCTACGCTCATCTCGACCAGAGCCCGTCATCCCGCTGATCCTCCACAGCCCGCCGACGCGCCTCCTCCTCCGCCGAATCAATTTCTCGAGCTGCAATACGCGCCCGCCGTACCGCCGCCCGTGCGCGCTTCAGCTCTGCCTCCTCGGCCGCCGCCGCCGCCGCATCGCCCCGGAACAGCGCCGCCATAGCCGATCCCGCCGCCGCCACCGCCGATCCAACCACCGCCGCCGGGCCCGCTGGGCCCGTTTGGGCCTTGCCGGGCCCGGGCCCAGGCCCCGCCGTCGCCGCCGCCGATGCGGCGCCAGCGCCGGCCCCTGCAGTCGGCCCCACCCCTTGCACAGGCCCAGATCCAGATCCAGGTCCAGGTCCGATCGGCGGCGGGGCCATCAGGGGTGATGAGTCATCGATGTCGTACTCTTCGCTGAGGCCCCCCAGCGAGCCGCCCGACTCCAGGCCCAGGCCCAGGGCGGCCCGCCGCGCCTCCAGAATGGCGGCGACGACGGCGGGGTCATCGCACGTTGGCGTTACGGCGCCCTCGCGGGCCGAAACCCACATGGCGGGCGCATGGGGGCGGTCCAGAAGACTCTCCAGGTCGTCTGGGGGGGAGGGGTTGTGGTGGTGGGTGTGGGTGTGCGGGGTCGGGCGAAGGGATGGAGTGGGGGAAGTGAAGCGGGGGCAATGAAGGCACATCGCGCAAGCAAGGGCGGTGGAGGCGGGGATTGCGTTGGGGTTAGGGTTAAGGCGATGGGCACAGGTAAGGGCCTTGTGGGAGGAGCGGAAAGGGCGCCGAAAGGCGCCAGAGGAAGCAGCCCCAAGCCAGCAGAGCGCTTGCACCCACCGTCGCTGTCCCCGAGGGCCGCCGCGACGCCCTCCGCCCCGTCCTCCGCCGGAGCGCCCACACCGCCGCTGAACCCGCCCCGCGGCCCGTCCACCCCCCGCGGCCCCGCCCAGGACCCGGACGCCAGCGCCGGCGGCAAGCCGTCCCGTCCGGTTCCGGATCCGGGCCCGGTCCGGCCGGACGGCAGTCCGGCGCCGGTCCGGTCAAAGATCCGGTCCGCAATCCGGTCGCTCCGTTCGAAGCTGACGGCAGCGAGCGCCATCGGCAGCGCAGCGGCGCCACCGGTGCCGTATCCGCCGCCGCCGGCGGCGGCGGCGAGTCCGGTGGCGGCGGGGCCTGCCAGCGTCGCCGCCGCCACGGCCTGCGCTGACGTCAGCTCTCGGGCCAGCGCCAGCGCCTCCTCCCGGAGCTCCTCGCCGTCGTCTGTGTCCGCCTCCGTCGTCGCCGCCAGCGCCGCCGCCTCCGCCGCCTCCGCCGCCGCCGTCGCGGTGGCCGTGGCGGCGTAGCCCGCCCAGCCGCTGGCGCTGGCGGCGGCGGCAGTGGCGGCGGTGTCTGCTGGCGGCGCCGCCGCCTTGGCGGCCGGCCGTTGGCGGAGGAGGATGAACTTGGTCAGGCTGCGGCGGCGGTTGGGGGTGGTGAGATGTGGGGACTGGTGCCGAGAAGAGCGGGCGATGCCAAGGAGAACTATGGTCAGTCCAAGGACTGGGAGGAAAGACTTAGGCTAGGGGACAGCGCTGCGGCTTCCTCGGTGCCGAGAAGAGCGATTGCGCCGGCACCAAAGAACTAGGGGCAGACCCAAAGACCCGGGGTTCGTCTACGGCCGCTGGCAGCGACGGCAAGGGTTGCTGCGTACCGCCGGCTCGGCATGCCTCATCCACGCACCAGTTGCCGTTGCGGTTCCACACGCGGGGTGCGGTGCGGGCACGCAGGCCGCGGGGGTTGATGACGGTGGTTAGCGGCTCGTCGATGGAGGTTGGCAGTTGGTAGTAGCCCACCAGGATCTGCAGCAGTTGGGCGCGGGCGGCGGTTGGGCCTCCCGACGGTTGACGAGCTCCCGCATGACCGCACCTCGCCTCATCTCCATACCTGCCCCCGTCTCTCCACCACCCGGCAGACGCTCGCACTCGCCCGCACCTCTCCTTCCCTCTCCCTCCCCTCTCCCTCCCCTCTCCCTCCCCTCTCCCTCCCCTCTCCCTCCCCTCTCCCTCCCCTCTCCCTCCCCTCTCCCTCCCCTCTCCCTCCCCTCCCCCTCCCCTCTCCCTCCCCTCTCCCTCCCCTCTCCCTCCCCTCTCCCTCCCCTCTCCCTCCCCTCTCCCTCCCCTCTCCCTCCCCCCTCGCCTGGTGGTTGCTCTGCGCCCGCCGCTGCAGCTGTACGAACGACAGCCGCTCGCCCGGCCCCGCCAGATCCGCCGCGTCAGCAACCGTCATGTCCGTACGGCCCCCGAAGGCGGCGTACGCGGCCACGGAGGAGGGGTTGACGGCGCACATGGTCAGCAGCTTGGCTGGGGGGGGGTTAGTAAGAGGGTTTTTTTGGGGGGGGGGTAAGTAGGAGGGGTAGGGGAAGGGTGGTTGGGGCACGGGGGTGAGAGATGAGGAAATGGGAAAGCTTGGGGTGGGGGTGGATGTACCGTAGAAAGGTCCGGCGCGCTTGGATTGGCTCAGACACGACCTCCGTGTGTGCAGTATGGCAGTACGGTAGTTGCACACACCTGCGTACGACGCGAAGTTGATGTTGATCCCCAGCGGCAGGCGGCGGCGATCCTCGAATCGTGTCATGCCGATGGACGAGACCTGACAGGGGGCGGGAACGGGGAGGGGACGGGGTGATTTTTGGAGCAGTGGAGAGCGAAGGAAAAGATAGGGGTGAAAGGGGTGGGCCTAGGGGACGCATGCAGCCTCGGTCCACTTGCTGTTCGTGGCACCTCGCGAACGCGGTCCCCTGATCCTGGCACCTGCAGTTCTCTATCCCCCACCCCAATCCATACCACAGTCCCCCAGACAGGCAACACACCTTCTGGCACACGATGTTGATGGTGGGCCTCGAGGCGTCCTCCAGCAGCTTGCGGATGTTGAGCTGGGGGGGAGGGGGAAAAGGATGCGGGGGAGCGGGGGGCGCGTGTGTTTTGACACGGTGGAAGGCACTCGTGGCAGAGCATCCCGGTCATGGGTGGATACCTCACGTATCCCAAGTGCCCGTCGCCCCCCCCCCTACACACACACACCTGCACCATCATGACTAAGGAGTCCAAGCGCAGCATGTCAGCCTGGGGGAACGGGGGGGGAAAGAGGGGGGGGGAAAGAGGTTGGGAGCGGGGAGGGCCAAGAGGCCGGCCCCTCTTGGCCCTACCGCCCGGCACAGGCGTGCGGGGCTGTCGGCTCCCTCCCCGACCTCCCGTTCGCTGTCTTGCCCCTCCCCTAACCGCTCCCCCTTCCCCCCCACCTGGCACAGGCTGTCCACCCCGCTTGTCTCCTCCCACTCCCACTCCCCCCCACCTGGCACAGGTCATCTACATCCTTCCCCATTTCCCCCCCCCTCCCCCCCACCTGGCACAGGCTGTCCACCCCGTTGGTCTGGTCCAGGTCGGGGTCCACCCAGCGCTCGTCGCACAGCACCAGGGCGGCCTGGGGGGGGGGTGAGACGGAGGGGAAGAAGGGGGGGGAAGGGGGTGATTGCGCACCGACGTCCAGAGCGAAAGGTCCGCCGGGGGGGGGGGGGAGGGGATGAGGGGTTGGGCGGGGTGCGGGAGCGAGGAGAGGGGATCACGAGGAGCGCCACAGCTGTGGCGCTTGGCGAGAGGAGTGCAGACGCAGACGCAAAGGGCAGGCGACAATTAACGCGAGGAGGGGGCGCAAGCTAGCGGTTGCAAGCAATCTGGCCCCCGCCCTTTTGGCCCAGCACCTCCTCCCAAACTGCTATACGCGCTACAGTGCCTGTTGAGTCCAAGTCGCAGAGGGCAGGCAAGCACTCGGGCCCCTGAGTGGACAGCCTCCTTCAACATCCCCCGCCTCGCCCACACCGCCTCCCACACAACCCCCTCCCTCCTTGCCTTGAGCTGAGTCACGTCCACGTGCGCCGCCATCTCGGATCGCTGCAGCGGATCCGCCTTGAGGTGCCGTACGGTGATGTTGGCCAGCTTGACGGACTGAGGGGGCGGGGGATTTTCAATCGAGCGTCTTAACGGACGGGCGGGCGGGTGTGGGGCGTGGGGCGACCGAGTGGTTCAGGGTGGTGGGTGGTGGGGTGGTGGGGGGGTGTTTGAAGCTGATAAGCGGGAGAGCGTCTAGTTGTTCGGGGTGGGTGGGGGGGCGATAGAGGATATTGCACTACCTCAACTACTGGCACCTACCTCTCTCCTCACCCAGAACGCGCACGCTCGTATACTTGCACCTTTCTCCTTGTCCCGCCCCCCCCCCTCACCTGCAACACCACGTCCACGGTAGCCGAGGGCCCCGACGGCACTCCCACTCAAAAACACACGCTCTACCCCTGGCACCCTCCCCCTTCCCCGCTCGCCTGCAACACCACGTCCAGGGTGGCGGATGTGTCGTGTGTGTTCATCAGGAGCAGCTCGGAGCCTGCGGGGGTGGGCGGGGGTGGGCGGGGGTGGGCGCAGGTGTGTGTAGGGAGGGCTGAGGGTCGGGGGTTGACGGCCAAAAGGCCGGGCGGAAGCGAGCAAAGCCTTTGCGGACCAGCCCTGCGCAGCTCTCGTCAGCACCATCTTCGTCGTTGCCCCTTTCGTTTTTGGAACGAAGCGACAGCGACAGACACATTCCCCGCAGACATACTTGGGACCACCGGTATGAGTTCGCGCCATGCAGCCAATTTCACACGCAGTGCCCTCTGCCCCCCCGCCTCTGCATCCGGGGGCCCAGCTCCCTCAGCAGCGCCCCCCTCCCTGGAGCCACTCACACACGCACCGAAACCCCCCTCCCCGCTCCCCTTTTCCACCCTCACCCCGGGGCGGCGCCGCCGCCCCCGCCCCCGTACACGCACGGCATCTTGACCCCGCAAGAAGCCACAAACACACGCCCTGAAACCCCCACTTCCCCCCCGCCCCCTCACCCGGGGGCAGCGCCGCCGACCCGTGGTCCAGCTCCCTCAGCAGCGCCCCCATGTACCGCTCGTCCGCCCAGCCGCACAGCAGCACTCGCTCAGCGGAGCCGTCCCCCGCGGCCAGGTACTCCTGACAGGGGGGGGAGAGGGGAGGGGGGGGAGGGGGGGTAGGGGTAGGGGTAGGGGTAGGGGGAGGAGAGGGGAGGGGGGAGGGGGAGTAGGGGGGAGGGGGAGGAGGGGAGGGGGTCCATGTGGTGAGGCGCGAGGGCTAGCCAGGTGCGGCATGTGCAAGGAAGGCTAGGGCTAGAGGGTGGCATAGGCAGCCGAGACGTGCGCCTGCGCGGCCGTACGATTGTGTGGAAGCCGTGCGACTGTACGGCAGCTTTACGGCTCACCATGGGGACCAGGTACTGCAACGTGGGGTGGGCGGCGTCCATGGACGAGCCCATGGACCCAAACATGGACGACAGCATCGCCCCAGATGCCGTACTTCCACTCCCGTTGCCGTTGCCGCCGTTACGGCCGTTCCCGTTGCCGTTGCCGTTGTACGTGAAATTGGCCACCGTACGGCCGCTGGGCTCGCCGTACAGCGCAGGGCCCGAGGCTGGATCTCCGGGGGAGAAGGGGCGCTGGGGGGCGGGCGGGGAGGCCGCCATGGCGTCCGCTGCTGCAGCCGCGGCGACGGAGGCCTCGAGGGCTGCGAGGGAGGGGCCGGAAGGATGGGCGAAACGTGGATTGGGAGCTGAACAGAGGATTGCGAAGGGAGACAGGATTAGAAAGCTGTCGAAAGCTGTCCAAGGCGGAGGTCAGGCGCATAATGAATGAGCTCGTGGCACCGAGGTGCAGAGCATGAGCCCGGGAATGCTCTTGGCCCTCCCCTCTCCCCTCTCACCCGCCGACCCAAATCCAGATCCACCGCCGGACCCCAGCCCACCCGCTGCACCGCCGCCGCCGCCCGTGGACCCAGATCCTGATCCGGCCGTACCGGCGGCACTTCCCTTGCCGCCACGGTTCTGGCGGCGGCCGCCTCTGCCCCGCGTGACCGACGCCGGCGCTGCCGTACCGCGCAGCGCCGCCGCCACCGCTGCCACCCGGCCGTCATCCCACAGATTCCCCATCGCCGCCAGCGTCCCGTCGTCCATCAGGCTCTCGCCGTACGACACGCCGGCGGTTGGCGGTTGGCTGCTGGCGGTTGGTGCGGCGTCGATCAGGCCCAGATCCACGCTGCCGCCCCGTGCGCCCGCCACTCCTGCGAGGGAGGTGGCGCCGACTCCGGAAGAAAGGGCGGGCTCGGGGCGGGGCGGATACTGAGGGGGCAGGGGCCGGGGGGCACACATTGAGGGGCACAACGACTGAGTTAGAGGGAGCCTCCAGTCGAGTTTTCAGGGGGCTTTGAGGGGGCGTGAGGGGTTTCGAGGGGGGACCCGAGCTCAGGCCATCGCCCTCCGGACCCTCGTCCTCGTCACTTCAAGTCCGAGCAGCGCTGGAACGAGGGCACTGACCTCGTCATCGCTGCCCTCGAATTCGCTGACGCTGCCGTACACGTTGGCGCCCGCCACCGTACCCGCTGATGTCGTACCGCTGCGCTGTACGGCAGAATCGTATGGCTCCGCATCCGTCTCCGCAGGGCTGGCGGCGGTGGAGCCTGGGGCGGTTGGCGGCGATATCGCGCCGCCGCCGCCGGCTACGGCGGTTAGCGGTTCGATGTCGGTTGAGGCGGTTGGCGAAACGAAGATGCCGTTGGCCATGTTGGCGATGATCGTCGCCAACGGTACGGAGGAGTTGAAGAGGTCACCGGCGGGCGCCGCCGCAGCCGCCGCCGGCTCCTCTGCCTTGGCCGAGCTCGCTGGCAGCGTGGAGGAACTGGACGAAGCTGCAGCCGCAGCCACAACGGATCCGGATCCAGATCTTGAGGATGCGGCAGCGACGGCCGCCTCCACGGATTCCGTATCCGGGCTGGGGCTGAAGGGCGCGGGGCAGGCCTCCACGCTGACGTCAGCAGGGTGTACGGCAGGGGCGCTACAGGCGAGCGGTACGGCAGCCGCATCCTCGGGGAAGGCGGGCGTGAAGGCGGGCTGCTTGGGCTTGGGAGCGGGGCCCGGGTAGCTGGGTGGCGTGCGTACGGCAGGATCCGGCGGCGGCAGCCGTATGGATCCGGCGGGCGCGGCGCAGGCGATGATCTCGCTGTCAGACATGCTGCCCACGCTTCCGCCCGTGCTGCCGCCAGAGGCGGCGCCGCCGCCGGTGCCACCGCCGGCTGTGGCGACGGCACTGCTCTTCTTCCGCTACAGGGATGGAGGGCGGGAGGTGGAGGAGAGACAGGCAGGATTAGAAGGAAGGGTAGGAAGGGATGGAAGCCAAGCCATGAAACCCCACAACATACGGTTCTCAACCGGTCGCAGCAAACCCAGCAACTTGCCGTGGGTTTGCGTGGCCGCTGCGGCGGCTGCGCATTCAGCAGGAGCTCGAGGGTCCCCCGGGCCAGAACCGGTGGCGGTGCCCGCCGCCGCCCGCCGCCGCCGCCGCCCGCCGACGAAGACGGTGGCGCCGCCAGCGCGGCGGCCTCAGTCATGGACGACAGATCATCGTCCAGGCTCCGGCGGCCCGTGGCTGCGCCGCCGCCATTCCTCGCGGCGGCGGTTGGGAGGTTGGCAGCGGTGGCGGCGTTGGATGAGGCGCTGGCGGCACCGCCACCCTCGTCGAGCGCCGCCGCCGCGGCCCCCAGCGCCGCCGCCAGTCCCAGCAGCGGCGGCGACGCGCTCGTTCGTTCGACGGCCGTATCTTCTTGTACGGCAGGTGCTGCCGTACGCGACCGGAATGGCAGGGCGCAGAAGGAGGGCGCTGCGGGCTGGTAGGGCTCCAGCTCCGGCGGGGGCGTGCCGGGCAGCGGCTGCGAGACGGTTGGTGATTGGCGGTTGCGGGGCCAGTTAGCGGGCACTCGCCGGTCGGGGGCACCAGCAATGGGGTTCGTCCCCAAGCGCCAAGCGGTTACTTTCGAGGCTTCATCTGCAACTGGTGAGGCTGAGGGCCTCAAACCCGCTCACACGCTTCACACGGTACTCGGTCCCGCATTCCACGTCCCCACGTGCCGCTTGGTGCAAGAGCTGTGACCGCCCCCGGAGCTTTTAAGGGTCCCTCTATCCCGGACTGCCGTACGTGCCGTACCTCGCTGAAAGGCCGGAAGCCCGGGTACGACACGTCCGTGGGGCGCAGCAGCACGAGGTCCTCGTCGGGGGAGAGCTGGGGGGGGAAGGGAAGAGGGGTGGGGGGGGCAAGCAGCAGAGGGAGGGGGGAGGGAGCGTGGGTGCAGGCGTCACCCGCACGTCACAGTTCTGACATGGATCATTTCTGCCAAAGAGCATTGCGTGCGTCGGGCGTCAGCCGCGCGGCACAGCTTTGGGCGCCTCTGTACTGATCCTCAGCCCACTCACCCGGTGCGTGACGGGCGGGTTGAGCGTAGCTTTGCGGGTCACCCTGTGGAGAGAGCGGGGAGCAGCAGCTGTTGGTGTGACCGATACCATAAGCGAGACCAGCAACAGGGGAGAGGGGAGAGACAGCAAAATGGCTAAAAGAAAGTTTCCCTATGACGCAAGGGCTGGTGGATGGCAAGGAGAGCCGCAACCCTGCAGAGCCCTCCGCCCGACGCCCAGTACGACATCCGCAGTACGACATTCGCCGTACCTGTCCGACACGCCCAGTACGATGGCCGAATCGAAGCGGAAGGCGATCTCCCCGAACTCCAGCCCCGACAGCTCGGGAAAGGTCTGGGCGGGTGTGTGTGAGGCGGGGGGGGGGGCACGGGCAGGGCTCGGGGCGGGGCGGGGCGCGGGGGCACACTTGGAAGAAAGGGATGAGGCACC
This sequence comes from Edaphochlamys debaryana, assembly GCA_016858145.1. Classification (NCBI taxonomy): domain Eukaryota; kingdom Viridiplantae; phylum Chlorophyta; class Chlorophyceae; order Chlamydomonadales; genus Edaphochlamys; species Edaphochlamys debaryana. The sequence goes on from JAEHOE010000078.1 coordinate 192,422, forward strand.
AGCAGTCGTGGGTACGGCAGGTGCGGCCCGTACTGCCATTCAAAGTTCCAAGGACCCAAATCACAAGCAGCGGGCTGAAGCTATGCCTTTATGCAATGGCGGGAGGCCGGAGCTACAGCTACTACCTTCTGCGCACCTTCCCCGCGTCCCCAACACCCCCTTGTCCATCCCCCCTGTCCCTTCCGCAGGGCCCTCGAGGCCAGCCCCTGCGCAGCGCCACCCCCTTCAGGCTCCTCCCCCCCTGCCCCTGCCCCCGCCCCGCAGCTCCTGTCACCCCCATCTGGGTGCCCACCCCGAACCCCTCCTCCCTGCCCCTGCCGCCCGCCTTCTCGCCCGCCCGCCCTCCCGCCCACCTGCACGTAGAGGCAGGAGGCGGGCGTCTCGAAGGACATGATCTGGGGGCGGAGGGGGAAGCGGGGTGTGTGTGTGTGAACATAATCAGACCACCTGCGTGCCTCATGAGTACAAATCTACGGGGCGGTCTACGGGACACAAAAGCGTCTCGCAGGTCAAAGATGCCGTACGTGCGCGCTTGGGACTGCACACATGCCCCCCCCAATCACCTGCTACCAAAAAAACCGATAGTCCCTCCCGGCCACCCCGACTCCCGGCCACCCCTACGCCCAGACCCCAGACCCGCATAGACCCGCACAGCCATGCGGCCGTGACCTGCCCTTCCGCTAAGCACACGCACATACCCCTGCTGGCGATCAGCCCCGGACAACCCCGCCCCCCATTACCTGCTGGCTGACTACCGACACCCGCATAGCTGCGGCACCGACCGGCCACAAATGTCGCTCCCGGCTCCACACCCCCCTGGCATCACCTGCCACACGCCCTCGCAGCACGCCACACGGCCCCACACGCCCCCCCCCATTACCTGCTGGCTGATGACCGACACCACGGGGTGCTGCAGGATCTTGGCCACCCGCCGGGCGTTGAGCTGCGAGGTGGGCACCGCCACGGCCCTGAGGGGGGGAGTCAAGGGGGGAGAGGGGGGGAGGCAAGGGGGACAGCAGGGAGGGGATAAAAGCAGATGCGCAGTGCACGAGGGCGCCGCCTGGGGTACCAGTCGGAGGGAGGGCAAGTAAGGCAAGGGGGCCGCGCGGGGAAGGCGAGGAGGCGCGGCGCAACGAGGGGACTGATAGAGGCGCAGGGCGCAGAGGGCAGGGCAGGACGCCAGCACGGTGCCGTACGGCACTCGAGTGTCGTACCGTACCTGCTGGAGCACGCGTAGTACAGCATGGCCAGGGCGTTGCTGGTGAGCAGCTGCACGACGATCCGGCTCCGGGGCCTGGCGGTTGGGCCCGCCTGGGCCCGGCGGCCGCCGCCATTCCCGTAGGCCGAGCCGCCATTGCCGTTGTTACCGTTGGCGGCGCCGCCGCCCGCCACATTGAACCCCAGGGCGTCCGTAATGGCCTTCAGGGCACTGCCGCCGTTGGAGCCGTTGCCGTTGCCGTTACCGTTGGTGGTTGTAGAAGCGGTTGAGGAGAAGCGGGATGGCTCGAGCTCGTCCAGGAGGATGGCGCACCTGCGACGGTTGGCCAGCATCCCACCCATCCATCTCAAGGCAGCCTCTCGTGATTCCTCTGTCCCTCGCCTGCCTCCCCAGTGCCCGAGGTCGTGGCCTTGCCATACCCTCCTGCCTTTCCCCTGCCCCCCCAGGCCCCCCTCTCCCTCCCCCCCTCTCCCTCCTCCCCTCCTCATGCCTCCGGCCCCCCCCCCTTGCCCTCCTCTCCCTCCATCTCATCTCCCTCCTCCCCCCCTTCCCTCCTCCCCATCTGACCTCCCCCCTCTCCCTCCGCCCCCTCCTGCCTCCTCCCCCCGGTCCCTCACCGCACGCTCTGCGCGTCCGCCTCGTCCGGGTTGCGCTGCGAGTCCGCCAGGATGACGGTGGTGGCTGCGTCCGCGGCCGCCACGCGGCGCAGATCGTCGGGGACCAGGGGCGAGCCGTGGCGGAAGACGAAGCGGGAGCCCAGGCGCTGGGGCTCGGGCAGCGTGCGCCTGGGGGAGCGGGAGGAAGAGGTGGAGGCAGGCAGGCGGGAAAGAGGGGGGGCCGCCCTCCCGCCCCACCCCCACCTGAATGTCGCCTCCATCTCCAGCTTGGGCCGCTCGCTCATGACCACCACCACCGTGCCCCCGTCGCTGCGGTACGCCTGGCACAGCTGGAGGTAGGTGTGGGGGAGTGGCAGAAAGGTTGAGGGGGGCACAAAGAGAAAAGGGAAAGAGGAGGGGCAGCGGGGACCGTGTGTATGGCGTGCACCCGTAGCCCGACCACAGCCGTACCGTACGGCAGCCCAGTGCCCGAGCCTTTTTGTACGGACCTGGTACAGCAGCTTGGTGAGGACCTCGAAGTCGCGCTGGCCCTTGCACCAGGCCAGGACGAGCACGTGGCCCTCCTCGTACACCGCCGAGCCCTGACAGGGGCCAGACATAGATCAGACACAGATCAGACGTACACAAGACATAGATCAGACATGGGCGGGGCAGGGGCCTCAGGGGGAGGGGCCAAGGATGGCTCCGAATGCACACCAATTCCCTTTCGTCCCTCCATTTCCATGAAGCCCACAGGTAGAGCCCAACCCACATCCTGCTCTGTCTATTTTCTCCCTGCCCCTCCCCTCGGCCTTCCCCCTGGACGGTTCCGAGCGGGCCTGATCGCCTGTACGCTTTCAGTAACCCCCCACACCCCCAGCCCCCTGCCCGCCCCACCTGGCGCACGTTGCCTTCGAACACCTCAAACACCACCTGGGCCGCACGGGGGGGAGGTGGGGAGAGACGAGGGGCGGGAGGTGGAACGAGGGGCGGGGGAAGCAGGGATGAGGGGCGGGGGAAGCAGGGATGAGGGGCGGGGGAAGCAGGAATAAGGGGCGGGAGGTGCCAGGAGGACAGCGCAGCGAATGCGTTCCAACCGCATGGGGGCCATGACGTGAGGTCAGCCGCCGCACGCCGCCCTGCTTTGCTTTGCCTTGGCCCTGGCAGTCACATGGCCCCCACCTCACCATGGCCCCCATGCCCCATCCATAGCAGCCGCCAACCGTCCAACCACCAACCGCTAACCAGCAACTGCCCAACCGTCCAACCACCCACCTGCTCCACCAGCGCCAGCACCAGGGCGAAGGCCGCCAGTCCCACGCTGGCGATCCCAACGGAGAAGGCCTGACGCACTGGGGAGGGCGGCGAGGAGGGGGGCAGGTCCTGGCCCAGACTGAACTTCATGACCTGTCAGGGGGGAGAGGGAGAGGCGGGGAGAGGGAGAGGAGGGAGGGGGGGGTGAGGATGAGGGGGGCAATGTGGGCGGAGTTGCGCGGGGCGCGGGGCGACCAGAGCGGGCCGCGTCATGCAACACGTGACGAGTAAGGCATGGCGCATGCGTGACTCATGTCGTACAGTACGCACCTCGTACAGGTTGATCCACCAGCTCTCGCCGTCCTCGCCCCCCTCCAGCACCACCCCCTTAACTAGGGCACCAGACAGGACCTGCGGGGGGGGAGGGCGGGTAGGTTGAGCGGGAGGGGCGGAGACGAGTGTGCACGAGCTGCGTTAGGCAGCGCCGATAAGCAGGCTAGGTACCGATATGTAGGTGCGAGTAAACAGGATGGAATGCAACTGCCCTCCCAGATGTTCCTGATACAACTATGCCAACTATCATGCCCCGCTGTCGCCTTTCCCTCAGCAGCCCCCCGGCTGCTCAGCTGGTACGTTTCCCCACCGCCCCCTTCCCTCATCCGTCCGTTCCCCGCCCCGGGTCCCCGCTTCCTACCCCGCCCCGCCCCTGCTGCCGCCGCGCCTCTTGTCTCTGGTTCCCCATCCGTCAAAGGTGACCCCCCCCTTGGCCCCCTCACCCCCCCTCACCAGCCCGAGGAACAGGAGGGCGGCCAACAGGAGGTCGTGCCCAGCGTCCTGACGCCTGGGGGGGGAGGGGGAGGGGGGAGGGAGGGGGCGTGTGTGTGTTTTGCCGACGCGTCACGAGGCGCCTGGGGTTAGGAAGGGGGGTAGGGAGCAGTTGTTCAGCGTCAAGGCAATTCGGGGGAGCGAGGCGGGGAGGGAGACCGGGGGGGAGGGGAGGGGCAGCGGCAAGCGGGCATGACTGGGTCTATGGGTCTATGTATGCGTGCTAGCACGTAGTTCCGGGCAGGCTGACCAGACTGCTGCGGCGTTCCGGTGGTCCGTGTGCACCCTTTCCCCCCCCCCCCCGACCCGCCTCGCCCTGGGCTCCGCCCCGCTTCGGTCCACGCCCGCTCTGCCCCGACCGCAACCCGCTTGTATCCGACCACCAACCAACCGGCCAACCAACCAACCAACCAACCAACCAACCAACCAATCAACCAACCAACAGGGCCTACTTGACACCTTCGCCAGCCGCCAAACCCACCATCCCGCCACCCTCTGTACCCTCCCACACGGCAAAGTGGGGCCCCCGTCCCTACGCCCCAACGCACACCATCCAGGAACATACCGGTAACTCAGCCACGGCACACCACAGCCCGCACTGGTGGAAGTCGTGCAAGCCGTACAGATTTCAGAGCTGCCAAGATCCGGTCCTTGAGCCCACGTGGCGGCGCTACTGCCCGCAGGCGATGTGGGTCGGGCCCCGTGAAGCCGCCTGACCCACATGGCTGGAAAGCCCCAGTCTGGCCCAGGAGAATCCTTCCTTACCACACCCCTTTCCATGGCACAGTCCCTATCGAGCAGCAGCTGCAAGGACCTCACTACGCATCTGGGTCAGCACGCCACGTGCCAAACTGAACGGGGGCCTGTGTCGAGCGTATGGAACCCATGTGCCTCGCCCCGGACTGCGGCTGGTTTTTGCCCCCCCCCCCCCCCGCCCCCCCTACCCCCGTCCTGCCTCACCAGTTGTAGTACATGTACAGTATCTCGTCCCATAGCGGAAGCTGTCGCCTCGGGGACAGCAGGTTACGGCGCTGAGCGGGCGGGATAGCGCTGCCCCACCCTCCATTGCTGCCGGTCGTGACGCTGGAGCTGACGCCATCGTCCTGGTCAGGCGCAGAAGCGCGACACGGAGGAAGCCGCGGCTGAAGAAGTCGGGTCTGCAGCAACCGCGCGGCGCCCAAGCCGCGAGGCCACGCTTTGGTCGACGAGGCGCCCCGCCTCAAGGCCATGGCGGGGCGCATGGCCTGAAGCTGCACACGGACGTCCGCAGCCAGCCTATGCGGCCTTCGATAGCGGTATGCCATCGGTAATAATCAGGACGCTGAAATCCGCCAGATGCTCGTGTCGGCCAAGGTTACGTAGCAAGAACCCGCAGGTACTCAAGCGCACGCCATTCTGGCTACCAAGTACATTCCGCTACATGGCTATGCGTGTGAAGTGACCGCGCCTCCTGCTATGCACACGTAGCTGCGAACCCTGTGTGCCATCGGTTCGTGTTTGACTTCTTATCAGCGGGTCTAGAGCCTATGAACTAGCTATGATAAGTTAGAGCAAGGCAACCTGAGCTTCCGGGCAAGCCGGAACGCGGCGTCAAACCCTCGTGCAGTTTCGGGCGGGATCGGGCGTCTCGTAGCCCGTGCCGGGACCCCGCAAAACCCGAGTCGCGTCGGCGCACCGAAGCGGCGCAGAACATTCAATCGACATTATGACATCAACACTGGGCCTGGGGGGGCGTTGACAGCGAAAGTCATGCCGTTGTCCCCCCACCGTCATATTGCCACACGACCCGCTCAGCCCGCGTGGTCTTCGGGTCACCGCCGGTCGTAACCGCAACAACCGCACATCTATCCGTTGCCACGCTAGTTATCCCGGCACGACAGCTCTGGCGCCGGCACTCCGGGCGCTAATTGAAAGCGTACCGGCACTCAGGGCGCATCTTGAACCCCGCGGCAGAAGCCAGCAGAAGGAGGGCCCCAGGCAAAAGCGCTGTCCACCCCTATCCACCCGCCAAGTCCGGCCAAGGCCTCACACACAGCGACCCATCAGGCTCACAGGCCTGAGCTAGATCCGTCCCGGGGGCCGGGGGCTAGCTACCCCTTCGCATCATTGCCTAATCCCTACTCGCTGTTGCCCGGACCAACAGACCCTCAGTCCAAGCCCTACTGCGCCACTCCGCTAGGCTCAATGCAACGGCTTGCCCCCGACAACCCGAGAACCCTTGACCAGTTGTGCGCATATCTTGCTTCGATGCGGTTTCGGCAGGTTTCCATACCTACACAGACGCTGTTGTCTACTCTGGCCTGCACCACAAGCCCCTCCCACCTTGAAGAGCCAGGCGAGATGCGGTGAGGCCATGTACGGCAGTGATGCCGTGCATCTGCACATGCGCGCGTGCCCACATGTATCCGCCCGTACGCCTCGGATCTCCGACGTTGACTGCACCGCAGGGCCGTGGCGCCTCCCCTTGCTCTCGCTCCGCCCATCATCGTCACACCGCGCAGCCCTTCAGTTCCCTCCAGCCGGGCTGCGCCTTCCCTCCGCCCGGGCTACTGCCTGTCAGCGGCGCCCTCAGCCCATGCTCTGGTCCAACAGCGGCGCCTTGACTGTGGGTCAGGATCGGGATCGGGATCGGGATCGGGATCGGGATCGGGATCGGGATGGGGATCGGGATCAGAGTCAGTATTGATTTCTCCTCAGGCCAGCTGGCCAGCGTCGCAAGCAACGTGCGGTGCAGGGGCTCGTTTTGCCGCGCAGTCCCCGTGTCTTGTCGTTGCCTCCCCGCCGCTCCGCCCCTCAGCTTTCTCGGGTGTTGTGGTCACCAGCAGCCTCAAGCAATGAAAGGCAGCAGGCGGCCAAACCCTTCTGCCCGACCCGGGACCCACCCGTGACCCCAAGCAGCTTGAAGCGGTGCCCCCCGGAGGTTGTGTTGGTCAGCACCCGCAGCTGCAGCAGGCAGTCTGGGCTCTGTGTGACCTGACAGGGGGGGGAGGGCGAGGAGGGGGGAGGGCCCGGGGGGAAGGGAGAGAGGAGGGGGTCAGGGTAAGGCACCCACAGCTGCACGGGAAGCGAGGGGGGTGGGGACGGGGAAGGTGGGGGGGGGGGGCGAGAAGAAAGACAGGGGGGTACGTGAAGCAAGAGCAATGCTACATGGCCGGGGTTGTTGCAGAGTACAGGGGCGGGTCGGGGAGAGCAGATGAGACTTCAAATTCGAAGTCCGGGACTGCGTGCATCCCTCAGCCCGACACGCAACACGCAACACGCATGGCGTCCAGCCCCGGGTAGCGAGCCGGCACTGGAGGAGGAGTGGGCCGGCGGGGGCCCTGCGCCTCCTGGCCCTATCCCCGACACGCACGCAACAAAGCTGACCTTCAACAACCACAGGGCACCAGCAGAGGAGGAGGAGTCGCCAGGCCCAACGGTGGGAACGAACGCCGGCTCAACGCTTCCAACATATGTGCCCATGCCAACTAAGATGCCCAGCTAGCACTTCTCCTCGCGCGCTCACCGCGAAGAAGCGATTGTCCGACACGCTGTAGTGGTGCTCGGTGTGGGAGTCAATGACCTTCAGTTGGGGCAAGGACGAAGGTGCCGCGGGCCGGGTGTGTGTGTGGGGGGGGGGGGCACGAGGTGTGGGAGGCTGAGGGGGGGAGGTTAAGGCGTGCTCGATCTGGGAGTCAATGACCTGTGGGCCAACGGGTATGGAGCAAGGCGGCGGGGCAAGTTGGAGGGTCTAGGCAAAGCAACCCCCATTCCACCCTCGCGCGGCGGCTGCCTCCCCGAGTCCCCCTCAGCCCGTTCCCGGTCAGTTCCGCGCTTCCGCCCCACCCCATTCCATCGTCTCTCCTTCCTCCTTTCCCTCTCCCCCCCCCCTCACCAGGGGATCGCACGTGCACCCCGACACACACGTGACCTCCGCCATGCCCCTCTCCGTGTAGCTGATCAGGAAGGTGATGGCAACTGAGGGGGGTGGGGGGCGGACCGAGTCCGAGAGCGGCATCGAGAGTCGGTTGAGGTAAAGAGGTCAACTCTGCATGACTCATGCCACCCCAGGCATGACTCATGCTGCCTAGGCCTTGGGGGGGGGGCGACGGGGCTTGCCTGCGACCCAGCCGTCGGGTCCGGGGGAGGTCATGGGTTGGTGTTCACCCGGAACTGGGGAGGGAAGGGGGGGAGGCAAGAGGGGCGGAGGAGAGAGGGGTCCAGGGAAGAGCGGGGGGGGACAGAGCGGGTGAGGCAGGCAATGGAAGGGGACTGGTAGGGCGTAATGGAACGAAGAGGCCGGAGGAGCAACAGGGCGAGGACGATCAGGCAAGACATGCGTGCACGTCCAGGCAGGTCTAGACTTGCCTCGCGCGCGCGGCATCGCCTCCGCATCCGGGGTGGCAGGTAGCGTGCCGCTACAAAGGCGCTAGCTGCACCCGGTCCTGGCCTTCGCCCCCCCCCCATCGTGGCTTGCTTGCCAACCCCCCACTCGAGGGTTGCTCTGTTCCAGGAGATCTGCACCCGCGTTGCATGCAGTGTTCGCACATTCCCAACACCGATCAGTACCAGTCAGCACCCCCCACCCCCACGCACCTGCAGGGTGCTCCCGGGCTCCCACGCCACCAGCCCGGGCTTGTGCCGATGCGCCTGTGCGCAGGGACCGGGGGGTGGGGGCGGGGCGCGGAAGGCGGGGACCGTTACGCACCCAAAGCGCTGCTCCATCCCAGAAGCCATCTCGCTTCACCCCTCCATCAATGCCAACCCGGCATACGAGCTGAAATGCCCCTACCACACCCCAAACACACTCGCGCGTACCTGGTCCCCGTCGAAGAAGACCAGCACCCAGCCCTGGCTCGACACCACGTCCAGGTACGACTTGGGCACCTGCAGGGGGGGTGGAGGGGGCAGGCGAGGGGGGATGAAGGGGAGCAGGGGAGGCGGAGTGGGTGGAGTGGGTGGAGGGGAGCAGCCGTGCGGAAGGGTTGAGAGCGAGGGCCGAAGCGGCGACGGAGCACGGAGGCGCGGGAGCCAGGCGGGGGGGGCCCGGGGGGGGGGCGGATGTAGGGAAAGTCCGGAGGATGGCGTGTGCGTGATGTTGGGCCCCAGCAGGCCCAGCCCGGGTCCAGCTGCTGGGCCCGGTCGCACCTGTGCTGCGTCCATCTTGTGTGTGAAGCCGGGCCCCACGGTGCCAGCCTTTGGGGGTTAGGCGGGGGCAAAGCATGCTACAAGCACGGGAGCTGCGGAGGAGAGCGATGCGGGAGCCACGCGCGTGCTGCCCAGCCAACCGCCAACCACCCAACTGCCAACCGCCCGACCCAAAGACCAACCAACCAACCAACCAACCGCCAACGAACCAACCAACTCGCCATGTAGCAGCGCTTCTCCTCGAGCAGCAGCGCGCCCGTGGCGTAGGTCCGCACCGGCAGCCCCGGCACCCGCACCCCCCACCCCCCACCCCCCACCCCCCACCCGCCGCCGCCGCTGCCCCAGAGGAGGCCGCCGCCGCCGCCGCCCCTGAGGCGGCGGCCGCAGCAGGAGCGGCAGAGCCCTCGGAGGCCGCGACCCCTGAGGCCCCAAAGCTGGAGGCCGTGGAAGCGCCTGAGGCAGAGGCAGGGGCTGAAGACGTTGAGCCCGTGTAGACCCCGGAGCCGGACGCCCCCGCCTCCACTGCCCCCAACGCTGAGCCCGCAAGAGCGGAGGCCCCAGAAACCCCGGAGGCGGGGGAAGTGTCCGAGGCGGGGGAGGAGGAAGCGGCGGGGGCCGCGGAGGCGGGGGCGGCAGCCCCGTTGGCCGCCAGCCAGGCCCGGGCCCGCGTGAGGGAAGCGAAGAGCAGCTCCCCCAGCATGTGGCGGCCCAGCATGCGGGGGTGGACGGAGTCGGAGAAGAGCTGATGGAGGGATGGGGGGTGGGAGGGGGTGGAACGGTGGGGGGAGAAGGGAGGCGGAAGGAGCATGCGTTGGATTACAGCAGAATGGGACAAATAAAGCAGCGGTATGGGTATGGGTGTGCCGCCCACCCGCCCCGATCCCACCGCACCTTGCCGAGCTCCTCGCACGCCCCCACCCCCTGGCTGGGCAGCGACCCGTCCCGCATCAGCATGTGCAGCCACGTGTTGTACGGCAGCACATCGATGCCGTACAGGGCACCTGCGCGGACCCGGGGCGCACCACCGGGTGAAACGCAGTTGACACGGCCGGCTACCCCCTTGCCCTTCTGCTCCCCCTTCTGCTCCCGCCCTCTACCGAACATTATAACCCCAGCTCCCGCCAGCTTCCCCCAGCTTCCTCCCAGTTTCCCCCCAGCTTCCCGGCAGCTTCCCTCCGCACCCAGCTCCAGGGACTGCGGCTCCGTGCTGCCGGGCATGAGCTGCCCCACGATGTGTTGGAACGGGTGCGGTCCGTCGGGGGCGCACGAGGTGTTGCAGCTGCACGCATGGGGGAGGGAGAGGGAGGAGTGGGAGGGTAGGGGAAGGCCATGGGGGGAAAGGAGGCAGGGGGAGGGAGAGGAAGGCGGCGTGTAAAGTTAGGCCCGCTAGCCGGGCTAGCTGTACACAAAGGGGAAGGAGCACGCGTGAGGGGGCGATGTATTGCAGCGGTTGTACGGTTGCACAGTTGACAAGGCTGTACGGCATGTACGGCGCATGTACGGCAACCCACGTGTAGTGCCCCATGCAGAGCGCCCACACGCCCCGGGAGTTGTCCGTCTCCACCACCTGCAGCACAGCGGCGCGGGGGCCGACAGTTGTAATCCCCGGATCCAGATCCGGAACCAGCCGGCTTTCCGTCATGCCTACGCTTCCCTGGCACCACAACAGCTTGGGCATCAGAGGAGGGGGCAGTCCGGCGGGGGGCAGGAGGCCAGGGGCCAGGGGGGGCTACTGTCCAGACGAATTCGGGGCTAGATTGAGGGAAGCCAGATAGAGATCAGGCAGGCGAGCCATGTGGCCCCCAATGATACCAGCAGCAGCACCCCGCTTTCACGCGCCCACCCCACGCCTCACAAACACACCTAGCACTCCGAGCATGGTTCGGCACAAGCGCGTGCACGGGCGTGCTGCCCGCGCACTCACGTAATTGCTGTTGAGCAGTATGATGGCGGGCCGGGGCCCCCCGGGGTGGGCCACGTGGGCAGAGTGGATGGCCATGCGCATGGTCTGACATGGGGGGATGGGGGGTGGAGGGGAGGGAGGGTAGAGGGGGCGGGGGAGGAACGCGCCGGGGGCCGCGATCCAGGGAATGGACCGCATTGGGGTGTGAAAGGGTCTGGCGCATGGCCGAGACATCCCACCTGATGCGCCCAACGCCCCACATCTTCCCGCCTCCTGCCCCTTCCCCCCTTCCCCCTCTCCCTTCAGTTCCCGGTCCGTCGTACGATGGCCCCCTACCAGCTCGATCATGGCGGGCGAGGATGCGCCCCCCATGTTCTCCAAGATCAGAAGATCCAGTGGATCCGGTAACTGTCAGAAGTGGAGGGGGTAAGGAGCTCGGTGGGGGAACAAGGTACAGGAAGTTCAGGAAGAAAAGGAGGAGGGGAACAGGAAGGGAAGGGAAGGGAAGGGAAGGGAAGGGAAGGGAAGGGAAGGGAAGGGAAGGGAAGGGAAGGGAAGGGAAGGGAAGGGAAGGGAAGGGAAGGGAAGGGAAGGGAAGGGAAGGGAAGGGAAGGGAAGGGAAGGGAAGGGAAGGGAAGGGAAGGGAAGGGAAGGGGAGTCGGTGCCCCCCCCGACGCACCATGGACTCGCCGCATGAGGCCGCTGCGTAGAAGTCGAGGGGGCTGCCGGCCCTGCCGTTGTTGGCAAACCTGGGGGGGGAAGGGGGGGGAAGGGGGGGGAAGGGGGGGCAAGGGGGGGCAAGGGGGGGGAAGGGGGGAGGATTGTGGGGCAAGATGGGGTGAAGGTGGGACAAGGAGGGAGGCGACGGGGACACGGGGGGGGGAAGGGCGGGGGGGGGGAAGGGCGGGGACTTGCCAGTTTTGGCTAATCAGGGGGAGACAGGTTGGGGAAGAATAGGGTACGGCAGCGAAGTTGGGGTTACCAGGGGTGGGGTTCTGGCGGTTGCTGGCTTGCAAGGGGTCACGGCCCGCACAAGCTCCCACCGAGCCGCCACACACATTCACCCATCCCCCCCGCCGCACACCAAACACCCTGCCTCCCTCATTTCCCATCTGGGCCCCACTCACGAGTGGTTGGCGTGCGGCCACGTGTCGTTTACTAACCGCATTAGTAAAGTGCCCCAACCCGTGGCGAAACGCTGCTCGTCCGAAACCGCCGTCGGTTGGTCCACCAGGTCACAGCTCCGGGGCACTCCAGCGGGCCGCATGAAGGTTCGCCTGCTTAGGCCAGGATCGGGAGGAGGAGGGGAAGAGGGCACGTGGGGGGATTTTTGCAATTGGGTTGTGTGTGAGCATGGCAGTAAGGGAGGGCCAGGAGGGGTACGAGAGGGGCACTGCGGGGCACCCAGGGGGGGGGGACGCACACTGGAGATCCTGTGGTGTTCAATTTTGAGCTCGTACCCAAGAACCCAGCCGCTCGCCCCTTCCACGCCCTCCCCCAAGGGTCACGAAGACTGCTGAAGTGTGCGATGCGATCGAGGAGCGGCCTGGCCTAAGGACAAACTCCACGCCCCCCCACACCCACACGGCCCTCCACTCCCCCGCCACCCCACGCTGCCATGTCCAACCGGCCGCGAGCAGCAGCCCGCACCCCCGCAAGCGCAGGAGGAGGAGCAGCGGACGGAGCAGGACTCCCCCGTCCAACCCCCCCCTCCGCTCCCGCCCCCCCCCGCCCCACCCACCCAGTCTCCGAGTAGCAGCCCGCGAACTCGGCGGTAACGCTGCTCCCCCACGCCACCACCTGGGGGGGCAGGGAAGGCAGGGTGGGAAGGGGCAGGGAAGGGGAAGGGGCAGGGAAGGGGAAGGGAACTCAAAACTCAGCGGCTACTAAGTTTGCGTATCGCACCTCGCCCTGTCAAGAACACTCCTCCCGACGACACCCACCCCGCCGCGGAGACCTCCGCTCGCAGGAGCGCTATGCGGCCACAAGCCCTGGGACCGGTAGACAAACGCAACGAAACCCTAAAACCCTGTAACCCACCAAAACCCACGCCGCCACGGCACCCACGTTTATGGGCTGCCCCGCCTCCAGCTTGCGGATCAGCTCCACGAACTGCGCGGGCGTGTGTACGGCAGCCCCCGTGTCCAGCTGCGCCTGCGTCCAGAAGGGCTGCGGGTTCCACAGCTCTGCATGGGGGGGAGGGGCGTGGATCACGGAGCACGTGGCGGGGGAAGGGGTTGGGGTTGGGGTTGGGGTTGGGGTTGGGGGTGGCGGCGGGGGTGGGGATGAGGCAGGGTGGGCGTGGGGTCCAAGGCAACGTGCAGCGTCGGATCTGGCCCCCCAGCCCCCGGGTGGCGGAGGTGGGCTCGGGGCGGGGGGGTGGCTGTGCCGCGGTTGGCATCACGCACCCCGCCCTGGCCGTCGGTCCTGATTGACGGACGCAGCCGGCGCAGACCAAAGCGGACGTGGCTGGTCAGCCGCGTAAGGTTTGCTGAGCCGGGTAAGGTTTGGTATGCCGGGGAATGGTTTGGTTTGGTGAGAAGGGCAAGGTTTGGAAGGCCCGAGGGCTAGCGCACGTAGGCGCACGCGCAGGGCCCACGCGGGCCACCCGATGTGTGGGGATACGTGGCATGTATGAACCGTACACGCATGCGCGCCCCCCGCATACATTGCGCGAGCAGTGCGCAAGCACCCCCGTTCCAGCCTATGGGTGGTGGCACTGCTCCTGACCACGGCAGTCAGCTACCGTACACCCCTTCCCCTTCATTGCGACATGCATGTACGCGGAGGTCTGAGGCGGGGCGCTCGGGCGACGACTGTCGAGGGGGGCAGCCGGGGAAGTCAGGGCCTGTCAGAGGGGCCTAACGCCCGCGCGCCCCCGCTGACGGCTGTGCGCTTAAGCTCAAGGCTATGAGCCCGGCGTTCAGATCACCCCTTGGAGTGACAAGACAGCGACCCCACTTCGGGGCGAGCTCATCTGCGCAGTGACTGACCCGACATCGACCCCACTCGACCCCCAGAAGTTCTGTCTGTCGTGGCTGACCGAGCCGTAGCCGTATAACCCAGCTTCCCGCGCTTACCCCGCTGCTGCAGAGCTCTTGCAACGTCCTTGGATTGTAGCATCAGCCACAGCGCCGTGGCCGCCAGCGTTGTGAAGCAGGAACTCCGCATGCGGCCCATCGTGAGAATTGCTCCTAAATCGCGCCTTGGTCAGCAGCCGATGTCACGGCATGGCACGCCGGGATCTGTGTTGTGGTTTGATGGTGCTGGGCGCTGGCGACGAATAAGATACTTCCTGGGCGATGCCTGGGTGCATGTTGTGTTTTTATTGACTGTGTTTTTATTGACCGTCCAAAAGGAGCACCAGTCAGCGTCAATACCGCAAGTACAAAGTAAGAAGTGCACCGAGCCGGCCGCACGCCGTAGGGGCCGGATCCCTCGACCCGCGTAACCGGCACTGCTCGTGTTTTGGCACGCGCGGACGGACACCAGAATGGCAGTTGCGCTCGCACCTCGAGGGCCGCGTATCACTCAAGACGTGCAGATAGTACTGGTACGTCGTGGGTGGCAAAATGGTGCATGCGGCGGAGGGGGGGCGAGGGTGTGGCCGGAGACGGGCGGGCGGGGAAGCGGGGAAGGCACGCGGCACGAATGGCGGGATCGCTCCGCAGAACCCCCCTTCAGCCCTCCCCTGCAAACACCTTGACCAGTGGCTGTCACTCACATACCGCACACAAGCAGCACTTGTCCACCGCCTGCTCGCCATGGCGGTGCGTGAGCGTGTCGATTGTTCTTCCCGAAGTCTTTGGGACCAAGACTGAGCCAAACTACTCGTGCACATGCAGGAGAAGGATAAAGGAGGCCTCCTGTCGGAGGCGGAGCAAATCCTAGTGCGCAGGTGTGCATGCAAGCCCGAACGGGGTCGCTGCGACAGTTCTTTCACTCTTGGAACCTCACGCACAACTTTGATCTCAATATGCAGTCGTGCGCTTAGCAGCCGGGCGCTGACGCTGTGCAATCGCATCGTCGGTGAGGAGGATGCGCTCGCTGTGGAGGTGCGTGGACCGCCACCAAAATCTCATGTGGCATCTGTGGCAGACGCAGAAGCTCGGGACCGTGTCCGAGGCCCTTGGCCGCCCCGCTCCACCCACCCTCGCTTCCCGCCCCACCCACCCCGACACGCAAGAAAAACCTTTCCCCCCCTCTCCCAACCCCTCCGCCCCCGGCCCCCGACACAGATCAAGTCGCTGCTGCAGACCATCGCTTCCTCCGAGAAGGCCGCGCGCGGCATCGCTGACCGGGCCCATGCCGAGGCCGTGAGCGCCTCCCTGGCGGAGGCCAAGGCCGTCATGACGGGCCTGGGGCCCGGGGGGGACCTGTGAGCGGGGGGGGCCGGGGGGGGGGCTTGAGGGGTGCGGGGGGTGGGGTGGGGGGCGCTGCGGGGTGGGAGCCGAGGGGGACCTGTGAGCAGGGGTGCGGGGGCGGAGGGGTTGAGGGGTGGGGGATGCGGGGGTGCAGGCGCTTCGGGTTGGGGCCGGGGAGGACCTGTGAGCGGTGGGAGCCTCGAGGGGTGGGGCTAAAGGGTGGGGGAGGGGGTCCGGCCTTTGGTTGGGGGCCCGGGGACGGGCTACGGGTTGGAACGGGCGCAGCGGCGGGGCTGGGAGGGTGGTTGCGAGGGTGGACAGGGATAGGCCTGGCCTGGGGGCCGGGGTAACGTGTGAGCGGGGTTTTGGAGGGGGGCAGGAGGGGGCTTGCAGTGGGGGCCGTGGGGGGCAGAAGGGCGGGTTGTAGGGGAGGGGTGGGTTGGTGGTGGAGGAAGGGTGGGTGGGGTTCAGGCGCACGGGGAGGGGTGGGTAGGTCGCCGCAGTCCCCGCCCCTCTCCCGTAGACCTCTGCAGCCCACCTGTCTCCTCCCCTCCACTTCCCCCTCAGGCACCACCCACCCGCTCCCAACCTTCCTTGCTTTCACCACCCCTCTTTGCGTTCCACAAACCCCTTTCTTTCACCCCCCCCTTCCCGCCCCAGCCGCAAGTTCTGCAAGCCCAAGAACCCCTGGCTGATCCGCATGCTGCTGGGGAACAAGATCAATCTGGTGGCCATGCGCAAGGACGTGTCCCAGGTGGGATCAGGAATCAGGGGAGGGCGCGATCTGGACCTGGATCTGGATCTGTCGTTGGTCAGGACAGGGGGACAGGGACGCACGCTGCCCCCTGCCCGGCGCCGTTCCCCCCCCCCCCCCGCCCCGCCCCCCCAGGGCATTCGCGAGGAGTACCACACCTTCCGCGACCGGGCCGCGGGCATCATGCTGCTGGGGCCCTGACGCGTCGGCGAAACACACACACGCCCCCGCCCCCGCCCCGTTACCCCCCGCCCCCCCAGGGCATTCGCGAGGAGTACCACACCTTCCGCGACCGGGCCGCGGGCATCATGCTGCTGGGGCCCTGACGCGTCGGCGAAACACACCACACCCGCCCCCGCCCCCCCCGTTACCCCCCCGCCCCCCCAGGGCATTCGCGAGGAGTACCACACCTTCCGCGACCGGGCCGCGGGCATCATGCTGCTGGGGCCCTGACGCGTCGGGCGAAACACACACACGCCCCCGCCCCCGCCCCGTTACCCCCCCGCCCCCCCAGGGCATTCGCGAGGAGTACCACACCTTCCGCGACCGGGCCGCGGGGCATCATGCTGCTGGGGCCCTGACGCGTCGGCGAAACACACACACGCCCCCGCCCCCGCCCCGTTACCCCCCCGCCCCCCAGGGCATTCGCGAGGAGTACCACACCTTCCGCGACCGGGCCGCGGGCATCATGCTGCTGGGGCCCTGACGCGTCGGCCGAAACACACACACGCCCCCGCCCCCGCCCCGTTACCCCCCCGCCCCCCCAGGGGCATTCGCGAGGAGTACCACACCTTCCGCGACCGGGCCGCGGGCATCATGCTGCTGGGGCCCTGACGCGTCGGCGAAACACACACACGCCCCCGCCCCCGCCCCGTTACCCCCCACCGCCCCCCCAGGGCATTCGCGAGGAGTACCACACCTTCCGCGACCGGGCCGCGGGCATCATGCTGCTGGGGCCCTGACGCGTCGGCGAAACACACACACGCCCCCGCCCCCGCCCCGTTACCCCCCCGCCCCCCCAGGGCATTCGCGAGGAGTACCACACCTTCCGCGACCGGGCCGCGGGCATCATGCTGCTGGGGCCCCTGGCCCTGACCCTGGGCCTGGCCTGGGCGGACCGGCACCAGGGCGCCGCGTTCGGGCAGGGGCAGCCCACGCCCCTGCTGCTGCTAGGTGGGGGCGGAAGAGCGGGGGAGAGTAGGGGGGGAGCGTGTGTGTTTCGCCGACGCGTCACGGGGCCGACCGGCACCAGGGCGCCGCGTTCGGGCAGAGCAGCCCACGCCCCTGCTGCTGCTAGGTGGGGAGGGGGAGCGGGGGAGAGTAGGGGGGGAGCGTGTGTGTTTCGCCGACGCGTCACGGGGCCGACCGGCACCAGGGCGCCGCGTTCGGGCAGAGGCAGCCCACGCCCCGGCTGCTGCTAGGTGGGGGCGGAAGAGCGGGGGAGAGAACGGGGGGAGCGTGTGTGTTTCGCCGACGGGTCACCGAAGGGAGTAACCCTGGCGACGCGTGTTGTGTGGGGAGCAGGGGTGGCTGCGTGTGTTTGGATGCTCGGGTTGATGCGCGATAACCAGGTGCCAGTGTGTTTAGTAAGCGGCGAGCAAGCAGGCAGCAAGGCGACCCCGGAACCGCACAACGAAGCAACCGTTTGTGTGTGGTCCCGCCACGGGCTGCAACGTTCCTGGTGCTGCCGTACGCCGCAGGCATCCAGTTCTACATGGGCTGGCTGTCGTACTTCTACATCTCCATGGCGCTGCGGGAAAACGTGCTGTACGTCAACGGATCCCGGATCCGGGGCTGGTGGATCCAGGTGAGCGGGCAGATCACGGGCCGACCACGCAACCACCGGGGGCCCGGGGGCGGAGGGCAGCGAAACGGACAAGCAACCCATCCTACCGCCCCCCCCCCAACTGTATGCTGTGTCGACCTGAGTGACGGAGCCAGCACGAGCGAGCAACCCGGCGGCCGGCCCCCCTCTACTGCCTCTCCCCAGCGGCCCGCTATGCCGGCCCACCCCCCTCCCTCCCTCCCTGCCTTGCCCCCCTCCCCTCCCCTCCCCGCCACCAAGCACCACTTGCTGAGCGAGTGATGCCGATTCATTCCCCTCCCTTCCTACCCCCCCTTTTTCGCTGGCCGCCGTGTTATCGTTTCCCGCTTGGATGAGATACCCCCTTTCGCCCCCCCCCCCCAGCACCACTACTGGTCCGCCGCTGCCTCCCTGGGAATGCTGGGACTGCCGGTGACCAGTCCAAGTGAGCCACAGGGGGGGAGGGGGGTTCAAGGGGGCGTGGGGGCAGTGCCGAGGGAGGTCGGGGGCAGGTTGGGACCCTGGGGGCCTCCCTGCCCTGCTCGTCTGCGCATGTGCACGCACCGCCTACCGTATTCCCCCCCCAAAGGCAACCCCGCCCGACCCATTTTGACCCACCCACTACCCCCCTTTCCCCCCCCCCTCAGCTGTGCACCACTTCTTCCGAGGCTTCCTGCTGTGGTCCGTGTTCCAGGTACGGGGGAGGAGGGGAGGAAGGGAGGGGGGGAAGGGAGGAGAGGGGGGTAGAGATGGGGAAGGAAGACGAGGAGACGGCAGGCAGGCAAGGAGGGCGGGGAGGAGGGTATGGCTGAGGCCCTCAGGTCCAGCACCGACGCCGTTCCGGCCCCCTTCACCCGGATTCCCCTCGTGGCCCCACACCCACACCCTGCCGTACTCTCCGTACACACATGTGTGCCGTACAGGCCGCCGTCATGTTCGTACAGAACCGCTACCAGCGCCGCCGCATGTACACGCGCATCGCCCTGGGCCGCAACACGGCAATGGACGTGGTGGCGGGGGAGAGCAGCGCCAGCAGCGGGCAGCTGCTGCTGCTCTACCCCATGCTCTACGCGCTGCAGGTTGGCGGTTGACGGTTGGTCGGTGGTAGAAGTTGGCGCGGACGCGTACGACGGGGCGGCCCGCGGCGCACCCCACACTGCGACTGACGCTCAACTCCCAACCTGCAACCGCCAACTGTTAACAACTAACCACCGCAGGCGACGCAGTTCGCGATCGGCGCGGGCGTGGCGTGGCGCACCTACGCGGCCGTGCTGCGGCCGGAGGGGTGGCTGGAGGCGGAGGCGCAGGTGGGGTTGGGGGTTGGGGGGTTTGGGGGGATGTGGGTCGGCCTGGGGCTGGGGGCTGAGATGGGGCAGAGGGTTCATGCAGAGCGTAGGGAGGTCACGGGAGAGTTGGGTTTGTTTGGAGATGGGCCTGTTGAGTTAAGAAGCCTTCCGGTTGGGGGCGGTCATGCGCCGGGCTTCAAGAGTTTGTGGTCGACCCCTGGTCGACCCCTGCTGCGCCCCGCCCCCATGAGCCCGGGGCCCCAGCGGGGGCGCACCAGCGTTGCTGGCCGCCGCCTTCCGTCCCCAACCCTGCCCGTCCTTCTTCTCCCCCTCCCTCCCCCCCCCGTCAGGACTCGGACCTCCGCGGCATGCGCATGGTCTTCTGCGTGGGGCTGGTGTTCGCCTACCTGGCCTACCGCAACTTCATCACCACGCTGGTCACGCAGGTGGGGGGGGAGGAGCGGGAAACAGGGGGGAGTGCGTGCGTGTGTTTGGATTGCGTGGAGCTCCCCCTCCTCCCCCGGCTTCTCTTCACGCGGCTCCTGTCCGCCAATGTCGCCGCCACCCCCTCCATCCGGCCCCTCAATCGACCCCCTGACCTTCAAACCCTGTCTGCACCCTCATACATTCCACTCCGCTCTAATCCGCCTTCCAAGGCCTTGCCCCCTCCTGACCCCCCCCTCCCCCTGTACCCCGCAGCTCGAGAAGCGGTCGGGTCAGTCCAAGAGGTCCTCACGGCGCCGCGCACCGGCCGCACACTCCGCCCCCGCGGCCGCCGCATCCCCAGCTGCAGGGGCGGCGGCCGGGACCGTGGCCAAGCCCGCCGCGGCGGCGGCGGCGGCAGCAGCAGACGCGGCCAAGGGCAAGGGCAAGGCGGCGTAGGGCCCTGGGGAGAGGTTGCTTTCCAGCAGCCCACCCCACGTTTCGCCCTGCCTGTCGCCGAGGGTGGAGTGAGCTGTCGCCAAGGGCTAGGGCGGAGGCCACAGCTCCTGCGGTGCACGCCGTTGTGAGGCGGGTGTCGGCGTGTACCGGTACCGTAAGTGGTACCGTATAGATGTCTTGGAGCGGCGGGGCGGCGCGGAAGCGGGGCTACCGGCGTGAAATACGGGCGTGGTAGATGAGAGCGGCGATGCCTGCTGGTGGCTAGGCGTTGGCTGCTGGAGGGGTTGCTACCCAACAGGAATTCCAGGAGGGATTGACGTGCTGTATGGTGCTGATTGAGGCGAGGTGAGGGGATGCGGGTGGGTGTGTGGGGAGAAGCACGAAGCGAAGGCCGCTCGGTTGCGGCGTAGCACAGACGAAGCCCCACTACTACGCATTAAGTCGAATGTTGGACGCGCTCGTGAAGGTCGAGGATATTGTGGGACCGGGGGGCTATGCGGCGGTTGTGAATGAAGTTCCGCAGCAGGCTGAGGTGGTCTGAGCGGTGGGTCGTGGGTGGGTGGCACCCCCCTCCTCCCCGGCCCGGGGTGACCCTGTCATGCATGGTGTCGACATGCCCGCCTGTTGCGCGGCTGCTTGACCTAAACGATGAGGCTTCCTACCAAGGTGTTGCTTCGTCTGGGTGGGTGGATGGGTGGGTGGGTGGGTGGCGCCCCGAGGTGAGCACCCCGGCACCTTTGTTGCAGTGGTGGTGCGAGAAGGAGGGACCAAGGAGACAGGACGCCGTGTGGAGGGGCTTCGCTGGTTGAGGGGGGTACGAGACAGGAGACAGGATGCTGTGTGCGAAGGCTGAACTGGAGTAGAACGGTCTGAAGGTGGTGGGGGTAGCATTAACGTGTCCCGCCGGCGGCACACAAGGAAGGCGAGGCTGTGGGGACGAATGGTTGGGGCTCTGTAATCGCAGGGGCCGTGCAGCGTAGCCAGGGGTCGGCGGGCATAGCCCCCGCGTAGCACACAAGCAACGAGGCTTTCTAGCACTACACGGAGCGGTACGCGCAGACGATGTAGCCCGGGGGTCGTCGACGGGGGCGGGATCCGCCCCCATGAAAGGCGCCGTGGCTCCCACGGTCCAGGTGGGTCCAGGGCTCGATCGCGCCGTGGCCTCCACGGCGGGCCCGGGCCACGTGTCGGCAGCACCTGCTTGCAGCCGCTCCGTTGGTCCTAAGAGCACCACCTTTGTGCCCATGGCAACGCTGGGAGAAGGCCGGCTTCGTCGGGAATGCGTGGGGGAACCCGGCGGGGTCTTCTGTCCGTGAGAAGCACGGCACACGCAAGCACGCGAATCTGGGTCCACAGCATGCCCCCCCAAGCCTGCCACTGTAAATAAACAGCCGATGTTGTGCGTGTAGAGGCCACGCACGAGCTCGAGGCCCCGTCGCGTTGACCAAAAGGGCACTGTCCTCGACATCGCGACCCACTGCAAACCGTCGCAGCGCCCGCTGTTGCGGTCTCGTCCATGCAATCAGTACGGCTGAGATATGGCGGTCCTCGCTGCAGCGGAGGCCGAAGGTCTCGGCAAGCTCTCTCCTCGCCGCATGCTGGCGTGCGGTCTTCCGCTCTGAGCGGACGCATCAGCCCTGTCGAGCAGCGCCTTATACAGCAGCTGCTACAGTCGAGGCGGTCATCGTCGGCTCCGGATGCCGATAGCCAGCGGGGCGGCACGGCCTTGCATCATCCGGCTCCTGCCCCGCAACACATCATCTCCCGGCGCAACCTCCTCCTTGGCGGCCTCCTCATAGCCGCCAGCCCCATCGGCCCTGCTACCGCTGCTGAGTCGCAGGTCCTAGCGGGGTCTAGCGCCCCGCCGGGTGCCCGCTGGCCGCTGCATTCCAAGCCATCCGCAGAGCGATGCCTGCTGACCGTTGCCAACCGCTCTGGAGTGCGTGTCCGGGCTCTGTGGGTCAACTACGACGGTGCGTGCGAGCTATAACGCTAGAGGGTCTGATTGTTTTGGGGGGGCTTTCGTAAAGGCAAGGATGCAGAGGTGAAGGAGGGACGGAAGCGTAGGTTGGGGGCTGTAGGGGGTGAGGGGAACCGCAAGGTGTGCCCGACAGCTGTGTCGGCCGAGGGATCTGCGAAGGTTGCAGATAGGCGGGCGAAAGGGGCGGCACGGTGCCACAAAGCTGTGCCATCCCCTCTCCCTCCCCCCTTTCTTGCCATGCCCCATTAACGCTGCTTGGATGTCGGCGATCCCCTGTGCCCCCTGTGACTAGGCGATGAGGAGGCGTACAGCACGCTTGCCCCCGGGCAGCAGTGGGCCGTGCAGACGTTCGAGGTGGGGGGCGAGGGAGCGCGAGCCCGCGCGAGGCTAGGGTGGTGCAAAGGGGGGGGACGAGGCCAAGGAACGGAAACGGGTTGTAGGAGGCTCCCTCTGGCTCTGGGGGCTACAACACAAAGAGATCCCCCCCTCCCCCCCTCCTTCCCTCCTCCCTCCTCCCTCCCGCCCTCCCTCCCCCCTCCCCCCCAGTCCCACCCCTGGCGCTTCCGAGAGGCCTCCTCCGGACGCCTGATGGCCCAGTACGTGGCCTCGTGACGCGTCGGCGAAACACACACGCCCCCTCCCTCCCCCCTCCCCCCCTCCCCCCCAGTCCCACCCCTGGCGCTTCCGAGAGGCCTCCTCCGGACGCCTGATGGCCCAGTACGTGGCCTCGTGACGCGTCGGCGAAACACACACGCCCCCTCCCTCCCCCCCTCCCCCCTCCCCCCCAGTCCCACTCCTGGCGTTTCCGAGAGGCCTCCTCCGGACGCCTGATGGCCCAGTACGTGGCCTCTGTGACGCGTCGGCGAAACACACACGCCCCCTCCCTCCCCCCTCCCCCCCAGTCCCACCCCTGGCGCTTCCGAGAGGCCTCCTCCGGACGCCTGATGGCCCAGTACGTGGCGTCGTGACGCGTCGGCGAAACACACACGCCCCCTCCCTCCCCCCTCCCCCCCAGTCCCACCCCTGGCGCTTCCGAGAGGCCTCCTCCGGACGCCTGATGGCCCAGTACGTGGCGTCGTGACGCGTCGGCGAAACACACACGCCCCCTCCCTCCCCCCTCCCCCCCAGTCCCACCCCTGGCGCTTCCGAGAGGCCTCCTCCGGACGCCTGATGGCCCAGTACGTGGCGCAGCCGGGGGAGGCGCTGCTTACACTGACGGGGGAGGCGCAAGCAGCGGCGGAGGGGGACGCGGGGGAGGCGGGTGAGCAGGCGGGGTTTGCCGGTTTGGGGCGGGGCGGGGTGGGATTCCAAATGGGGGGTTGCAGCTGGGGGGCCCCCTGGTGAACTGCGCGTGCATGATAGGGGCTGCTATCGCTGACATGGGGTTTGTCGTCGCGGGCTGCGTTTTCTGGCCATGCCGCACGCCCATACACACACGCTTTTGCCCCACTTTCCCCCGCCTTCCCCAGCGGGCCACGAGGGCGGCTTTGACGGCCTGGGCCACCCCGAGGGGGACTTCGTGCCCGCCTCCCTGTCTGTCATGGCGGTGCTGCCGGGCCTGCAGCAGGTGGGGGCGGGGGGGGTGGGGGGATACCGAGTGTGTGTATGGGCGGGGCACGTGCCCGCATCGCTGGCCCGTAGGGCTCGCAGCCGATGGGGCCTGGGGCCGGAGGGCCCGGGGGGAGGAGCTGCGAGCAGGAGGCCCCTTTGGATCGCTGGATGTCTGGATTGCCCCCAACCCCCCCCCCTTCCTTCCATGCCACCCCCCTGTGCGCGGCTGCGTCAGGTGGCTGTGGGTCTGTCCGCGGACGGGTACGACAAACCCATCCTGTGAGAGGGGCGTGGGGGTGGGGGTGGGGCGATCAGAAACGTGCAAAAAACGTACACATGGGGCGGCTCCCAGGGACGACGTTTACCTCTCACCGGAGCGCTCCCCTACCCTTCCCTGGTCTCTCCTCTTCCCCCCCTCCTCCCAACTCCCCTCCCTCTCCCCCCCCCTCCCTCAGTATTGGCGTGGGCCCCTCCGAAGCACTCAACATCGTTCGGGCGGGGGGCCTTGCGCAGCTGCCCAACCGCATCCCGGGGGGCGCAGCCGCCGAGGGCGGCGTCTTCGGGGGCGGCGCAGCAGGCGAAGGCGGGGCCGCCGCAGGGGGCGTGGGGCCGGGCGGGGCGCTGACGCCGTTCGACGGCAGGGGGGCGGTGGCGGCGCTGGAGCAGGTGGAGGGGGGGCGGGGGCGGCCCACGCTCTTCTCGACCTGGGTGTCTTCTGTCCAGGTAGGC
Organism: Edaphochlamys debaryana; assembly: GCA_016858145.1. Lineage (NCBI taxonomy): Eukaryota > Viridiplantae > Chlorophyta > Chlorophyceae > Chlamydomonadales > Edaphochlamys > Edaphochlamys debaryana. The sequence continues at coordinate 216,697 of JAEHOE010000078.1, forward strand.
GAGGAGGGGCCTCGGTCGAGCTTCGCAGGGCAAGTGGGGAGTGGGGAGGAGAGGAGGGGGGAAGGCGGCGTGGTGCGGGGACCTCGGGCGAGCTACGCCAGGGCGAGTGTGGAGCCAGAGCGCTACGCAGGGCAGGGCATGGCATTGACCGTGGTAAACAGAACGGACGGTCAGCACTGCGCATCTTTCGTGCTTCAACGTCCAAGCCTTTCTCTGCCCCGTGTCTGACCTTGCCTCCTCCCGCCTCCCCGCGAAGGCCCTGGGCGGGCGGCTGGAGCGAGTGGTCTTCACGCGGCAGGTGGGGGTGCGTGGGGGTGCGGGTGCCGTACTATGCAGTGCCGTACCGTACTGTGCAGTGCTGCGCCGTAGTGTGCCACCGTGAGTCGTGACCCTTTCACAGGGTGCACCCCCCTTCCGCCACATACCCCTTCCCCCCCCCTCCAGGTGGATGACATCACCTATGCCCGTATCGTCCTCGCTCTCCCGTCCGCCGCCAGCACCCCCACCCCCAACTCCGGCCCCGGCCGGCCAACCTCCGGCGCCGGGCCCTGGTCCTCGCCGGGCCCGCCCCCGCCGCCACCTCAGGCCCAGGCCCAGGCCCAGGCCCAGGCCCGCCCGCGGGAAGGCGCGGGCCCCTGGTCCTCACCTCCTCCCCCGCCCCCGCCCCCGGCACCCTCCGCCCCTGCCGGCCGAGCAATGCTCCCCTTCGCTCCCAAGAGCTCGGCCATGCCCTCGGCGGTTGACCCCGCCGCCATCTCGGCAGCGGCGGCGGTTGGTACGGCGGCGACGGTTACGGTTGTGTCGGTTGACGCTCGTCCAGCGGATGCGCTGGCGCTTGCGATCCAGGCGGGCGCGCCTGTGTTTGTGGCCAAGCCCCTGGCGGAGTGAGTGGGGCATGCTTCACACAGGGGAGGGAATGCAACCAGGGGGGCAGGGGACGTGGCGACGGAAAGGCAAAGATAGGAAACAACAGACTGGGCGTAGCGAGTCCGTGCCGAACCCCGCTAACCCCTGCCTCCACCCATGTAACCCTGGCTACTTAACACGATTTGCCCCTGCCAAACTCACCCCTTCCCGGGTCCCTCCCCTTCCCGCTGCCCTAACCCACAGGAAGGCGCAGGCCGACTGGGCGGCCGCTGAGGAGATCTTCAAGGAGCTACTGCTCAGCCCCCCCGGCATGGGCATGGGCGGCGCTGACGGCGAGTGGGAGGCGGGGGGCGGCGAGGGCGGGCAGCAGGGCTGGGGCTGGAAGGACGTGCTCGGGGGGTGGGGAACCGCCGAGTCGGCATGAGGCCGCGCGAGTTGTGGCGGTGCCGGGGGCGACTGGCGAGGCTTCTAGTTCCGTGTTTGGAGTATGGAGTTGGGGATTGCTCTAGCAGGAATGCATGTGTGGAATAAGTTTGGGAGGCCGGACTTTTTAGGTACGAACGCATTGTTTCCTTTCTACCCAGCACCGTGCGGCGTGTGTATGTCTATCTACCTGGGGCGGTGCTGCTGGAGCGGCATGATGCTGATGTGTGGTTATCACGGGGCCGTGTCGCGGTGCGTCGGCGTGTGTGGCTGATGTAGGTGATGGGGGGGGGTTACCGAAGGTGGCGTGTGGGCGGTGCAAGCGAGCGTTATCCCCCATGTGAGACTGCGTGACACCGGGGGGGGGGGGGGGTAGCCTGGCGTTGGAGGCGGTAGTGACCAAGCAGGCTTGGGAGGCCAGACGGAGCCGTCATGGCTGGCCCCTTGCCTTGGCGAGTGTGCGTGGCCATAGGGGCAGGCCAGCAGATTGTCTCCTTTCCTCCCAAGCCTCAGCACGGCTGATATGGTACCGCACGGTGGAAGGACCGGTATGACTTGATGGTTCCACTGAGTTTGGGCCGGGGGCGGCAAGGGAGGCTGGGGCTGCCCTGCTGTTGGTGTGGCGAAGGGGCCAGGTCTTGTGTCAATGTAAGATGCTGGCCCGCCCGCAAACGGCCCGTTCGAAGGGCCCGCGCACGCATGTCCATTGCTGGCTGTACGTACGGTGCGTGCCGTACAGCCGCCGCCTCTAACCGGCGTCGTAAGCACAGGCGCACGTGCAACAGCGGCATATCACGCTCACAGCGGGCGACGATTTGCAGTGTGCGTTACACGTTCACAACATTCGGTAACATCCATTCCCTGTCTGTCCCCCTCACGCCAGCAGCCCGCCGCCTTGGCGCCTCGCCTGGCAGGTGGCAGCTCAACATCCGTCTACTCCCCCTCGATTCGCCAGGCCACTCCTCGATTCGCCAGGCTACTCCTCAATAAGGTGGACCAGATCGAAACACCTGCGTGACTTCTTCAGCGGAGGGGGCTGAGGCTCGTTGTAGGCGGGGGCCGGGGCGATGGCTTGGGCGGGGCCCAGGGCGGGGGCTCGGGCGGGGGCAGGGGCGAGCGCTTGGGCTCGGGGAGGGGCGAAGTCTTGGACGAGGGCAGGGGCGAGGGCAGGGGCGGGGGCAGGGGCGGGGGCAGGGGCGGGGGCAGGGGAGACGGAGGGGCGCTTGGCGGCGGCAGTGGGGATGCCATCAAGGAGGCGCTTGGCAGTGAGCTCCGCCGCTGGTGTGCAGCCTCGAGCCAGCTGGCAATCCACGGGCAGGTCCAACGGTCCGGAACCGTCCGGTGGGTGTGGGACTGAGGACGCTGCGTTGGCGGTGGAGCACGGGCTCGACTGCATCTCGGAATTCATCTGCGGATGCAAGGGGCAGCGGGCAGCGAGCAGCGCTTGAGGATGGGTGGACGTGGTTGGTGCTTCGCGAGGAAGACCCTGCGGCGCGCAAAGCCCCGGTCAGTATCGCGCACAGTGTACGGAGCTCGCTAAGCAGCTCGCCCTGCTTGCCACGGCAGAGCCAGTGTGCACGCGCGGAGACGACGTGGATGATGAGTTGGCCCCCATTTCAACACCCCAGCTCCTCTACTGCCTCGATTCTGTTGCTCTCACCTGTGTGACGTGCTCCATGCTCCCGGTGAGAACGCTCGGCGCTGGTCACAAAGAGCTCTCTCCGGAAAGCTGTTCCTGCGCTCGTGAGCCTATGGGTTGCTTGGGTGCTTATGAATGACACCGAGTATGCCAGAAGCCTGCAAGTGTGCCGCTCGAGGGCGCCTCGTAGCGGGCTACGAGGCGCCCTAATCAGCGCGATCGACGCCGCGCGTACAAAGCTCGCCGTTTACACAGACCTGCAGCAGCTGTAAAGAGCGCTAGATAGCGGTATGGCCCCAAGGGGCTCACCTGGACCCGGTACGGTCCCAAGGTTGGGCCTGTCCCGGCGCCTGCCTGCGTGGTTTGGGGGTCAGGACACCCATCTGGCCCCCCCCGCTGGCGCCAATCGGCTCCAATAGCCTTGTTATGTTCTAGGGGTGCCATGTGCCGCTTTGGGACGCCTTGTTCGCTCGTTACGTGGGGAAATCGACCGCCAGCAGGCTTCTGAGTAGCCATCTCGCCACTTTTGGTAAGACGTATGCTGCCAGGAAGCCATATGAACAGGCCGGCGTCGGTCTGGTAGAGGTCGCTTGGACAGCGAATTTGCGACATGCGGAGCCGACGCGCTCGCCTGGGCCTTGCGACCAGCCCTTTTCACCCCAAAAGACTTCCTGGACTATATATGTATGCTTTTCGAGAGTCTTCCTGAGGTGGCAAGTGCCCCAGAACGACATGCGCGCGCGCGACATGCGAGAGCATTTCGCAAGAATCCCAGCGACTAGGCATCACCAGGCCGCTCCCGCACTCGCTTGGGACACCACAAGGCACTAGAAGACATTTGGGCCAGTCGGGAGGTGGACACGGCCGGGTATACCCACTTCATGGGCGGAAGTGAGCCCGGGTCGGCCGCGGTTTGCTGGCAAACAACGCGCGGCCAACTAAACCGGCGTAGAAGTGCGCTCAATAATCCATACTCGCGCTCTCTTGACCGTTCTCACTCCTATCCGCTGCGCACACGCCTGCAGCCAAACACAAATAAAGTAAAACAGAACTGCAGCCGCCGAGCTCTTGACGACCCGTCAATGCCGCCAACCCGTGCTGTCAAGCTTCCTAGAAGCGCAGACAAGGTGCTGAGCGGCCTCCCGCTGGCCGCGGAGCGGATGCTCAGGTTGAAACTACCGGAGCTCAGCGACAAGGAGCTCCGGGACCTGGAGGGCAGCTTCGACTCAGTGCTCGAGTGCATGGAGGATCAGGAAGGCGCAGCCATGGTCCTCGAGCGATGCGCGTCGGAGAGGGACATCGCGGCTGCCCTTGTGCGGCTGGCCTCGGTGGCAGTGCGCGAGGACGTGTCAGGCAGCACAGAGCTCCGGATTGCTGTCGGAACACGGGCGTTGATGGTCGCCGGGAACATGCTGAAGAGCGTGGCCAGAAGGGACTGCGGCGGCGCGACCTGGGCCGCTCGGGCTACCGCCTCCGCGCTGGCGGACGCCCTCCTCAAGACACAGGTCCTGCACGCAGCGGCACGGCAGGCCGCATCAGTGGTAGCAGCGCTGTCAGCATCCGCCGGCCCCCCGGCGGCGGCAGCTGGGGCCGGGGGTGCCGCCACTGGCCCGTCAGCGGCGGCAGCACGTCGTTCCCCACCCTGGCGGCAGGCGCTGGGCCGAGCAGCGCCGCCTGCGCCTGCGCGGTCAAGGTTGCTGGAGTCATCGCTGAACTGGTTGGTGTCTTCTGCTCCTACAGCTACTGGCGCCAGGACATAGCGCTGGAGCAGAAGCTTTGTTCGGCCCTGCGGGAGAGCTGTGTCCTTGACCAAGTGGGCCGGCTGCTGCTGAGCGTCGTGCCGGTGCCTGGGGCGCCGGCGCCAAGCCGGGAGCTTGAGAGCCGGCAGGACTCGGCGCTCACTTCCCTGTGCGCCGCCATCCACGATGTTACAGTGATGGAGCGGCGTGCAGGGGACGCGGGCACGACGCCACCGCTGCCGACCGGCCTGCCCGCCGCCATGATCCTTTGCGCGGGGACCCTATCGATGGCCGACCAACTCGGCTGCGGCCTACCGCGCACCGCGCTGCTCATGACGCCCCTGAGCTGTCGCACCGGGTCGCACGTGTTCCCCTGCGTGGAGGGCATCCTCATCCAGACCCTGCTGACCACGCTGTCGCGGGACCAGCAGCTGCCGCGACCCACTGTGCCGGCCCGCGCCGCCATCCGCCTGCTGCTACGCGTGCTGCGCCTGGCCAGCGCGGCCGCGCGGGCGTCTAACGGCACCTCCGCGTCCCGGGGGTCGGGCCGCATGGTACGCGTGGACATGAGCTGGGACAAAGTCAGGCGCGTGGAGACGCAGGAGTACCGCCTGCTGATCGCCCCGCAGACGGCGAGCCAGCTGGTGCTCCAGGTGAAGGAAGCGACGGCCCAGCTGGGCCAGGCAGCCGCCGCCAGGCCGGCGGCGTGGGCCGCGGAGGCAGCGCAGGCCTGGGGGCCGCTCTTTGGGGCAGTTTGGAGCACTGCAGCGGACATGGACCACCTGCAGCGCAGCGAGTTGTTGGGCACGCATACGTACCTGCTGGAGACCGCAGTGGCACCCCTGGTCGTCCCCAAAGGCGAGTTACCAAGCAACCCGTGGGCTTCAGTAGTTCTGAGATATGCATGGGCGCGGCCATCTGCTTGCTTTGGCTCAGCTGCTGACCTTGCCTGCGGTCTGTTGCTTGCAGTCTGGCACACCTCCAATAACCTACCGCTGCCCTTTTCCTTCTTGCAGGCGACCCGCCCCGCCTGGTCTCCTCGCCCGCCCAACTGCCGCCCGGTCTGAAGGCAGCTCTGGATGGCGGCTTTGTGCCGCTGCTGGAGACGACTCTCCGCTCCATCTTCGACCACTCAGACCCGAACAGGCCGGCGTTGGCGCTAGTCCGGGTTTTCCTCGCGCAGCCCGGTGCACGGCACCACACCGCTCTGGCCCTGGTCCACGCCGCTCCCCGCGAGGCAGCAGCCCTCATTGCCACGCTCTCCAAGCTGCTGCTGGGGTTGACGCCACTGTTCCTCACCCAGGGCAACGACTACATGGTCGAGACCACAATCATCATGTTCGCCTGCGAGCTGCTCCACCTGAGCCTGGACGCCCTCCACAACAGTGCGGCATACTCAGAGCCGCCGGGCCCGGTGGACCCCGCCGCGCCCTGCGCCCCTCTCCTCGTGCTCTCCTTCGCGATCCTCCAGCTGCTGCCCCAGGTCTCCCGGCTGCTTCAGCGGGCTCTGCTGCGTGTGCAAGGAGAGGCAGGTGCCGCCAAGGGCCGCCCCAAGTCCACCAGCTCCATGACCGCGTCGCTGCAGGCCCTGCTGGGCGCCATGCACTACGCCGGCGCTACCCCCACCAGCCTCGGCACGCTGCCGCGCCACCGCCTCGCCGTCGCCTGCAGCCTCCCGCTGCTGGTGGACTCGGGACTGGAGCGGCTGCTGGGGGCGCTCCTGGCCCTGGTGCAGCTCTTCGGGGCCGTTCCCTACGACGTGCCCGTGGACAGCGTCAACCAAAACATCGCCCGCTGCTGCACGCGCCTGCACCAGGCCTACCCGGTTGCCGGCAGCGCAAGTGGGGCGGGCGGGTGGCAGCCGGGGGCGCTGCGGGCGCTGGCGACCAGGCTGGCCGCCGGCACGGAGCCCTCGCTGGGGGCGGAGCTGGAGGCGCTGGCGGCAAAGCTGGAGGGAGGGGGCGGCAGCGGTGATGCGGCGCCGCTGGAGAGTGGGGCCTCAGCTGCGGCGGCGGCGGCCTTGGCCGAGCGCCTGGCTGCGCTCAAGGCCGAGGCGCGGGCGCTGCTGCCCGCCTGCGCCAACCCCGCCTGCGTCAACCTGGCGGGAGACAGCGAGGCGGGAGTGAAGCTGCAGCCGTGCGCGGGCTGCAAGGCCGTGGCATACTGCTGCAGGGAGTGCCAGGCGGCGCACGCGGATGCTGGGCACATGGTGGTGTGCGGAGGCAAGGGCAAGTGAGTGAGGCGGCCTGCGCGGCAGCAGGAGGCAGTCGCGCAGCTTACGGAGGGGGGGCGAGGGTTGCGGCTCAGGGTGATGTGCGTGAGGTAGGCCGGGGGCACTGGGCGTAGGTCGGTTAGCTGACGTGTGCTGTTTCATGACTGCTCAGTCTTGAGATGACGGCCGGGTCAAGGGGCGCCCCAAACCAGCACGGTTGGGTGACTCAGTGCAAGCATTGGACCCGACTGTGGGGCACCGACCGCGGCGCTTCAGGTTGATGGCGAGTGTGAGACTAATCACGCGGTTGACTCGTTTCGCTTAGTTGGACTTCTTGATCCGGTGGAGTGCGCATGCTGTGATCAGAGTGGTAGACAGCACACGTGTCCTGAGTGCAGATTGTGTGTGGCTTCATGCTTATCTTGTGGGGTTCCGCTGGGTGTCAGCGTATGCACGTGTGCTGCTGGCACCCCTTAGTACATTGGTCGGGTAATGAGAATGATGTGCGTGCGTTAGGTGCGTTAGTCCGCAGATCATGTGGGCTCCCCCACGTCTCGTCCTCAGTATCGCTCGGGCAACGGGGTTGCTGCGCTGTGTGTAACCTTTGTGGCCAAGGCAAGTGCATAGACGCTGAGGACCTTCAGAGGTTTCGTGGAGTGCGTGTCCTGACTCCGATGGCTCGTTGGAACGCAGGCCACTGGCCATGTGGGAGCTTACAGGTGTGCTATGTGGCTGCGCAGGGGCAGAGAGGGAATAGCCGGGCCCCAGAGGATTCATCAAGAGCCAGTTGCTAGGCAGCCTGTGTGCTTGGCAACGCAGAAACTCACCGGACACCGGAAACCGTAAGCAAGCAGAAAGCCCGGCGAGACCCCGGAGGTGTGAGGCGCCAACTGCTCCCGACATACTGGATTGGGCGCCAGTTGGCGAAGCTCCGCGGCCTGTGTGCATGTGCCAACGGCTCCGGCATGAAGCCTTGCTTACAGCTGCTTTACGGCCCCGTCCCCATTGCCAACAAGCCCAGGTGTCCAGGCCAAGCAAGGCCGCCAGCTCGTTGCTCCCAGCGTCCCAGGCTATGCTGAGGGCCTTGTCGCCGCCCTACCTTACTGTCCTGCAAATTTGCGTCGCACGCACTAGTCACTGAGCCTCGTTGCCAGCAGCAGAGCCCGTGCATCGTCAGTCAAGATCCTGCTACGGCTGCGCGCAGCGGCCCATGCCTCCATGTCCAGCGAAGCAGACCCTGGGGTTCTGTGCTCGCAGGGGCCGTGCAGCGTAGTCCGGACGACGTCGAAGGGGGATGCAGCTGAAGGCAACTAGGCAGCAGACCCGGGGTGCGTCGTGCGTGCTTGACTTTCAGCAAAGCCAACGCTCAAGTCTTTCTCGGTTGTCTGTCTAATACCCTGCCCTGTTCACATGTCACCACGCGGTCATGCCGCCCGGTCACCCTTGTGGCCTTGTCTGTGTATGGCGAGGCCGGACTGCCTGGACAGGCGGCCGTCACAATGTGCGTCGGCCGTAGCAAAGGCCCCGTGATAAGGTACGGGCAAGGGAGGGAGGGGGAGGGGGAGGGCCAGGGTTCTGACTCCGTGTTCCGGAATGGACGGTTTGCGCCAGAACCTGCATTCTAAACGCTAGCAGCCAGGGTCCTCATCATTTCACTCCCCGCCCCACTGGAGGTGGCAGCTCTCGCTGGGTCCCATTTCTCTTCTTCGGGCTGGGTCCCCGTTTTGGCCCCTCTCTCTGGGTCCCAACTTCTCGCCGGGAAATACGCCGGACTTGCACCCTGGCGTAGGATAAGGAGGGCGGGTTGGTTAGACCCGCCACCATGTATATCATGTAACGACTGCAAACTGCCGAGACTGCTGCCGTGTGTCCCACGGCCGGCCCGTCAGAATGCATGGGGCGCCGTGGCTCCCACGGTTGAGGGCTCGACCACGCCGTGGGCTCCACGGCGAGGCCCCGCCCAGGTGTGGACGACAGCTGCGTGCAGCCGCTGCGACGGCCCCGGGATCTCGCAACCGTGTACAGGTTAGCGCCGGTACAAGGCTCGAGGACAAAAAGAAGGCGTCGGGAAGCTACCGGGGAGGAAAGCTGCTGAGGGGCTTCGCCGTGGGATTCTCGGCAGTACGATAGGATACGACGGCGCCCCTGCATTGCCTCAAGCCTGCGGCTATATAAACAGCAGCCACATTTGCTCATGTAGAGGCCTCGCGTGAGCCGGAGGTGCCTTCGCGCTGAGCAAAGCCTTTCGGCATCGCGACCCACACTGCTCAACCCGCAACGCCAGCTCGTCCGACCTCGGCCATGCTCACTGTGCGGCTGCAATATGCCGGGCCTCGCTGCAGCGCAGTCCGAAGGCCTCGGCAAGCTCTCGCCATGCCTTCGCCGTCGCCGCATGCTGGCGTGCGGCCAAATTCCGCTCTGAGCGGAAGCTCCAGCATCAGCCCTGCTGAGCAGCGCGTGATGCGGCTGTCGCGGAGGTCATCATCTCCGGATGCCGAGAGCCAGCGGGGCGGCATGGCCTTGCGTCCCCTGGCCCCCGCCCCGCAACACATCGACATCTCCCGGCGCGGCCTCCTCCTCGGCGGCCTCCTCATAGCCGCAAGCCCCATCGGCCCTGCTAAAGCCTGTGAGTGGTCTTGCAAGAGCTTGCTCCCGTTCCTTCTGCCCTTGATCGCGACCTTCCTCCGACCGACGGTGGCATCGCGCCCCACCTGACACGCGCCCACACGGCATGCGCACACGCTTTACCACCCGTTTTCCCCCCTACCCAGTTCCCTCCGAAACCCCAAATGAGGTGGGACACGAGGGCAAGGGCGGCTTTGACGGCCTGGGCCACCCCGAGGGGGACTTCGTGCCCGCCTCCCTGTCGTACATGTCGGTGCTGTCACGCGTTCAGAAGGTGGGGGCGAGGGGGTCCGGAAATGTGTGTGTTTGGTAGTCCCCGTGTGCAACGGGGCAGGGACGGGGAGCTACTGGTGGGGGTGGCCGCCTTGCGGCTCCTCTGCGCTCCATGGCGGGGCCCGCCCCCTCGAGGGGATGGGGGGCGGGGGGGCTGCTTCAAGGTGCCTCCCGCCCTCTCCCGCAGCCTGTTGTTCCCCACTGATGACTTCCCTGTGCGCGCCTGCGGCAGGTGTTGGTGAACATGTCCGCAGACGGATACGACAAGCCCGTCAGGTGAGCAAGAGGGGCTTCGGTATGGGTCACTGGGCGGCGGGGAGCGGGAGGCGGCGGAACACGTCCAAACGCCTCGACTTGTTACCCCGCCCACCCCCACCCCCTCCCCTTCCTTCGCCAACTCCCCTCACCGTTGCTCCCTTAACTTCCTAGCGGGCCCCCTCGAGGCCATCAACATCGTGCGGGCGGGAGGTCTGGCTCAGATTTCCAATCGCATCCTGGGAGAGGCGGCCGCAGCGGGCGGCGTCTTCGGAGGCGGCGGACTCGCGGCCACGGACGCTGGGGGCGCAGGGGCGCTGACGCCGCTCGACGGCAGCGACGTGGTGGAGGCACTGGAGGCAGATGGAGGGGGGCCGGGGGCGGCCCACGCCGCTGGTCGCGTGGCTCTCCTCGGTCCAGGTGCGGGGGGGTCGGGGGTGAGGGGTGCGTGGGGGTGAGTGGGGAGGCAGCAGGTAGGGTCAGCTTGTTGCTTTGTGCGCGCTGATCCCCCCCCTGATCCCCCCTCCCTAATCCTCCGCCCCACCTCCCCCCCGCCGAAGGCCCTGGGCGGGCGGCTGGAGCGAGTGGTCTTCACGCGGCAGGTGGGGGTGCGTGGGGGTGCGGGTGCCGTACCATGCAGTGCGGTGCTGACTGTGCTGTGCCATGCCGTGCCACCCTCTCCCACACACCCTTCCCTTCGTCCCCTCGTGCCCTCCCCCCCCCACACAGGTGGACGACGTCACCTACCCCCGCATCGTCCTCGCTCTGCCCCCCGCCTCCCCGGCACCCTCCGCGCCTGCCGGCCGCCCCATGCTCCCTTTCGCTCCCAAGAGCTCGGCCATGCTCTCGGCGGTTGATCCCGCGGTCATCTCGGCGGCGGCGACGGTTGGTACGGCAGCGGCGACGGTCGTGTCGGTTGACGCTCGTCCCGGGGATGCGCTGGCGCTGGCGATCCAGGCGGGGGCGCCCGTCTTCGTGGCCAGGCCCCTGGCCTGAGTGAGTGGTGCAGCGGGTGGGGTCTAAATAGGGGCAGGTGCGTAGAGGAAGATATGGGCAGTCCAAGAGGCGGACACAAACAGCTGGAGAGGAGTGTGCAGGTGTGCTGACCGAAGCTCCTGCGGTTCAATCTTTGTCCCCATGCAGGGAGGCGCAGGCCGACTGGGCCGCTGCTGAGAAGCTGTTCAAGAAGTTCATGCGCGGGCAGCCCCTGGGCAGTGGCGGCGCTGACAGCGAGTTGAAGGCGGAGGGCGGGCAGCGGGGCTGGGGCTGGGAGGACGTGCTGGGGGCGTGAGGCGCCAGCTGACACGGTGCTGACCCCGCCCGCTCAAGCCAGCAGCAACTAAACGCGCCCCCCGGGTCGGCGTTGCCGGGTCGCTCAGGCGCCTCTCTGGGGTTCGGCGCTGTCCTGGGTTTTGGCGGTGGCTGTGGCTGTGGCTTCCGCGCTGGGATGGAGGAGGGGAGACAGCGTGGCGTGGGCAATGCACGAAGACGGGGGGACGGGGGTGCCGTAGAGGCGGGTATGGAGTGGGCAGTGGGCAGACGGCAGAGTTCCACCTGAGGCAACTGAGGCAAGGGGAGAGGGGTGTCGCAGAAGTGCTGGCAGGGTCCGAGGAGTAGCCAGCATGGGCGGGGCACTGAGGGGCGCGCTCCTCGGAGCCGCCACCTCACCACAGAGCCCCTGATGACCCCGCCGCCCTCCGCGCCCAAATAGCCTGGCCCGCCCTGCCCGCCACCCAGGGTTCCCACAATGAAGCCAATCAAGCAGCTCGTCTCACGTCTTGTCACGGGTCGTGGTCTTGTCACGGGCTCACGGCCCGGCTAGGAGGCCCCGTCACGGGCTGAACCCTCGCTCCGTACCCAGCCACGGGTGTTAAACGCCATCCCTTGCCACAAAGCCCCGCGCTCGCCTCTCCTTGCCCAGCCAAGCAGACGTCTGCCCATACTCGCGCGCAGCACGCACAGCCGCTGCTCCACCTCTGCAGCCACCTACCTTTTCCAGCAGCAGGTTCAGCGGGTCAGCAGCATGGGCAACGGTAGGGACCGCACTGGCACGGCCCTGGGCGCTTTTGTCGGCGGAGCCATCGCAGCCGGCGGTCTGACCCTTGCCTGGGCCGTCGCGCCCTTCAGCATCCCCGTGGTCGTCGCGAGCTCTGGCCTCTGGGGCTGGCTTGGCGGCACCACGACGGTCATGCTGACTGGGGGCAGCGCCGCGGCTGCCACGGCCGCGGCCGTTGGCGGCACGGTTGGCGGAGCTGCGGCGTTCGTGGGCGGAGCGGCCTCCGACAAGTGAGTGGGTACCAAGGGGGGTCCTGCCGATACCGGTATCGATGGCTTGCTTGCAGGGCAGGGTCAAACTCCCTCTCCGGGTGTGCCGCGCGCGTATGATACCTGCATGACTAGATGTGTTCTGGGTGTGGGGACAACAACGCCGCCCGCCCGCTCCGTCCCCCAGGCAGGCTGAGGAGGAGGTGGTGGACGCGGCGCTGTAGACGCCATCAAGCGCCTGCATTGAGCGAGGCTGCCCTCACATCAATCTCTTTGTTTGGGTCTGGGCAGGGTTTGGGTGCATGGCGGCTGGACTCCGGAACCAGAGAAAGCCACGCTGCGGATGGGGATTTGGCGAAGCTGCTGCTTGTAAGCGAGCATGGATGGAACGCTTGGCTGGCCCCCGCCCAGTGCTCTCTGAACGCAATAGCACGTTCCCGCATGAGCGCACAACTCCTGCTGATTACCGTCGAGTGCAGGCACGACCGCTATCCACCACCGCTTGTGTGCTCATCGCTCCAACCGCTGGGGGGGGGGGCCTCATGCCGTGCTGAATGAATGTACCAACTTACATAGCGCCTGGGACCGCCAATTACAGTGCCGAGCACACTCACTACGGCCAGCGCCTCGCGCACTCACTTGCACTTCTGCTTTAAACCCCCGCCGTGATGACGGCCCCAGCGCAACCTGCAATTGGCCGTGTGCGGCCTCGCCCCCGCACCCCGATGCATCTGCAGGGCTCCGGCCCAAGCCAGAATCGATGTTGCGGGGATGATGCGACCCAAAGATCCCACCAGGAAGGCATGCTGCGCCCCCTGCTCCCCAAAAGGCGGAAGCGCCCAACCCCAACCGGCCAGCCGTCAACACATCGCGCTCTGCGCCACTGGGCCCTCCGCCATTCCCAGCACCAGGCAGACCCCAAAGTGCGCCTCACGCCCAATGACCCAACAACGGGGACTGCCGCCCCGCCAACTGCAACCTATCATGCCTGGCATGGCATGGCCATACCTGGCCTTTTGCCGTCCTCCAATGCCCTAAACGACCGCAATGCGCTGAGCCCTCCGTAGAGCCTGATGCTGCGCCCTGCGGGGCCACCGGTGCCGGCGGCCCCCGGGCGGCTCCCTGTTCCTTCCATTGCTGCGTGGGCCCCGCCTGGCCCGCTTGGGACCCGGGGCTGGGCCCCAGCCTGAGAGCCCCCCTCCCGCCCAGCCCAGCCAAGCCTCCGGGTGACTCCATCCGGCCCCACGGCTGCCCGGGCCCGGCGCCTGGGCCCCGCCTGGGCCTCGACTGGGCCCCCTCACATGAAGGCGTTGGCGTAGGCCGCCCCCGCGTCCTGCATCTGCGGCGCCTTCTTGCCCACCCCCGCGAACTCATCGATGCCCTCCAGCTCGTCAAAGGTGCTGGGGGGGTGGTGCGTGAGAGGGGAGGTTGTAGGGTTGAGATTGCTTTTACAACGAGGTGGTTTCCTCTCTCTCCTCCCCTCCCCCAAACTCCCAGTCCCCTCTCCCCTTTAGTCCACCCCAGCCTCACCCCGTGTTGAGGTACTTCTCGATCTGTGCTCATGGGGGGGCGGCGGGGAGCGGGCGGGGGCCAGCGGTCAGCGGCCCTCCATGCTCTTCAGCATACGACGCTGGGCAGTCCGCCCAGTAATCCTTGCCACCCGATGCTTGAGGAGACCCGTCCACACCCACTCACGCCTGCGCAACTGCTCCCTGCCCCCACCCCACCCGCCCATTCCCCCTGCCCATTCCTCCGCCCCTTCCGCCGCCCCCCTGCCCCACCTTGGCGACGGACGCCTTGCCCACGCCCTGCACGGTGCCCAGCTGCTTGAAGTTGGCCTTGGTGATCTGGGGGGGGGAGAGGGGGATTCGGTGTGTGTTTGGAGGCTGCACACGTCTCATGGGTGCTCCCTGGCGAGTCCGTCCACGTCAGCGACAGCCCTCCCAGCCTTCCATGGCCGGGAAGCCATGAGTAACAAGACCCTTCGTCTGCCAGTACGGCACCCACCGTCACGTTCCAGTTGGCGATGACGCCCGAGAGCTTGCGGTAGGTGGCAGCGGCGAAGTGGGCCTTGGAGTTTTCCTCACCTGGGGGGGGGGATGAATAGGGTCTTAGGGAGCCCGTCAAGGGGCAGAGGGGCGAGAGGAGCCCGGCCCCACCGGCGTTCCATTTGGCCCCATTCCCATGCCCACCCCTCTCCCGAAGAGCCTCACCCCGAACCGAAACCGGGCCGTGCAGTGGTCCGTCCCCCCCAACCCTCACGCTGCCCCCTGTCGCCCCCCTCACCCCCCATCTTGGAGTTGGCCATGTAGTGGTCCGCCCACCGCTGCACAACCCTACCCGCCCCCCACAAATCTCATCCCCCCCCCTTCTCACCCCCCATCTTGGAGCGGGCCGCGTAGTGGTCCGCCAGCTTCATGAAGGCGGCCGCCAGTCCCGAGTTGTCGGACACGGAGGCGGCCTGGGGGGGGGGGGGAGTTAAGGGGGTGCATGGGGGAGTTGAGGGCGGGATGGTGTGTATGTGTGTGTGTGTGGAGGATGGGACAGGCAGGGGAGCGGGGTGACGGCGGCCGCAAGGTCGGGTTATCGGACACGGAGAGGCTGGGGGGCAGGAGGGGGTTGCGAGGCGGGTGGGGTGAGGGTGGAAGGGGATAGGGTACACGGGCGTGAGGGGGGTACAGATGGGGGGAGGTTGGTAGGGGCAGGAGTGCAGGGAGTCTGAGGGGTAGGAGGGGGAGGCCACAGGCGGTGGGTGAAGAGTCGGGCGGGCTAAGGAGTTGTGTTAGGGACTGCTCGAGAGGGTGACGGGTAGACGGGAAGGGCGGCTGCGAACTGGCGGAGCCGTTAGCTGTCGTTGATTGGCTGGGCGGCAAAGGGAAGAGGTGTAGTTCCAGGGCAAGTGCAGGGGAAGTGGACACCGGCTGCACACGGCAGCCCTGGCCCCGCCCCTGCTCCCCCAGGCATGGTGGCATGGTCGCCAGCCTGTGTTCGCCCATTGCAAAGGCGCCTTTACCACGTGCTACCTAGCGAAGGTGACATGGCTGCGTGCTTGGGCGCCCCCGGCTAATCCCCCAGGCATGGTGGCATGAGATGACACGTGTTCCTCATCCTTGCGCCGCCCACCCCACATGTATCACACAAGCTGAGTCGGGGTCGACTCGGCTTTACACCGCCACGCTACGCTTCGTCTCGGCAGCTCGACAATACCGCCCGTTTCTTTGAAAGGTTGCAGCGCATACGCCATCTCAGTGGTTGAACGCTCGCAAACTTTGTTTTATGGCGCGCGCACAAAACACGCCCTAGTTCGGTTTGGGCAGCTCGGTCCCCTCCCCCAGGTGGCCAAGCATGCCCAACAGTTAGCCCTAGTGACAGTTCGCCCCCGCACGTAACGCAGATACGCAATCCGGCGCCCGCTCGCCCCCAGTCCAACAGCATATCGCACGCAGCACGCATCCAACAACACATCGCGCCACGCAACGCCTCGACCGCAACACACCGCCCCGCCTGCTCACCACGTTCCCTTCCTCGTCCTTCTCCGCCTTAGCCACCACGTGCCTCTTCCCCTTAATATCCCTGCGTCGGGCCAGCGGCAGCGGCGACACGGCAGCAGCGCCACACGACACAACCAGGCGTCAGCGTCAGTGCCGGTCCGAGTCCGCCGACCCACATCCGCTCTCGCGCCGACCCACATCGCAGCCGCTAGGGCTCATGCCAGGCTCGGCCCAGCTACAGCACACCAGCGGCAGGCGCGGCTGTTACTCCGCTCGCTCTGTCACTCCGTCTCCGGCTCCCACGTTGGGCCGCTGAGGGGCTGCTCCGCCGCTGCGATCCGCTCCGGCTCCGGACCGGATCCGGCTCCAGACCCGCTCCCCTTGCTTTGTCCGCGGGCTGCACTCCGCTCACCCGAAGATCTCCTCGGGCGTGTGGAAGGCGAGCCCCGCGTTGTGCGCGAACTGCTTGTCCGACGCCGCGAAGTCCCCCGCGCGGCCCGCCGCGTCGCCCACGTAGATGCACTGCGACTTGTCTGTGGTGGGAGGGAGAAGGTTGGAAAGGGCGGGAGGGGGGGGGCTTAGCGTGCAGGGGAGGACACCTTGCGAGCGAAGACGCCTTCGCGGCAGGGCCCGCACCACTTGGGGTGCGAGTTCGACACCTGACGTGTCCAGCCCGCCTAATGTCTGGACTGCCAGGCAAGTACCTGCCCGCTTCCTGCCCGCACCACGCACTCCGTGGCCGCAGACCCGCCCCTTCCTCCGGACGCAAGCGCGGGCGTTGAGGGAGCCTGCCCTCGTCCTAGGTCCGTCACGCGGGCCCTCCGCACCGCCCCGCACCCGAGCAGGGCTGGACAATGACTCCACCCCACCCGCACCCGCGCCTGCCGCTGCTCACCCGGCTGCAGCCCGCCGTTGCAGTTGAGGCACATGAAGTCCCACATGCCCGTGGCGGGCTTGCGGTAGGGGTCCGAGGGGTCCGGGATGGTGGCCGCGAAGACCTGGGCGTCGATGCCCAGCTGTGGGGGAACAGGGGGGAAAGGGCGGGATGGGAAAGGAGGGAAAGGTCGGCACAGGGGCAATGAGGCAGGTGGGCGTGCAGGTCCCGAACCGCAGGTCCCTCGCGGACTTGATAACGACACCCGGCCTGCCCCCGACCCAAGCTGCCTCGTGCGACCCACCTCGGCCATGATGTTGTCGATCCGGGCCTTGATCTTGGCCGCCTGCTTGCCCGTCACCGCCGTCTTGATGGAGCCCTGGTTGCTGCGGGAAAGCAACAGCGGGGGGTTGCAGGGTGGTGTTCGGCGCGGGTGAGCAACTGGGGTGGGGTGGTGGGTGAGGTGTGAGGAGGGGCGGGGGGTGAGGCTGGTGAGGCCCCAACGACATTGTGGAGGTTGCGCCCCTACTGAGGTGCGGGAAGCCCCGGCCAGGCCCGGTAGAGAAAGGCCCCGTCTCACGTGAAGACCACCACCTTGTAGCCCGCGCGCTGGTACTCGAGCAGCTTGTCGATCACCTTGTCGTTGTAGAGCTTGTAGTCGTGCTGGTCCTTGGGGAACTGCGCGTTGCTCTTCTGGTTGGCTAGCGTGCCGTCCTGCCGGAGGGGAGGCCGCAGCGCGCGGTTTAGAAGCTTGGCGCCGGGGGCCGTGCGTGGGGCCGGGGTTCTCCCTGCACGTGCCCCCGATAACCGCTGCCCGTTCGCAAGCACGCGGCTGCCAGTCGAGGCAGCTCCCAGCAATTGTAATTTCGCCGGTCTAGATAGCAGCCCCAAGTGAGGCCGCCGAGCGCGGTCGCTGCGCTCAGCGCCCTCGGTCAACGCCATTCAGTCGCTCGCTCGAGCCCGGCTCACCAGGTCGAACGCCGCAATCTTATTGGAGGGAGCGGGGTCGCCATAGGCCCTGCGCATGCGAGGCCTCGGTGAGCCCGGTCAACGAGGCTTGACCAGATCCTTGGCGTTTTGGGCATGCACCCCGCACCCACTTGTACAGGAGCGAGGGAGGCTGGAACGACCAGCCCGTCTCCTCGATGAAAGCCTGGACCTGCTTCTTGGCGCGCGGGGGCGGGGCCTTCCGCTTCTTCTTGGGCTTCTCATCCTCCGAGTCCGGCTCCGTGGACTCGTCGTCGTCCAGGGGCACCTCTTCACTCAGGTCACTGGGGTCCTCCTCAAAGTCGTCCTCGTCATACTTTTTTGAGCGCTTGGGCGCGCGCTTGGGCCGGCCAGACATGGCTAGGACTGTTCTCGCGGGAGCTGGCAGCAAGCGCGTGCGAGGCACAAGAAGCAGTGACCTAGGAAGGTGAACAGCTAGGCGGCACAGCATGCGAAGAGCAATAAGCCACTGAGGAGCGAGTCGCGCTGAAGCCAATTATGGTCTGTACCGCAGCGATGGACCGCTCCTGCGGCTTGCCAGGGCCCTGCTGGTCACCCCTTGCTGGTCAGAGCGGACGCGAGCGGCGGTGTGGCTTCCCCGCGCTGGCTCGGGAAGGCAGACCCATGGGGCGTCCTAGGCGTCCTAGGGCGTGCACGTCGACCAACCCCGCCACGGGCCTTCCCCCCCGGGCCCCTCCCCTCCCCTGCCATTGTGACGATGTGTGACCAACGTCAGGGCTTGCTGCACACCATTGCTACCTGCGGAAGCGTGCGGGTCTGTGGACCAGAATTGAGGTGACACCAGCGTTGCCACCACGCCCTGCTGACACCCACATCAACGCCGCTGCTCAGCCGTCATCTAGCTGGGGGGCCGCGGCGTGAGGGCACACGCCCCTTCTGCCGCGCCGCCCCTCATGCCAGCCATACGGCATCGGCGGCCGCATCTGGAAGTCCTGGATGGCATCGGCGTCTGCACTCGAGGCTGCTTGGCCGCCTTCAAGCAGACGTGCAGTAGCCTAGGATGCAGCTTAGGGCATGCCAGCGGGTGCCGTGCAAGGACGCGTGGCCACCAGCCGACAGCGGTGTTGTGCGGCGTGCCGGCAGACTGCAGATCAACGCTGTCGGTTGGTGGTCACGCCTCCTTGCACAGCACCCGCTAGCATGTCCCAAGCTACGCCCTGGGCTACTACACGTATTATTGTAAGCCCTAGGCTGTGGCTTCGTGGGGGCCTCGGAATGGCTTCACAAAGAGACGATGGAGTGACGGAGGAGGACGGCCTCGGCGGCCAAGCGGCCTGCAGTGCAGCCGTCGACGCCATGCAGGGTTAGAGGGGCGGCGCGGCACTGGCGGCACTGGCGGCAGCAGGGGCTTGTGTGCCCTAGCTGCCGGCCCCCACAAAGGCACAGTGCGGGTGAGCACAGTGCTGTGCGTTACATACGGCAAGTCAGATCCCCGCCCGGCACTGACCTGCTGAGTCCCATGACTCCCATCGCCCAAGCCCTGTCGCGGCTCCCCACGGCAGTACCGGTAGCTGCTCCCGTCAACCCTTCCGATCCCTCCCGCGTCCCATCCCAAACCAATTCCTAGCTTCGCTGAGGCTCCGCGCGTACCGGTAGGGAGTGTCGCCCAGTGGCCCAGTGCCGCCTGGCGCAAGCCCCCTTTGCCCCCCACGCACCGGCATCCGGTGCCACTACGCAAGGCCGGTGCAAGGCCACCTCTCTAATGCCACCCCTTAGCCCCTTCCCTGCTCTGTGATTGCAGTGGACGGGCACTGCACGCTGTCCTTGACCAGGCCTCCTTTGAAGGGGCGCCTTGGTCACACACCGCTTGGCCTTCTCCTCCGCTTGCTTCCCCACCCGCGCCCCTCTTGACTCTATCCGCGCCTGCCCTGTTCGCCACCGGCGGCCACTGCTGGCCAAGCCAGGGGCGCACCGGCCGCACCCCTGCTACCGGTACTGGCAGCCCCGGGTAGCTGGGCGATCCCTGCCGCGCCGATGGGTGCCTTCGCCCCCAACCCCTGAAGCACGTCTGCCTGCCAACTGAGATTGCCGGGCTGGCCCGTCCCAGCCAGAGCCTGGGATGGGCCAGGTTGACGCCACGGCACTGCACAGCCAGAACAGGCGCGTTGCTGTGACGCCTTACCCGGCGCCAGCTGCGGTACAAGTACCGCGCAGCGGCGTGGGTTCTGAGGTACGTGTCCCCGTGCCCAGCGCGCAGAGCCATCATACCCTGTTCAGCACGGTTTCGCAGACAAACAACAAGAGCAAGCTCAAGGTCCTAAACGCTCAGTCGTGGTTGCACTTACCGAGACTCGTAGACAGCCCGACCTCGGTGTTAGTTTGCTTACCTCTTCCAATGATAAGCGAGAGTACTCTATAGAGTATTTCAGAACGACAAGCGGCAACACGCGCCATTACTGCGACGCGGGGGGCTGGCGAGGCTCGTCGGGGTAGCATAGCATCAGCTTTACCATGGAAGCAAGCTGAGCGGCCAGAGGGGCGCGGAGGGGCGCGAGCGCGCTCGCGCTCGCCTTCCGATGCCCCGGCCCTGCCCTCGGCGACCGATGCAAGGCAGCAGCAGCAGCTGCGGAGCCGATGAGGAGTACAGCAGGCGTCAAACCTGGACCCCGGGGCGGAGAAGAGAAAGACCTATTAGGAAACTGCTCTTGGGTTTGCTTCCGCTCTTCATCACGGGGGCTGCCGCCGCACCACCAGCAGCGCCTGCCAGCATCATTGTCAGCAACAGCCGCGAGCTCTACACGGCGCTGGCTGGGGAGTATGGCGTAATTCTGCTCACGCAGACCACCCTTTTGGTCAACGAGGAGTGGAACCCGCCTCTCAACATCAGCCGGAACGTCACGATCGAGGCTCACCCGATGTTTCAGAAGATATCCGTGCACATTTCCCTCGACATGGTAGGTCCTGCCCGCGGGAAAATGGCCTCTCCTGCAGGCTCCAGATCCCGTTGCGTTGGCGGAGAGCGCGTCGGTGAGGCCGACAGGGGCGTGGTGCCCAGGGCCCTGCACGAGGGAACCTGCACGTCGCCGCCGCAGCTGTCCGTAAAACCCTGGTCCGACCACCCCGTCGCCGCGCACCCCGGACAGGCCTCGCTCGCCGCGCGCATCCGGCTGCTCCCAGGCGGGAGGCTCACGTTCCGCTGGTTAGAACTGCGGAACTACGCTGTGGAGATCGGGCAGGCCATGCTGATCATCGACGCGTCCCCCGATGGCGTCGTGTGGTTCGACAACGCCGTGCTCCGGAGGCGCGCTGGCTTCCCGGCGACCCGTTACCTGCAGGACATAAACGCCATGCCGCGACCGGACGGCTCGAATCAGAGCCAGGTGGCGTTCGCGCTCCCGAAGTTCTGCTACAACGCAACGGCGGAGCCACAGGGGAGGTGCTCCCAGGACGTGGTGAGGCCGGCTCGGGCTCCGGGTGATGTAGAGGCTGTAGGGTCTGGGGCCCAGATGCAGTGATGAGACGGGTTGGACGCACAAGCCGGCTGTGCATGGTGGTGCTGCAGCCAGCATGCGCGGGCATGCCAAGACAAGACTGCCGGGGGGGGAGGGAACCGTTCCGCACCACGTGGCGCGGGGGTTAGCATGCGCCGTACGCCGGTGCCCACGAGCCAAAGCACGGGCTCCGCCGTACGCCCTTGCCCACGTGGTCGCCTGTCGGGGCCCACTTTCTGGTTGCCGGTCCTGCGCCTGCTGCCGAGGCCCCGGACCTGGCCGCTCCACGCCAGCTGCGGGGTCCAGACGCTGGCTGCCGCCGCCAGCACCCTCCGCCGCCATCGCCTTTGGTTCAACCGCTCCGGTCCGGACCGGACCGCATTGGACCGCACCGGACCGATGGCGTCTAGGGGAGCCGTGCAGCTGTGGGGAACGGCGGGGCTTTCCCGCCCAACAGCTGGATGCAGCTGGGGATGCGCGGGCCTGGCCGCAGCGCAGGCCCTACCTGCAGCGCCACTCCAGTCCGGGGCGCACGCGGTGCGGGGCCCCACCCCCACCACCGCTGCTGGAGGCCCCGAGGCGCCGAGGGACGAGGCGGCGCGGCGGCGGGGCGGAGCTGGGCGGAGGGAGGGTCCCGGGGGCTTCTGCCCCGGGCGGGCCGCGCGGCGGGGGCCAGCAGGACCAGGAGGGGCCGCTCGCGGGCCCTGGGGCGGGGCGGGCCCTCCCGCCCTTCCGCCCTGCCCTGACAAGGCCACCCGGGCAGCGGCGGAGCAGCGGCAGCGGCCGAGTCGAGGGCTGGGGCGGGGGTGGGGCCGGGGGCGGGCGGGAGCCCTTGGTGGCTGCTGTCCGGTCCCCGGCTGCAGGGGGGGGCCTGCCAAGGCAACAGCCCGGGCGGAGTCCGGAGCGAAGGCGGGTGTGTGGCAGTCGGTGCTGCCCCGCCTCCCGCACCGCGAAAGCCGTGCCACCTGGCGTTCAGTAGCCTGGGCCCGGCGGACAGGGCTCAGCTGGTCCCTACATGGCCGGCCGGCCATGCCATCTCAGCTTCGGGCACCGCGGGGACCGCGGGGACCGCATGGGTCCCACAATGGACGCGCGGCCGCGCCGACTCCCGTCATCCTTTACATCAGTCACATGCAACATTCTGGCTTCCTCGCCTGACATCCCTCGGATTCAGCACACCTGGAACAAGTCTCTACCCTCTCCGCCCTTTTCCCCCGCCCCCGCCCCCCAGGTCTACATGGTGGATGTGAATGCAATGCTGGCCGCTGCCTGGGCCCCCTTCCTGGCGCCCGGGGTCGGGCCACTCGGGGAGTACGACATGATCGCCACGGATACCGTACACGCGGTGGACGAGCTGGTGGGTACGGGTGCCGTACACGTAGGGCACGAGGCGCGGAGAAGCCCGTCTGCGTGGGGTTGCCGCTCGGGGACTCTGGTTGGAGGCTGGGGGGAAGCAAGGGACAGGAGAGGAAGCTAGGGGCTGCCCACGGCCCGGGTCGCCTGTGAGCGTACGCACCGGCCTCCTCCATCCTCTCCCCTTGGAGCCGCCCCTTCCTGGCAAGGGTGCCGAGGTGCGCCGTGCTGGCCCCAGCCCCCCTCACCCCTGCCGAACGCCCCGGTGGTTGGGAGGAGCTCTTGCAGCCTTTGCAGCCCATTGCGAATCCGGGGCCGGCCCATCCCATCTAGAGCAAACCCCTGGGGGACAGGAGGTGTTCCGAGCTCCGCGGGGAAGGGTTGTTGAGGTTTCAGCGCAGTGCCCCCCGGCTCGGCTCGTCTGCTATAGCGAGTCCGCCCGGGCCGGCACGAGGGCTTGTGGAGGGTTTGGTGCGGAGGGGCCCGTGCGCAAGCCCCTCCCCGCACCCAGTCCCTGCATCCCCACACGCCCCCTCCATCCCTCATCACCCCCTTGCCCACGGCCCCGGTCGCTTGCGAGCTTTGAGTCCCCGCCGGGCCCCTCCATCCTCCCCATTCCCTTCAAAACCCCATCAAAGCATGCCTCCCCTCCCCCCCCAGGTGAACCCCGAGTGCGTGACCGCCTCCTCCGAGTGGGACTGCCTGGTGCAGCTGCTGCGGCTGCTGGAGATACAGCCCGTGGTGATAAGCAGCAAGGCCTCAGACAGCAACCTGGTCAAGGTGGGGATGGGGGTGGAAAGGGGGGGTGGACACGGGGGGAGAGGGGCTGCCATCTCGCTCACCCGTTCCCGGCCTGCGACTCCCTTTCAGACCCGCTCTGGCTGAGCACCCTCCCACCCCTCCCATTATCATAATCCCGTCAAACCTGCCCTTCCCCCTTCCCCTCTCCCCCTCTGCCCCCCCCCCCCAGATCGTGGCCTCGCTGGCCATCCTCCTGGTCTCGGTGCTGCTGTTCCTGTACTTCCGGCGCCACTACAAGACGTACCAGCAGCGGAGGGCGCGGAGGGTGAGGGCCTCAGGGGCGGCGGGGGGGGGGCGTTGGGGGGGAAGGGAGCAGCGGAGAGCGCGGAGCGTGAGGGGCGGGGGGGCGTTGGGGGGGAAGGGAGCAGCGGAGGGCACGGAGGAGACGCTTGGGGGCAGGAAGCTGGGGGCTGGGCCACAGGGGCCGTGCTGCTGTAGTGGCGGGAGGGGCGCCCGTGGGGCAGGCAGGCAGCACAGACCTGACTACACCTATCCCCTCCCCGTCCCCCCGCCACTGAGATTCACTATCTGTCCCGATCCCGGTCCCGATCCCCAGATGCGGCGGATCAAGGAGGCCCTGGGCATGGGCCCGGATGCCCACGGGATCATGTTCAACGGATTGGACGGGGAGGAGCCGGACTGGCAGATCATGCCCATGCCGGTAGGGGGGAAAGGGGAGGGCGAGGCCCTGACAGTGCGTGGGGGGAGGGCGAGGCCCTGACAGTGCGTGGGGGGAGGGCAAGGCCCTGACAGGGGGTGAGGGGAGGGCAAGGCCCTGACAGTGCGTGGGGGGAGGGCAAGGCCCTGACAGGGGGTGAGGGGAGGGCAAGGCCCTGACAGGGGGTGAGGGGAGGGCAAGGCCCTGACAGGGGGTGAGGGGAGGGCAAGGCCCTGACAGGGGGAGGGGGGCAAATGGACTTCCCTGTCCCACGCGTGTGGGTGCTGACCCTATGGCACGTGTGGGTGTGTGCACCCCAGGTGGGGTATGCGGCTGACGAGGAGGCGCCGGAGCCGCAGCTGCACCAGGTGGGGGCGGGTGGGGGGTGGTTGGGGGGCAGGGGTGTGTTCAGCTGGGGTGGGTTTGGGGTTTTGAGGTTGAGTGTTTGTTAATGAGCGGTATCCTCGCCGCCTGCGCCTGGAAAACATGGTCTGTGGGGGAGGGGGATGGGCGACAGCAAGTGCTCGAGGGGGCTTGCAGCGCCCAGCACCTCGGCCGCGCGAGCTGCTGGCATGAGGACCTCCCAACCTGAGTTCCGCCCCCCTTCCACTCACTGACCCTCATCTCTGGCTTTCTGGGCTGCACTCAATCAGGTCACACACGCCTTTCGTTGTAGGGTCAGCACATGCCCCCCCCCCTCTCTGACCCCGTCCCCCCCTGACACAGGACTCCAACCTCCGCAACCTCATAAAGGACATTAGCAATCGCCCGGGCCGCGAAGTGCCCGAGTACGTCAACGGGCAGGATCTACGGATCGACGCCGACGCGACTAACTGCCCGATCGCGCACGAAACCGGGTTACGGCCGGGCGGCGGCGGCGGCGGTCAGGGCGGCAGCGAACAGCTCGGGACGCCGCGAATAGGGAGCGGCACGCCATACGCTGCCGGTGGTGGGACGAGCACGGCGGGCTCAGGGCCGTTGCACCACGTCGGGCAACCGGGCATACGGCACTCGATCGTGACGAGCAACGGTACGACAACGACCGCGAGCGGCTCCAGGCCGATCCAGGCGATCGAAACCGAGATCATCCTGCACGGCAGCGGCTCGGCGCGGTTACACTTGACGGCGCCCGCCATCACTCTAACGACCGCCGGCATGGACGCACTCGTGGCGAACCGTGCGGCGGCGCGGGCGGCGGCGATTGGTTCCGAATCCACGGCATCGGGTGCCCACGTGCACCCGGCGAGTGGCGGCGGCGCCGCCGGCGGCGTGCATGCGAGTGCCGGCGGCGCGGCGGTTATCGTTGGCGGTGACGGCAGTGACGGCCACGGCGCGAGCTCGCTGGCCCCTTCGAGTCTCGGCGGTACGACGGCCGCCAACCGCCAGGCGGTTACGTTTACGGCAGCTGACGTGGTCGATCGCGTCATGCGGTCCAAGGACAGCGAGGACAGCGTCATCAAGGAGGAGGGGGACGGCGGGCAGCAGAGCGCGCAGGTGGGTCTGGGTGGTGGGACCGGGGTGGTGGGATCGGGGGGCGTCCAAACGTAGCGAGTTGAGTTGCCGAAAGGGCAGTGAGAAGGGAGGCGGAGAAGGCTCCGGCTGTGGTGCCAGTAGTGTCGGGGATTACGGAACGTCGAAGGCCGTAACAGAGTAGCGGGTCAAGTGGGGCACTGTCGTACCCTGCACGCATCGGCGCCGCATTGTCCACAACCCGTGCCGTACGCTGTGCCGTACAGGTCGCCAACCTGATGGACGAGCTGGAGGGGCTGCGGCGGGACATCATGGCGGGAATCAACGACACGCAGCTGCAGATCATGAGCGTCGTTGGCAGCGGGTGAGTTGGGCGGTTGGCGGTTGGGAGTTGGCGGTTGGCGGGCTTGCGTGGCGGTATGCTCATCGGTGCCCCGACACTTGCTTCGTGTTCACGCTATTTGCATGTGTTGCGCCCAACCTCCGCAGGGCGTTCGGCACGGTGTATAGAGGTGCGCCGGGGCCGTTTGAGGGGGCGTCAACCGTCAGGACGGCGGATCCCAAACCGATGGGTCAAGCGGCGTGTATGCCCCTTTTGTTCAGCGCTCCAGACTGCATGCTGGACCCCTGCCGCCCAACCTCTGTCGCTGACCTCCCGCTGAACCTCCCGCCCCCCTTCTTCACCCCCCTCCCCCTCCCCCTCCCTCTGACCCTCCCGCCCCCCTTCTTCACCCCCCTCCCCCGCCCCTCCCTCTGACCCTCCCGCCCCCCTTCTTCACCCCCCTCCCCCTCCCCCTCCCTCTGACCCTCCCCCCCCCTTCTTCACCCCCTCCCCCCCCCCTCCCTCTGACCCTCCCGCCCCCCTTCTTCAACCCCCCTCCCCCCCCCCCTCCCTCTGACCCTCCCGCCCCCCTTCTTCACCCCCCTCCCCCCCCCCCTCCCTCTGACCCTCCCGCCCCCCTTCTTCACCCCCCCCCCTCCCCCCCCCCTCCCTCTGACCCTCCCGCCCCCTTCTTCACCCCCTCCCCCCCCCCCCCTCCCTCTGACCCTCCCGCCCCCCTTCTTCACCCCCCCTCCCCCCCCCTCCCTCTGACCCTCCCGCCCCCCTTCTTCACACCCCCTCCCCCCCCCCCCCCCCTCCCTCTGACCCTCCCGCCCCCTTCTTCACCCCCCTCCCCCCCCCCCTCCCTCTGACCCTCCCCGCCCCCCTTCTTCACCCCCCTCCCCCCCCCCCCCTCCCTCTGACCCTCCCGCCCCCCTTCTTCACCCCCCCTCCCCCCCCCCTCCCTCTGACCCTCCCGCCCCCCTTCTTCACCCCCCTCCCCCCCCCCCCCAGGCCAGTGGCAGGGCCTGGAGGTGGCCGTCAAGACGGTGGTGTTCTCCGCCTCCTCGGAGAACCGCAAGCGGGCGCTGCAGGAGGCGGCGCTGTGCCAGAGCATCAACCACCGCAACATCGTGGTGAGTGGGCGGGTGGCGGTTCCGGATCCCGGTTCCAGGTTCCGGTTCGGGTTTGAATTCGGGTTCTGGTTTTAGTTCGGGCTCCGTGCGTGGGGCTTTGCGTGTGGGGTAAGCCGGACGGCGCAGGCGGGCCTTCACTCGGGGCGCCGTACACTGCCTCGCGGCCGCGACGTATCGCGCGGCCGCGTGTGCACGTCCGTACCCTGACCGGTGCTGCCGTACTGTCGTACCTCCGTACGGCCCGCAGGCGACGTACGCGGTGGACGTGCAGCCGCTGGGTGCGGTCAACACGCCCGTGCTTCAGTCGGGGGGGCGAAACAACGCAACGCTCTCCAACCTGCTGGTGAGGGGGGAGCGGAAAGGGAGGGGAAGGGAAGGGGACTGGAAAGGAGGGGAGGGGAGCCCCGTGGCCTCCAGGAGCCGAGCGCACTCCAACCTGCTGGTGAGGCAGAGGGGGAGGAGGGAAGGGAAGGGGACGGGAGGGAGGGGGGGAGGGAGGGGAGGAGAGGGGCAAGCGGCCTAGCTGGCTGCAACAGCTCGAGGCTCTTAAACCAACTGGTGACAAGGGGGTTCGGGCCCAACGGGGTTTTGCCGGGGTTCAATCCGAGTCACAATTGCTGACGAGGCCTGTGGGCTGGGGGGCCTTGATGGGCCTAGCTAGCGACAAGGGGTTGCCCTGCGCTGCCTCCTCATCCCCTCCATATTTTCGACACGCTGCCCCCCCTTCCTCCTCCCCCTCCCCCCTTCCTCCTCCCCAGGACTGGCGGCTGTACATCGTGCAAGAGTACTGCGACGGGGGCCCCCTGCGCAAGCTGGTGCAGAGCCGCTACCTGCAGGGGGACGCAGGGCCCAACATGGTGGGGGTGGGGGGGAAACAGGGGGGGCGCGTGTGTGTTTTGCCGACGCGTCAGGGGGGGCCTGCGCAAGCTGGTGCAGAGCCGCTACCTGCAGGGGGACGCAGGGCCCAACATGGTGGGGGTGGGGGGGGAAACAGGGGGGGCGCGTGTGTGTTTTGCCGACGCGTCAGGGGGGGGCTGCGCAAGCTGGTGCAGAGCCGCTACCTGCAGGGGATGCAGGGCCCAACATGGTGGGGGTGGGGGGGAAACAGGGGGGGCGCGTGTGTGTTTTGCCGACGCGTCAGGGGGGGCCTGCGCAAGCTGGTGCAGAGCCGCTACCTGCAGGGGGACGCAGGGCCCAACATGGTGGGGGTGGGGGGGAAACAGGAGGGGCGCGTGTGTGATTTGCCGACGCGTCAGGGGGGGCCTGCGCAAGCTGGTGCAGAGCCGCTACCTGCAGGGGGACGCAGGGCCAAACATGGTGGGGGTGGGGGGGAAACAGGGGGGGCGCGTGTGTGTTTTGCCGACGCGTCAGGGGGGGCCTGCGCAAGCTGGTGCAGAGCCGCTACCTGCAGGGGGACGCAGGGCCAAACATGGTGGGGGCGGGGAGTGGAATGGGGAAGGAAAACGCCGGAAGCGAGCGGAAGGGAGCGGCACAGCACGCGGCCCGGCGGCTGGCGCGTTCCCCTCCCACCGACCACGCGTCGGCGAAACACACACACGCCCCTCTAAACCCTCCTTCCCCCCCCCTCCCCCCCAGCGTGTCATCTGCGAGGTTGCCCTGGAGCTGGCCCAGGCCCTGGCGCACCTGCACTCCAAGAACATCATCCACGGGGGTGAGTTGGGGGTTGGGACAGAACAGGGTGGGTGGGCAGCTGAGGTGCGTGTGTGTTTTGCCGACGCGTGCTGGCGAATCTGCACTCCAAGATCATCCACGGGGGTGAGTAGGGGGGTTGGCCGGGTTGCCTGGGCAGCCATCCCTGCCCCCGTGCATCCCAGCGCCATGAGTTGCACACGGTCCTACCGTTTCTCACCCCCCAACCCCCCAACCCCCCGCCCCGCCCCCAGACCTCAACCCCAACAACGTGCTGCTAAAGAGGGACGCAACGGCGCCCAACGGCTTCCGCGTCAAGATGGCCGAGTGAGTAGGGTCGCAGGATACTGCACACCAAGCCCGTCAGGGAGGGGGGGGAGGAGCTGGGGACCGGATGCGGCGCCTCAGCGAGCGGGCTCGGAGCGGTATGGGAGCGCTGGGCTCACACACACGTGCTTCCCATGCCCCTCTCACCCCCCCGTGTTCCCCCCTTTCCCCTTCCCCCCCCAGCTTCGGCCTGTCCGTCATGGTGCCCATCCAAAAGACGCACATGTCCAACCTGCGACTGGGTACGCTCTACTACATCGCGCCGGAGACCTGCTTCAGGGTGCGTGCGGGCAGGCGCTGGGGCCATCTGCGGGATAGGGCGACAACGCGCAGCACTGGGCGGCGCGGCACGGTATGCGCTGCGCCCGCCGGGCTCGGCCGCTGCAGCCCCGCCGGCCCCGACCGCCCACGCGTGCGCAGCGTGTGGACTGAGTCAACGCCTGCAACATCTGCCTGTCTGCCGTACACCCCTCCCCGCTTCCCCTCTCAACCTCACCCGACTTCTCAAAAGCTTCCTCACACTCTTACCCCCTTCCCCCCTCACCCCTCACCCCCTCTCACCTCTCCTCCCTCCCCCCCCTGACAGGGCCAGCTGGGCTACGCCGCTGACGTGTTCTCCCTGGGCGTCATGCTGTGGGAGCTGTACCACGGCCGCCTGGCGGGCACGCGCACGCCCACGGGGGAGCCGAGGTACCAGGTGGGTACCCGAGGCGGGAGAGGGAGGTTGAAGTGGGGGAGCTGCAACTTGCGCCCCAAACTTGGCATCGGCCCAGCACAAACCTCTCCTTCCCATCCTGCCCAGCACGACAAGCCTCACCCACCACCGCCCTCCCCCGCTCGAAAGTAATGCCCCCTCCCCAGCTTGAAAATACTACCCCCCTCCCCCTCCCCTTCCAGCCCGACTTCCCCGACTTCCCGCCCGCCTGCCCCGTGGACTACCGCAAGCTCGCGCACCGCTGCCTGCAGAAGCAGCCGCACAACCGCCTGCACTCGAGCCAGGTACGGCAGGGTGTACGGCAGGTTGCACGCAAGGATACGGCAACATTCCGCGGTCAATGCAAGCACCGTAACCTCGTGGTCCATGTGGGTGAAGTACGGCATCAGGCACCAACCGTCCCGTCCCTAACCGCAGGTCGTACAACGGCTGCGGGAGATGATCGAGGCGTACCGCGCCGCCGCCGCGCTGGGCCCGCCCCAACCGCCGCTGCCGCCGCTGCCGTTGGGCGGGCCCGATGACTCATTCCACGCAAACCAACCGCCCGGGCCCATGTTCGCCCAGCACGGGGCCGCCCACGTGGCGCCCGCGCTGCCGCAGGCGCCCACAGGCGCCCCCACACCCGCCGAGTCCCGACACCAACCCGCCACCCCGGGTCGCGGAGGGGCGGCAGCCGCGGGCCCGGCGGCTCCGGCAGCAGGCGGGGGCGCGGGGAGCCCCGGTGGGGCCAACGGCGCGGCTGCGGGTGCGGCCGCGGGCGGCGGCAGCACGCCACGTGGAGCGCACCACGCGTCCCGCCTGGCGCCGCACGGCACGCAGCCGGCGGCGGCGCAGCAGGCGCAGCACGGAGCGCAGCAGGCGGCGCAGCCGCGGGGCGGGCGGGTGCAGCCGGTCGGCGCGGTCGCATTGGAGATCTCCCCCGCGCCCTCCTAGCCCCCGCCCCCGCCCCCGCCTCTGCTTCTGCCCCTCTCTGCCCCTACACCTGCCGCCGCCGCGGCCGCCATGGGCCGATGTCTCGCAAGATTGGAGGCCGGACCGCCTGGGGCCCCGGGGAGTCCTCGCTGGGCCCAGTCGCGCCCAGTCCGGCCCATCTGAGCTTGCGGCGCACTTGGCAGCGAGCGCTGCCTGGGCCCAGGGAGGGCCCGGATCGTGGAATCGCTGGGCCTGTGATGGTCCCCGGTGAGGGCAGACCAGGGGAGAGGCGTGTGAGGGACCGCAGGGCCGGGGGTGCTCGGGTTTGAGGGTGGAACTATTACAGCCTCGCTGAAGGGCATCTTCCATTATGTGTGGCCAGCTAACGAACGAGCGGCAGTCGCGTGGGCTTGGTGCGCGTCTGCACACACGCGCAGAGACACAAGCCGGGGTTTGGTTATCCTTGCCGCCCTCCCCCTACGGTGTTGGAGGCCGTGGATCCAGGCCTCAGTGGGTCCAGATCCAGATCCAGCATGCGGCTTTGGGTACGACCCGCGGGACAACTGACAAGGGGGGTGCCGGGATGCGTGGATTCGCGTCTTGGGGCGGCCCGGCTAATGTTCGCTTTCGGTCTTTCCTGTCTGCAGCGGGCGGTCCTTACGTGCATGGGGGCGGGGTTTGGTCTCCACGCCCTTCCCTGCAGCGACCCAGCACACGACTGGCCTGCTGGTTGGATGGTGTGGCAGACGGGGTTGAGTTCCGGGGACGTGTTTGGACTCGGGGGGCGCGGCTGTTCGCTGCCTAATGCAGCTCTCGTGTGCTTTCGGTTGCCGAGGGGCATAGTATGCGCACCTTTCGGAATTGGCATGATTTAGTACGGCAGATAGTAACGCGCATAGTATGGTGCCCCAACGCGGCATCCGCATTCTGTACCCGCCCTTGATCCGAAGCCGGTTGCCATCCTGTGGGGATCTCCCTTTAAGAGATGGGTGAGGGCTTGCTTGCGGATTGCCGGCGTGGTCGATGATGTCAGTTGCGGAGAGGCTTGGTCCGGCGTGCCGTACCGCGAGTGCCGTACCGCGACAATGCGGTGCGGTACGGCATTGGTAGTACCGCTTGATGGCGCTTACAGATGCCGGGGCCGCTGTCGGCCTGGGAGTCGTCGTGTTCCGGGGTGGTGGGTGCGTGTCGTGCCGCCGCAAGCCCGTGCTAGGCTCCAATTGGCTTGTGGCCAAGTATGTTTGGCGAATCGCTTTTTGCATTCGCGCTTGGGTGGCGATGTCAGATGCTGGATGCTCGGTCACGGCTGCTATTGGGTGCGGAAGCGTCATGTCTGCGGGGCCGCCCGGTAATCGGTGCCCGTACGCCCAGCCTCGGCAAAGCATGTTGCGTGTGTCTTGTGCGGGAATGTTTTTCTTGGGCGTGCCGGTACTGGCATGGAAGGGTTTTGTGCATCCTGCATGGGACCAATGGGAGAGGGGTGGAGAGGCGGGGTCTTTGAGGGTGGGCATGGGGGGGGGGGGCCTTGAGGGTTGCGCGGGCGTTGCTCTGCGCCTTGCAGACCCCCCCTTGCATGGAGGCGAGCTCGGAGGTCAAGCCAAGCTCCTCTTTGTGATGTTACTTGCACCGATGGCTGAGGCGGAGTGACTCCGGTCACGGCAAGCACGGGCAATGGGGTATGTGAGGACCCAAAAGAAGACGGTCTGAATGGTGTTTGGCAACGACGGTCTGAATGGTGTGTTTGTGTTTGTCTGGGGGCTCGGTGCGCCCGTGTCTGCACCGTATGCGGGTACCGCCAAGGCAGCAAGGACGAAATCGAGGGCCGAAGTCCCAAGCAGTGCAAGCAAATGCATGTTGATCTGTCGGAGGCCCAGCCCAGATGTGACCGTGACGGCTTGACCTTGATCCTGCAACGTGCTGGCTACACAGATTGGTTTGGCCGGCTGCACTCGCGCTTGGGCTGTCTTGGCCTTCGGCTGGTGGGGTTGTGGGGTATTTGCGCCGGCGTCGGTCGCTCTCGAGGCTTCACCTCTCCTCACCTTTGTTGTGACACCATGTAGGGGGGTAGGGGCATGTAGACAGGCGCAAGGGCCTCTCATTGCGTCGGGGTTTGGGGTGCTGAGCCTTACTACTGCTCATACGTCTGTTGACGATGCGGGCGCAGGGTTTGACGTCGGCCCCTTTGCCCAGGGCTTTGTCCCCCAAGCAGGCAGAGCTCAGGGGCTTGCACCTGCCCTGGAGCGTACGGCAAGGGGTAGGAGATATCAACGTCAGGGGGGCCTCGAGTCCGGGACAGGCGCTGGGGCCGGGGCTGGGTCGACCCGGCCCCAAGGGTCGGCCCAGCCTTGCGTCATCCCCAATGCACATCCCCCTGAGTGTCCGGGGCCGGGGCTTTGCTGGGCTTCGGCTGGACTTTGGAACTTGTTACTGACTGGTGGGGGCTGTGGAGCGTCTGGCTTTGCGTCGGGGGCTGGATCCAGGGGGGGGCGGCTGTGGGTTGGGGGCAGACGAGTGGGGCAGATATCGTGGTCCCATTCTTGGTTGCATGTGCATGCATGTGAGCTCGGCGTCCTGTATGTAGCAGTACGGAATAGCAGTACGGAACCTGTCCTGCAGCCACGCCCTCCGCCCCAGAACCAAGCTCTACGCTTCGCTGTTGTCTTCAAGCCTGTCCTGCAGCTGTACCTAGAGAGGGCTGAGCGTGCACAACGTCCGCTCGAGGCCTGGAGCCGAGCGCGCCCTCGTGCACTACCCTGCGTTGCGCTTTGCTTTGAACCCGCTCGCCTGGGGCGGCGAGGCCCCTGTGCTGCCAACAGCCTAGGGGCCACCAGTGTTGTCCCAAATCAGGGCCCCGCCCCCCTATGACAGGTACGACGTCAGCGAGCTATTCCGGAGGTGCAATCGTTGCATGGCACGGCTGGGATTGGACCTGGACCGGGGCGGTCTGGCTGGGGGGCGGCTGGGTCCGCGGGCCGGACGCCAGCCGGACGCGTGGCTGGACGTACTGTCCGAAACGCCTCGCAGTACGTCCTCGCGCATCGGGCAGCAGCGGTGGTCTCATACCCTGAGAGCAGGCAATCTATCCTTAGTTCCTTCCAATTTGCGCAACCCGAGTGCCGTTCTTGTGTCGCAATGCTGCGACAGACCTTGCGACAGACCCCGGTCTCGGGCCGACGCGGCTCTGTAGTCAGCACCGCCAAGAGCTCTCTCGGCAACGGTCATGCTGCCCCTGCCGCCAAACGTCGCCGCTGCGTTGCAGTCGCGCGCTGGGTCGCCATGGTGTGTTCGCCGGGGCCTCGCCATGGGACCTCAGGCTGACTCTCCTCTCCTCATTGCAGCCTTGGTTTGTCTGATGTCGACCGCTCTGGCGTAACCTGATGGTCCTGGTCGAGCCACAACTGACACGATGTCACAGTGTCCTCCGGGACCCGTTCTGACCCTCCGGGACCCGCCCGCCTCACCACAGGCTGCTGGCACTGATGGGACCGGGGAGGGGAGGTGAGCGGTGTATGGCTGGGCGGCTGCCGGCCCCCTTCCCCCACGAGCCGCCCCGCGCCGTCCCCGCCAGACCCGGCTAGCTGCACATTGCCTTGTTCCCCCCTGTCGTGGGCGCCCGGCCATGCCTCGCTGCATCCTCCACCTCTCCGCCTCCCCTGCCCCTGCCCCCGCACTCCCGCACGTCCGCAGCCCGCCCGCTAGCGACAACGTCCTAGGCGACCTAGCCCGCATCCTGGGCGGCGGCCCCGACGTCCTTCCCGGCCCCGGGGCCGACGAGGGCCTCCCTGGAGCGGTCGGCAGCAAGGGCCCGGGCCTGAGGGGCGACGACGCTGGGGACGCACTGCCGAGCGGCGTCGGGGGCGGCAGCGACGTGTTTCCGGGCGTGCGCGGCGATGAGGTGCCGGGCGCGGGGAGCGCGGGGATCTTCCCGGGCCTGGGCGGATTTAAGGGGGGTGACACGGCCGGGGAGGGGCCCGGGCTCGGTCTGCCGGGGGTGGGTGGAACGGACGTGTTGCCCGGGGTGGGTGGCGATGAGGTGCCGAACCTGGGGGCGGGGGAGCTGCCCAGTGTTGGCGGGGGGGAGGTGCTGGGCTAGCGCCCGAAGGACCAGGGGGCCGGAGAGGCGTGTGTCGTGGGAGAGCCGGGGAAGTGGGGTTGGGGGATGGCGGGAGCTGGGAACGTGGGGATGCGTAGGTGGGGATGCTGAGGAGTTAGGATTGCGCTGCCCTTGCACGCTCTGCGGCTGGTGACGACGGGACCACAGGTTGCGTTGCGGGGAGGTAGCGTAGGATGCTGTACGGAGACATGTACGGCACGTACGACAGGGGTGCCTACAGATGTTGATTGCTGATAGCATAATCGGTGAACCGGGGGAATGTCGCGTTGCATGCGGTGACGTGCGGGTCCTGTGGCAAGGCATGACATCGACGGCAAGGTGAACAGGGCCTCGGCCCACTTGCCAACCGGCCCGGTGGCACCGGGGTCAATGCAACGTTCAGCATGGCACCGGGGTATACCGTTACAGTTACATACGCGACGACCCAACCCGCACCCCTCTCGGTATGGAGGATGCGCAACGAAGACAGGAGCTGCAATGTGGGGATGCAGCAGCCATGTACCATGCAGGCGTGTCGACGCTGTCATGGTATGGCAGGTGCAGGGCTGCTGTGCGTCTGTGCAGCTTCGGGGCACCTAGGTGAGGGGAGGGCAACCCCGCGAGGCGACCCCGCCTACCCCGGATAATCAGTCGGTGCCCGCCTCTCTATCACCCTCTCCCCTGGACAGAGAGGACGACAGTTCCCCAGTCCCAACCTGTCCCAAGTCCCAAGGAAGATGGGTATCAGCTGCTCCGCCCCGGGCAGTCCTCTTGCCTCCAGCTTGCCTCTTGAGCCCAGGCGAGGCCCGGTCGAACCAGGCGCGGGCTGCACAGACGGCAGCTGTGAGCAGTCGGGGCGTCGGGGTGCTTGTCTGTCTCACACGGCTCTGCATACTCTTAGGTGACACTATGGCGTCTAGGATAGGCCTGCCGCGGGTTCGCCCACTTGCCCAACGACCCCCCATAACCAAATCGCACCCCTTTTCTCACCCGTGGCCCGTGCCTCCGCTGCCCCCGCCCCCGAAATTCGATGCCACGACTCCGCGGCACTACGCCCCGTTGTCTATGATAACCCCCGCCCCCGCCTCCGTCGCCCCTGTTCTGCCGCCAGCCAGCGCCAGCCAGCGCTATGGCTGGGTCGCACACTCCGCCGCCACGTCCGCACGGAAGCAGCGCCTGCAGCGCCTTTGTCACGGCCCCAGGTGGCGCGGGGGTGTGGGGGGAAAGAAACCCTGACAAACGCTGTGGGCGACAGGGCGATACCCCATGATGGCATCGCGGTCGCCACACGCCAAGCCAAGCCATGCTATCGCGCAGCATCTTCCACGGCAAAACGTGACGCGCGGCGTGAGGGCGGCGGAGTACGTTTACATTTATCTTGCCCGTGTAGGCTGAAACGCGCGGGTTGCCTCTACGCTGCCGGCCATGCCTTATACTACACAGCCTGGTGCTGGAGGGCTTG
Source organism: Edaphochlamys debaryana (assembly GCA_016858145.1). Lineage (NCBI taxonomy): Eukaryota > Viridiplantae > Chlorophyta > Chlorophyceae > Chlamydomonadales > Edaphochlamys > Edaphochlamys debaryana. Next base: position 252,698 of record JAEHOE010000078.1, read on the forward strand.
GGGCTGCACCGTTTCCTCTCCGTCGCACTTGTATCTGTGCTGATTGGATTTTTCTGTACGGGTGGGACGAGCGCGGGGTGCACCCGCGCGCGGAGGCGCCGTTTCGCGGCAGCGAGCCTTGCTTGTGTTGCACGTAATCAGGTCTTACATAGCAGGACTGTCCAAACACGCGTCTGAGCTCCGCTGGAGGAATTTGACGCTGCTACCTCTACTGGCGCACTGGGGTCCAAGTTATCACGCCTGGACTGCTGTAGGCAATATCCATTACCGTAGGCTGACCTTCGATGCCCCGCGCGTCGGGGACGAGTCACCATTATCGGCGACTAGCAGGAGGGCTTGAGCCCGCGCAGCCTTCTTGACAGCGAGCCCTCCAGGGCTGCTGGTAGAAATGCTGGCGGGCCTGTTCTCGTGCTTCGGGAAGGGCCACTCGAGCGATGTCGCGGACTTAGCCGATGGACGGCCCCCGCTGTCCCTGAGGCTGAGGCCTCTGGTCACAACCTCAAGCTCTTCCTCACTGGAGCCTGCGCTTGAGGCAACGTCTCCGGGCACCTGCACGCCGGCGGCCACGAAGCCAGGTGCCACCTGCACCTCGTTGAAGTCAGCCCCGGCGCACTCGGATACGTCAGACAGTGTAGCCACGGCTGGGGCCAGCTCTGGCCTGCCTCGCGGGCCTGCGAGCGGGCTCCCGACGTACGCGACAGGCACGGCCATTTCTCCCGTGGCGCCGCTTCGAGCGCTCGAAAACCTCACGCGGCCGCCCCAGCCGCCCCCGATGATGTTTTCCTTGCGACAGCTGCACATGGCGCTGGGCCCAGGGGACCTAAACCTCGCCGCCGTGCATTCGCCCAGCTGTTTCAGCGGCCAGAGCGGCTGCGAGTCTCCTCGCACAGAGACTCGCCCCTTCAGCGAGATGATCAATTTCAACAACGACCCGTTCGCTGCGAGCGGCGAGGGGTCGGGGTTGAGCTTAGGGGCGCTGCATGCCACCTGGCGGTCTGCTGCCACGCTCGCGGAAGAGGTGCAAGACCTGCAAATGCTGGCGCGGTGAGCTGTACTGCCTCGGGGCCGGGTGGCGTGGGTCACTGCCTTTGGAGGGGGGCGGGGATGTGTGAGCGGGGAGGCTTAGCCCCTACCCCCCTGACCCTTCTGCCAGTGCGGGTTGACTACCGCCCTCACCACAAAGCGTCCCGCCGAAGCCCCCTGTCCTAGGACAGCCCAAGCCCCTCGCACTCTCGCCCCTCACGGCACCTCAAACCCGCCTGCACTTCCTCCGCAGGGGCGGCTATGGAATGGTGCTAACGGGCAACTGGCGGCAGGAGGGCAGAGTTGCGGTCAAAGTGCTTCTGTCGGATGAGGGCAAATGGATGGACAGCTGCTATAAGGAGGCGGTGAGCGGCTGGAGTCGCCGGACCCTGGAGAAGAGGGGGAGGACCACCGGGCAAACGTCCAGCTAGTTGTCTAGCTGCGGGGGAAGGGCCGAGGGCCGCGGGAGATTTCTGACCGCCCCGTACGTCCGTCCGTACGTCACGCCCGGCCCCGCAGGTCGTGTCCCGCATGCTGGCGCACCCCAACGTACTGCAAACGTACGACTTCCAGTGCGCCGTACTAACGGAGGCGGACGTGACTCGGGCGCACGACAGCTGGCAGCTGCAGCACTCCCTCTCTAGGGCGGCGGCTGCGGGCGGGGCTGGCGGCGCGGGCGGCGGCCCCCGCGGCTCTGCCGCTGGCGCCGGCGATGCCCTGGCGGCGGAGGCGAGGCTGGACAGCTTTGAACTGCTGCCCTCTTGCGCGGTGGACCCCGCGGATCCGTCTGGAGCAGCCAGGTGGGGTGGGCTTGCGGGTGCCTTGGGGGAGGGAAGGGCTTGGGGGAGGGCTTGGCGGCCAGGGCCCGACGTCTGACGGGCGGGGCCTGGGGTCGGGATTCCGCCCCAAGCGGGCGGACTGCCGTTTGGCCCCCCCGTCTCGTTACTAACTCTTCATGGCTCGCTTAGACTTTTCGCCATGGCATGACATCTCTGTTTCTGTCTCTTGAACTCGCCAACCGCTCCGCGCTTGCCCTACACACGCACCCCTCGCAACCCCCCGCCGCGCAGGGCCGGCCGCGTCACCGGCTCCATCGACCTGTGGCAGGTGCTGTTCCTGCTGGGCGCCAAGCCGGGGCAGTTCCTGACGCTCATCGTTATGGTGAGCCGCAGCGCACACAGCACGCGCCGCACGCGCCCTGCCCGAACGGCACCGCACAGTGCAGCACGTGGCAACGCGTTGCGCTCGACTGGCCTCGGGACGTTGCAGTCTCCGCAGCCCGACTCCCACGCGCCGCAACAACACACACGTTTCCCGGGCTTACACGAGCAGCACTCGAGACACGCTTGCCCCCTGCCGAACCCCCACCCGCCCGCCCGCCCCCCTCCCCGCAGGAATACGCCGAGGTGGGCACGCTGCAGCGGGCCATCTCGGCCGGCGCCTTCCGCGAGAGCGCCCGGCTGTCCCGCTGGACGGCGCTGCGGTCGCTGCTGGTGACGGCCAAGGAGGTGGCGGGGGGCATGTGCCTGCTGCACTCGTACAAGATCATCCACGGAGACCTGTCAGGTGGGGGCGGGGGTGCAGCAAGGGGGAGCGGGTGTGAATGTGGATGTGGAGGGGTGTGTGAGCGCGCGGTGGCGTGCGGGTCTACCAGTGGGGGGCTGCTCTGCTGTGCCCAGGGCTGCGGCTGCGCTGCATCCGACGGCAGCGACCCACCACAGCCCACCCCGCCGCTTCTTCACCTTGCCCCCTCCCACGAACCCGCCCCACCCCACAGCCACCAACGTGATGCTGCGCGCCTCGCGGATCGACAAGCGCGGCTTCGTGGCCAAGGTAAGGTCGGGGCCGGGCCCGGACCCGGACTGCCGGGAGCCTACGCGCTCGACGCTGCCCACACTTTCCAGCCACCACAACACCACAACCTGCCAACTCAATCAGGGAGCTGGGGGCCACTGCCGCGTGGGGGAGGACCGGGAGTCGGGGTCCGTCCGCCCTACTACTGTGCCCTGACTCTGCTGACCACCCTGACGCCCTCCATCACCACGCCCCCACCCAACCCACCCACCCATCCAAGGTGGCGGACTTCGGTCTGTCCAAGGTGACCCCCAGCGGCGTGGCCCGCACCGACGGCTGCTCGGGCCAGGCGCCCTACCTGGCGCCCGAGTGCCTAGACCACGAGTCGCGCCTGGCGTCCGACATATACTCCTTCGGGGTGCTGCTGTACGAGGTACGACACGGCACGGCACGGGCTTGCCGTACAGCGGTCGACGCCGGGGTGTGAGGGGCGCCGCGCCGAATGTACCGCACATGCGTCCGGGTGGCGGGTGCCCCACCCCAGCCAACTGCCGATCCGCCTAGAATCTATTCCCTTCTTACCCATTCCTATCCGCCGTTCTCCCTGTGTTCTTGCGTGCAGCTGGTGGCGGGCCACAAGGCCTTTGCCGAGTACCAGCCGGTCCAGATCCTGGTGGGCCGCATGGCGGGCTCCCTGGAGCTGTCCTGGCCGGCCGACGCGCATCCCGAGCTGCGGGCGCTGGCGGAGCGATGCATGCGCCCCGACCCCGATGAGCGGCCGTCGTTCCGGGAGGTGACGGAGGAGCTCAGGTGCGCGCTTGCGGAAGCAGGGATGCCTGTGCGGAGCCCTCGCTTCGCCCTCGCTTTGTGTTGGGTAGTCGCAAGGAAGCCGTATGCAAGCAGAAAACCCGGCTTCGCCCTCGCTTAGTTTGTATTTTTTGCCGGGTTTTTTCAGCATACGCGCGGCTTTTGCTTCTGTCGCTGGCTCTGAGCCGTCCGTCGCTCCCACCCCTGCTTGCAGGCGTCTGGACCTGGAGGCCAAGGCCCACCACCGACAGCACAACATGCGCCGGCGCTCCACGGCCGACGGCGTCACGCTGAACGCCGCCGGCTGCCCGCAGGCCGGCACGCCCAGCCTCGGCGGCGCCGCCAGCGTCGGCCCGGGCCCGGCCGGGCCCAGCAGCGGCACCGCGCGGCTGCGGTCCTCGCTTGGCCCGCACCGCCTCGCGTCGGCGGGCCCGTCCGGGAACTACTCGGCCGCCGCCGCGGCGGCGGCGGCAGCGGCGGCGCAGGCCCAGGCGCACGCGGCCGCCATGGCGGCGGCGAGCGCCGCCGCGACGGCGGCGGCGCTGGCGGCGGCGGCTGCCGCCGCGGGCTCGTCGACGCTGCCGCTGAGCTCGGGGGTCATGGGGGTCGACGACACGGGCCCGCAGCGGTCCTCCGTCGCCGCCTCCGCCGACTGCACCCCGCACGGCTACAGCAACGGTACGGCGAACGGTACGGCAAGTACGGCGTTCTCCATGTCGCCGATGCGGCAGGGCTCGACGGTGGGATCCGGATCCACGGCCCCGGGCTTCGCCGGCAGCTGCGGCGGCGCCGGTAGCGGCGCATCGACGGCATCGGGCGACACCGCCGCCTCGGCGGCGGCTGCCGCCGCCGCCGCCTCAGCGTCGGCCTCCGCCTCCGCCGCAGCGTCTGCGTCCGCGGCTGCGTCGGCTGCTGCCTCCGCTTCGGCCTCTGTCTCAGCCGCGGCGTTCCCAGGCGCTGGCGCGCTGCCGTCATTTGGGGGCAGCAGCGCCTCCGCCCTCGGCACTGGCTACACGGGGTACAGCGACCTCTCGGCAGTGCTGCTCCTAGGCACCGCCCGCGGCGGCGCGCAGGGCCACGGCGCCTGCGCCGCCGCCAGCGGCCCGGCGGGCATCTACGCCGCCAGCGGCCCCGGCGGCCTCTACTCGGGTGCTGGCGGTGCCGCCAGCGGCCTCGGCGGCCTGTCGCTTGGTGCCGGCGTGTTACCGCTACTGCCGGCCGATGTGCGACTCTCGTCGCCCGGTCTGGCGCCCGGCGGCGTCTTCAGCCCGCCGCTGCTACAGCCGGCGGCGTCCCCGCACGGCCCCGTGCTTTCCCCCGTACATTACTGCGCCCCGTACGGGCTCGTCCCGCACCTCGCGCCGCCGTACAGCGCCACACCGCTGCAGATGCCGCTGCAGCCGGGCCTGGGCTCGCACTTCGCCCTGGGCCCCTGGGGGGCCGGCCTGGGCCTGGGCCTGCCCCCCTACGGCTCGATGCCTGCCGTACACGCGCCGCACATGGTCCACGGGCCCGTGGGCCCGGCGCCGCCCGTGTGGAGCTATACGGCCCAGCTTGACACCATCGCGTCTGGCGAGCTGACTAAGACCGCTACGGCCTCCGAGGTGGGCACCGGTGCAAGCGGCTGCGCTGCCGCGTCATCCCCGGGGCTCGGGTCGCCCTCTCTCGCGCTGCCGCGCTTGAACGCCCTGGCCGCGGCCGCAGCGGCGGTCGTGTAGTCGAGCGCTTGGGCTTAGACGGAGGCCGCAGAATCGCGCGGCCGGAGCTTTGCTGAGCGGTGGCCGCGGCGCCGAGTGTGAGAGACCGCGGATTAGCGCGGGTGCTCTGCATTTTTGGTGGAAGCGGCTTTGCCCACATCCACACGTTTTCACGCTTCGCCACGCACCGTTTTTGCACGCGCCCGCCGGGGCGCTGTGAGCGGGAGCGGGCGGATGCGTTCCCGAGGAAATCGTTGCTTTTGTAGGTGGGTTTGGAAGATGGTGTATGCAGAGATGTGTCTTTTGTGGCGCACGCCTCTAGCAGTATCGGCCCCCAAGACGATGACGGAGAGATGGGAGGTAGGGGCGAGTGTCTTGCCGTCGTAGCCTTCCACGAGATGAGAACGGGAACTTAGCGCGTGGGCAAGTGACACCCAGGCTGACGGCAAGCGTACGACAGTTGTCGTACGATCACACACCCGCAAGAAGAACCTTGACTGACTGACGACATGACCCAAGTTTTCGAGACTGAGACCGGAAGTCTCAAGTCTGTTTTTGGCTTGACCTAAAACCCACGACGTTCCGAGTATGACCCCCTCAGGCCTTAGCTCTGTCTCCGCCAAGCGATCATTGGGCGTTGGCCGTTCGTTTGGATGTTGCGTCTATGTGTTCTACGCGTGGCCCAGTCGCAGGGTTGGAGCCTCCGTTCCGTACAGAGTTCTATGTCGTTAATGTTCCCGCGTGGCTGCAGGCCGGCACGTCTCGGTCTTTCTGTCTCAGCGCCTAGCTGTGTCGCTAACCCTGACGTGGCCCCCTCAGCAGCCTCGGTATGCGTTGCTTTACTGCTGTGTTGAAGCATGTCGTTCTATGGCTCTAGCCGCTTCGTCGCTGTCGCTTGGCGGGTCCCATGCCCCAGTCATTCCGGCCACGGGGCCTACGCTTCCCGCCCCTCCGGCGGGCAGCTGCAGCCGTAGGGCTATGGCTCACATGGCCCCCTCCCCTGGATGGCTGCCGGACCGGTTTGTGCGACACAGTGTGGTGGTTGTGTGGTGTGGAAGTTACGCGGAACCGTTGCCCGTCCGCTCGCTTGCTGAAGAGCGCGGCACTGGCACTGTCGCATGTTTCCCGATGTTGTGGCTCCTGTCGGCACGAGAGCATCAAGACGGCCCCCAAGCATTTTCGGGGTTGGCTGGCGCTTTTCGCGCGGGCCTATCTTAGCGGCCCGGAGGGCGGCGATGCGGCAGGAAGTACTTTGTTGCCGCTTGACGGTTGCCCCAGAAGTTGTGGCCACGAGTCGTGGGGATGGAGAAGGAAACGTGGCCGGGCGCGGGGGCCAACCGGTGCATTGCTTGCCTCAAGAGAGACAGACGGTGGTCAAAGTGAGTTGTGCTGTTCATGTGTGGTCTTCACGTTATCGCATTGGTGTGATCTTCTCCTTAGCGTTCCGTTGTGTGGTCGAGACGTGCTGAGCTGCGTTGTGCTGAAACGCAATCCAGGTGAAGATGCGGAGGCCTGGGTGGGGACTTGCCGGACCACGGGCTGTACGAACCCGGACATGTGAACATGGCGCGTTCGGGGTCTGGCTGCACGTGTTCCGGTGCCAGTGGGGGCAGCAGCAGTCGCTTAGCCCTCGGGGACCATCGCTGTTTGACGAGGCTGCTCGGAAGACGCAGCAGTAGGGCGCTGCAAGGAGCGCAATGGGTTGTGTTGAGGCCGTCGCGAGCTGGGGAAGAGATAGGCTTCCAACGCACAGCAGCCAAGCGGCGTTGGCTGGAACACGGAGATTGCCGGATTGGTGTTGAGGTCTGTGTTCTTTTGCGTTGCTGTGATGATAATTGCGGGGTCAAGTTATCAACGTAATCCGTGGGGCCTGTGTTCCCGAGGAGGGAAAGGCTCGGACATGGACCGTTGGTTGGCGTGGCGAGCTCGGGTCCTTGGACAGGGGCGAAGCTTTCAGGAGCTGTGGGAGGCCGTTAGGCACTGCGGCGCTGCCCGTAATGATGGAGCCATCTTTTCCGCGCACCTGTCAGCCAGGGCGTGTGTGGCCCAACAGCTCCCTGTGATTGACAACGAACGAGGTGATTATGGAAGCGGTCTGGTGGTTTCAGAGGCAGGCCTCTGCCCCCAGTTGGAGGGCCCGGCCCGAAATAGGCTAGTAATACCGTGCAAGGGCGTCTCAAGTGAGTAACTGTTTGGGGCAACCAGTAAGTGGACTGTGAGCCAACTTGTGTTTGGTTCGGGGCGGTACTTCCATACCCCCCTGTTGGCGTCAGGTCTTTTCGAGGGCCTTTGGTGAAGTGTCGTGCGGAACCTTGGGCAATGACGGCTAGCAGGCGCAGGTTTTGCGGCGGGGGCAGGACATGTGTTGCGTCGGTTGGTCTCTTGCGTGAGGGCTCCTCACCTGCGCCTCCGTTGGCCGTGGCGGCGGGGCGCTGAGTGTGGCCGCCGCCCATGTCCTCTTCTTTTGTGGACGGCGGCTCGCTAAGAGTTGTTGAGTCTACGGTACCTGGGTATTCAAGTGCTATGACTGCTGGGGGGTGTCAGGCACAGCCTGACTAATGCAAAGAACGGGCGCCTGCTGCGTTTGATGCGCAGGCGGCGCCCCTTGGTGTGGGGTTCATGGTAGCGCGGAGCGATCCTGTTTCGCGCTGGACTCTGCAGCAAGCCGTGGGCCGTGTGGGCATGTGAGACTGAAGATTGCAGAAGCCCTCCAGTGACGGTGTGGCTTGCGCCGTGCCGAGTTGTTGCCTGGCTGAAGCCTTCGGTTGTGGGATTGCGATCTTGCTTTGTTGTCCGCGTAAGGCGGCCAGCGTTCCGGCCCCTATCAACCTCAACATTATCGTCCCTTAGTGGGGGCCATGCGCGCACCTTTACGCGCGGCCTTGCGGCGCCGTGGGTTGCCGCGATTCACGCTTCACTCCTTCTGCGCTTGTTTGGAGGGCTACTGAGCGAATGCATGCTCGTATGCGTGTGCGTCCGTGCGGGCTCATGCACACATGCGTGTGATAAACATGAGCCGTCTGTCCAACATGGTTTGCTGATTGGTAGAGACAGCGAGCGAGCTGGGCTATCAACTAAGCGTGGATCATCGGGTGTTGGAAGAACTTAAGGGAGGGGGCGGTTTCGCATGTCGCGGGACTGCCGACATTCATATCGTGCATTCCTTCTCGCGTTTGAGGGGTGCTCTGGGCTCTGGGGGGCGTCGAGGGCTTTGCCGTGAAAGATCAACTTGGTGGCGACCCATGCAACCCGTACGATTGAACGATGGCCCCCCGTACACGTATGGGTGGTCGGAGCTACTTGGCGTATGGTAACTGCCGTGCTCGGCCACCCCTCATACCACGAAAGGGAGAGCCCTTCCGCAGACTGATGAGGGTGGAGGCGCCCAGGCACGCACTTACTCGCCACTCTGGCCTACAGAACAGACCGTAGCTTTCTGCCCTCGGCCTCGTCTTGCTCAAACCCCATTGCCCAGCAATTTCTCGCCGCAACGGGCGGGCAGCACAGTAACATGGGCTGACACTCAACCAGGGGCCTGAGAGGGGCAGTGGCCCCTGCGCCGCACCTGCCAAGGCAAGATCGCCTAGCCCCCACGACTGGCCACGAGCGACAACGTGCGTCCCGAATCCTCCGACTCTCGAGTGCCCAGCCGCGCCAGCCTCAGGGCAGGGTTACCACGAGAACAACTTGGGCCAGAGCCTTAGGGTTTTATGCAAAGCACGATGCAGCGCAGAGTACGATGGCACGCTTGGATCAGGGTAAGCCTCAGAGCCTCAGGGCAAGCAGAAATCCAACCAGCCGGGCGTGCGTTGGCTGCAGTCACAGGCAGCGTCGGGAGGCGGGACGCACGGCAACAGAGCGCTGGGCACCAACGCGCGCGTGATGACGTCTTGGCAGTACGGCAGGCGGGAGCAGTTGTCAAGCCACGTCGTCCCGGCGGGCTCTGACTCTTACCGGTTAACGCCGTGAGCGGAGATGACCTGGCTGCATGACTCTGCTTGCGCCGCCCCTACGCATATCCTGGCAGGCGAGGGTTCTGTGTCTGCCGCCCTGACCGGGTGCCCCTGAGCCCACCGGTCGACGTATCTTTGCGTGGGTGGCGGACCCGCCCTGCGCCATAACCGGAAGGGGCGTGGGGCCACCGGCAGACAGATAGTACAGGCGTAGGGGCAGTGGGGCATGTGGGCACTCGTCACGCGAGCTCAGGCGATGGCGGCACCACGGAAGGCCAAGCCGTTGAGCAGTGGCTTGGATGGGCTTCAGGGGTCGCTGCCTCGCAGGTCGCAGCCTCAACGGCCACGCGTGCTTCTTTCCTGGCTTGTGCCCTCTGCAAAGCTCGCCGCGGGAGCCTGGTGCTGCCGCAGTGTATACCCATGGAGCCCTGAAAGAACGCCCTGCCTGTGAGGCCCGTTTCCCAGCTGCCCCCGGCCCGCCTTCCACCCTCCCTCCCCCTTTCAAATGCTGCTATGCCCTGGGTAGCTGGCAACTGGTTCCCCGGGCCATGCCCTTGTGCACTCGCTTGCCTGACACCCCTGTTCTTAACCCTCCCTCCCCCTCTCCTCTCGTGCGCGTTTCCACCCAGAATGGTTCCCTAACCCAGTATGCCCCACGCATGAGCAGACTTGCATGGCAACCCTGCGTCCATCCTCGCGCACATCGTCCACCGTGCACGTCGGCACAGCCTTCATGGTCTCGGTCCTCTGGAATCAGGGCTTGACAGCCGGTTTACGCCGGAACGCAGTGACTGTCCCGGGCGGCATGAGCCGGCAGGATGCTCTTGTGAGACGATGCCAAGCCGCCTCTCGCACAGGGCCCCAGGCCCCCAGCAGCCTGCCGGGCGTCCGGCGACCGTGTTGTGACAGCGTCCGTGCCCCTACGGCATCCAAAGTGCATCTCAGCAGTGCTTGCGCACCCCTGCAGACGGATACTTGAGTGTTGATGTAGAGGTGTCTGCATAACCCTGCAGGCGTGCAGGGGCCAGGACGTCGGCAGGCGCCCAGACGCTCCCAGATGGGGTCAGGACGGGCGCGCCCGGTCAGGCACGCCACCCCCACCCCCCATCCCTCGCTCCGAGCTGCTGAGTCTGGCATGGTCTTTCAGCTGCAAAGAGGCGGGGCGCCTAGGTATGGGCGAGGCAAGTGAGGAGTTGCTGAAGTGCCAACCCGTCCGGGAGGAAACGCATTCACGGACGGGAGCCCACACGGACGTCAGGCACGATCGATTACGCACGAAACCCAATTTCGCGATCAGCTGACGCCCACCGTCGAGCGGCCAAGCAAATTGAGTACGCAGGCTCACATACTGCATACGCAAGAAGCTTTATCCTGTAACGTTGCGCCCCGCCGAGGCGTGACTCGCTGGGCATACCCGTAGGCGTAGCCTGCTTACGATACGAACGCCACAGTGCGTCGGTAGTCCACCTTACCTTAGTTGAACCTATTGCAGTCGCGGCTGTGCTTGCCCAGGAGGCGTCCAGTACCTGCACACCTGACTTCGCCAGCCGACCTTTGCGCTGGCTCCGCGAGCCATGCGTATTAGCGCAGGTTGCAGCCAACCTTAGAAGCGCTCAAGCGGGCGCCGGACGCGGCCATGAGCTGAGCCTGAGCCTGAGCTGAGCCGAGCAGAATGGCAGCTGGTAGCTCAGAGTGCTGCCTATGGCGCGGGAACTCCAGAAGGCCGGAGCGGGCGCGCTGGTCTGCGGCCCACGTTCTCGCCGCTGGTGTTATCCTGCTTGTCCTCTGCACCACCGGAGTCAGCTCACAGCAGCTAGAAGAGGTCACAGCCAGCAGCGTTGCGGAGCTGCTGGAGGCGCTGAGGACGAGGACTCGGCAAATTCGGCTGGTTGCGCCTCTGCAGTTTCAGCCAGAGGTGGGTGGCTCACAGTCCCAGAGCGAACGGCGGGGATGCAGGGGTGTCTCGGATGTGCCATTTGGAGAACCACGGGGCTGCAAGCGGGCACCAGCAGGAGCGGTCGACCCCAACCCCCGCTCCAGACCCCAACAAAGCTTACCCCCCCGCCCCCCGGCGCTTTTCGCAGGACTTCCCGGTGCCCTTCGTCATCGACCGACCGGTGACGCTGGTCGCGCCGGTGACCCAGAAGATGGACTTTGGCTTGGTGCCGGGGAGAGTGCTCTTCAACGTGACAGCTAGCGGGTGCGTGGGCCGCTTGTTTCGGGGTTGGGCAAGAAACCGGCCGCCAAGCCCTGCGACGGCGGCGCAAGCTCGGGTGTCGGCCCATGCAGCACCCAAACCGGCGTGTTTGCAGGCAGGCTTAGGCCGCGGGGGCCCGCTGCTCGGGGTTCCGCTTGGGGTTGGCCTGGGTCGGCGCCGTGTTCGGGGCTCGGGGCTGCGGGCTGCAGCGCGGCACAGCGGGGGGCTACAGCCGAGCCAGTCCCCCGCGGGGGGGCTACAGCCGAGCCAGTCCCCCGCGGCAGCGACGAGGGCGCAGGGGGACCTCGATGCACAGCAGGCTCCGGTGGGGGCAACGGAGCGTGGTCGCGTGAAGTCAGCCTAGGGTCTGACGCAGTTGCGGCCAGGACACGAGCTGGGCCGTTGCGTAGCCCAAGCTCTGGCGCGGGTTGCGAGCTCTGCGGAGGCTGTGAGGGTTGCGCGCATCTCGCCATGGGGTCCGGCGCGGGTGCAGGCGCAGTGGGGTCGAAGTGCGCCTGCGGGAGTGGCAGCGCGCCTGCGGGAGTGGCAGCGGGAACCCTCGTGCCGTGGACAGAGCTTCACTCGACTCCAGGCGCGCTCCCGCCGGAGCAGGGGCTTGCGGCCGCGGTGGTCCACGCCTGCGCCTGCGCCTGCGCCAAGCATTGCGGGCAGTGCCCGCCCTTGCGCTTGCCTCCCCCGCCGCCTGTCCCACGCGCGACGCGCTCACGACACGCCCCGCCCGTCCCTCCCCGCTTCCGCCCCATATTCCCCTTACCCCACCCCTCAGGAGTCTGGAGATCGTGCGCGTCTTCCTGCGAAACTTCCTGCCCAGCAGCCCCCAGGCTCTGGCGGGGCGGGGGCCGGTGCCGGCGCTGCTGAGCAGCGGCGGGCTGATCACGTTCCGGTGAGGCGCCGGGCACGGGCCGGGATGGGTGTGGGGTTTGGGGCGAGGGGCGCTGCTTGGTCCGGCCATGCGGCCGAGGGAGGGTTGGCTCCGTGTGTCAAAGGAGGGGCGGGGCACGGCATGAGGCGGACGGTTTGAGCTCCACGCAGCTCCACGGCGTTGCGGAGGAAGGGCATGCGTGTTCCCTTGGCTGCACTGCCGCCGGCAAACGCGGCTGGGACGTTGGGCGTCTGCACAGGCCGCAGAGCGCAGGCAGCCCCATCCGCCGGTGGCTGCAGCCATTCCTACGGCCGGTCTAGCAGGAAAGGATGTGTCACGCTGGCTTGGGAGGCCAGGTGATAGAGCCTGTTGTGGTGACGGTGCCGGCCCTGACGTCCCCCTGCCCCCCTCCGGGAGCTTAGATCAGACGACATAGCCCATCTTGTCCAGATTGCAATGGTGCCCTGATGGCCCCCCGCCCCCCCGCCGGTTCAAACCCTGGCCCGCTGGCGCAGGTTTTGCGGCATGCACTTCCTGCCCAACGTTACGTGGGTCTTCTCAGCGCCTGTCGACAAGGTACGGCACCGGTACGGCAGTCGCCGTACACGCGTACGGGAAAAGCGTTGCGGCCGCAACGGGGGCCGGGGGGTGCCGGGAAGACACGTGAGACTCACCGTTGCCGGGCAACCCACGGACACAGCGGTGCCCATGCACCACCTCTCCTGGCCTGCCCCTGCCCTCCCATCGCGTCCGCACCCTTCCTGGCGACAATCCCTCAGAGCTTTTGGGCGCGAGCGGCCGCCGGGGCCGCGCTCCTAGACGTTCTCAAGGCCTCGCCCCTGCAGCTCAACAACCCCGCCACCTACCTAATACGCTTCGCCAGCGACTCGTACGCGGTACGTCAGGGCGGGTGCCGTACCGATGCCGTAGATGCACGGCATCAACCAGTACGGCGTGCGGTGTGCGACGCCGAACGATAGAGAGGGGAGGCGTGTGTGCCGACCGACAGCGGACCCCCACCCCAAACCTAACCTCTTCTCTCCCCTTCAACCCCTTCTCCCCTTACCTGCAGTTTGCTCAAAGCTACGCACTCCTAGACCTGCACTCCTGTTACTCTGATAACCGCGAGGATACTGCCCTGGTGTACTGCCTGTACACGTTCGCGGACTCTCTGCGGAACAGCCGTATTCGTACGGCACACGTGTTCCACGACGTGGGCCTGGACCGGGCAACGTACGACAGGCGCAGCCCTGTCATCGTACCGCAGGTAAGGGGACAGGTAGTTACCAAGTATGTACGGCAAAGGGCCTTCCTCGAAGCCATCCACCAGGCCCTGTCCCACCGCCTCGAGCCCTCTGCTGCCTCCCCTGCGGCCCCCTATGCTGTCTCTCTCCTCTGCCCCTCCCGCTCCCGCTTAGCTATGAACACCCCTTGCTGCCCACTGTACGGCACCCCCCAGGCTATGACCGTGGCCGCCTGCCCCGGTAGCAGCCCCGTGCTCAACATGGACACAATCATATCCGGTATTGTCGTACAATCGCCGATCGAGTTCCAAGGCATCCGGTTCCGCGGATCCAGCTCCACCATCTTCACCTCATGGCCGCCCTCGCTGTCGCTGCTGCCGAGCGCCTTCCACCTTGACGCTTCGGCTTCCATCAGCTTAGTAAACTGTACGGTAGAGGTGCCGTCGCTTACTAATGTCGTGGCGGCGCTCAAGGCGCTCCCCGGCTGCTGCACGGACAACCCCGCGCGGCCCAACCTGCAGCCAACCGTCGAGGCTTGGCCGTCGGATGAGGGTGAGCAAGGGCAGCAAAGGCAGGGCTCGGGGGGCGTTTCCAGTTCCCCCGGGGTTGCCGTGTCGCCGCGACATTGGGGGCAGCATGACAATGCCTTGCGCCCGGCTTGGCTTCCCTGCACCCGCGCACACCCACACACCCTGCCCCCGTGCCGCGCCGTCGCCACTGTGCAACCCCCCCCCACACACACACACTAACCACTGTTCGGTCGGGATGGGTCGGGCTTCGGACTCCCAGGGCTTTCGGTTCCGTATCTACGACCGGCCGGCTAATTACCGCGCCTACGCTTTCCCTGGCCTTTACACGAGCAGCCCTGAACACTAACCACTAGGCGCTCTCCCGCTTATCAGATTCAAACACCCCACCCCACCCCCCTCTCGCTCCGCGCCCCAGACTTCTCCTGCGCCTCATCCGCGATGGATGGTGTCGCAGACGCGGATGACGTGGCGACCGCCCTCAGCGACTCTTGGGATGTCGTACGCATCCCGGCTGGGACGCTCTTGGGCAGCAACGCCAACGCCTCGGCCAACGCCTCGCTGCGGCTGGGCGACGCCCACCAGGTCACCGACCTGCCCGGTTTCATTATCAAGAGCTGGACGCTATCGATGAATGCGTGGAGGCAGTACGCGTCAACGACTTTGAGCGACGTTGTTTCGGAGCCAAGCTCGGCGACGTACCGGTTTAGCCAGGTGCGCTCCGGGCTGTGCGTTAGCAATAGGCCCAAGCCCGGGAGGCGAGGAATGGCACGTTAGCTGGAGCCCCTCGCGTGCGAACGCGTCCTGCGCTCGCCGCTCGGGGTTCCAGTTATAGGCTCACCCTTCCCGCCATCCACCCACTCACTCTCCAGCTGCCACTCCGCAACACCCCACCCTCCCGCGTCTTGAGCTCCTTTCCTGCTACCATTCCGCGACATCAATCCCCCTTCCCATCCACCCCCACCCCCACCCCCCCACCCCCCCTGACAGGTGGCCGTGATCCAGGAGGATCTGGATCGGGCGGCGCTGCTCTGCTTCCCCGCGGCCCTGGAGCAGGGCCTCATGGCCCCGGGATCTGTCGTACGGGTCTCCAACGACGCCGAGCTGCGCGTGGCGCTGGCGTACGGCACGCGGTACATCCAGGTGCGCGTACGGCGGTGCGGGAGAGAAAGTCTCTGCAGCCCTGGCAAGCCTTCGCGTGTTGGCAACGCCTGGCCTTGCTACTGTTTCGAGCGCAAACCTCTTGGAGCGGAATTGTTTTGATGCCCGCAGGAAACGGCGCGCTTTCTGCGGGCAATTGTAGATGTACCGTAATTGACGCTTACCGTCCTCGCGTCCCCCCCTCTTGTTCCAGGTCACCTCGGACATACGCCTGGACCCCGCCAATTGGCCCACGGGGGCGGCGGCGCTGACCCTTGGCGCGGGGTGAGGCTGTCTTCCGGGCGGCCAGGGGCCGGAGGGGAGGGGCCGCGATGGGCCTGGGTGTGGGGGGCAGCGGTCGGGGTCAGGGGCTTCCGTGGGCTCAGGTGCTGTCAGGCACTGGACACACTCGCACTCCCTCGTCGTGCATGCTTTCCCACCCTCCTGCCACCCGCGCCCACGCACCCTCCCCGTCTTTCCCCCAGTGTCTCCGAGGTGCGCGCTTGCCACCCCGTGCTGGGGCGGCGCTACACGCTTGACCTGTCGGAGCTGGGTCCGGCCATGCGAATCACGGGGCGGCTGCTGCTGCAGGTGCGGGTGGGGGCGCGCTGGCACGCCGGGCAGGGGGAAACGGGCGGCTGGGGAAGGGGCAGTGGGAAGGGGTGGGATCGGGGCTGAATGGCAAGAGGTTGGGGCTGTGCGCTGTGTGCATCGAGGGGCGGCAGCTGCTGCGGGTGAGGGCGTGCTGGTACGGGGACGGGGGGGCTGGGAAGGGGCGCGGGCATGAGGCTGTACGACTGTACGGTTGAGACTCCTGCCGCTCCTGTCACTCCGCACCCATCCCTCGCTTTGCACACCCGGGTGATTGTCGTACCCTGCCGTAATCTTTCGTACGGCACCCTCGTCGTCCCATGCAGGGCGACCTACGCATCATCCACGTGGGCTGGGCCAATGCGGCCTCGGCCCTGGCCGCCGCCGTCCGCGGATCCAGCATCACCGTGGGCGAGAGCCCTGATCCTGGATCTGGATCCAGGTCGGACCAGATCCAGGCCCAGTTCCAGATCCAGCCGATGGCGGCGTTCACTGTGGTTTCGCGGGCGGGCGGCGGCGCGGGGTCGCTCGAGGCTGAGGTGGGTTTGAATCCGACACTGGGGAAGGTGGAGGAGTTTGGGGAAGGGGTCGGTGGGGGGCGGGAGGCGGCCGGGCCGGCTGGCCAGAAGGCGGCCGTGAGCCCTAGGCTGGTGCTGTGCCGGCTTGGCTTGGCTGCCTCCTCACGCCTTGCTTGCGCCCTTCCCGCTGGCTGCCGCTCCCTCCCTTCATCCGCTTTCCCAAATCCTCCGAACTGCAATCGCTCCCTTCACCAGCTTGTTCGTGCCCCCAACGCCTGTCACAGAGAGTGGAGATCGTCGGAGTGCTGGACTCGACGACCCTGAGCCTGGGCCCCTCCGACATCCTGAGCGTGATGCGGCTTAGTAATATGACGTCTAGAGTACGACAGCTGAACGCGACGCTGTACGGCAACGCCGGGATCATTCTCGGCCAGTGGGCGGTCAACCTGAATGATAACTCCAACGGCGCGTGGGTTTTCACGGAAACTGTACTGCTCTGGTCGACGCCAACGACAAACTTTTCAACTGCCTCGACGGCCGGCGGCGGCGGCGGCGATGACGGCGGCGGCGGTGCCGTCAGCACACTCGCGATCGCGCTCCCAGTCGCACTGGGCGGCGCGGCGCTGGTCGCGGTGGCGGCCGCGGCGTTCATACTGGTCCGCCGGCGGCGCAACGCCGCCGCCGCGGCGGCGCCGCCAGGCGCCAAGTCGTCGGCGGCGGCCGCCGCCGCCGCCTGCAAGGGCGGCAGCTCGCACCGTACGTACGGCGGGGGCGGAATCGGCGGCGCCAACGGTTCCCTGGCAACCGTTTCTTCGGCGGAGGTAGAGCTAGGAGCCATCGACGGTTGCTCTGATCGCCGAGACACGCACGACCCTGCGTCTTCTGCCAACGGCGGCGGCGGCGGTGGCGGCGGCTTCCACAGCTCAGGCCTGGGCAACAGCGACGGCGCCGCCAGCCGCGTCCTGGCGTCGCCCGCCGCCGCCGCCGCCATGGCCGCGGTGATGGCGGCGCCGCTGCCGCGGCCTGTGCCGTACGTCGAATCTGTATCCACCGCGTCGGCGGCGGTGAACGGCGGCGGCGGCGGCGGCGGCGGCTACGGCGCGACGGGCACTGCTACGACGGAGCGGGCCGCCACGGCCACGGGCACGGGAGCGGCCGCGGGCACGGGTGCCAACACGGGTGCCGTGGGAGGTCTGCAGCCCAGCCCCAGCAACGGCGCAACGTGAGGGCGGGGGGAGGGCACAGCGGGGGCACAGCGGGGGAGGGAGCGGGATGTGTCTGTGCGCAGTGCAGGAGGTGGTGGTGGGGGTGGTTGAACTCAGCTGGCGGTCCCGTAAGCGGTACAGGAGGTGGTGGTGGGGGTGGAGGTGGTGGAGGTGCCGCTTCCGGTTCCACGAGAGGCACGCGCCACGCAGCAGCGTCATCGTCGTTGTCGACCCTCCTCCTGCCCTGCACACCCTCCCCTCCTCCACACACCCTCCCCTCCCTCCCCTGCCCCGATAAGCGCCTGCCTGCCCGGCCTCCCCTGCCCCGCATTGCCTCAATCACCTCAACCCCGCCATTCCCCCCCCAGGGCTCCCCTCATGGACATTGATGCCGCACGCAGGGCCATAGCGGCGGGAAGGCCGGCCGTCGCGACCGGTACGCACGGGGGCGGGGGAAGCTACGAGGCGTTGTTGGTGCCGGGTCGGCTGCTTATGGAGAGGCTTGTGTCGGCACCAGCGGCCTCTTTCCCTCCGCTCTTTCGTGAGATTGTCATATCCACACGCCAACTCGCCCACCCATCTCCCTCCGCCCACACAATCCCTTCCCCCAAACCATCCCGCCCCTCCCCCCTCCCCTCAGGCGCGCACGGCGCATTGGACGACCTGGTCCTCCAGTCGGTCCTGGGGGAGGGCTCGTACGGCAGGGTGTACCGCGCCCTGTGGCGCGGTACGACAGTTGCCGTCAAGGTGATCCTGCTGCCCCCGCACATGAGCGGCCGGGAGCGGCACGAGCGCATGGCAGTCATGGAGGCGGCCATCAGCAGCAGCCTGAGG
Organism: Edaphochlamys debaryana; assembly: GCA_016858145.1. Lineage (NCBI taxonomy): Eukaryota > Viridiplantae > Chlorophyta > Chlorophyceae > Chlamydomonadales > Edaphochlamys > Edaphochlamys debaryana. The sequence continues at coordinate 271,111 of JAEHOE010000078.1, forward strand.
TGGGGGGCTGGGGGCGAGATGATGGGCCGGGTTGTGTTGGGGGCTGCTCGCATCACGTAAGCGGTTCGTTGGGCCGGCTGGTGTGGGGCCGGTTGGTGGGCCGGCAGGCTGAGCTACCTCAGTCCTGCCGCCTCCGCATCCTGCCCCTGCCCTCCCCAACCTGCTCCCCCTCGTCAATCCTCTTTCATCCTTCCCCTTCCCCTCCCCTTTCCCTCCCCTTCCCCTCCCCTGCCCCTCCCCGCCCCTCCTCCCCCTCCCCCCCAGCCACCCCAACATCGTGCAGACCTACACCTACTCCGTGGAGTGCGTGGAGGGCAAGCGCCGCGGACTGCCCAGCTTCCGACCGGCACAGCACGAGTGAGCCCGGGTTGTGGGGGGTGGGAGAAGAGGTAGCCTGGGCACCGCCGTCGCTGCAACCCTGCGCGAACCCCGCCTCAACCTGCTCCTTTCTGTCCCACCCCAAACCACCGCAGTGGCACTGGCGCGTCTCTGCGGGGGGACGACTCGGGGGACTCTGGGGCCCCCTCCCCGCACGGCCGCAGCCGCGGGGGCGGCGCCGGCGGCAGCGCCTCGCATGCGTCTTGGGAGGCCGGCAGCCCGGCGGCCGAGGGGCCGGACATTGTGGGCTGGGAGGTGCGTGCCGGCGCGTTGGCGGGTGGCGGCGTGGTGATGTGGGTTTGATGCGGGCTGATGTGGGTCGGCGGTGGGGGGCGCCGGGCGTGCGCAGACTCCTTGAGGAACATGCCTGGGCCTCTGGGCCTGACCTGGGCCTGACTTGGGCCTGACTTGGGCCCGCCGATCAGACAATCAACCGCCACCACCGATCTCGTCCACCCCTCGCCACTCGGCTCACTGCTCCCTCTTCCGCCCCCCCTCCCCTCCCCTGCCCCCCAGATCCGCCTGGTCCAGGAGTTCTGTGACATGGGGTCGCTGAGGGACAAACTCAACGAACGCGTCTTCCTGCGCCCGGCGCCGGGGGGCGTGGCGGCGCAAGGGCCGGGAAGCTCGGGCGCCGTGGCCGGCGGCGGACCGCACGCGGACGCCATGGCTGCCCGCCTGCACACCTTCGCAGGGGCGGGCAGCAACCCTGCCTCGCAGCCCGCCTCGCCCCGCGCGGGCCCGCCCGGGCCTGGCACTGGGCCCGGTACGGCGTACGGTACGGCGAACGGTACGGCGCGCGGGCCCGGCGCAGACTCGCCGTCGGCCCGCGGGAGCACTGGCGTCGTCAGCCCGCTGGGCACCGGCCTCGCCGCGGGTCTCGGAGTTGGCACCACAACTGCGCCCGTTCTGATGGATTCTCGGAGCGTCAATGCTGCCGCCGCCACGGGATCCGACTGCGGATCGAAATCTGGCTCCAAGGATCGGGATCCGGTCATGGTGGTGGATCTTGCGGGCGTGCTCGACACGGCCATCGACGTGGCCCGGGCCGTGGCCCACCTGCACCGGGAGGGCATCGTGCACGCAGACCTCAAGCCCAGGTGGGGGGACAGGAGTGGTCGGGTGGGGATGGAGGGTGCTGGGAGGATGCAGGAGTGACGTGGGGGCTGGGGAATAGCTGCTGAGACCGCTGCGTGCCACATCCACCTGACGCCTCCACTGCCCCCGCCCCCACGCCCCCGCAGGAATGTGTTGCTCCGGGGCTCCACAAGTGACCCACGGGGCTTCGTGGCCAAGGTGGGGAGCGTGGGGGATGGATAGGGGAGGAAGGGCAGGGCTACCAGCGGCCTGGGGTTGCGTCTGTGCGTGCCCTTTGCCATGTGAGCCTCAACGCTCCTCAAGATGTCTCTGTGTGAAGCCCTGCTCTTCGATGCTCCAGCTTGATCAATCCTTCCCACCCCTGTCCACCACCCCAGGTCGCTGACTTCGGTCTGAGTTTGCGCCTGGATACAAATGAGACACACGTCAGCAACGCATACCACGGGGTGAGCGGGGGCAGATGCGAGGAGCGACACTCTAGAGCTGCTTCCAGCCCAGTAAACAGGTTGAGAGGGGGGGAGGTTGAGAGCCGCCCCCAGCCCAGCTGACGTGCGGAAAGGCGCGTGGCTGCTTCTTATCATTACACTTACACACTTACACACCTTCCCCCCCCTACCCCCCAGACGCTTGCCTACATGGCTCCCGAGACCCTCCTCAACGGCCACGTGTCGAGGGCATCGGACGGTGGGGCAGGGGGGGACGGGCTGGGGCCGGGGGGGGGACGGGGTTCCCGCGCGGTGCGCCGTCCTCGCTTGTGAGCTTGCCTTCACACCACACTTCTCCGCCCAACATGCCGCGACCTCGCCCTCCACCTCCCCCTCCCCCCCCCAGTGTACGCGTTCGGCATCCTGCTGTTCGAGCTGTACACGGGCGACACGGCCTTCCGCGGCGTCAACAAGGCGCTCATCGGCCACGCCATCGCCAAGGACAACCTGCGGCCCGTGTTCCCGCCGGCGCTGGCGGCCCCCTTCGAGTTCCAGCTGCTGGCCTGCAGGTGCTGGGAGAGCAACCCGGAGATACGGTGAGGCGGGGAGGAAGGTGGTAGGGGGAGGGGAGAGCACCCGCGGAGGTCAGGTTAGGCGCGAAGAGCGGGGCCGGCTCGGGGCGAGGGCAGTCATCGCCCAACCACCAGCCGCCCAGCACTAACCGTCAACCGCCAACCGCAGGCCCGATTTCGACTTCATCTTGGACGAGCTCAAGCGCATGCGCGCGCGGCTGTGCGGCCTCCCCTCTGACGCCTCCGCCGGCCTCCGGGGTCTGGCGGCGGCGGGCGCCGCCTGCTGCAGCACCCGGGGGGGCGGGGGGGCCGGCGGCCTGCCGTCGGGGGGCAATGGCGACTGGGGCCTGCCGCTGCGGCCAACCACTGCCGGCCAGCATGCGGGAGGGGTGAGTGAAGGCACCTGGGGGTTGACTGGGGGACGGGGAAGGCGCCAGGCTGGTAGGCCCTCTGTCCTCTGTCCTGGGCTGTGCCCGAGGCGCGCACGTGTGTTGACTGTGTTCCGTGTTGTAGTTGAGGGGGGGACAGGGCCCCCGCCTGCAACCACCCGCAACCCCGCCTCCGCCTTGCCGCTCCCTGGTCGGTCTGAGCGCCCTCCCCTCCTCCACCGCCCCTTCCTACCCTCCGTGCCGTACAGCTGCCATCCATGTCGTACATGCCCCGCGCGCCGGCGCCGGGCCGCGTCACTGGCGGGGGCTTTCCGGCGGCGGTTGGTGCCGCGTGTGACGCGAGTCTGACTGACTCGGCCTCCGCAAGCAACTCCCTGTCCTCTCTCAGCGGGGTGCCCGTCTCGGGCGTGCAGGTGTCGTACCCAATCAACGCCGTACCCAACGGCGCCGCACCGCCGGCGGGTTACGCCACTGGCGTACGACAGCCGGTCGCTGGGCCGCACGTCTCGGGCGGTCAGGCCCAGGCCCACCAGGCCCAGGCCCAGCCGCCTCGCTCGCAGTCGCCGGGGCCCGAGGGGATGGCGGCGAGCCCCTTCGTCACGCCCCCAGCTGCCGTACGGTACGGCAGTGGGCCGTCGCACGCTCAGCAGGGGCAGGCCAAGGGGCCCGCTCCTCCCTCGGGTTCGGGACAGATCGTTGGGACGGCAGGGGCTCCGGCGGGCCCCGCTGGGCCCAGCGGGGCATCCCGGGGCTGGCAGCCGGGGCAGGCCTCAGGGCCGAGCCTGGTGGTGGTTGGGGAGGTGGAGGAGGAGGAGCCGGAAGACGAGGAGGCGCCGCGGTCGCTGTGAGGACTGGGGGCGCAGGCGCATGGGCGCCCTGCACTACGCACGACACCACACGAAGCACAGTAATATCAACCGACGGAATACCGGTAGTTTTCGGGTTGCCGGCGGTAACTGCGTGGCTCTGGAGCGAGGGGGGTGGGCTTGGGGTGTCGGGGTCCGTACCCGCTGTGATGGGACGGTTATGCTGGGGGCATAGCGTTGCGCTCATGTCAGGCATGCACGCAATAATGCAAGGCCGGGAAGGGCATCTAGAATGGCGTTGGCTGTAGGGGAGCACGGCAGCCGTGCCAAGGTATCACGTATCACACACACTCAGCTCTTGAACATCACGTCTTCTTATGGTGAGCCATCGCCCACCGCACGAGCGGTGCCAGCCACAGCTGCACCCGCGCTCGTGCTTGTGGGCCGAGTGCTGACTCACGCCGCTGCAGGGGCTGTTTGTCGGTGGTTTCGCTGTCGGTGCGCCCAGGCCTGGGCACTAGGGCGTGGCAGGAGGGTTTGGGGTTTGGGGTGTAGGGTGTAGGGTTCAACCCTGGAATCCTATGCTCACGGTGATCGGCTGGCGAAGGGCAAAGGCGTAGTGCAAATCCGCGGTCCCGGACCCGACCCGGAAGCCTGTACCCGGGGAAGCCCAACCGCGCATGGTCAGTTGTGGATTGACTTGTTGCGATATGCCGGTCGTTAACAACCGGTATGGCAGTTGTGATTTCGACTACGAGCGTTGCTGTGCAGCTCTCGGTGGCACGGAACTTGGGGGAACCGCGTGCGGGGGGCGCGTGCGGCGTGCTACGTTGGCTGGACGCACCGCCCCGTCCTCGTAGGATGCCTGTTTGTCACCTCTTCACCTCTTCGGTCGGAGGCTGGGTGAGCCATCGTAATACTGTGGCTTGTTCGTGCAGACGCCAGTTACCGCTGTGGGCTTTTCGCCTGCTGAGAATTACGTACGGCGTCGGGCGGTTGGGTCGATGACACGTGGGCGTCTGTGGCTGGGGTTTGGTGGCTGGGGTGGGGTGGGGCTGGTGCTGCATCGATGGATTGCACATGGACATGGGCATGGGCATGGTGATCCAGACTGCTACAGCGCTCTGACTCCTTGGATCTCAGTCCCTTGGTCGAGGAGTCGCTTTATTGTGGACGAGCGTTTCCGTACCGGACCTCCTCGACGCGATCTCGTTCACGAGCTGCGGCTGTGCGTGCTCCGTTGGGCCTGCCTGGACGGATTGTTAGGTTGTTTCCTGTTGTGCTTCAAGGCCGCAAGATGTCAGCTGACAGGCCGAGCATTGGCGATCATGGATCCCAGGATATGGGCATGACATAATACGGGCTGAGAGGAGTATGTTTGCGTCTGAGGGGGGCTGTGGCGAGGTGTGTGGTAGTAGGGCTGTGTTGATTAGGTGGAGAACGCATTGTCGACACGTCCGGGCGTTGGCGAGGCGAGCCGGTGCATGGGCGGCGTGCAACGCTTGGCGTGCCGTATCTCTAGACCGTCACGCGTCACCTACACTCGCGACCCGTCGACCGCCTAGCTTGCTAGGGACCTAGAGCTTAGCGCGGGTGATGCCTGGTGATGCGGCTGCACGGGAACGGCTGTGTGTGTGCTGCAATGGCTGATGCCGTACGGTACTGCCGGGGCTCCCGGCTAGGGCCCCATGTGTGTCTCTGCCGTTAGCCGGAACCGAACGGGTTACATTCGCCGTCAATCTCTTATGCAGTGGCGGCCTTCTCACGGGTGGCTGGCTTCCCATCAGGGCAATGCGGCAGGGGGAATGAGAAACGGGGACGAGGGGGCGGCAGGGGGGTGCGCGGGCGAGACTGCGCAGACTCTGTGCAATGGTCGATGTTCGGCGTCAACCGTCAATAGCTGTTGACGTGCCACGCCCGGTCCCCACTGAAGGTGGGGAAAGGGGTGCACGGCAGACATCAGCTAGCAGGACTGGGGCTGTGCACTATGAAATGGGCGCGCAGGGGCCAGGGCGCGCTGGTTGTTGGGGACGCCCCACAAGCAGGTGTTATGTCTATGCTGGACCTGTTCGTAGACACGAGGGCTACGGAAAGGCAGCCGCCCCAGCCTGTGCTATACGCGAGGCAGCTGGAGGAGCGCCCGAAACTATGATGACGGGATTGACACTGCGGCACTGCGGCAGCTCCTGCCGTCTTTGAGGAAGCGAAGAGGCGGGCAATGTGTTGGCGGGGATTACTGTAACGAACCTAGTGGGTCCTCTGGACACTGGCGCGCTGCCCTAGCCTTTTAGGCCTAGGGATTGTTATACTGGTAGCGGTTGAAGGTTGCTTGTCCCCGAACTTGCACATACCCGTCCAACGGGGACAAGCAACCTTCAACCGCTACCAGTATAACAATCCCTAGGCCTAAAAGGCTAGGGCAGCGCGCCAGTGTCCAGAGGACCCACTAGGTTCGTTACAATTACGGCTGGACGGCCCCCTGCCAAATGCGCACTGCGCAAAATCTCCTCCACCCCTGCGCACTGCCTTTACTGTCTCCGCCCAACTGACGCTGCCCCCCGTTCACGGTCTGTCATGGAGCACAGGGGGCTGAGAGGGGACCTTGCCTTAGCCGCACCCCGCACGCCTGCGCCTGCGCGCAGTCAGGTGTGTCACCGTCGGTCACTGAGGTCTTGTGCTTGAGATGCATCCCACGAGTACGAAGGCATTGGGGGACGTTGCTATGCAGCCACTCCCGATGTTGTCCTTTCAGCCCAGCACTCGGGAACCCCAGGCGACCGCGCCGGGGAAGCCTGGGGGTAGCGCGTGTACGCGGGACTAACGCCCACACGCGAAATCGAGAGAGACGACGCGCGCGCGACGTGCCATCCTGAGTCACGCAATGACTATCACTGCGGCTGTCTTGAAGCTGCGTGCCGGTTCTCGCCCGCGTCCCAGATGCCGCGCGACAAGTCATCCTGCGGCTCTGCGGCTTGCTGGCGAACGTGACACTTGAAGCTCTTAAGAGTATGCTACGGTTACTAGCAGAACAACGGTGCCACCGCGCGCCGCTAGGCGCAGGCAGGGAAAGCCCGCTTTCGCCCGCTGTGTACACGCCCCTGTCGCTTCCACGTCCTCTGCCTTTGGAGTGTGTAAACATATCCGAGAACAACGAGATTTGGCGCCTTCCGGGGTGCGCATAGTCAACTGCCGAGATTTTGTCGGGGCCGGCATCAAACTTTGCCGCGAGAAGCTGCGTCTCCAATACCTACTCATACCTTTCTACAGATACGTGCGCGCCATCGAACACTAGCGAGCCGATGCTGCTGCCACGGTGTTCTCATCCTAGAAGGTCCGCGACACAAACGCGCTCAGGCGCCTGCGACCCGTGTCCACGAGTCTGTGGAATGCGCCGAAGCTTACTGCCTGGCAGCGCGCGGACGAGGACGCGCACGGGCGCGCTCAGCTCGCTTCTGCAGGCAGGTTAACAACGCTGCTGTGACGCACCGCACCGATGTTTGTTTGATGCCAGCAGCTGGTAGACTAGACCGAGCCGAGCTTGCGTGCCCGCCCGCACGCAGCTTGCTGATGGCGGAATGTTGGACGCCTTGGGCACGACGACGTCCGCCAAGCTGCTCTTCGGCCTCACAGCTGGCCTAGCAGCCACGCTGTCCTCGGCACGCCTCAACGTCGGGGCTGGCGGGCAGGGTGCAGCGGGCGTGTCTCTGGGTGCAGGCGCGGGAACGCACGAGGGCTCCTCGACAAGCCGCGCCGCGGTCGCAGCGAGTGTCAGCGCCTTCCTCCCAGACTCGGCTTCCACCGCCACATCTTCAACGCCCTCGACGTCCGGCCGGGGTGCGCGGTTGCACCAGCTGTCGCGCCAGCGACCCAACGCGGACCCGCATGTCGCTGGCCAGCCCGCTCCAAAGCACAGCAGCGACCACCCCACGCTGGGGCTGATTGCAACGCGCCTGCGTTCGGGATCCCAGCCAGGTCACCGGGCTGACGGAGCCAAGCTGGGACTGATCGTGGAGGGCGGCGGCATGCGCGGGTGTATCTCCGGCAGGTGGGTCGCGGGCCACCGCTTCAGCACCTGGCTGCTTATCGCGACGATGCAGCGGGATCTCGACGCAGCTCCGCGCAAGCCCGCATACACTCCTACGCCCAGCGTCTGATGCCTCTACTTGCCACTCATGGTCTTAACCATCCTCGCGCCGCTGCCCACCTTCCTTGCTACGATCGGGAACGAAATCCCGCATACATACCGCCCGCCTCCTCCTCCTCCACACAGCATGCTCATGACCCTCCATGAGCTGGGCATCTCGGACGCGTTCGACGTGGTGTACGGCGCCAGCGCGGGCGCCATCAACGCCACCTACTTCATCACGCACCAGCGCACGGGCCTGGACATCTACGCTGAGGATCTGACGGGGCACAACGAGTTCCTCAACATGCGGTGAGCCCTGAGGGGCCTCCGGCGGGAGCACTCGTCAGACGGGGTCCAAGCTGCTTTTGGCAGGATAGCGCAGATCAAACTAGCCTGAAGCCCAAAGGAGCGAAGTCACCGCAGTGCGCGTTTGCGCATGCCACGCCCTGCCAGGCCCTTGCCAGCGCGCATCCCAGGGTGCAGGCCCTCGCCCGCGCGACCCTGGTGCCGACCCACATCGACTGCGCTGTGTTCACCAGCACCTGTCCGACCCACATGGCTTCTGCCTTTCGTGGCGCCGCGCGCAGGAACCTGTTCAACAAGTCCGGGCGGCCCGCGATGGACCTGGACTTCCTGATCGACCACGTCATGAACCACCGCAAGCCGCTGGACTGGGACGCCGTGCTGGCGTCGCCCATCCAGCTCAAGGTGGGTGGGTGCGCGGCCTTCAGGGCGTAGCTCTTTGGCGGAGCGTTACCCCCCGGTGTGGGAGGCGCATTCAACCGTAGCCAAGAACCGCGAACAGCCTTCATAATGAATAGACCTCAACTTAACTACGTGTGGCTGCGACGCTGCCGCAAACCCGCAGGTGGTTGCGTCCTGCCTGGGCACGTACCAGTCCGTCCTGCTGTCCGACTTCCACGATCGCCACGAGCTGGCGGCGGCGCTCAAGGCCTCGGCCGCAGTGCCACAGATCGCGGGAGGGCCGAGGACGGTGCGGGGGCGCAAGCTGGTGGACGCCGCTGTGTTCGAGCCGGTGGGTACTGGTGACGAGTCTTCCAGGAGTATTACGCTCAGCGTGCTGTGAGGGAGGGGCTGGGTGCGATGGTAACGGCACGGACCCCGTGCTTTGCAGTACGGTAGGCGCCGGCGCGATGCGGTGCGCTGGCTGCGGTGCAACGGCTCAAGTCAGGCTTGGTGTTGCTGTGCAAGGGTCAGGCAGAGCAAGAAAGGCACCCGCCAGCGAGGAGGGATTGGTGTGGGTCGGCGGCCTTGGCCCCAACGCCCCTCTACGCACCGCCCCACCCCGCCCGCACCCCGCCCGCAGGTCCCCGTGCGTTCGGCCATCGCGGACGGCTGCACGCACCTGCTGGTGCTCTGCACGCGTACCGCCCCGGTGGCGGGCACACGCCTGGGCAAGCGCGTGAGGACCACGCTCGAGGTACGGCGGCATGGGTGCAGCACCGCGAACCACGCATCAAGGCAGGGGCAGAGGGAGCGCATGGACGCGACGGGGCGGCTACGGCGGGAGGCAGCGCCCGGGGTGCCCGCGCGCTGCCACCACCCTCCAAGCCCTGCTTCTGCCCGTCCCTCTGCAGGCGCTGACTAAGACCACGGTGCTGAATGCGCCGTACATGGGGGACGCGTGGCGGGTGGCCCTGTCACCGCCCATGTCCAGCCAGGACGAGGAGCTGGGGGCCACCCTGGAGGCGTGCCCGCACCAGGTGTGTGTGGGGGGGAAGTGAAGGTGAAGGGCGTGTGAACAGGGGAAAGCTGTGTGGTGTGTGCTGTTGGGTCAGTGCCGCCGCTGCGCGGCGGTGCACCCGAGGGACGGGTGGCTATTGCCGTTGAGTTGGCGCGCTGACTGGGCCCCTGGGCCGTGCGCCGCTGGGTGTGTGTCGCCCGCCTCCCCGCAGGTCCGCAGCGGCATGGGCGCCTACGTGCTCCCGCTCTACCCACCCACCACCGCCGGCTGCCACCCGCTGTGCCTGGACCCCGCCAAGCTGCGGGCGGCGGCGGCGGTTGGCCGCGAGGCCATGCTGGGCCTGCTTGGGCCCGTGGCGGCGGAGGCGGGGCGCTGGAGCCCGCTGGCGGCGGCGCTGGAGCCGGCGGCGGAGGTGGCGGAGGCTGAGGGCAGCTTTGGAGACGCAGTGATCTACAGCGAGGCGATGGGGCAGGGCATGCGCTTCCGGCCGTGAGGAGGGGGAAGGCTCTTGCGGCCTGCACGCCTCGCTCCGGGTCCCCGGCACCGTTACGGGGCCAAGGTTTCCACGCGGCGCGCGGACTGCGACGCAACGGATATGGTTTGAGCCCATCCAAAAACCATGGTTGCTCAGTGGTGGCTGCAAGCGATGGCTGCGACGCAAGGACTACAGTAAGATGTGAACTGATAAGAAGAGGTGACAACAACAACAGCTTCCGAGGGCCCGTCATGCCGGACCGAGAAGAAACAACACGATTGTTGGCCAATCCGCATACAACACCAGGCGTGAGAGAGACTTGAGATTACTAGTGTTCATGATCCGCTATACCACATCAGGGCGGGCGGGTGAAGTACTGGACCCGGCGATCTTTGAACGGCCTGGCAACATACGGCTGGTTCTGATCACTGCGGGCTGTTTTGGTGGTCTGAGAAGCAAACCACGATTTGCCGATACCATGCGGACGCTACACGAGACGCGGCATGTATCATTCTAGGGCTGGTTGTCATGTGTGGCTCCATACGTGGGACCCCCATGGGAAGCGCCTGTCAAACGTCTCTGGCGCACCTGCCCAGACCGGATAAAGTTGACGCTTTGTCGTCCTTTCTGCTGCTCTGCGAAATAGTGTCCGAAGAATGCTAGGGGTCGTGTGTGTAACTTATGGGACTTGTGTCACGGGCGGGATTGTTCCTGTGTTGTACCGTATCTGATGTGTGATTCGGGTCATCCGTAAGTGGCGCGGCCCGGGCTTTGGAACGCGGTGCATTGGATGAGGCCCCAACCTGGACGTATGTGTGCCGGCCTTCGGGGTCGGAGCAACGACAGTGTGTGCGCTGAAATAAAGATGCGCGCGATAGCGGCCCTGCCGCGCGTGTCAGCTGTGTTGTGGGGGCGGCGGTGCTGCGGTGAAGGACGCAAGGGGGCTCTGACTGCCCCCTCTATCCACCTCCTGCGCGTCCTCCGCCGGTCATGTGGGGGCCCGCGTCTGGACTCGCAAGTCTATGTACGAGTCGGAGGTGTGCTGGAGCCGTTTCGTAAATTGCTGTGGGGGAGGATGAGAGAACTGAGGGAGGAGCACGATGACATGGGGCCATGGCCTGCCTGCCTGGTTGCAGCGTTAGCGCTGCCGGCCCCTCCCCTGTCTTCTCGCCGGGTTGGGCGAGAAGGGGCAGGCGCTGCGGCCGATGGTGTGGCGGCCGGGTTTGGTCAAGTCGGTGGGCGCGCATTGCGCCGGCGGTAAGGTGCCTGTGTTCATCGGCTCATGAAGCCAAAGCAAGGTGTCAGCGTGTACGGTGCGCCTTGGGGAGTCTCAGGGAGGACTGGGGTGGTGTTGAACGGAGAGTGGGACAAGAGCACGAGACTCTTCGTTTGCTCGTGGTTCCTGGGGCTCGGGGGAGGGGTGGGTACGTGCATTGCAGGATGGTGTGGGGGCATTCGTTGTTCGAGTTATGTTGAGGGCCCAGGCGGGCAGACTGTGGTGTCTCGAGCAGAGGAGCTTGGTAAGGCAGAGCAAGGCGACCTGCTGTATGCGCGACCGTCCGAACAGGTCGACGGATCAGGGGCGCAGACACAGGGTCTTTCGACGGGCGGCGGCCTTCAGAGTCCATAACGGGGTTCTGTGCGCGCAGGGGCCGTGCAGCGTAGTCCGGACGATGATGAAGGGGGGTGCAGCTGAGCGCGCTGTCGCAACGCGAGAGAAGAAGGCAGGGTGCCAGCAATGCGCATCGCCGAGGCAGGGGCTAACCTAGGGGCAGCCGCGCGCGCAAACGGTACTTTCCTGGCTCTTCGTCGATAACGGGGTTCAATGGGGGCTTGGCGGCTGTAGATCAGCGCAGGGTCGACTTCCTCTGCACTGAAGCAGATGCAATGACTCCGTCCCGGCCTCACACAGCCGACAACCGAAGCGCCGGTTTGGCCGGCGCCCTGACACGGGTGTGCCAACAGACTGAATCCACCAAAGGACGCGGCGGCAAGTGAGGGGACGACTTCTGCTGAACTTACATTCTAAGAGCCTGAAGTGGGTTACAAGGAGCGGCCTCAGGAAGGTGCATGGCGGCTGAACGCCGTGGCTAGGGCATGCAACCAACCTCGTGGGCTTACTTGCCTCCTGCACAGCCAGCCGGGCTCCCTTGGGCGGTAGCATACAGCAGCCGGCCAGGGGACCGGGTCAAAGAGGGAGCGTGAAGTTTGGAGCCGAGCAGGCAGCAGGGTTCACGCCATCAGGCTCATGTACAGAAAGCTTATCAACAAAGGGCGTGGATCTATGTGACCCCGAGCCACTTGACTGTCCACGTGGTCACCCCGAGCTTTGCTCCAGCAGCGAACGCATTGTTCGTAAACCTTGTGCATAAACCTTGCCGTCGCCGAGGCCCAACCCCGATACGGCACTGAGGCCTCCAAGCCCGTGACTATACATATGCGCAGTATGAACTGGCCGTACGGACGTACCGTTCTCCTGCAGTCAAGAAGACAAGCTAAGTTGAATGGCAGGGGGGCCTCAGACCCTGCACACATTACCGTGGGCTCAGTGCCTAAAGAAGGGCCTCAGGTACTGCAATCCAACACAACCTCCGCCTCCTTCAGCCACTTCAGTATCCCTTTCCGCTTCGCGGCGAAGGCTTCGCCCCGGAACGGTGCCCGGGACCCCGAGCGATGGGTGCACGCCGCAAGAGCCTTCCCCCTTCTCACGGCCGGAAGCGCATGCCCTGCCCCATCGCCTCGCTGTAGATCACTGCGTCTCCAAAGCTGCCCTCAGCCTCCGCCACCTCCGCCGCCGGCTCCAGCGCCGCCGCCAGCGGGCTCCAGCGCCCCGCCTCCGCCGCCACGGGCCCAAGCAGGCCCAGCATGGCCTCGCGGCCAACCGCCGCCGCCGCCCGCAGCTTGGCGGGGTCCAGGCACAGCGGGTGGCAGCCGGCGGTGGTGGGTGGGTAGAGCGGGAGCACGTAGGCGCCCATGCCGCTGCGGACCTGCGGGGAGGCGGGCGACACACACCCAGCGGCGCACGGCCCAGGGGCCCAGTCAGCGCGCCAACTCAACGGCAATAGCCACCCGTCCCTCGGGTGCACCGCCGCGCAGCGGCGGCACTGACCCAACAGCACACACCACACAGCTTTCCCCTGTTCACACGCCCTTCACCTTCACTTCCCCCCCCCACACACCTGGTGCGGGCACGCCTCCAGGGTGGCCCCCAGCTCCTCGTCCTGGCTGGACATGGGCGGTGACAGGGCCACCCGCCACGCGTCCCCCATGTACGGCGCATTCAGCACCGTGGTCTTAGTCAGCGCCTGCAGAGAGACGGGCAGAAGCAGGGCTTGGAGGGTGGTGGCAGCGCGCAGGCACCCCGGGCGCTGCCTCCCGCCGTAGCCGCCCCGTCGCGTCCATGCGCTCCCTCTGCCCCTGCCTTGATGCGTGGTTCGCGGTGCTGCACCCATGCCGCCGTACCTCGAGCGTGGTCCTCACGCGCTTGCCCAGGCGTGTGCCCGCCACCGGGGCGGCACTGACCCAACAGCACACACCACAGCACTGCACCTCCTGTTCACACGCCCTTCACGCCCCCCCCCCCCACACACACCTGGTGCGGGCACGCCTCCAGGGTGGCCCCCAGCTCCTCGTCCTGGCTGGACACGGAGGCCGCCTGGGGGCTGGCCCACGCCCCCCGCATGTAGGGAGCGTTCAGGAGCGTGCTCTTGGCCAGGCCCTGCGGGTAACATTTTCCGGGTTCCATGAGAGTCGGGGCATTCCTCTCTGGCAGGCAGGTTGTGGGTGTGGAGCCCGCGGCCCTGCTGCGACACGGCAGCGCTTTCCGTTAGCCGCAAGGCTGTGCCCTGCGGCTAACCCTAACAAGGGCCTTCCTCGGACCGGAATGCGAGTGTGGGGAAGCGCCTGTGATGATGGCGCTCTGCATGTGTGCCGAGGCTGTACGTACAATGGTACAAAGCACTGTCCTGGCCATGGCAACGCGGCCTCGTGCTGCCGGGGCGGGGTCCTACAGGCCTAGATTGCTCGGCCCCGCACGGTCCTCGTCACCCACCTCCAGCGTGCTGCCAGCGGGCTGTGCGCGGCGGGCGGCGGCCGCGTGCAGAGCACCAGCGGGTGCGTGCAGCCGTCCGCAATGGCCGAACGCACGGGGACCTGCGGGCGGGGCAAGGCGGGTTGGAGCGGGGTTGGCAGGGCGTCGAGGGGTGTTAAGGCCAAGGCCGCCGAGCCAAATCAATCCCTCGCTCCCGCTGGCGAGCCGGCACGTGCGAATGCGGCATGCGGCAAGACATGAGCGCACAGGGGGCAGTTCGGGCGGGGGGTCCGCGGCTGGGCATCACAGGGGGTGCTTGAGGGCGCGGTAAGGATGGGGGCGAGGGTACATACCAGGCCAGGTGTGTCACAGGGGCGAGGTGACGCAAGGGAGCCCTCAGGGCCGGACTATGCCGGTCTATACTTCAGCGCACGCGCCATCTAGCCCAAGTGCCCGTGCATGCCCTGACGCGACAGAAAGCTCCCGCGCACCCGCTGCCTCAACCCTCCCGCTAACTGGCAGAACCTCTGGTGCCCCGGCCTCACCCCCTCGAACACAGCCGCGTCCACCAGCCGCCGGCCCCGCACCATCCGCGACCCTCCCGCGATCTCTGGAATCGCGGCCGAGGCCTTGAGCGCCGCCGCCAGCTCGTGGCGATCGTGGAAGTCAGACAGCAGGACGGGCCTCAGGGAGCCCAGGCAGGAAGCCACCACCTGGGCCAGATCCGCATCGGGCGGGTGGGGCGAGTGGGATTCGAGGCTGGCGGCTATGCATGCGACGGTGGAGAGGTCTACTGGTTTGCGGGCGATGGAGGCCGAGGGCAGGCCGCATTCGTGGATGCCGTACCCGTACGCGGGTAACGTGGCCGTTGTATGCGCCAAGTGCCGTACGTGCAGATGTTTGATGGTGGGTGTCAGTACGGATGCTGTCGCACTCCCTATCACATGGACCGCTGCTGCAGGCTGCAGGTAGCCCCACGAGCCCCTGCTCGGACCCACGGGGCTGCCCTAGCCCAGACCTCAGCCCCAGCCACCAAGCCAGCCCTTGCAGCCAGCCACCCAACCTCGCGCCCGCCCGCCTCGCGCCCCACGTTCCCACGCACCACCCCACGCGCACCCACCCACCTTGAGCTGGATGGGCGACGCCAGCACGGCCTCCCAGTCCAGCGGTCTCGTGCCGTTGGCATCGCCGCCCTGGGGCGCCGCGGCCTGGCCCATGTGCCCCACCGCGCCGCTGCCGCTGCCGTCCGGGGTGCCGGTACCGGCACTGGCGTGGTCTGCCTTTCTGCCGCCCTCTGCGCCGGCCCCGCCCGCGGCCGCCCCCATGACCCGGTCGATCAGGTAGTCGATGTCCATGACCGGCCGGTCCGAGTGGAGCAGGTTCCTGGGGTGGAGGTTGGTCAGTTGGGGATGGGACTGTTGTTGCTTCTGAGGGGCATTGTGAGGAGTCTGAGGACCGTTGCACGCTTACTAGGACGCGACAGACGGGATGGGGGGTGGGTGCGGGGTTGAGCTGCCCGCACACGCCAGTTCATGCCACGCCGTCATGGAGGTGTCGCAGTTTCTCGGGCACGCATTGGATGCGGGAATCATCGCTTGACTCAATCTAGCCGGACCCCACCCCCAGGACGCCACTTGGACCTTGCTGCCCAACGCACGGCATTCCTCTTTCCCCCCTTCTTGACATGCGCTCATGCCAAGCCCCCTCTCTCGACTCGCAGGTAGGGCCGACAACGCACCTCATGTTCAGGAAGGCCGTCCCGTACGGCAGCACGTGCGTGTAGATCTGCAGCCCCTCGGTCTGACCCGTCACAAAGTAGGCGCCCGACAGAGCGCCAGCGCTGGCGCCGTACACTGCATCCACTGCCGTACCGAGTCCCATCTCATGCAGAGGCGTTGAGCATGCTGCAGAAGCAAGCGTTGCGCGTGGCGAGGATGTTGGATATGCCACAGCGCGATGAAGATATGCGGACAACGAAAGGGGGCGTCTGTATTGCAGCGGCGGTGGGTTGGATTCCAGCCTGCGGGTACTTCCCCAACGCCCTGCCGCACCCAGGCCCCACCTGCACGCGATTACGCCCCGCATGCCGCCCCCTTCGATGGCAAGCCCCAGCTTCGCGCCGTCGCTTCGCTGACCGGGCAGCGAGCCGCTCTCGAGACGCGCCGCGATCAGCTTCATCGTCGGGTGATGTGGAGTGGTGGCGGCGGCGGCGGTTGCGGTTGCGGCGGTTGTCGTTGAGAAACAAGGGTTGCCGTTGTCGTTGGGAAACAAGGGCTTTGCAACCAAGCCAGGCAAGACAGCAGTCGCGGACACTGCTGTCGACTGCGCCTGCTTGTGCGCCGCGAGGCCCCTCGGCAGCGCGGACGCGATGCCAGAGAGGAAATGCAGGGCCAACTCCAGCGCGCCAGTGCTCAGCGCTGCGACGCTGCTGACGTCTGGCAGGTCCTACAGTTATGAGGGTTGATTGATTGTCAAGGGGAAGGCGACGACGACCCAGTTGCTTCCAACAGCTGGAACAGCTAAACGCTCGCAAGCGCGATAACGGGCCTCGCCGCAGCACCCAGGACTCAGGTCCACATTCCAATTCTCATGCGGCTTCCCGCTTCAGACCAGGTCCAGTCGACGCACCATGCCAGCGATCGTGGCGCGTCGTCGGCCTGCGTGCCGCCGCTTCGCTACGACGCTGCTAGGGCGTAGCGCCAGGTAAGAGTGCCGTCCCTCGACGCGCATGATTGGGCTCGCGCACGGCGAGCCCCGCAGCGGTGGCATGCGCTTTGCGACACACACAAGTGGTTTTGAAGAGGGCTTAGCTGTTTGGGCTCCTGACCTAGCGTTGCCTCGGCGCTGCGGTGATCCGTGCCGGCACACCCTCCGTGCCGACTCCCGTTGCGGTTGACGGCATGCGCGTGTGACGCGCACGAAAACTTTAATTGGGGCTCTTCTGTAGCCCTGGCGGAGGCCCGTGTGACCCCATACAAAGAAGAGCAGTAGCCTGCGGTAGTGAGCCAACCTGGCATCTCAGTACCGGCATGCGAGCAGAGCTCTTTACACAGTGGTGAAGGGACGGCAGGGACGCCAGCCCAGCAAGAGGACGGCCCCTCAAAGACCACAGGCTCAGAACGCGCCAGCAGGCGCTAGCTGCACGCCGCACGCACGCGGTAGCCTCATGCAAGCAATAGAAGGAGCTCTAGGCAAAGCCCCGGCGGTTGCAAAGCAAACTCGGCAGACCCGATTGCCCCGGTTACTTGCTTTCGCTGATGCAAGATGCCATGTATGCAATCGTCTTCCGGACATTGCTATTTAAGTTCCCGCCCCTCGGCCGGGCCCATGCGGTACCCAGGCACTGCCCTAGAAGCACACATAGGGTGTCCCAGACCAAGCCAAGTAGCAGGCAATTGCCTTGCCTTGTACAAACAGTAACACACGCACCAGAAGCCCACGCAAGCTTATCACCGCAAACCCGAAGCTGTATGTGCAGCACAAGATGACTTCCGCCAGTAACGCCAGCATTGGCAGAGCATCAGCAGAGCTGCCAGATCAGCATCAGCACAGCTACCAGCATTAGTAGAGCTTTGCTGCAACTTAGTAAGCACATGCGCCCCTCCAAGGTCCGAGGCCCTACGGCTCACCGCAAGTCTCCAGCTGTGAAAGGTCTCTTGTGGCCGCTACGCAAGCAGCCCAGCCCGTTCGCTCTTTCCTTCAACCCGCACAGTTCGTGCTGCAGAGTTGGAGGACCCGACAAGCCACAGGATGCATATTGCAATGTGATAAAAGGAGGTTGATGGTTGCGTCAGTTGGATTTTAGCAAGGATGTGTGCCGCGGACGTGCAAACTCACAAAGGGGTTGAACCCAGGAGTCCCGCAACCCCAAGCGCTGCTATAGCGCCCATTCTCAACTCCCACCGCCCCTCTGGACCATAGAGAAACTGGCCCGATGCCCTCCTCCTCCGCCGCCGCGGCAGCACAACCATAAAACGAAAGTCACTCTTCCCACTTACGGTACCATCAACCTGAATCAGATACAGTGCTTTGCCGGCCATTTTATTCCCCATTCATGCTGTCTGCCCAAGCCATGCCGCGGCAATCAGCCGCGTCATGACCAGCAGATAGCCCACACCCCCATCCGACGTCCGGGCGGCAGCAAAGCTCGCAATAGATCTCGACTGGCATACAGTGCTATGACACAGGCCAGAACCGCGGCCAGGGCGCGCGGCATGCACACATGCAAACGGACACACAGCACACAGAGCCTGACGCCGCCTGAGCCAGCAAAAACGGTCGTCAGGTTGAAATGCACACAGCCAGAAAGTGAACGGGGCGCGATGGGTACACGGGTGCACACGCCCACGACCCGTTGGCTCTGGCCCGTGCGCGCGACGCAACTTGTACTCGTGCTTTCCCTTGTCCCATCCAACCTCAGACGCCAGCCTTCGGCTTGCCTTGATCACCTTTAAGCGCAGAGCGGCCTACCCCTCCCTTAGCCCTTCTCTGCTACGAGTCCCCACCACCCCTATCAGTAACCCAGCTTAGGTCGGCACAGCGTAGTACTTGCACCAATGCCACCAAAGCCAGAGCTACGGGTCCCGTCACTACACATGCGGCAGTCCTGTAAGAGCCTAATAGTATACCAGTCAAGTACTGGCCTCCACATTTATCTTTGATTGTGAAACACAGACGTAAACCAGTCCCCACAAGTCGGTCGTAAGGACCGGGTGCTCATCAGTCTATTCATCTTCCGGCTCTTACAGGTCATTCGCTAGCGGAGGAGGAGACACGTCGTCGCCCCCGTCCGGCTCGGGACGCAAACGTTGCAAGGCAGCCGACACTGCCCCTCCCGTCCGGGCTTGCCCCGGACCCCAAACGCAAAGGCTCAACCCATGCATCAGCGCCACGTGCGTTTGAGGCAGGGACCGGCCCCGGATGTCGAGTCGCCCCTGGCGCCGGCTGGCACGTGAGCAGTCGGCGTGTTTAAGTAGGAACGACGCACGCAGCCCCTCGTTTCGGGAGCCGTCGAGAGGTCTAGAAAGGTCTGGGCCGGACTCCGGACGGACTAGTGTGCCGGGACTCCGGTCCACGTCCGGCCCGGCCGTACACTCATCTCGTGGGGTGCGGGGAAGATGCACGCACGGGCCGCGCGTCAGCTGCTGGTCCACGGCTGCACCGGCAGTACGCTTGCAGGCACCAGCCTCGCCCACGCGGCGCCCGTGGCCGCGGCCACGGCGGCGGCGGTGCTGGTGTTAGAAGGGCGGCGGGGGCGCGGTGGGTGTGCCGCAGTTGCTGGGCGCGCAGGGCCCGCTGGGGGCGCCCGGCCCCAGGTGCCCCTGCTGCCCCTGCTGCTGCTGCTGCTGCTGCCCCTGCAGGAGCTGCAGCTCCGTCAACTGCCGCCGCATGGTGCCGATCCAGTCCGCAACCGTGGAGGCGGAGGGGCGGTTCTGGGGCTCGCGCTGCGGGGAGGCAGAGATGGGAGGCAGGGCGACAGGAGGCGTGGGGTTGCCGCGGGTCGGGGCCAAGCAAGAAACGTGGCGAGCTGCCGCCACGAAGGGTTGCTGTGCATGAGGCGCGGTGCTGCCTCGCCCAGCCCAGCTCAACCCGCGCGGCCCCCAGCTCCAGACCGGTAGACCGGCAAAACCGGGAAACGCGCAGCGCGCCCCACCTGTAGGCAGTAGTGTGTGGTGATGCGGTAGGCCTCGGGGCAGGAGGGCGGGAAGGAGGGGAAGTCCGGGCAGTAGCGCGGGCCCTCGGCGGTGGTGGTGCCGGCGGGGTGGCCGTGGTACAGCTCCCACAGCATCACCCTGTACGACAAACGGGTGGGGGGTCGCCGTACAAGGGCCGGACGGGCGGTTCAGCGTGGTGCAGTGGAGGCGAGATGGGGGAATGGCTGGCGGGTGGGCGGTTGACAGCCGCGGGGGGCGAGTGATGGGCAAGCTGCGGCTTCGCCCCGACCCTGCCCTCTGCTCACCCGAGGGAGAACACGTCCGCTGCGTAGCTCAGGTGCCCCTGTACAAGTCAAGGGAGAGGGCCAAATGCGCAATCGCGTTAGAGCTGAGCTTTGGACCTCACGTCTCATGCGTCAAGGAGAACCAGGGCAGGCTTGCCCCACTCAGCGGCCCCTCCCCGCCGGCAGCCTGCAAGAGAGCGGGTCCACGCTCCACTGTACTGGCACAGCCGCAAGCCCCACATTCACGCAGCCGATACCCGAACCCGCGGTAGCGAGCGGTGCCCGCTGCCCCCAAGGCCTTGCCTTGAACACGACCACCGGGTCAATGTAAAAGGGCGTCCCCACACGCAGGTGCGAGATGTGCGTTCGGTTGAAGGGCAGGAGCACGCTGCGGAACGGGGCAGAATGGGACGGGGCAGAATGGGGCGAGTTCAAAAAGCTCCGGGGCAGCGCGGGCAGAAGCGCTCAAGGCAAGGGCTGTATCAGCGCGGCGCCGGCCTCGGCCAGAACCCCGGTCAACGCACCTCAGGCCCAGGTCTGCGACTTTGACCGTCACACCAGAGGGTGAGTTGGGGTCCTGCTTGAGCAGCACGTTGTTGGGGTTGAGGTCTGGGGGCGGGAGGTAAAGCAGCAGAACCGCGTGTGTTGGACGGGGTCACACAGACCGTGGACGGTGCGCTTCTTGAGCAGAACACATCAAGGCGGGTCGACAGTCGGTGCACCCACACCAGCTCTCCTGACTCGGCTCAACTCCGTGGATGACAATGCGTATGGAGTGCAGGTGTGGCCGCACGCGTCAGCAAGATCCAACGCACCTCAGCTGCCCCCCCTCACCGGTTCGCCCCGCCCCTACCTACCTCCGTGGATGATGCGTTTGGAGTGCAGGTGCGCCAGGGCCTCCGCAATGCCCGAGGCAATGCCCAGAATGCCGGCCTGGAGGGAAGCGTGGCGGAAGCGGTGTAGGTAAGGGCCAGAGGCAGTGCATCGGGGCCAGAGGCGGCCGAGCTTTGCACCGCCACACGAGCTTTGCGCCCCGGCACTCAGTGAAAACCCCACCGGCGAAGACGCGCTTGGATGGGGACCCGACAGCATCATGCATGCATGCAGCCTCATGCCGTTTTTACGTGCAAGATCCCACTGAGATCACGGCTCACCAGGTGTACGGCACCGCTCTGGGGCCAGAGCTTGGGGTCGCCGTACAGCTTCTTGAGCGGTCCCGCGTCGGCAAACTCCATCACGATATACAGCCGCCAGTCCTGGGAAGCGGAGGCGAGTGAGATAAGAAGCGCCTTCAGCCGTAACGTGCACGTGCACGTGCACCGCATGGGCGCGCTGCGCTGCAGACGCGTACGCCCCCGGCAGGACAGCAGTTGGCCCTTGGTGCCGGGTAAGATCGTTGCTGTGCGTACTGGACTCACCAGCAGCCTCGAGAGGTCGTTATTAACCTGCGGTCCGCCGCCCGTGCCCGTGCTGCTAGACACCACCGCGCCAAGGGGCTGAACATCGCACGAGTAGGTGGCCTTCGGTTGGTTCAGTTGATTCGGTTGGGTTTTGCGGGGTATTGGAGGGGACAAGAGAGGGCGGGGCGTGTGTGGGGGAATGGGGCAGTGCAGCGGCCCTGCGCGAGGCAGCGGGCGGGGCAGGGGCAGGGTCCGGGGGCCGGCAGCTTTGGTCTCCGGCAATCAAGAGCTCCGGTGGCCGGGAGGAGAGGTTGCCGTGTCCCGGTCTCGAGAGGGACTCACCACGATGTTGGGGTGCGAGATGCTCTGGCACAGTGCCGCCTCCTGGAGGGCGCGTTTCCGGTTGTCTTGGGATGCCGAGAAGACTACCGTCTTGACGGCGACGGGCAGCCCTTGCCACGTGCCTGGGGGGAGGAGGGAAACGGCAGGAGTCGGTTGGCAGCAGGCCGGGGTTTAGGGGTGTGAGCAAGGTGGTCACTGCAATGCCGCTGGCACGGCAGTCCTAAGCAATTGCCACCCCACGGCACGCCAAGACCCTCACCCTTGTAGACGGTGCCTGAGCGTCCAGTGCCGCGCATGTGTGGGAACAAAGAAGGGCGGGGCAGGTAACTCAATTCACCAAACACCCACTGCCAAGCTCCACCCCGTCTTCCACCCTTCACACAAGCCTACCGCCTCCAACCCAGACATATCTAAGAAGCAACCGGCGCCACGCACACCCCAGCGCCACCGCCACCATCACCCACAACCACCACCACAACCACAACCACGACGCACCGAAGCTGCCGGACCCCAGCACGCCCTCCAGCGTCAGCTGCACATCGTTGATGGTGGACTTGAGCCCCGCAGCCATGACCGCCAGCTCTGCGGCGACGCCTTGCGGCGGCGAGCCGGCGCTCCCGGTGCCGCCCGTGCCTCCGGGGCCCTTGTCCTGGCCGCTGCTGCTGTCCGTGAGGCCGTGGTCCATCATCAGGAGCGGCTCCTGACGCGGGTCCACCCTCGGCCGGTTGGGGTGCTCCTCGTCCTCGCCTTCGTCGGAGCGCCGAGCGGGCTGGCGTGGTAGCGGCAGCCTGCCTTGTGGCCCTGCCTCCGCCTCTGCCTCTGCCCCTGCGCCGGCTCCGGCTGCGGGAGTTGCGGTTGCTGGTGCACCGGGGACCTTGGACTGAAGCTCCTGCCCAACTGCACGCATGTCCTCTCGCGCCTCATCTTGCAGCTGCTGCGCCCGAGAGTGGTGCGCCGGGTTCATGTGGCGGTGCCGCGGGTCCAGCATCAGCGGCGGCCGGCCCGCGTGCGCGTGGCCCGGCTCGCCGCCGGCACCTGCCCCTGCCCCGCCCGTGCTTCCGCCTGTGCCGCCTGTACCGCCTGTCCCACTGTCCTTGGACGCGGTCCCGGACGCGGTCGCGGCCGACGCGCCAACGTCCGGCGAGTCTCGGTGTCGGAGTTGCAGGAAGCAATCCTTGGACGTCGGCGGTTCTGGCGCCGCGGGAGGCGGCGGGTGCCGAGAGATGAGCGTCGGCGCGGCCGGGGCCGGCGGCGGCGGTGGCGCGTCGCCGCCCGGTCCCATGAAGATGGGACTGACCTGGGCTCCCAGGCCGAAATGCGCCGCCCAGGACGAGACGGGGTCTGAGTTGGACGTGTTGGCCGTCATGACTGCCGTCAGGAGGGCTGGGTCCGGTAGCGTTGGCAGCGGAGCTGGGAAGGCCCCGGGGGGGCGTTGCGCAAACATGAGTGGAGCGCTCGAGGCGCGCGCGTGGGCCGCGGCGGCAGCGTCGGAAAGGACCTGCCCCAGGCCGTTCTCGGCTGGCGCTGAAACGCCGCCGCCTGCACGGCGATCGCTATCGTCGTCGTCGCCGTACATTACGCTGTCCTGCTGACCCAGGTGCACGTCCACGCCCAAAAACACGCTGCCCTCCTGCAGGACGGTCGTGCAGTGGCCGGGGTGAGGGTGAGAGCGTGTCCAGACCCCCAACGGGACGGGCAAATGACTGTAACCCTTTCCGTGCCCTCACTTTACCCTTGACGCCGCCTACATACGGCTCCTGTACGCGCATGCCTGTCTTGCACCGTGCCCTCTTACCCCGCCACATCAGCTTTTGGCCTGTGAGATCCCTCAGGTGCCCTGCCTTATTCCCCAAACCCCTTGCTCTGGCCTGCACCCACCATCATGAAGGAGCCCCGGAAGCGCCGTCCCGCGGGTGCCGCCTTGAGCACCGGCAGGTCGCGGTTAGAGTCGGAATCGCATTCCATGGAGGCCTCACTCCGCACCACAGTGCGCCTGCGATTGCCAGAGGCCGCGACCGCGGCCGCGACGGCCGAGGAGCTGCCCGGGCCCTGCGGGTCGCCGTCTTCGGGGATGACGTCAGCAGACACCAGGAACTTGGTCGTGACGAGCGCGGCTGAGTCGCAGGAGCTGCGGCTCCCGGCCCTGAGGCCGGCCTCGCCCGACTTGGGCGCGGCTGAAGAGGGCCGCGTCGAGCCGCGGCTGTGTTTGGAGTTTGGCCCCGCGTTGTGTCCGCCGTCGCCAATGTTGATTGCGATCATGCTGGGCGTCACGCTGGTGTTGCCGGCTGTTTTTTCTCTGTCGAGCGAGGCTGCGGCGAGCGCTGCCGCTGCCGCGACGGCCCGTCGGTGGTGCACAAACGCAAAGGCGGCGAGTGCGGCCAGGCAGACCACGCCCACTGGCACAGCGATGGCGATCGCAAGCTGCGGTGAGGAACGCGCATGTTGGGGCGGGCGTGTGAGTCCACCGGTTTGGGCAGCACACGACGTGAGCAGGGCCTGAGTGAAGGAAGGTCTCACTCCGCAGCGCTGCCCGCAGGCCTCACCGTTGTGGCGTCGCTGCTTGAGCCGCTGGGAGCGGCCACGGGCACCGGCGAGCCGCCCCCGGGCAGTGGCGGCGGCACGGGAGACTCGGGCTCAAAGGTCTTTCCCTGCCTCACCAGGCGGATGCACTCTGGGCGCCCGGGCGGAGGAGCGAACGGGAAGCGGGCTTGAGAACACAGGTGGAGGTTCAAGGCTGGAGCCAAGAAGCGACAGGGCTGCGGCCTGGCTATGCATTGGGCCCCGTGCCGTCTGTGAGAGCAGCCCTTCTAACGTCGTTCCAGGCCGAAACCCCGACCCCATCGCACTACATTGCCCCCGTGGGCCCACGCGCCAGCGGTCCTCCGACGCACCAATGGGCGTGAGGTCACGCAGGCACACATCCGGTACGAACTTCTCGGCCACGTAGGTCGTACGGCTGCTGTACATGATGTAACCCCCCAGCGTGATGCCCTGGAAAGCTCGCTCATTGTCGGCAGGCATTTCCTGCGCAAGCAAGGGGGCACAGACGGAGAACAAGCGTCAAGTAGGCCCGGCGGCCGTGCTCCCTCGTAAGGTCACACACACCCTCACTCTTTCTCCCCCGTGCGGCTCAGCTCACTCGGCTGCCCTTGCCCCTACAGTCCACGCCACACGCCTCGCTGCCCCTTCCGCAACCGCAAGCGTGCCGGCACCCCTCACCGCGGCGTAGTCCTCGATCAGAATCGCTTGCGGAAAGCAGGCGGCCGCCCTCGGCGTACGCGTGCTGTCGTAGCACACTGGCGCCGACCCATTGGTCAGCTCCACGATCTGCCGCTCCCCCGGGCCGTACCGGGGCGCGGCTAGCGTGTTGACCAGGCGGAACTGCAGCGGCAGCCCCACCTCCCTGTGGTGGACGCACCTGCGCCGTGGGGGAGGAAATGGATAGGGGGTGGGGGTGTTTTCAACGGGGCGGGTGGTGGGGGGCTTCGGCCAGCAGGCGGGCGCGCGGGCTGCGGGCTCGGGGCGGCGAGTCGAGTGCTGGGTGCGGTTGTGCTTGCTGCTGGGCCCTCAGCGTCAGGGCCCCGTTGCCTGATTTCTTTCGGGCGTTCTATGCTCTCTTTCCGCAGTTCCCTGGATTGGTTGGCCAGGGCCATCCCCCGGGACGTATGGCCCCTGCTGGTCATCTGCCATCCCTCGCAACCTCAGGCAGAGGCAAGAGGACACCAGGGATACTAGTTCATGCCTGAACGGGTTGCGGCCCGCTGGCGGCGCACTTGGGTGCCCAGCTCCCTCGCCGCCCCATTCCGCCCGTGTCGGACCCACCTCTCCACCACCAGGACTCCCCCGGGCGAGTACTGCATGGGCAAGAGCGTCAGCCTGCCGAGGGTGGAGCGGGGGAGGGGCCGGAGAAGCAGGATCAGGATGGTCTAACTTAGGATGGCAAGAGGCCGCAAGATACGATGCTCGTGGCTCCAGTAAAGTGGGAAGAGAAAGCTTCCAATACGGGGCAGAACCAGCCCTAACCGGCCGCAGTCTGCCGCAGCGGCGGCCCCCACCCCACCGCTGTCCCCCAACGTACGTCCGTAGCTTGAGGGCAGTACCTCCCCCAGGTACGTCAGGCTTACAAACCCCACTAGCCGCCTCCCCACGTACGTCAATACCTTACAGGCATCCTGTTTAGGCTCTCTTGCTGATTCTCATTGCACTGCCACCGCGACGCCCTCGGGGCGAGGATCTACAGCCCGGGCTGAGGCCTTCTTGAGGCCTCCTTCCAGTCAGCTTCCGCTGGGGCCTAGGGAGCCCCAGTATTGCCAGACCCCTCTTTAGCCCGAAGCCTCCGGCGGTCCTCAGTCAGACTGATACCGCTCTCCGCACATGCTGAGCGAGTACTACGGCCGTATGGGGGCGCCCGGGTGAGGCCGTTGAAACCCGCCATCTCCCCGTGCTGAGACCCCCCTCAAATGCCTTCATTTGCTTCCATGCGCTTCTATGCGCAGAAAACATGCTGTGGAAAGGCGCCCAAAACACACACGCCCCCTCCCCACCCTCCCACGCCCCCCCCACCCAAAAAGACACCCCCCGCCTCACCCCACATCAACCATGTGGTTTTGTAGTTCGAGCCCGACAAGCCGGAGCCAAATGCCCGCCTCGAGTCCAAAAAGCATCGCGAGGCCACCGAAGTCCTGCAACGGAGCGCGGCGGCCGCAGTGACCATTCTGGCACATAGCAGCAATCAATCCCCCTTTCCATGGCTGGTCAACGCGGGCGTTCCCTCGACCTCGACTGAGTTGCTTGTACTGCCATGAACCCGAGCCGCATCACCGCCGATGCGTTTTCCAGCCGCCGCAACTTACCAGCTGCACAAGGGTGTTGCTGGCAAGCAGTTCAGGGGCTGCTGTGACGGTCACATTCCTCCGAAGCTGCAAACTCTCCGTTGCGGGCCAATGCTCGCTGCTGATGACCAGGGAGCTGTTCAGCACGATGGTGCTGATGGAGGAGTCCGAAAGGGCCTCCTTAAAGCCCGCCGAGTCCACAATGGTCGCCTGAGTCCTCGACTGGGCTACATTTCCGCCGAGGCTCGTTATCACCGTTAACAGGAAGAGAGCTAACGATGCAGAGCTCTGCCGGGATCCTCCGCCGGCCATCCAAGTTTCGCTCAACACCTTCCGGTACTACTGTGGCGTTGACGGGCATGTCCTATCCAAGCGGCGTGCATTCTCTTGCTTACAAGTGTTAGGGTGTTGGCTGAATACAAGTGACAGACGTGGCGTCGGTGCTATTCGTCAGGCCTGCGCTGACAGGGCCCGGGCAGCAATCCGGCAAGGCGAGACGTTGCGCTGCAAACCCCGCCCTAACGGCCCGCAGCATATGGCTTTGACCACGCATTGGCGGTGGAAGCGCTGAAACGCGTTGGCGCGACTCGAACCGCCAAAAACACAGCCGCCACGTGCGTGGTAGTACAGCGACGCTGCGGACCTGCCGCCTTTTGCGCTGCGCCGCGGCCCGTCGCTGCCCCTCGTTACGAGTCTT
Source organism: Edaphochlamys debaryana (assembly GCA_016858145.1). Classification (NCBI taxonomy): domain Eukaryota; kingdom Viridiplantae; phylum Chlorophyta; class Chlorophyceae; order Chlamydomonadales; genus Edaphochlamys; species Edaphochlamys debaryana. Next base: position 298,324 of record JAEHOE010000078.1, read on the forward strand.
CCCCCCTCGCCTCAACTCATGGGGAACACAAATTAGCACGCCAGAGCAAGCCGTTTCAGGGAGCGCGTGGAGAGGGCGTGGCTGCCCCCGCTGGTGGCAACTGCAGGTAGGTCGTCGTCAGGTAGGTCGCACGAAGCCCCGCCTTCCTCAAGTCTACACCAACTGCTGATACAGCGGGCGCAACTGCATTCCGCTTACCGCTCTCCACAGTCCACTCACATATGCAAGTGCCAAGCACACGCGTGCCGTACGACGTACAACTTACATAGTCCTCAAGTCTGAGGGGTCCAGATACTATCGTAGCCCCCTAGGCTGCACATCTGCTCATCGTGTAAAGGCGTTCGGTGGGAGTCAAGAGTTTCGCCGGCGGATCTGGTGGCGGCGTGGGGCGTCGAGCGGGTCGGGACGACCTTCCCACCCTGCCGTCCAGCTGCCGGGATGAGAGGGAGCAACTGCAGCGCGCAGACTGCTCTTACCTCTCCACGACACAAGACTGAGGGCTGTGAGAGGGGAGCGGCACGCGCAAAAGGGGATCCCTCAATGCCCTCCTCGGCGACGTTTGGGAGCTCTTACTCTCAGGGCCCCGAGGCATGGCCTGCATCCCCGGCCGCCGGCCCCGGACATTCAAGTCACACAACAACCACACAACGACCACACCCGCACACCCGGAGATGCAGCCACTCCGCCTCCCCATTGCTTGGTCCCATTGCTGCCATTCAGCCCTGGCCCCCCGCTGCGCTCCGGAATGCCTCCACCCCTCTGCCCTTCTGCCCCCTGCCCGGGCGCCCGCCAGCCCGCACGCACGCACGTCACCGCTGCCCCTTGCCCCCTGCCGCCCCCGCCGCCTCTGCCTCCCCCCCTCCACTACCCCCACGCCCGCTCTCATCCGTACCCTCATCCTCACCCTCATTCTCCGTCGCCACCAGTGCCTTCATCCTCGTCCTCTTCTGCCCCGCCGCCGTCGCCTTGACCGGGCCGGAAGTGCTCCCATCCGTTCCTGCCCACTTTGGGTCGGTGCTCCACGGGCTGACCGGAGTCGTTTATGGCGTGGTCGCCCGACACGTAGGCCGCCTTGTAGGAGGCGGGGTCGCCGCCCACCTGGCGGCGGTTGGAGCGGTTGGGACGGTTGGGGCGGTTAGGGTGGTTGACGGTTGGAGTGGCGTTGGAAGGCGGTGGGACGGGACCGGTTGCTACCGGCGCCGCCCCACGCGCTCCCACGCCTGTCGCCATGGCAGGGGACGGGGCGCACCGCAGCATGACGGACCACACCCCATGACGGACAGCGCCCCCCACCACCCGCAGAATGCCCCCATGCATAACGGGACGGACCATGTCCCATGCTCGGCAGCCCTCTACCCACCCGCAGTATGCCCAGCAGGTGCTGACGCAGCGCGGACCAGGGCAGGCGCACGTGGTGCTCCCGGTGCGTGAACTCGTGCCGAAACACGTCGGAACTCTCGAAGGCGGAGGCCGCCGAGTTGGCTGGATCGTGGATCCAGATGCTCCAGTAGAAGACCTGACGCACGTGGGCGGGTGGGCGGATGGAACGGGACGAGCGTGGGGTCCCGGATCCCGGAGTATGCATGGGTGGGCGGGGCGGCGAGGGAGAGTGAGGGCCTGGGTGGAGTAGGGTGAGGGCCTAGGAGTCGTGACCGGGGGAGCCTGGACCCTGACGCTCCGGTGTGAGGCCGGCTGGGGTGACCTTGGCGTCAAAGCGGGGTGTGGGAGCGGGTCGGTCGAGAGGTCGGGTTGTGTAAGCTCAGCGGCTGGTGGGCGACCCCCCCTGCCTCGGAGGGGGCCCAGATCCCCCTGCCTTGGCCCCAGTTGGCCCCCTCTCTCCGTCTTGCCCCCCCCCCACCTTCTTGTCAAGCTCCAGCATCTTGGCATAGTAGCCCTCGGCCCACTGAGGGGTTGGGAACGGGGGAAAGTGTGTGTGGAGAGAGTTGACGTGCCGCCGAGGTTGCACGATAGCGCGGGGGATGGGGGATGGGCTGAGCTCTCTCCGCACCGACCGACCAACAAATACCCACGCCCGAATCCCCCGGCCAAGCCGCCCCCTACCCCCTCCCCAAACCCCCAGGTCCCTGCCTGGTGGTTGAAGCGCAGCGGCAGCACCTCCACCAGCGAGGAGCCCCGGGGCATCATGAAGGAGTGGTAGCCGGCAGCCCCGTGGGTCGCCACCAGCACGTCCGTGGCCTTAGTGTGTGTGGAGGAGGGGGGGTGGAGGTCGGAGGGCTGAGGTTGGGGGGAAGGTTAGACGATAGGGCCCTGATACAGGCCAGGGAGGGGACGTAACCGGGGCCGGGGCAGCCACCGGCACATCTGTGGCCTAGGGGGGGAGATGGGGGGGAGGGGTGCGGGGGAGGGGGAGGGGTGCGGGGGAGGCGGCTGAATTGTGTGGGCAATGCTAGGTGAGAGGGTCTGGAAACAAGCCAGGGAAGAGGCGTGGCCAGGGCGTGCCCACAAGCACGGCCGCGACCTGGGGGAGCAGGTGCGGTGAAGAACAGGAATGGGGCCGCACGGATGGTTGAGAATGTTCTACTACGGCGGAGACGTGCGTCGTCGCCAGCCATCATGTGAGTAAGGGGCCGAGAGGTGAAGCAAGCTACGGGGTTACGGTAGGTGCGTACAGCAGTACCGTACGTCAGGCGAGCACCCGAGGCCGTACATCGCTGCCGTACCTTGGCCAGTGCCATATCGTAAAAGATGTCCCGCCCGAACACGTGCGCGATGCAGACCAGGCGGGAGACGGAGGCCAGGCCGCCGCCGGGGCCGCCCCGGAGCGCCTCCTTGACGGTTGCGTCCTTTGGGGGGTGGGGGTGAAGTGCGGGGAGGGGCGCGGGGGTTGGTCCAAGGGCGAGAGGGCGGGAAGATGCGAGGCACCAGGGGGGTGGGGCGCGGCGGGTAGGCGCAGGGTAGAGGAGAGTGACGACTTTCTCAGGAGCTCCAGGGTCGCGTGACGGTGCGGGCTGGGTAGAAGGACATTGATGAAGGTTTGATTTGGCAGGCTCCAGGAAACGTCCTGAAGGGATTGTTGCCAGAGCAGGTGGCTCTGATCAGGTGAGGAGAGCTCAAGGAAGGGGGCCGCCGTGACCGCAGGCTGCCCTGGCCCCATCGTCCGCGGCTTTCCCCCGCCGCCGGCACGGGGCCCCACGCGTCACGAAACACACACGCCCCCCGGTTTCCCCCCCCCCGCCCCCACCTTGAGGTCCAGGCCGTTGCACGCCTCCAGCAACTCCTCCTCGTTCAGAATGGCACGACCCGTGGCGTTGGGTCGGGATGCAATCACCACCTGGGGTTGGCCGTTGGGGTGGGGGCCCGGCGGGGGCGGTGTTACCAAGCAGCGAGTGTTGCAGTGTGATCCGGTATCCTGGCGCCAGGATGCCGGGTCACAATGCAACAGCGAGTTGTCGCCTGCCCGTTCCCGCTCCCGCCCATGCCGTACCCGCATGCATGAGGCCACGTCAGACACGAATACCACGATTTGAACCCTGTGCCTTAGCTGGTGCTGCATACCCTCCTGCGTGCGCCGCCACGTCTCGCCACCACGCCCTGCCCAACACACCCCTTCGCCCTTCCCCCTGCCCTCCCTCGCCACTACACCCGCACACCCCTTCCACCCGCCGCACCCTCAGTCCCGCTCCAAGCCCTACCCGCATCCCACATCCCACATCCCAGCGCCAAGTCCTCTCCCTCCACCCCCATAACCTCCCCCCCTAGCACACCACACACCACACCCACCCGCAGCCCGCTCCGGTCCTGGTCCGCCCCTTTGGCCCCGAACGCTGCCCCCACGGGCGGCAGGCGGTCGGCGTAGTGCTGCAGCAGGTGCTCCCCGGCGGCCGAAGTGCCGTCGTCCTGGAGGGGACGGAGGGGTGGAGGGTGGAGGGATGTGTTTGTGTGTGCCGTACGAAAGGCGTAGTGCTGCAGCAGGTGCTCCCCGGCGGCCGCCGTGCCGTCGTCCTTGGGTTTGGGGTGTGTGTGTGGAAGGAGGGGGAAAGGGGCGTGTGTGTTCGTGTGCGCCGTACTACGGGGGGAACGCTGCAGCAGGCGCTCGAAGGTGCTGGTCCGCAGGAGCGTATCGCGAGTGTTGTGAGACAGGTCTGAGGCAGTTTGCGGGGAATGGCAACCCCAGCGGAGGCCCACCTTGCGGTTCCTGAACTTGCACAGCGTAACAACCTCAAAGCACCTGCGGCAACACAAGGTTTGCCGGGGCGGGTGTCGAGGCGCGGCTCGCTGCAACCCGCCACCAAGCCGCCAGCGAGCTGCCAAGGCTGTATCGATCGCCCTAGGCCCTGGAGCCGCTGAAGCCCGGTCGCCGAATGTGCGTCGGAAGCCACCAGGCTCCTTACGAGTGACCCCTCCCCGCCCCAAACACCCCCACCTGTGCCGCACGCCCTCGGCCGTGGCACCGCTGGGCTCGGGCTCCCCCCGCGGCCGCTCGGAGAACTCTGCTAGGGAGGTGACCTGCAAAGGGAAGGAGGAAGGCGGGCGGGCAGAATTGGGGCGCGTGTGTGTTTTGCCGACGCGTCAAGGCACTGAGGGGCACGGGCTCGGAGACCTCGCCTGGGAAGGTGAACTGCAGGGCCCGGGAAGGGAGGGGTGAGGTGAGGTGAGAAAAATGTTCGTCCCCACACGACGTCCCATGCCCCGGACTCGATGCTATTGCTAAACACAGACCGAAACCCCGCGTGCAAGGCTAGCAGGACCTGTGCCGGGACCGCGGTCTAACCCATGGCCGACTGCCCTCTTAGCTCCCGTGTCACTGCTCCACCTACAGCACACGGCTCTTGCTGTTCTCCTCATACTTCCTTCCTCCTAAGCGCACAGTACTTGCGTACCTTGTAATTGAATACCGACTCAAAAAACACCCCTGCAAAGCCCGGCAGCCGCAGGCCGTGCGGCGTGGCCACCACGAGCGTGTGGGCGGGGTCGTACAGCCCTTCCCTGTACGGCAGTGCACGGCAACAGGTGAGTTCGCTTCTCGTTATGAGTGTCTGCGTTAGGCGGCATCGGCTTTCGCACGGCAAGCCTCTTCCCTTCCCTGGCCCCGACCCTTCCGGGGTTCCGACGTGGGGTCCCCCGCATCCCAGGCCCTCCTCCCACACGCCAGGGCCGCTCCCCACCCCCACCCCAAGCCCCCCTCCTCCCACACCCCAGGTCTGCCCTCCGCACCGGAACGCTGCGTGCATGTGGTTGTACGACGTCTCAAACACCTCCCCCACGTTGTACAGCCACCTGAAAGGGCGCAGCAGAGTGTGGGAGCACAGGCGGCGGCAAGAGGGCGTCAACGAGGGGCCGTGGCCATGCCAGTCACACCCACCGTGGAGAGCACCGAGGGAACGGAAGGAGTTGGCACAGCACGCACCCCTGCCACACCACCGGACGAGTGGCAGCACGCGCCCGCAGCACGAGAGCGCAGCACGGGCCAAGACGCGCGCGCAGCACGCACCTCTGCCACACCACGATGGGGCTGGTGCAGGCGCTGAAGGCGGGGCGCTGCAGGTCTTCGCAGCACTCCTCCGACGTGTTGGCGCGGATGACCACGTGCGGTATGCGAATGTCGCGACCGGCCTCGAACTTGTCCCCGTTGCCTGGGGTTTGTGGGGGGGCGATCTTTGACGAGTTAGAGTTTGGATAGCCCAGACGGTATGGCGGCAGCCAGCGAGCCCGATGCGCACCGAGGTCCAGAGCGAAAGGTCCGTCGGGGTGGGGGGACAGGGAGGGAGGGGAGGGGAGGGAGGGAGGGAGGGGGCGCGTGGGGGTGAGGTGGCAGATGGGGGCTGGGGATGGGCTTGAGGGGAGGGGCGGGGGTCTCGGACTTGTCATCGTTGCCTAACAGCGCGGAGGGAGTGGGAGGGAGGGAGGGAGGGAGGGATGGGGCGGGCGGGGATGAGGTGGGAGAGGGATGAGGGGACGGTGGGGGACTGGGGGTGGGGGCGGGGCGGACTGGAGCAGGCAGTGTGCGTGGGCCCTGGACGACGCCAGCCGCCGCCCCGCACGTGGCGAAGCACAGGTCTTGCCGGCCGCAGCACCGCGAGGCGTGGACCGGAAGCAGCCGACAACTGGGCAGCGTTGGGGAAGCCCGTCCGTAACGGAGACATCGTTGGGCCCGTCAAGCCCCGCACGCCCTGGGGAGCCGCCCGCGCCTCCAGCGCCCTCACCCCAGGGGTTGGGCCAGTTGTAGACCATTTCCTTGACGTCGAACTTGAGGGGCTTGTCGCGGCTCAGCCTGGGGGGAGGGCCGGGGCGGGGGCGCTTTGGCTGGGAGGGGGATGGCGACGAAGGGCAGGCCCAGGATAGCGTGTCTGGGCTCAGTGTGGGGGAGGGCAGGGGGGGCCAATCGGGAGGGGGTGGGCTGTCATGCCTGGGCCCGGGGAAGCATGTCGAGGCTCAGGAAGGCTCAGCAGTGGGAGCACCGCCGTGCTGGAGGGGGTAGAGCGGTGGGAGCATGTGGGCTGCACACGGGGACGAGGGGTTGCGGCGCAGGGGTCCGGTGTCGTGCTGTACGGTGCCGTACCTGGGATTGTACTTGGGATCGTACGTTATGAACTGCTGTTGGTCCACACACATCTGGGCGACGGGGAGTAGTTGAAGGGGTGGGAGTGGGGGTGGGGGTGGGTGCAGCCAAGATGTCACGAGGGCGTGGGAATGACCCCAGTGACTCCACACCCCAAGAGTGTGGACCGAGCCGGGCAGCGGGTCCCCTGCACACGGCTGAGTCAGCACTTCCCCTTATGGAGTCATAGGTCATGAGACTCATCACCCCTCATACGGCAGTGCTGACTATCCCAGCGCAACCGGTACACGCCCCCCATACATGGCCCGAGGCCTCTGCTCCCTCGCTAAAGGGCCCGTCCACCCACCCTGCCCAGCCCCGCACCCAGCCACCCACCTGCCCGCCCACCCCCCTTGGAGAGGCTGCACCCACTCACCCATTCCCGCACCCATCTACCCACCCATATCAGGCGTGCCCCTGCGCACCCACCCACCCACCCCCTGACCAAAGAGCCACCATCCCGCCCACCCACCCACCCCGCCCACCCTAGCCCCCCACCCATCTCAGCCACCCGCCCACCCTGGCCCCCCACCCATCTCAGCCACCCCTCCACCCTGGCCACCCACCCATCTCAGCCACCCGCCCACCCCGCCCACCCTGGCCACCCACCCATCTCAGCTACCCGCCCACCCCGCCCACCCTGGCCACCCACCCATCTCAGCCACCCGCCCACCCCAGCTACCCCCCCACCCCACCCCGCCCACCCACCCAGCGGTACTGCTGGCAGCCCCAGCGGTTTAGAAGGACCTGGCTGAGGGGCTTGGGCGCCACACAGCTCCCAGCAGCAGACCGGCGGCGCTGCAGGGCCCCAGCCCCGGCCCCCGGCCCGCCTCCGCCTCCGCCTCTGCCAGGGCCCAGTGAGGCCCCCGTGTTGGCTAGGGCGGCGGCCGGCTGGACCCATGCGGCCCAGAGGGCCAACAGGGCTGTTAGGGCAGCTGTGAGGCTGCCCGGATAGGACGGCATGGGTCTCCGCTTGGGTGCGTCATGAGCGGTGGTGGAGGGCTGGTGCGTGGCCCGGGCCCTCGCGTCCGGGGGTGAGCGCGGGCCCATTGCGGGCCTTGCAAGGGTGGAGCTGGCGGCGCCCAGCGGACGTTCCGTCACGCCTGACCTGGGGGCCGCTGGGGCATGTCTGACTGCTGAGTTGGACGCGTTGGGTGGTGTTGAAGCTGTTGCGTGAGGGACGGACCCTGGCGACGACGCCGTGGTGTGTGTTGTTGGACCGCCCACTCCAGCAGGCACCGCCGAAGAGCGCGTGGATGGCTTAGCCATAGGCAAACTTGCGAGCAGACTGCTGCCAGCGTAGGACAGCCCTAACGCTGGGGCGCTTTGACGGCGTCGTCTTCGCGTCGGGCGGGGGGCGGGGGTGCCCCAAGATGTTTGGGTTCCCCGCTACTGCCGACCGTGCCGACGTCGGTACGTGACGTAATCTGCCCGCCACTGCCTGAGCTTGGTGGTGCAGAGAAGCGATGCCAGCTTCCTCTGCAGCGCCAGCTTGGTGCTCGTTTGGCGAAATGCTGCTGCAGCTGTATCGACTGGTTAGCACAGTTGAACCCCGGCGCCTTTACTGTTGTTCTGATGCATTTCAAGCATCATTGGGGCTGTGCCCGACGGGATAAGCCGGTTAGCTGCGTGGATGGGATGGCTGGCGACTCACAGTAAGCCTAAGGCGCACAACTAGGGGCTAAGAGTTGTATAGAGACTGATGCTCATCCGTTCTCGTGGCGTCAAGGAAATTTGTCGCTGGAGACTTCCACAGTTCCAGTTGCTGTCGCGCGTCGGACACACAGCCCGCGCAGTGTTATCCTACTTGCAAGTTATTAGCGTAGATGGTGTGTCGTCGGGCAGACTGGCACGCAGTTTGTGTCGTGCAGGCCGACCACCCTTCCCAACGCAGGTTCCCGTCGCACGGCGCCGCGCACCGCGGCCCTGCCCCCAGCCTGCCCCCTGACGCCCCTGCGGACCTGCCCCCTTCCCAGGCGCGCCCTGCAGATGGATGTCGATTGCTAATCGCCTCACATCCCCTTCCTCCACGATCTCCTGAAGCTTGCATCCAGGAGCCGTCTCACTTGCGTGCCCCGGACGGGCGGGACTATGGATGTAGGACATTCCGTGTTACCGCGACTTCGAGCAGCGCCCTGCATAATCCCAACCATCCAGTTTGCATCAAGGCAAGACCTTGTGTTGGCAAGTCTATCGCACTCTTCTTAAGGGGTCGGGACTGGTGGGGTACGTGTCGACATGCCGAGCCCCGGCACCACGCGGACACCAACGGGCGTTTCCCCGGTGCTCCCTGAAGCCCGCCTTGCACTCCCGCGCCTTAGATAGCAATAAGAAGATATGACATTGCCCCTCGGTGTCAAACCGTTGGTGGATTGATGGTCAAGGATACTCGACCAACGTAGCCAACCGGGTGGACTGTGCGCGCGCTAGAGCACGCATGGAGCAGGTTGCCGACACAGGAACGGCTTTGATGGGACTGCAAGGTCTTGTACGACAGTGTCAGCCCTGTGTCTTACACTGAACGGGTCGGTCGATCGTTGGTCGGAGCGGGAGGGTTTGGGACATGTCGGCAGACTATGTTACCCCCCCCCCCCTTTGCAGCAGCCATAGGCACGAGCGGGAGGCGGTGTAACCCCACCCCTTTAGCAGCCATAGGCACGAGCTAGCCTGCACGAGCCCAGGGATGAGCTCGGTCACCCCGGCACGAGCCCGTCCGTGGCCCCCTCTTAGTGCCTCACGCTACGTCTGTGCTGAAGCCTGGTCATTGGCCCGCGATCCGGGTGCCGCCCCAACTGGTCAGTGCCTGCAGCTACTGCAGTGCAGCCCGCCCCCGCTTCCCCCCCTTGGACCCCGCGGCTCGACTTTGGAGCTACGTGCTGGCAGGGCCGTGCAGCGGCCGAGTGTACAATCCTGCCCTGGCAGGCCCTGGCCTTAGATACCCTCTGGCCCTGATGGTCACCGGAGACGGTCTCCGGAAAGGGCAGAAGTGTAACGGGCAGGCACAGACTGGAGTCTGCTGTTCCTATTGGGCGCTTGAGCCCTTCAGCGCGCAGACCACTTGGTGCGCCACTCGATCCCAGGGACGAACATTGCCGAGCTTGCAGCTGAGGTGGGGCCGAGAGGGGCAGAGGTCGGGCGGTGGGGTGGGGACAGCGCAATGCCCCGCAATGTGCGATTGCACGCTCGGCCCCAGGCCCCCAGTCACCTCACGGCCGTGGCAATACATGTAGGCAAGGTGAGGTAGGCGAGTAGCAGAGCGCGCTCGCGAGTTACCGTCTGGGTCTCGACTCGCGAGTGCTTACCGGCGACATGTCGGATGCGGAGGGGTCAATGCAACGTGCAACGAGCCGGGTCTGGCCCACCAGCCGGATGCGACAGGTAGGGTATATGATGCGGAGGGGTGCGTGATGGACACACTCTTGCTTCCGTGCGGTGCTGTGATCTCCAGCATCGAGGGGGGTGAACAAGTCCCAAGGGCGGCAGGCAACTGGGGGGGGGGGGCTTGGGGCCGTGGGGCAGGGCGGGGCGGGCATGCAGGGGCGGGAAGGTGCGGGCCGGAACGAAGGGCTGAACAGCACGGAACAGCCGCGCTCGACCGCGTCGAGTTCGACGGCTGTACGAAGGCACACGGTACGCCCTTGGGCACTTGATGCTGTGCCTGTATAAATCACGTTGCTCTACATCAACGGCGGCTCGAGGACCGTGGACTGCCCGCTGCAATGTTGCATGTCGGCACGGTTGCCCACCCGCCGGCGTCCGGCCACCCCAACGTGGCCACGCCAGTCGCGCTGGCCTTAAAGATGATGAGGTGCAAAGCGTCATTTGGGAGCCCGCGATGGCGGGGCCCAGTACTACAAGCGACCTCGCTGTACTCTGGTGCGTAGCGCTCCGGACAGTCTACTGAGGTTCCATACCATGACAATTATAGCCACGAGAACATACAAGCTGCAGTAAATCGGCACACGCAGGCGCGAACGGGTCAGGCCTCAACCGTCGCGCCACTCCACGCCACACGAGAGCAGGATATGCGTGGCTTCGCGTCTATCACATCTATGAGCGCATGCCCACGACGCCGGCCTCGCGGTCGTCGCGGCGTTCTTCTCCTTCTGTTGCCCTGGTTGCTGGGGGGGCTCTGTCCCGCCGACGCTGCCTGTGAGTTTTGCACGTCGCGAGCAAGACACACGAGCGTGAAGACTGTGTAGCGTCAAAACTGCGTACACGGTATACAACTGGGCCATGTCGCCCGTTGACGCCAGGCGCGCAAGCATGTGACATCCTGCATGCAGTGTCCTAAGAAGTGCGTAGAGCGTGCACGGAAGCATAGCCAGCGCATACCGAAAAGCAACCTTTCATGTCGCTCGCGGTATCGCACCGTCAGACGTGCGCTTCACCTTGTCGCCGTGCGATGAGTAGACGTACTCGAACCTGTTGGGAGAACGCTCAGGAGGCTGCACCCTGCTTGCGAAAACGGACCTCCTTCGATAGATGGCGGGCTTCGACGGCGCCGCCGATCGATGGCACGGTACACGGACTGGCCGCGCCGTCGGGGCGGGGGCGGGGGGCGGGGGGCGGGGGGCGGGGGGCGGGGGGCGGGGGGCGGGGGGCGGGGGGCGGGGGGCGGGGGGCGGGGGGCGGGGGGGCGGGGGGCGGGGGGCGGGGGGGCGGGTTCGTGGCGACCCGTGAGCGGTGCCTCGAGCCGCTCGCCTCGCGCCGCGAAGTCTTAAGGCCCAAGGGCCTTTCATGGCGCCCCTCTGTGCCTGCGCATAATCCTGATCCTGCACTTCAATATAATCTTTGGGCGCGCGCCTGGGCCACCAGACATAGCCTGCTGGGGGAATCCCAACTTCCGGTAGCTTGGCACTCCACCCGTCATGACGCGCGGGTACCGGGCCGTCTGCGTCGGAATGAGCGGGGTGCGCTCTGTCCTTCAGACGTATTGGAACACACATCGGCTTACCTCCGTCTTCGATCCCTACCTGGTCCCTGCCCGCCCCTGTGCAGTCCCCGTGGATGACTTTGTGGGGACTCAGCAGGCCGCTGGGGGCTGGTGGTAAGCTTGTAAAACGGGGTGGGGGTGGGGGTGGGGGTGGGGGTTTGCGCGTGGCACACGCAGGCGGCTGCCGCGGCGGCGGAGATCTGCGCAAGCTGGGTTGCATGCCCTTGCCTCCCCAAACTACCGTATGTGTGTCGGTTACTCCCTTCCTGCCTGCCCCAGGGGGGACTGGCTTGGTTGGTCTGCCTGCAAGTCTGCCATTACAGGGAGGCCCTCGTACATCGTGGGCATGCGGCTGAGGTTCGAGAGGTCCCAGGGAGGGTGAGTGGCCTGCCGCCGGGCACGCACGACACAGCTCGCGTGAGCTGATGGCACCATGGCATCATGCATGTAGCTAGGCGGATGGATCCCGACCTCCCTTGCAAGCTCATGCGCATGACCGTCATGTCGGGGCGGCGGAGCGAACACCCGCGGACTGGACTTGCCCCGACCCGGGCATGCCTGCACCCCCGCATCATGCGACGCCAGTCACCGCGGCACTATGCCCCTTGTCTATAATAACCCCCGCATCCCGCCCTGCCCTGCCCCGCCTCAGTGGTGGGGACGACACCGCACTCAACGGCATCATCGTCGCCTGCTCCAAGTAGGTCCTCGGCCCTCGGCCATCGCTGCATGCATCCATGCATCCCATTGATCCAGAGTCTGGGGCTCTGGACAGGTCCTGGCGGCCCCATGCCGTGGTATCGCTCTAGGCACCTTGTAGCCCACGCACCATCACCCCCGCCCGCGGCTCCCCACCGCTTCGTTCACCTGCTGCGCATGCAGCATCTCAACTACCTCGGAGGTGGTGGTGGAGTGGGGCCTGTGGGGCGACTGGAGCGGCACTGCCTACTGCCCCCCCGGCGCGTGAGTCCCTCCGTCCGTACCGTCCAGCCACCATGCGGTGCTGTGCTGTGCTGTGTTGCGTGGCCGGGCAATGCAAGGCTCCCACGGGAAAGGGGCTAGAGAGGCCCACCGCTGCCGCCACCTGCCGCGCTCCGTTCCGTCCTACCTACGTCTGTATGTGTGGCCGGGCAATGCAAGGCCGGGCGGTGTAACTCGTGTAAGGCTGGGTAATGCAAGGCCGGGCGATACAAGGCTCTCTGCATGCCCCCGACTCCCCGCCCTGCGCAGTTACGCCGTCAAGGCCACCTTTAGGCTGGAGTACCGGGGCGGCGACGACACGGCCGGCAACAGCGTGCAGCTGGGCTGCAGCGACGGCACCGTGCTGGCACCGAACAACGGCCTCTGGGGGGAGTGAGTGGCGCAGGGTGGGGTGGGGGGTGGGGGGGGTGGGGGGGTGGGGGGTGGGGGGGTGGGGGGTGGGGGGAGTCTATCTGCAACGGAGCGGGCGGTTGCTGACACGCCGTGCTGCGTTGCGCGCGGGGGGCAAGCGGATGGTAAGGAGTGCACGAGCTGGCGAGCTACTGGCACGGGGCGGGTTACTCGTACGGTGCCGTACTGTCTGTGGCTAGTGCGTTGGTTGCCCCGGCACGTGCCCAGCCTCACGGGCTCGCACTTGCGCGCTGTTGCTTGCCTCGCAGCTGGTACGGATGGAGGGAATGCGGCGCAGGGGAGTTCTTGTGCGGAATGCAGGTGCGGAGGGGGTACAGGGACCAGAGGATCAGTCGGGAGAGGGTACGACAGATTGGGTGAGGCAAACCTTTCCTGGGCCGCTGAAGCGTTGGAGGTTGGTTCCATGCATCGCACGTTGTGCTCGTCCCATCGCCACCTTCCAGGTCCGCTTCGAATCCAGTCGAGGCAGCGGCGACGACACCGCTCTCAACGGACTCAACATAGCCTGCTGCGCCCTGCCGTCACCGCCCCCGCCGCCCCCATCACCCGTGCCGCCCTCACCGCGCCCGCCTTCGCCTCGCCCACCCTCACCGCGCCCGCCCTCGCCGCCGCCCCCGCCTTCACCGCCGCCCTCGCCCCCGGTGCCGTTTCCGCCTCTGCCTGCGGCCACGCCGCCGGCGCCCCCTGCCCCGCCCCCTGCGCCGTACTTACTTGGCCCCAACGGTAGGCATGCGCACACTCCAACACTGTGCACACGTGTGCCCCTCATTCCTCACCGCACCATGCAGTCAAACGCATCAGTGCATACAATCAAGGGCTGTCCCGCCAGTTAGCAACAGGCCCGCTCGGGACCCTCCTTGCCCCCCCCTGCCCGCCCAAAGCCCTCGCTTCCCTCCCTGCCCCCATCCTCCCGTAGGCGTGGCCACGAACCTCCCAGCGGACCTGCACCCCGAGTGCGCTCAGTTCGACGCCGCCAGAAACGTTCTGGTGTCCCGGTTTGACAGCGGGGAGGCAACGGCTTGGCGGGATGTACAGGTGAGTGGCCTTGGTTACCCTGAGGGTTCACTACTTTATACTACAGTGAACCCCCAGCCACGTGCAGGTCGGTGGGGTTGACTCAAGGCTCAAGGGCAGGGTGGATGACATCAAGGGCAGGGTCTGGTGGCGCTCGGTCACCTTCCATAGTCTGCAAACGCTCCCACACCCACGGCCGTGAACCCACAGCCATGGCCGATGGCTACCGGTACAAGTGAAACGGGTTGTTCTGCATACCATCGCGCGCTTGCCCTTTCCTTTCTCTATGTGCATGCGCAGTACGGCCGGGGGCGGAACCAGACAATGATCTTCGAGGACGTGGAGGGTACCGGATCCGCGCTGTACGGCAACCAGACCCTGAACCTGACATCGATCGCCGGTGTCATGACTAATGAGCTCCGGAACTGGAGCACGGCGCCCACGGCCCCCTTCACGATCGTCGTGATCCAGGCCCTGCAGACAGATCTTATTGACTGGAGCGCGAATCAGCTCATCGCTGAATTGAGCTGCGAAAGCGCGCCCCAGACCAGTGGCTTCATGTTTGGAACGCGGGAGGCTTTCATCTCGGGGCCTCACTCCTGGGCATCGTCTTTCCACACCACCAAGCCCGTGCCCGTGGAGACGGGCTGGACCTTCAACGCCTTCGTCAGGCGGAAAGGCGGCGACGCGGGAGCATACTACTACGGAGGGTTCAGCGGCGGCATTGCGCTGCGAGAGGAGTTCACAGATCAGCTCCGCATCTCTGTTGGGGCTGACGGGCTTACAGTCGGGACGTCCCGGTGCCTGGCGAGTGCCAAGAGCCGGACCCGGCTGGGTGCCGTCCTGGTGTACAACCGGGCCCTGAGCGTTACGGACCTGACCCGCATCCACGAGGCCTACGCGTCCCGCTTCGGGTGGAGGCGTGCAGGTGCGTTGTGGCTGGGGCTCTCGGGTCTCGGGTCTCGGGTCTCGGGTCTCGGGTCTCGGGTCTCGGGTCTCGGGTCTTGGGTCTCGGGTCTCGGGTCTCGGGTCTCGGGTCTCGGGTCTCGGGTCTCGGGTCTCGGGTCTCGGGTCTCGGGTCTCGGGTCTCGGGTCTCGGGTCTCGGGTCTCGGGTCTCGGGTCTCGGGTCTCGGGTCTCGGACCGGACACTTCATGCGCGATGTGGTGAGGGTGGGGCACACTGTGTAGTACGTACACTTCTGGCGGGGTGACATGCATGCTCTCCAAGGCCTGTTGCTCACCTCCGCTTGTCCATGTCTCCTGGCCATCTCCCCACGGCACAGGCGGCGTCCCGATGTGCTACACTGGCATTGACATGGCAGGCGCGACTGTACAACCGGACATCCTCCTTGTCAACGTCTCCACGTGCCAGGCGGAGTGCAACAAGGTCGCGTCCTGCGAGTTCAGCGTCTTCTTCAAGTGGAGCAGCAGTGGCATATGTGAGATGTCGTACGACCATAGGCAGCAAGTACCCCAGCCAGGGCCGGCGGGCCGTACGCCCCGAGCAAAGCCCAGGGAGGGCCCACAGGCGTAGACAGATGCCACACTGGCCCCGCTCCTACCCCTTCCCGGTCCACATCCACCCCAGGCTCGCTACGCCG
The DNA here is from genome assembly GCA_016858145.1 of Edaphochlamys debaryana. Taxonomy (NCBI): domain Eukaryota; kingdom Viridiplantae; phylum Chlorophyta; class Chlorophyceae; order Chlamydomonadales; genus Edaphochlamys; species Edaphochlamys debaryana. The sequence continues at coordinate 313,827 of JAEHOE010000078.1, forward strand.
GAATGCCATCAACGGGACTGCTGGATCAAACGCAGTTGCGGATTCCACCACCACCTGCTTCAGCCGGCCAAACTACGGAAACTACTATTGCGTCCCCAAGTGGTGAGCATGCATGACGGGGCTTTGCTGGACGATGGCCCCAGCTCGCTTGTTCCATGTCATACCAGGATAGCTTTTGGTGCCGGAGGCATTGCTATCAATCATATCCCGCAGGACCATCCAGGGCACCACATTGGCCACGTCAGCAACGATGGACAAGAGCACGTGCCTGGGGGAGTGCGACCGCGGGGCCACCTGCCAGTGAGTTGGGCTTATCAGCTGAGCCAGGGTTGCCCATGCATTGACGGAGCGGGCCCACCGAATCATATATAACACGGACCCAAGCAACCAACATCATAACCGCATGTACATCCACTGCTGCAAACCCCCTGCCTCCAGGTTTGTGTCGGTTGCGGCCGGGGCGGTCGACTGCACCACCCGTGGGGACATGTTCAACGGCACCCACGGGGTCACGCAGCCCCGGACCGACCTGGGCCCTGCCGCTGAGGTCTGCATTAAAGCCCGCGGTTACCGTGAGTCTGGGGGTCTGTTAGCGTGATTGCATGACGTGGGTTAAGGGCCGTGAAGTGCGTGGGGGATTCTAGCAGCTCGATACAGTCCTCCCTCTGCCCAACTCGCCCTTCCCCCTTCATTCCCTCGTTCCCTTCCCCGTCCATGTGCAGCCCAAGCCGTGGAGTGCGGCAAGTGGACCAAGGACGGCCCCGGGGAGACGAGGCTGCAGGTCGACTGCGGTGAGTGCTCCCTTCGCGAGGGGTCCGGGGGCTGAGGTGCGTGAGGGGTTGAGGCGAGCGCGCGGTTGAGGCGCGACTCAGTGCGAAGGGCTCACATCAGTGGCGTTTCGGCGCATGGCAGTGGGCACCGCGTCCACTACCGTTACCAGTTGACGACGAGACCTACCGCACTGGTCATCCTGCCTATACGGCACCTTGTCACCGGGGCCTGCTACCCTACCCTTCTTAACGGCCCACACTTTTCTCCTAAGCACCCAAACACCCCGCTGAACATCCATCCCCCACACAACCTCGGAACAGACGGCGACGGACTCCTGGACGCTGTCCTCTTTGACACCACGGGAGCCCGGGGAGTGGCCCTGAGCTCGCGGGGGTGTAGCACGGCGGATGCTGACACGCGCTACCCCAACGCGCCAGAGTCCTCCTGTCCGGCCGTGTTCCAGAATCTGTGCCCCAAGCCCCTGGGGGACTGGTGCCCCGGGGGCGAGGTCATTCAGCTGGACTGCGGTGATGGGGGAGCACGCGCATGCGCGGCGGGGAATGCCGGAGGGCATCGAGCGAGGATGTCGTGCGCTCATTAGCTCGCTCTGTATCCCCATGACAAGCACGGTTCCGAAGATTGCCCGCCCCCCGTCCCCGCCCTCAGACGGCGACGGCTCCAAGGACCTGGCGTGCCTGCTTGAGGACGACCGCAGCTCCCTGAGGGTGGTGCGCTCGGGGCTGGGCTGCAGACTCGAGGCCGCGGACGCCTACTGCCCGCCCCTCACAGCGCCAGGTACGGCAGAGAGCTGCCGACACGTCCCGTGTCCAGCGGCCCCGTATCTCGTGGCGGAGCGCCGTCCGTCGCCCCGAGTTGGAGTCGTCTGCTAGCTGTCTGCCCCGCGCACGTCACCCAAGCGAGTTGTTATCGCCGTAATCCCACCCCACCGCAGGCGCTCCACGGCGGCCGCCGGAAGACACGTACACTTGACACCCGACCAGGGGTTGAAATGCCGGCCGCCGGCCATGCCTGCTGAGCCCCGCGCCGCCGGCCTGTGCCTCTTGCAGGCTCCTGCGCCTTCCCCGCCGGCTCTCCCTGCAACGATGGGCACATGCTCAGCGTTGACTGCAGTGAGTTGATTGGGGGGCAGCCGCGTGGGTTTCGGCCCCGCCCATGTAAGGGCTCCCAGCCGTCCCACGACACCCTTTGCCCCATGACACCCTTAGCGGCCCTCATCACCCCGCCCCCTCCCCAGATGCAGACGGCGTCAGGGACTGGGTGTGCCAGGGACCGGGGGGGCAGCGGGGCGTGGTGTCGTCTCGGAGGGGCTGCGGGGCTACCAACGCCCTCAGCGGCTACCCTGCGGCTCCCGACAACATCTGCCCGGTGCTCTTCGGAGTAGGGACGCCCCGGCCTGCTGGTGCCCGGCCTCCTGCGCCCCCAACCCCGCCTGGCTCCGCTAAACTGGCGCCCTGAGCCGCCTTTCCGCCTAGCCCGCCTACTGATGTGCTCGCAAGCTCTGCCAGGGGTCTCAATGCGTGCAAGTCGCAACCACCACTGAACTCAATGCAATTGCTATGACAATCCACGGCACTGCCGTACTCTTGCTCTGTCGGTGGGTGGTGGGTGGTGCGTGTCAAGGTGTTACTCGCTGGGGACTGAGGGGGTTTACCGTTTACGTTGAATTACATGCTGCTTGGGTTGGCATTCCTCTGGTGCTTGGTGCAGGCAAGGGTGCAGGCCAGTCCCCGCGCGCGGGGGGCCCAGCCACGGATGTGACACGGATGTTCGCCGTCGGTTGGAGCGCCACGCGCCCAAATGGTGCTGCCAGGATGCGCATATCCATGATGGTCTGCAGACGTGATGAGTGAGGATGAAGCGGATGTACGCGCAGACGCGAGTTACGCGATGCTCCGGAACGCCCGGTGGTGATGGCGATGGCGCGCAGTAATAGTGCGTAGTGATATCTCTGATACTGTGTACATATGGCAGGGTCTCCTAGCATGCCGCGGCGTGGTGATATTTGAGTGAGGTTTCGGCGGAATCAGATGGGACGTATGGAGTGAACGACTCTGTCGCTGGCCGCGTTTGCGGGGCCTCGCTCGCAAGGCCTAGGTGCACTGCTCTAGACTTACAGCATCACATAGCCAAGAGGACAGAACGAGGGCCATTTCGAGCCAACCGTTCGGCCGTAGGCAACGCCTTGGTGTCAAGCGACTTTGGTCGCTTACATGTCAATGTTAGGCAGCGGTACCGGAAGCTCGAGTTGGGGGCATCACGGCAGCGGCGTCCACTGCGCAATTCTCTGCGTGCTCCTGGTATGGTGCCGCATCGCCGGCGCTGTCTGTGAGTGACGAGGGTGAAGCAAAGCGCCTTTTGAAGGATATGGTTTGTGTATGTATGAATGCGAAGCCGGCACTCTTGGCTGGTGTCATCACATCAGCAGCAGGGTAGGCTCGGGCCTGCTCCTCGTCAACAATTGATATCAAGTAGGACACAGCACCCGCTCGGTGGCCAGCTGGGATCGTTTTGTTCCTGTACACACTTAGGTGATGTGCGTGTGAACGTTCGAACGCGACCTACGTGCACAGTGAGGTCGTCTCTGCTAAAACGGCAATCTTAAGAGTCTCCTGGAAGTGCGTTAAAAAGTTCGCGACACTGTAAGGGTGTCCCGGCGGAGTGCCGGGACATGCGTGCCGCCCAAGTGGCCCCGCAGTGCCTAGATAGAGTGCCGGCAACCAGCAATCGGAGTATCATAGGGGTCGTGCTGCGGGGGAGCGCTTGACTTAGCGCGCCCTGCAGTTGGCGAGCCGCGCCGGGCCGCGGTGAGCCGCACGGCGGCACCGCGCGCTGGTGTCGGTTGAACCCGATCGGTAGGTCCGATGGGCCGGCAGCCGTGCAGCTGGCCGCCCCGCGAGGCGATGTGGGTACAGCCAGCAAGGAGGCTGACAGGGGGTCCCCTGCTCCCCTCCTGGGGTGCCGATGGGGGCTACAGGGGCCGCCGGGCCGGGCCGGGCCGAGCGAGGCGCTCGCTGGGCCAGGGCTCCGTCTTGTGAGAGCCGTACGGCCGGCTGTCTTACTTGCCCTCACGCTTGCCCCGCCTGGCTGCAGTTCCCAACGAATACTTTATTGGAAACCCAATTCTCGTGGCGAATGGGTTCTGGTGCGTATGGAAATGCGGCGAGGGACCGGGGGACAGCGCGGGCAGGGGCATGACCGGAGGAGTGAAAGGGGGATGCGTGCGTGGGGAGATCTGGTTCAGGTCAGCGGTGGTTCAGGTGCCGTTTAGTTGCCTTAGCTACGGGTAGCAGCGACGCCGGGAAAGCCAGAATGGGCGGTTAGATATGGCTGCATGCGAAGGTCCATGATCCAGCGTTCCCGCTTCCACTCATCCCAACTCATAACCCCTGCCTACGCTCTGTTCCGCCAGGGGCGACTGGGGCCCCTGGGCCGCTTGCCAGTCGGCCATCAGCGGACGGCCCTCCTACATCACCGGCATCAGTCTCCGAGTCGATCCAAGTCAGGTCATGTGAGGTGCCGCGCGACCGGGCCTTGAACAGACATGCATGCATGCCACTGCTCCCTCACTTGCCGCCGCGGTTGATCAAGCCCAGCTCGCCACACCCGTCGGCTGAAGGCCGGGGCCCTGCCAGCAAGTAGCAGAGTTCGGCAGAGTGTGCCGCGAAGGAAGCCAAAGCAGGCCCAAACGTCAATGAAACGCCGCGCGCCTTGACTGCGTCCGCGTGTCCCCAGGGGTGACGACACAGCCCTCAACGGTATCAATGTGGCGTGCGCCTCGGACTCGACCACCTCATCCGTCATGGTGGAGCCAGGCATATATGGGTTCTGGACCGACATGGCGCGGTGCCCCGAAGGATTGTGAGTCACTGGTGACAGTGCTGGCCTTGCCGTGCGTGCAGGGAGTCATGGCCTCAAGCCCAGCTCTTGCTTGGCGACAGCCCTAGAAGGTGGCCCCAAGAGGGTGGCCCCTAGAGGGCGGCCCCAAGAGGGTGGCCCCTAGAGGGTGGCCCCTAGAGGGCGAACCCAAGAGGGTGGACCCAAGAGGGTGGACCCAAGAGGGTGGACCCAAGAGGGTGGACCCAAGAGGGTGGCCCCAAGGGGTTGGCCCCTAGAGGGTGGACCCAAGAGGGTGGCCCCAAGAGGGCGGCCCCAAGGGCGTGGGCGAGCGTACCCTGCCTGTTCTTGGTGCCCCGTCCCCCTGCTCCCACACACCCTCCTCCTCGGCCTCGGCCTCCGCCTCCGCAGCTTCGCCATCGGAGCCGACCTCCAGTTGGAGCCCCAGCAAAACCTCGGCGATGACACTGCCGCCAACAGCGTGGTCCTCCTGTGCAGCTCGGGCACGGTACTGCAGCCGTGGTATGGACAGTGGGGACAGTAAGCACGCGGACGGCGGGGGCGGGCGAGGGGCCAAAGAGGGAGAGGTTATACGACGAGACCCGGCGGGAACCTCGGGGAGCCCGTTTCGAGCCCCCGGAACAAGCGTGGGCCGGGCTGCATGCGCGTGACGGCCGGTATTGGACGTGGTCTCGCCCTCATGATAAAGGCGGCCACTGCTGTGGCATGCAGGCTCGGCTTTGGTGTCTTAAGCTCCGACTCATTGCGATCCTCCACCTGCCATCACTCACAGGTACCAGGGTATGAAGATCTGCCCCATTGGCCAATTCCTCTGCGGAATGCAGGTAGCGTATACAAGCAGAACTGGGCACTGTTGTTGTTGTTGCACGGACAAGGGCATCAGCCACTGACCCCGGGGCGCCTGAGCGCCTGGGGTGGATGAGGGGTCAGAAGACATCAACGTAGCGCGAAGCGCCTTGTTGTGGGCCTAGGGCGTGAGCCTGGGGTGGATGAGGGGGCGGGACAGCAGAGGCCAAGTAACGGAGCGTGGGCTGGGGAGACGTGCCGCAGGTGGCTCGATCGCTTTCGACCCTCAATGCCCGCCTTGCTGACGGCCCACTGAGGCTGTTGCCCTACCTGTCCCACCATCAGACTCGCTTTGAGCCTTTTCAAGGCAGCGGCGACGACACCGCTCTCAACGGACTTGTCATAGCCTGCTGCACCCTGCCTTCACCGCCGCCGCCGCCGCCGCCGCCCCGACCACCCTCGCCATCGCCCCCGCCATCACCCCCGCCGCCCTCGCCGCCACCGCCGCCACCGCCGCCCTCTCCCCGGCCTCCTGCCCCGCCCCCTGCGCCGTCCGTGTTCGCACCCAACGGTAGGGCTGGTGCGGCTGCCGTACGTGCTACTGCCGGGAGAAAGACTTCTAAGAAGTAATGGGCCTGAGCGTGAGGCTGCTGGGCCAGTTTGGGTGGGCTGGGCTGGTCTGAGCATACTTACAAGGACTCGATCAGACCATTCTTGAGGGCATTCACTCTCGGCCCCCATCCTCCCGTAGGCGTGGCCACGAACCTCCCGGCGGACCTGCGCCCCGAGTGCGCTCAGTTCGACGCCGCCAGAAACGTTCTGGTGTCCCGGTTTGACAGCAGTGCGGCGACGGTTTGGCGGGATGTACAGGTGAGTGGCCTTAATTTTGAGAGTGAACCCCCAGCCACTTGCAGGCCGGTGGGGTTGACTCAAGGCTCAAGGGCAGGGTGGATGACATCAAGGGCAGGGTCTGGTGGCGCTCGGTCACCTTCCATAGTCTGCAAACGCTCCCACACCCACGGCCGTGAACCCATAGCCATGGCCGATGGCTACCGGTACAAGTGAAACGGGTTGTTCTGCATACCATCGCGCGCTTGCCCTTTCCTTTCTCTATGTGCATGCGCAGTACGGCCCGGGGCGGGAGCAGCAGATGGCTTTCGAGGACGTGGAGGGCACTGGATCCGCGCTGTACGGCAACCAGACCCTGAACCTGACATCGATCGCCGGTGTCATGACTAATGAGCTCCGGAACTGGAGCACGGCCCCTTCGGCCCCTTTCACGATCGTTGTGATCCAGGCCCTGCAGACGGATCTTATTGATTGGAGCACGAACCAGCTCATCGCTGAACTGAGCTGTGAAAGCGCGCCCCAGACTAGCGGTCTGATGTTTGGAACACGAGAGGCTTTTATCTCGGGGCCTTACTTCTCGTCATCTGCCTTCCACACCTCCAAGCCGGTGCCCGTGGAGACGGGCTGGACCTTCAACGCCTTTGTCAGGCGAAAAGGCGGCGACGCGGGAGCATACTACTACGGAGGTTTCAGCGGCGGCATTGCGCTGCGAGAGGAGTTCACCAATCAGTTCCCCATCTCTGTTGGGGCTGACGGGCTTACAGTCGGGACGTCCCGGTGCCTGGCGAGTGCCAAGAGCCGGACCCGGCTGGGTGCCGTCCTGGTGTACAACCGGGCCCTGAGCGTCACGGACCTGACCCGCATCCACGAGGCCTACGCGTCCCGCTTTGGGTGGAGGCGCGCAGGTGCGTCGTGGATGGGATGTGTGTTGCATGACACCCGGACGCCTCCCCTGCATGTGCCCCCACTTGGCTACCCTGCCGGCCTTCCGATGCCTCCGTATTATCCGTAACCCCCGCCTTCAAACTTACTTTCTCTGGCCGCTTTCCCCCATGGCCCCCGCCCGCCCGCAGGCAGCATGTCGATGTGTCATGCGGGCATTGACATTGCAGGCACTGCCATACAAATTGAGTTTATCGCTCAGAACGTGTCGGCTTGCCAGTCGGCGTGCAACTCTAATTCATCATGCGAGTTCAGCGTCTTCTTCAAGTGGGGCAGCAGTGGACTATGTGAGATGTCGTACAGTCCGTACAGTCGATCATGCGTAGAGCACGGGCTTCCTGGGCAGGGAGGCTCAATAGCCGGTTGCGCGGAGGAGCCAGGATCTAGGATCTAGGGTGCTGCCGAATCCAGATCCACGCGGTCACAAGCAAGTCTGGCGTGGAGAAAACCCTGCAACCCGGGTGTATCACATCGTTCACCTAGCCGGGGGTTGCAATCCAGCTGACTGCGGATTGGCGAGGATTAACTGCGTCGCCCGCCCCACCTGCCCATGCTCCGCCTCGTCCCCGCCCAGGCTCGCTGCGCCGAGGTGCCCTCAACGGAACCGCCGGCGCCAACGCTGTTGCAGATTCCACCACCACCTGCTTCAGCCGACCCAACTACGGAAACTACTATTGCGTCCCCAAGTGGTGAGCGTGATCGGAACTCTGCTGGCCAGAAAGGGTACCAGCCTGTTTAGGCATGCACGCACCGTACCAGATCAGCGTGGGTGCCTGATGCGGGGCTTTCGCCTTGGCAAACCGACCGCTCTCTAGGCATCATCACAACAATTCGCCTGGGCTGCCACAGGAACGTCAAAGGCACAAGCATGTTTACATCGACCTCGGACGACAAGAGCACGTGCCTCGGTTTCTGCGACCGGGCTTTGAACTGCCAGTGAGGGAGGGTTGGATTGATGGGACGTGTCATCGGGACTGAGGAAGGAGCGGTGCCGCATGCATGGGCTGCCCCAGTACCACACAAACCGTAGACCGCACGCCCTGCCGTCGGCAGCCCTTGCTTACCAGCGCCAACGGAGTCTGCTGCCATCGACCCCATTCCACACCAGGTTTGCTATGGTGGCGTCTGGGGGCGTCGACTGCACCACGCGGAAAGAGATGTTCAACGGCACCCACGGAGCAACGCAACCCCAGCCCGACCTGGGCCCCGCCGCTGAGGTCTGCATCAAAGCCCGTGTTTACCGTGAGACTGCTAGGGGGTCGTTGGTCTGTGTGCGGGGTTAGACAACGATAAATAGGAGGGGGGCGCGTGTGGGTGTCCAACCTTGCGCTTGCTCGGTCCTTATCCCTCTGCGGTACTTTTGCATCCGCCCCCGTCCATGTGCAGCCCAAGCCGTGGAGTGCGGCAAGTGGACCAAGGCGGGCCCCGGGGAGACGAGGCTGCAGGTCGACTGCGGTGAGTGCTCCCGTCGCGTGGGGGCTGGGGGTTGACGTGAGGGGTTGAGGCGAGGGGTTGAGCGAGGCGCGTCACAACATATTCAGGACGGGAGACAGTTGCACAAGCATGACGGCAATGTGTGAGGAGGCGAAAGCTTGGCGCGCGTGCTCGTGCAAGGCATCTGATTGCGGCGACATGCGGGCCGTTCGCATGGCCCCAGTGCGTGTGCGGGTGCCCGGCTGGAGGGTGTTATGGAGCGACGCACATGCATGCGTTTCACGCCCGGCCCGCAATGTTCAAAGCTATAATATGCTTACGCCTACACTTTTGAGTTCAGAGCGGGGCAACTTATCGACCCGGCGCAAACTCAAGATGTTGGGAACCTGGTCGCACGAAGTCGCGCACATAGCCCGAGAAGTGACTCAGGTATCCGTTTCGTGCGCTGAAAAACACTGTGAGGCTGAGAGCAAAGTCGTTCTGTCAAGTTTGTGCGCAGCTGTTTGATAGGATGGTGCGGTGCCGACTTCGGTCTGACGTCACCGCTCAAGCCCGGACCGAGCGCGATGCTGCTATCTATACGTATGAGACTCGTATTCGTATTCACAGGACGAGTAGTTGCAACACCTTGTCGGCATGGATAAGTGTTTCGCGTCGCGTCCATCCTCCAATCCCCCAATGTCCATACTCAGCCCCCTGCATCCCCGATTTCCGCGCAAAGCGCACCGCAAGTTTCTCGGGCTTTGCACCGTGCCTGCACGCATGTCGCATTGCCCAGCTCATCTGGTTGAGGGCCGGTGTGCCCCACCTGCCGTTACGTGCCGTTGATCATGACAGCTGCTCCTTGCCATTCTCACTATAACGCCTTACCAATCCGCCTTTCCCACACACATCCATCCCCCACACAACCTCGGAACAGACGGCGACGGACTCCTGGACGCCGTCCTCTTTGACACCACGGGAGCCCGGGGAGTGGCCCTGAGCTCGCGGGGCTGCAGCACGGCGGATGCTGACACGCGCTACCCCAACGCGCCGGCGCACCTTTGCCCGGCCGTGTTCCAAAACCTGTGCCCCAAGCCCCTGGAGGACTGGTGCCCCGGGGGCGAGGTCATTCAGCTGGACTGCGGTGAGCGGGGAGCACGCGCATGCGCGGTGGGGAATGCCGGAGGCCAATGAGCGAGGATGTCGTGCGCTCATTAGCTCGCTCTGTATCCCCATGACAAGCACGGTTCCGAAGATTGCCCGCCCCCGGTCTCACCCTCAGACGGCGACGGCTCCAAGGACCTGGCGTGCCTCCTCGAGGACGACCGCAGTAGCCTGAGGGTCGTGCGCTCGGGGCTGGGCTGCAGACTCGAGGCCGCGGACGCCTACTGCCCGCCCCTCACAGCGCCAGGTATGCAACAAGCTCGTATCCATGCAAGCAGGTGCTGCCATTCAGGCCCCTCCTGCGGTCAAAACCTCCTTCCGTAACATGGCATCTATCGATTTGGATGGGTTCAGCTCGAGCCCCAATCCCTTGTGCACGCGGGTGAGTCCCTGAGCCGCGCCCCGCCCTCCTGGCCTCGCCGGCCTGTGCCGCTTGCAGGCTCCTGCGCCTTCCCCGCCGGCTCTCCCTGCAGCGATGGGCACATGCTCAGCGTTGACTGCAGTGAGTTGATTGGGGGGCGGCCGCGTGGGTTTCGGCCCCGCCCATGTGAGGGCTCCCAGCCGTCCCACGACACCCTTTGCCCCATGACACCCTTCCCGGCCCTCATCACTCCAACCCCAGATGCAGACGGCGTCAGGGACTGGGTGTGCCAGGGACCGGGGGGGCAGCGGGGCGTGGTGTCGTCTCGGAGGGGCTGCGGGACTGCCAACGCCCTCAGCGGCTACCCCGCGGCTCTCGACAACATCTGCCCGGTGCTCTTCGGAGTGGGGACGCCCCGGCCTCCGGCGCCGCCTGCCCCGCCGCCAAGCCCGCCCAGCCCCGCCCAGCCCCCCATTCGGCCTTTCCCCACTTCCACCATGCCATGATGCATCTATTAGGTGGTTGTGGGGGATTGATTTCTGGTTATTGGTTATTCCTTGAGACTGTACTGTAATTGATTGAGATGGGTATGTGGTGAAAGCGGGCGTTGGGCATTCGACCCACAAGGAGGGTAGCGCCGCCGAGAGGTGGAACATGCATCATGCTCAACGAGCCGAGGGTATCAGTAAAAGGATTGCAAGTCAGCTTGTTTCGACAGATGGGTGGCGGGATGCAAGCATGACTGGCCGCACCGCCATGCAAAGCACATGTCATAAGCACATACTGCACGGTTGCAATCATAAATAAGTTAGTAGGACGACGCAGGTCAACCCATGCTGGATCCATGCTGGGCCCGTTCTGCTAGTTTGCAAGCTGCTGAAGAGCGATTAGGGGTGATGCATTATTGCGAGGCGGGTTCAATCCGTAGCTCCCCTCGTTGTGTGGTTTATGTCAAGGGCTGTGTGGTCGCCAATGGACGGGTCGTCACGGAGAGTCACACAAGCAATGCAGAGCACTGACGCACGCACAGCAGCTTGGGCACCTACCTGGTGAGCGTGGGTGTCCAAAGAACAATGTATGGCTGCGCGGGTGGCTGCAGTACGAGTGAGTGTGCGGCTGGTGTCAGATTGATCCTCACCCCCTAGCCAGAAGATGTATCTGTTGTTGGGGTACTTCGTACTTGTAACGGCAGGTCAACGACGAGGTAGGCGTGGCGCCGGCGTAGCGCAGAAGGTCTCGTGCGTCGGCCCGGGGATGGCTCAGCGGTCAGCTCTGGCACTGGGGGGCGGGCTGGCATACATCGATCCTGAACCGGACGAGTGGGGGAAGCGTGTATAACAAGCCTCGTCATCGCCTGTCCGTGCTTTATTGTAGTAGTCTGCAAATTTGCAATCCGGGTACGGTTGGTGGCAACCCTGGCCCCTCACACAGTCCTCTCGCACAGCTCGCTCAGTCGGAAGCCCTCATCATGCAGCATTGCCCCGCGCCCCCGCCCCCGTTCTATGCGCCCTCGTGGCAACGCCCATGATAGCAGAGCATCAGGACATGCATAGGCTTTGACCCTCATCAACAGCAGCATGTGGCGGCTACATGTCAGTCCAGCCCCCGCCCTCGTGACCCCCCCGTTCCCGTCCACACGCAGGACGCGCTAACCTTGCCCTCCGCTCAAGGCTCTTACCCGCCACGTCATCCCCTACTGAACAATCCTCACCATATATAACATTGTGCAGCAGTCAGCAGCATCACCAGATCCACACAATCCATGCATCCGCAACAGACCTCTCAGCAGTGACACGACACCCGATGTCCAAAACCTGACACCAAATAAGATCCTGCCTTACTCGAGGCACGATCCACAAGGCCCCAACCCTGGCTTGCCATCACAAGTGCCTTAATCCCAGCCGCTGTCCTGACAACGCAACGCACCCCACGTGCCCATGTCTTCATGTGCGGGCCCCGGATCCCTTGCCCCCTGCCTCGTCAGCGCCTCCCTTCGCAGTGCACCGGTCCCCTAGGCCTGGGGTTTGGCCCCGTCCTCGTCCTCCTCCTCACTCCCCGCCTCCTCCCACTCCTCCTCGTCCTCGCCCTCCTCATCCTCCTCGCCCTCCTCGTCCTCGCCCTCCTCGCCCTCCACCACAATCCTAGTGTGCTGCTGACCGCCCCCGCCCATGCCCATGCCCATCCCCATGCCTGGCCCCATACCCATCCCCATGCCTGGCCCCATACCCATCCCCATGCCCATCCCACCTCCGCCCATCTGCAGCTGCGACAGGATTGCCCCCAGCATCGCAGCCTGCACCTGAGCCATCTGCTCATTCCCCACCGCCCCTCCGCGCCCCATGCCCATGCCCATGCCGGCACCTCCAAACAAGTTGCCAAGCGGGATCCCAAACGGCATGCCTCCGCCGCCAGCCCCACCAGCGCCGCCGCCTTCCAGACCGGCGAACAGCATCGCCTGCATTGCCTCCTCGTCGTCCTCGTCATCCTCGTCGTACGAATCTTCGTACTCGTCGTACTCGTCCCGTTGCTCGTACTCGTCCTCCATCATGTCGCCCATGCCCATGCCCACCATGCCTATCATTTCCGACCCGAAGCCCCTGGGGCAAAGGAAAGGAGGCGGGAGACGAGAGGGACAAGAGGGGCGGATGGGAGCTCAGTGAGGGTGGTGGGAAGAGGGCGAGGACGAAGAGCTCAGCCCATGGTGCCAAGAAGAGCGCCGCATCTGTCTCTCACTTGGCATGCCAGGTTTGCCCTGGTTAGAGTGGCCAAGCTTGTGGCACACGCCTCGACAGCCCGTTACCTGGACGCTGTGCCCTCCTGCTCAACACGAGCACCCCACTTGTTCTCCCCATTTGTTCCCAATCTGTTCCCGCTGCAAACCCCTACACTACACCCGAGCAAAAAACCCTACCCAGCCTTTCTCCTAGGTCAAGACCTGCCACCACCCCACCCCGAGACCCCACCCCTTCCCAACCCCAGTCCCAGCCCCAAGTCAACGCTACTCACCCGAAGCCCTCCCCTTCCGAGCCCTCCGAGTCACTGTCGTCCTCGTCCTCGTCATCATCCTCGTCACCGCTGCCCGGGCCCAGGCCCCCGAATTCCGCCTCAAGGGCCTCATGGGGGTCCGCGTTGGGCCCAAACAGGCCCCGCCGGGCCACGCGCGGGTGCTCCTTCAGGTACCTCATGGTGTTGCGGGTGACGTTGGTGTTGATGAGGTTGATGGACGAGATGCGGGCCTGCTTGGGCCCGGCCTGGGCCTCCTCGGGCCCAGCGCTGGGCCCTGGCCCGGCGCCTGCAGCAGCGGCCGCGGCCGAGGGCCCGGCGATGGCGGTGCCGGGGGGAGCGGCGGCGGCAGCCGCCGGGGCGGCCGGGGCGTCCGCCGCGCCTCGGGCGGTGGCGAGGTTGGTGGGATCAGTGGTGCCGGCGGCGGCGGCGGCGGCGGCGGCGGTGGCGGCGGTGGGGTCGTCGTCGGCGGCCCCGGGTGGGGCGTCCAGGAATCGGACCACGCGGAGGGAGAAGCAGCCCTGGGCGCGGGTTAGTCAGGGCGGGAGGAGCAGGTCGGTGGTGGCAGGGGGCAGGGGGGGCTGCGGGCGTCCCCACGCCTATGCCAGATGTAACTCTCACGGGGCCGCTTACGTTCAGGGACTGCAGCGGAAGGCAGTTCGGGCACCCCGCTCCCGGCTCGAGGTCCCTTTCGGGCTCTTCCCACCCTGGCCCCAGACTGCGACCCGCACCCCACCTTCAGTAGGGTTCAGGAGCTGCAGCCCCAGTCCCCTGCCCCCCCCTAGGACCCACCTGCAGGCCCTCGTTGTGTCGACCCACCAGCCTCCGAACCCCCCCCTCCAACCCCCCCGAACCCCCCCCCCCAAGCCCCCACCTGCAGGTTCAGGGACTGCAGCTTGGGGGCGTAGAGGCGCAGTCCTTCCAGGGAGTCGCTCCTGGGGAGAAAGAGGTGGGGGCAATGGCACGATGCGTATGTTTGTGATTTAGGTTTGGCTCCTGGGAGGAGAGGGCAAAGCTGGGGAGACACGTGTCGGTGTGCCAACTTTCCAGCAAGGGCGCCGGCGGGAAGGGGAGCAGAGCCAGAGAGCACTAGCCGTTGAGCGGGCAGGCGTGCGTGACCGATGCGTAGCCAGAAGCGCCCCAACGGTTTGCCTCGGCCGCTTCGTTGAGGTGTAACAGGATGCAAACGGGGCAGAGCCGAGGCGGCCGAGGCGGCCGTAATTCTGTACCCCCTGCCCCAGGCCCTGCGGGTTCGATGCGCTCATCATGCCGTACAGACGTACCGCCGTATCCCGTACGGCCGTACCTGGGCAGGCTCAACGACTCGCAGTTGGGCAGGGAGATGTCGTACACCTGGTCGGGGCCCCAGAACTTGTAGCCCGTCACGTTGACCAGGGACGGGCAGGCGCTCAGGGAGGCGCCGAAGCCTGGGGCCGGAGGGGTGTGGTGGGGGTGGGTGGGGGTGTGGGGTGGGTGGGTGGGGGTGGGTGGGGGTGTGGTGGGGGTGTGGTGGGGGTGGGGGGAGGCGGCAGCGGTCCAGCGCATGAGGCTGCGGCAGCGAAGAGCTGACGAAGCAAGGGGCGTAAGGAGGGAGCCGAGGGACGCGCAAATGGATCCGGATCTGGAACTGGATCTGGATTCTGCGAAGGCAGGGGGATGGAACGGCGTCCGGTGCGGTCGTGGTAAAGGTGAGAGGGGACGAGGGAGAGGGTGCATGCAGGGGCTACTCGGTTGAGCGGCTTCGCGGTATCGGCATCGGCCGGGACCGTGGTTGACGCCTGCTGGAGGGCTGGAGGAAGGATGGCACCGCACTAACGCAGCGGGTGGGAGGCTTCCGTGGTGGAGGCTGCCCCAAAGGGCCCAGGCGCGGAACTCACACCTTGTGACAGTGCGCCTAGCTGTCGTACTGCCGCCGTGCCCTAGCCGTGCACCCTGCCGCACACCCTGCCGTACCGATGCCGTACTCACCGGAGCAGTCGTCCACCGTCACGAACTCTAGGTGCAGGGACTCGAGGTGGGGGAGCTGTGGGGAGAGAGGGCGAGGGCGAGCACGCAGAGGGGGGGGGGTAGGTTTGGGTCCACGCGCCCAGCAGCCCGGCTCCCACAATACGGACGCACGTTGTGCCCCGAATCCACATGCGCTCCGGGCCTGGCTTGCTTGGGCAGCTGCAACCCGCCCCACTGGCCGCACCGCGGTCCCCGCGGCGTCACTTTGCACTGCCCCCCACACCTGCATTCTGCAAGCCCCACCGCCCCAGACAACACTACCGGGACTCAACCCTACGACCCACGAAAGCGTTGGCGGCAACACGCCGCTCCGCCATGATGACCCTAGGGGGTCCTTCAGGGCTGTAACCCCAGGGGGGTCCTTCATTGTGAACACCGAGGACTGACCACACATGCGGGGAGGACGCACACACGCACCTGCAGGTCGATGGTATCCACTCCGCCGGTCTGGAGCCGTGGAGGGGGTGCATGCGGGCGTTGGGACCGACGAGCACGGCATGGACATGATGAGGGAGGGATGAGTCGGTGGGCTTCCAGGGCAAGTGGGGGAGCGCGCTGGCACACCGTGTGGGCCGCAGCCAAGCCAACGAGTCACGCCAACCCCAGTTCCTCGAGTGGGCTTTGGCCCCCCACCCAGCTCCGGCCCGCTTCCGCCCCACCCCAGGACCCCGCCCACCGCGTTCTCTATGCTGAGCGTCTTGAGCTGCGGGCGGTGGGTGGGGGCCGGTGGAAGCGGTGTGTCAGGAGGGGGCACGTGCGAAGCAGAGGGGCCTCCTGTCCCCCCATCCCTAGAGCGTGCTGTCGTCCCTGCTGTCATGGGGACTCCGGTCATGTTGCTAGGACGTGCTCTCATGAGGACTCCAATCTTCTTACCTGTCGTAGGCTGTAGCAGAGCAGCCCGGCCAACTTACCTTGGGCGTATTGTCGGGCCCAAAGCACAGGTTGCGGATGGGGCAGCAGTTGAGCTCCAGTGCGGTGAGCTCGGGGAAGCGCACGTCGTCGAAGTCCAGCTCGGGGTAGCCCTCGTCGTACTCGGGGCGCAGGGTGAGCGACTCCAGGCGGGGGAAGCTGGAGGCCAAGTGCTCGAGCGTGTCCTGCCGGGGGGGCGCATCGGGAGAGGAGGAGGGCGGGGGTTGCGGGGGCGGGGACACAGTCGAGCCCCAGGGTTTTAGGGAGGGCGCGGGACTCGCTTAGTTCCATCTGCTGCGAGTATGCAAGGTATGCTCTGATGGATTGCAGCTTTTCGCGCGCGACGCTGTGCGCACCTGATCGATTGGTTGCTCGAGCTCAATATCCTTGACCAGAAGCCGCAGCTCGTCCCGGAACGACTTGCAAACCAGCATGCCATTCACGAGGTCCTCGTTGTCCAGCGCCAGGCTCCCGTAGATGGCGACCCAGAGCGGCAAAGGCAATGCGCCGATGCCGCCCTCCAGGACCGCCTCGGAGGCTGCAAGCAGAATGCCGTTCCATGCAGTCAGGTTCAGGGCAGCAATTGCGCTGTCTTAAAGTAACTCTGCGACCTCGGATGCTAAACGCACCGGCAGCCATCTGGTGGTGACCTGTAGACGCCCCTACAGCTCAATGTTTCAAAGGTATTCAGTTCAGGACAAAGCCAATGGGCGTTGAGATGCGACCCAGTGAGTTCGCCGCACGCATTGCACGGACCGCACGACAGCCATGCCGGGGGCATTGCTGGGTCCGTCGGTCTGCCCTGCTGCCCTGCCCTGCCCTGCAAGCGCATACCCTAGGCGCTGAAATCCTCAAGCCGCAAAGGGCGTGTGCACGTAGCCTGCGCCCTGGCACGCGCAAAAGCCCCCGCAACGCCAAGCCCCGCCTCCCCATTCAAGCAGGGTCACCCCTGCATGCAAGAATACGGCTACACCCAGCCAGGCAGGGCCTGTCAGCCTGGGCCTGTCTGCCCTGAAGCAAGCAGATGCAAGCACCCAGCCGGGCTCCTAGCCATTGGCCAAGCTACCCGGCCTCAAAGCCACACTACCCATGCACACCGCCTCCTGCAATTCCACAATGCCTGCCTGCATCAGCGTGTGCCAAATGGCGCATGACCAAGCGTCCTCGACAGCAATGGGATGGCCAGCTCGTCATTAGTGCCACACCACCAAGCAAACCTGCAAACACCCATCAACCCATCAACTGATCATTAGCACATGCAAACTTGCCGACATGCCAAAACAAGGAATCAACGCTGACGTCCCTGCAGTGCCCACACGCGCATGGCATGCCTAAGATGCGTCACGCCCACAACCGAATGCCCCGAAGCAAACCGGAACCCTGCCTCCCCTCTCGCCTCACTCGCTCACTGACACTGACACCTCCCCCCCGGCTCGCTCAGGACACAGCGGCCCGCATCGCAGACCGCACCCGGCCTCCCCGCCGACCGCCCCTCGTGACCACCCCTGACCCCTCAGCCCACCACCGGCCCTTGGCCAGCCCGGGGTAGGGAGCACCGCTAGCGGGCTACCGCCGGGCGCACCTCCTGCGCACCCCTCAAGCCACCGCTGTCACTCGGCCAGCCTGGAGCTGATGCCTACCGTTGACAAGTGCATCCTGAGTTAGCAGGATCAGGCTCACGACACCGCCGGCCGCCCCTCCTATCCGCCGCTGAAACCACCACCGGGCCCACCGGGGCCCAGCAGGAGCAGCGGGCTCTCACGACACCGCCGGCCGCACCTCGTACTCGTACAGCCCCAGCGCCTTGGGTATGGCCAGCGCCGCCAGCACCGAGGGCACCAGCAGCAGGATGCCCAGCACCGTCACGGCCGTGACCAGGTCGGCGCCGCAGCCTGGGGGTCGGGGGTAAGGGGTGGGAGGGGTTGGGGGGGAAGGGGGGAGGGGGGGTTGGGGTACGTGCCGTCACGGCCGTGA
This sequence comes from Edaphochlamys debaryana, assembly GCA_016858145.1. Lineage (NCBI taxonomy): Eukaryota > Viridiplantae > Chlorophyta > Chlorophyceae > Chlamydomonadales > Edaphochlamys > Edaphochlamys debaryana. The sequence continues at coordinate 331,885 of JAEHOE010000078.1, forward strand.
CCAGGTCGGCGCCGCAGCCTGGGGGGTGGGGGGAAGAGGGTTTGTGTGCATGAGTGGATGGCGGGCGGGTGAGTGCGCGGTCTTCTCCTGATTTGGCACTGGTTGAAAGGGGCGGGGCGCGGTGTAGCCGGGCCAGCGGTACGGCACCCGGCCCTCGCGCCGTACGCACCGTACTGCGACGCTATGACGAATGACGTTGACGCCACTGGGCACAGCGCCAGCAGCATGACGGACATGGCAGCCTCGGCGCCCAGGCCGCAGAGGGCGGCGCAGGCGAGCTGCAGGGGGCCCAGGATGAGGAGCTTGAGGGCCAGCTGCAGGGCGGCCTGTGGGGGTAGAGGGGGGGAAGAGGGAGGGTAGAGGGAGGGGGGGGGGTAGTGGTAGAGGGGGGAGGGGGTTGAGGAAGAGGGGAGAGGGGACCCTAGGAGCAGCGGCTTGAGGGACAGCTGCAGGGCGGCCTTTGAGGAGCGGGGGTGGGGGGTAAGAAGGGATAAGAGGGAAGAAGGGGCGAGAGGAAACGAGACATGGTGAGGGGCAGCGGGGGTGGGAGGGTCTGTACTCTGCAGCTAAGCGGGGCAGCGCAGGGGGTGGGGGCGGGGGGTGTCTGAAGCTGATAAGCGGGCTGGGGGCTGGGGGCTGGGCGCGCAACCGTCGTGTCCCCCGGGTCGGGGCCCATCTGCACCATGACCCTCCTCGGGAAGGCACCATGATCCCACCCCCACCCCCACCCCCACGCCCACCCCCACCCCGCACCCCCACCTGCACCATGACCCTCCTCGGGAAGGCCTTGCCGTGCAGCCACACCCCGTTGGAGAAGAGCGCCACCGGCACCGTTATTGACTGCATCCAGGCCAGGGAGCCCGCCACCCAGCCCAGCTCGGGGGCGTAGTGGTCGCCCAGGGGGTAGAGGACCTGACAGGGGGAGGGGGGGGTAAGAGGGGGGAGGGGGGGCAGAGGGGGTGAGAGGGGGGAGGCAGGGGGGTTAGGGAGTGGTCACCTAGGGGTAAGGGAGGGAGCAAGGGGGGTGGGGTGGGGCGCGAGGGAGGTGACTGGGGGGTTGGGCGGGCCTCTACAAGTGGCGTCGTCCTGTTGTACAATCCCGTCTCTCCGCAATTTCCTTTACCAACGCCGCTGGCCACCCGACCCACCTCCCTCAGACCCGACAGGTTGATTAGTAGAGCCACGAACAGGGACCACAGCAGTGGGTTCTGCGGGCCGGATGGGGGCAAGGGGGGGGGGGGTAGCCGGTGGTTCGGGACCCGAAACACTTACCGGCCCGGAGAGGCGGGCGTCAGAGCACTCCGTGATGGGAGCGCGGGCAGCACGTCTCGATTGCAGGTCAGAGCATGTGCCATCTCTCCAGCCCCGCAAGACCCAACCCATCCAACCATACCGCCCCCACCTTGAGCACGACCCATGCGATCGTGAGAGCCTGCCGGTGCTGACTCAGCTGCAGCCCGAACCACCGCCGCAGCGCCGCCGCCAGACCCCCGTGCCGCCGTACCATGGACGCGGCAGCGGCGCGCATCAGCGTACGGCGGCCGCCGGACACGAAACCGTGCCAGCGCTTGCTGGCACCCCCGCCCGCCCCCTCCTCCTCCTCCTCCCCCTCCTGGAGGTGGTCCCCATCCGATGGCCAGCCGCCGCCGCCGCCGTTTCCCATACCGCCGCCGCCGCCGTTTCCCGTGCCGTCGCCGCCGCCAATTCCTGTGCCGCCGCCGCCGCCGCCGCCGCCACCCATGCCGCCGCCGGCATCGGGGGGTGCTGCTTGAGGGAGCGGGGCCGTGGGGTCGGCGCACGGGCCGTTGGGCGGAGACCGCGGCGCGCCGTTGGGCCCCTGGCCGTTGGCGGCGTGCGGCCGACCGTTGGCGCGGCCGTTGGTGGTTGCGCTTTCGTACGACAACCGCGGCGGGCTGCCGTACAAGCCGTTGGCGATCCCGGCGGCGGTGCTGGCCGGGACGATGTCAGCGGGGCCGCCGCTGACGCTGGGGCGGGTGCTACCGCCGCCGCCGCCGCCGCCGCCGCCGCCGCCGCCGCGGGCGCTCCGGTCGGGTCCCCATTGCACGGGTCCTGGGATGCCGCTGAGAGAGGGGCGAGAGTAGTCGGAAACACCTGTAGGGGAGGGGCGGGAGGTGAGGGGCGTAAGAGAGGTTCGGGAGGTGAGGGAGAGGGAAGAGGAGGCTGAGGGGCGGTGAGGGGCGCGTGCGTGGGAGCAGAGGAGAGGCTGAAGCGCCTGGGATCAGTTTGTTGCTGAAGGGGCCTCCAAACTGAGGCTGGCCTTGCGATATGCGCTGCCCCGCAACCCTTGCCCACGACCCACCTGATCTCGGCGCTCGGGAAAGGTACAGCGCCTACGGGTGGGGGTTGGGGGGGCGGGGTGACGAAGGTAGGCCGAACGCGCATGGGCAGTGGCTGCCGGCGCAGACCCCGTCGCACAGCACACAAAAGGGAAAGCCCGGGCCCGAGGCGGGTTTGCAGGCAACAGCGCACTTGCACTCGCCTGTGGGATGGGTAGGTCGGCGCAAGCGACAACGGTGGGGCTAAGCAACCGCTTGGACAGCGGCGGCGACGGAGGCGGCTGCGGCGCCGCTGGCCCTGCCGCTGACACAGTCAACATCACCGTCGGCTGCGCTGGCCGACGCAGCGGCGACGGCAGCGGGCTGCGGCGGACGGGGCTTGGCGCCGCCGCCGCCGCCGCCGCCGCCCCGGACACCTGCCCTGGCGGCGGCGACGGTGCCGGCGGCGGCCAGTGCACGGGCAGGGAGAAGCGGTCCAGCGGCGGTGGCGGCGCCGTCAGCTCATCCTCAGCGACTCCGAACGCCGCGGCCAGGCCGCCGCCGCGAACGCCGCCGCCGCCACCGCCGCCGCCGCCGCCGCCGCCGGTGAGGGACGGGCGAACGGGGAGGTCCTCGGAGGCCCGGGTACGTTGACCACGCCAGGACGGCCCTGCCGCCGCCGCTGCACCGGCGGCGGCGGCGGCTGCCGACGGCAGCGGTCGGTCGGCGGACGCCCTGGCGGGCGCACGCAACGGCGACGGCGGCGGCGGGAGGGACGCCGCGACGGTGCCGGCGGCAGCCGCCAGCGGCGGTCTTGCCGGCGGCAGCGCCGACGAGGCAACGGGGCCCGAAGACGCCCTGACGGCGGAGACCGCGCCGCCGCCGCCGCCGGCGCTGTCAGCGGATCGCGGCGCGAAGGAAAGGGCTGGCGGCAGTGGCAGCGGCGCCGACGGCGCCGGCGGCAGCCGCAGCCCCGCCGCCGCCGGCGCCAGGGCTGACGGCGTGCCCACGCGCCGGCGGCTGGGGTGGCGGGGCGGCGGGGCGGCGGCGGCGGAGGCAGGGCCGGCCGCCGCTGCACCCGAGACGTGAGCTGCATCGGGGGCCGGCGGCGTGGCGGAGGCGGGTGAGTCGGAGGTGGAAGAGCGCGAGTGGGAGGGGTGCAGACCTCGGAGGGGCTGCAGCCCCTGCCATGGCCCCGGCTCAGCGGCGCCACTGCCATTGCCGCCGCCGCCGCCGCCTGCCGCCGCCGCCGCCGCCGCGGCAGTACCCCTCACGCCGAACGCAAACGACGGGGCCTGAGCGAAGGAAGGGGCGGCGGCGAAGGAAGGGGCCGCAGCGAAGGAAGGGGCGGGGGCGAAGGGCGACGCTTGGGCAAAGGAGGGGGGGTGGGCTAGTGGGGGCGCGGGTGTGGAGGTCGGGGCCATGGCAAGAGATGGCGTCGACGGCAGGGAGCCCTGGCCTGCCAGCGCCTCCGCCACGTCCGCCGCCGCCGGGCCGCCCTCCGCCCCCGTCACCGCCACTGCCGCCGCCGCCGCCACCGCCGCGATCTCGCCGGGCCATGTCGGCCCCGGCGCCTGCCGTACGCCGCCGCCGCCGCCGCCGGCCTGATCAGCACCCGACGCCGGCGGCGGCGGACGTGACTGCACGACGCTTTCTGGGGTCGTCGTCGGAGGCGACGGCGGCGGCGGCGGCGGCGGCGGCAGCGCCGGGTCGCCGCGGCGGCTGGGTTCTCGGCTGGCGACGGGGCTGGCGGCGGCGCTGCCCAGGAGGCTGGCGTCGGGTGTTGCGGGCGCCCAGCCTCGGCCCACAGCCCCAAGGGGACCCTGCGGGGTCGGGCAGGGGGTGGCAATGCGGTCAGCACACGCGGCAACGCACAGCGGTAAATGCCTGGGCAGGACCGCGGTGGCAGATGGGGCACGGGACAATCAGCTGTGGTCGGAACGCGCGTGCGGCACGCTTGACACAGGCACAGCCTGACCACGGAAACAGCGGTGCCTGGGCGGTCTCACATGCACTCCCTCCCCCTCCCTCTCTTCCCCCAGCCCTCCCTCCCTCCAGCCCTCCAGCCTGCCCTTGCCTGGTAGTAGCCGTGTGTGTGGGCGTGGTGGGGGTGGTGCACGTGGGGCGCACTGGGGGCTGCGCCATTAGCCCTGCCGCCCCCGCCGGCCCCAGCTCTCCTGGCTCCTTCTGCCGCCGCACCCGCTGACGCACCCGCTGCACTGCTGCCGCCGCCGCCGCCGCCTCGACTTCCACCGCTGCTGCTGCCGCTGCTGCTGCCCCTCCGCCGGCGCTCCGGCGCCGGCCCTGCAGCACTCGGCTCCAACACTCCCCCGGGCCTTGCGGGCTCGGCCCCCGCATCCCAACCCGCATCTAAACCCTCCTTCCCTCCCTCTTCCCCTCCACCTCCGCCGCCGCCGCCGCCGCCGCCGCCCAGCATGGGGGTGTGCACGTAGCGGCCCGAGAGCTCCCGAGTGGGGGTGGGGGGGTCGGACACGGCAGCCGCCGCGGCCGCAGCGGCGGCCTGCCGAGGGCGGTGAGCAGAGGGCGGTGGGTGGTCGGGAGGAGGAAGGGGGGCGGGGCTCAGACCAGACGTCGCAGCGTCCACCGTCCACACCCGTCCACCCTGCCGCAACCCCCACAATCCCGCCAATCGCCAACCGCCAACCGCTAACCGGCCCGCTCCCGCGCTCCCACCCGCCGCGGGCCGCCAGCCGCTTCCCTCCCGCCTGCACCCACCACCCCTCCCTGTCCTCCTTCCCCCCTTCCCTCTGCCCTCACCACCCTTTCCCGTCGCCCTTTCCCCTTTCCCCTGCCCCCCCCCCTTCCCCTCTTCCCCCCCCCCATCCTCTGCCCTCACCGCCCGTGCATGCTCGTCCACCATCCATCGCTCGATCTCGAACGCCGTGATGCTGTACGGCACCACCTGGAGGAACAGCACGAAGGCTGGGGGCAAGGGGGGGGAGGGGGGGCAGAGGGGGAGGGACTTGGGGGGCAGCATGGTGTGTGCGCCCCCCAAGGGGGAGGCCAAAGCATGGCGCGCACTGCCGACCTCCTGCCCCCGCACGGGCCCGCAAGGCCGAGGCAGGGGTTCACGCGTGAGCTCACAACCTCCAAGCCCGGGCCCCACAGCCCCCAACGCTCCCCACCGGTCAACAGCGACAGGCGCCCCCCCATGTCGGGGAAGGTGGCGTTCATGACGGGCAGCCCGATGATGATGGTGTTGTTGGCCTAGGGGGGGGGAGGGAAGAGGGGAAGGGGAGGAGGGGGGAAGGTAAAAGAGCAGGGGGTGGAGACCAGGTTGGGAGGGAGTCAAGCCCTGTCCTCTCATGCACCAGCTCCCAAGCACCCCTAGTGGAGAGCATGACGAGGAGACCGCCACCGCACAAGGCACGCGCGCGCGCACGGGCACGAACCCAACCGATTCCTGGCAGCCCCCGCCGCCCCCTCACCGTGAGCACCAGGTTGTACAGCCCCGCATCCCCCGGGCTCCGCTTGAAGAGCCAGACATAGACCGAGATCCCGATCTGACAGGGGGAGAGAGGGGAGGGAGGGAGGAGTGGAGCTGCTGGAAGGGTCGGGTGGGACCGAGGGTGAAAGCAAATGAGCAACCGCCATCGGGCTGAGGCCCTTGCCAGGTCCATGCGGGGCCCCTGCCGGGCCCCACCAGGCCCCCACCTGGACGAGCGTCACCCACAGCACATAAGCTCCGAGCGCCCTGGGAACGGCGGGGGAGGGGGCAACGCAGCGTCTAGGGCGGGGCAGGGGCGGGCCAACATATGGGGCGGCGCGGACCAATGAAGTGGAGCTCTGGGGCTGTTTAGGGGCGCTGCCTGATGTGGCAGCAATCGTCTTAAACATCACCCTCACAATCCACTTGCACGCCTCCGCATACGTCCGTGACACCCAGCTTGATGCCCGTCACGCCGCCACCGACACGAACCCAACCAACCCCTGGCAGCCCCCGCCGCCCCCTCACTTCCACGCCTCCGCATCCGCCACGTCCAGCTTGATGCCCTGTACCACCCCGACAGACGAAGAGTTGGGAAGTTTGGGAGTTTGGGAGTTAGGAAGCATGTATGGGGTCAGTATGGGGAGCCGCAGACCATGCTCCTCTGACACCCGTGACCCGGCCCACGTGACGTATGACTCAACCGCAAACTCCGTACCAAACTTGCCAGCCCAGACCGCACGCCCACAATACTCCCCGTGCCTCCAACCCAGCCCCCCTGCAGGGCCCCCCTGTTCACACTACAGGCCCCTAGGCCCCACTCCCAATCAGGCGACAGGCCCGCTCGAGGCCCGCTGCAGGCCCAAGGCCCCAAGGCCCCACCAACAGGTAGATCGTCAGCGTGGGGAAGGCAGCCCGCAGAATGAGCACGTTGATCTAGGAGGGAAGGAGGGAAGGAGGGGTGGAGGAAATCATTGTGCAGCGTGATTGACATCATCTCATCTCATCTCATCTCATCCACCTCACCGCCACCACTCCCACGGCTACCGCCCGCCCCGCCTCCGCCCCCTCCCCAAACACCCAAACACACACACACACCTGGCCCGGCCCTCGTTTCCTAACACACACCTGGCCCATGAACTGCTCCGCTGACAAAAAGCCGAAGCGCGCAAAGGCCCATCCCGAGGCCACCAGCAGCATAATTTGGATGCCTGTGACGCGCGAGAGAGGAAGGGATGGCTGGGGAATCAAGAGGGAGAGGTGCGGCCTCGTGAGGGGGAGAGGGGCCGAGGCAGGAAAAGGAGCGGCGCGCACGCAGCCGGCTTGTCAGGGGCCACCGTGGGACGCCGGGGCAGGGTTTGGGCCGACGATGGTGGCGGCTGGGCGATGCTGATTGATGGCGTGCCGGCAACTAGTTGCCCAGCCCGCGCCCCAAGACCTCAACCGAGCTCGCTGCGACTCAAAATCTGGCCAAAACGGTTGCCAGCGTCTCGCGTCGCGGTCTATAGACCGCGTCTATTCCGTCAACCTAGTTGAATGTTTCGCCGGGAGGCACGAGCCGCCCGCCGATACGCACCAACATTGAGGACGCCTTGGAATTGCCACATCGTCGCCCTTGCCTCACGAGGGCCGACGCAAGCGGATGTCGGTAAGCTCACTCCCCTGCGGCATCGCCGTCCTGCTCTGATTAGTTCTATGCATCTGATCAGCGAGCTGCGTATGGTCGATGGTGTAAGCCATCCTGTGCCAGGGCCCAGGCTTATGGCACGCGCGACGACGGCTCGACCGTCCGCATTCCTCACCTTTCCTGGACCCCCCTCGCCCCCCCACAATCCCCAACGCCTTCCTGGTGTGCCATGCCTAAAATGAGAGTGCTCTGGCTTGCCCCCGCACCATCGAATTGCTGTGTGGTCGCTGTGCGCACGAGGCTTGCTCGCTGCGCGGGGCGATTGTTGCGGTTACGCGCGCGGTTACCGGCTCGCGTGTGCTCTTCCCGCAGGCCACAAAGACCTCACCACAGTGATTTGCTGACATACATATCACTGACGCCTTTTATCGACCAGCAGCAAGCGAGCTTGCACCACGCCCTCGCTGCTGAGACGCACGCCTCACCTTTTCCAGGACTCTCGCCCTATATAGTGCTTAGTTATCTGCGCTGAGATACAGCAGCGAACTCGGTGGTCTGTTGCAGCTGCAGGCGCTGGCTTGCATGCTGCGGGCATGTCGCTGCTGTGAAGCACTGTCTTTCACAGCCCGGCAGCGACATCGGGCTAGCAGTCTCCGCGACTGACCACAGAAGTCCTGCCGCTCGCTAGCGCTGTGCACCAGCAGCCCTGATGTCGACCTTTGGCAGCGACGCCGGGATGGACGAGGTCGAGGTGGAGGACTTCCCCCCGCTCCCGGCGGCTGCCCCGGCCAGTCGCGGAGGCAGCAGCACCGGTGGCGGTAGGGGACGTGCACCTGACCCTTTTGGAGCCGGCGACGATGACCCTCCGCCTCCCGCTGCGGCCACCGCCCGGGCCGGCCGCCGCGCTGGAGGGGCCGCCACAGCGCCTGCCGACGAGCCACCCACGTTCAGGCCCTCGGCCCCTCCCTCCGTGGCGGGTCGTCGCTCCGCCGCCCCACCCTCTCCCCAGCCCCGAGGCACGGGCTCTGGCGCGAGCTCACCGCCCCCCTTCGGCGGACCTGGCCCCACCTCCCGCGAGTCCCGCCCCTCCTCTTCCCGCCCCGGTGGGGCCAGTGCGGGGCCGCCTCCGCCGCCCCGCAGGGCTGCCGCTGTTGCAAAGTCGCAGCTGCACCCGGAGGATGTACGACAGGGTTTACGCAACCCGTACGACATGCACTACGACGGCGACGCGGCCCGCACGGGCGCCATCGACCCCCGCCAGGGCGGCGGCGGCGGCCTGTCGGGCCTGCGGGACCCGTACGACAGGTGCGGTACGGCCACAGGCCCGTAGAGAACGGGGGACGAAGCGTAGACTGAGGGGATTTGGGGAGCCCAGGCACTCCCGGCGCAGGGGTGCCAGAGTTGAGGCACGGTGTATGGGTGGGGACTGAGCCCTGAACGTCTGGGACCATCCTTCCCATTTAAGCCCTCGGTAGCCTCGACTCTCGACCCACTTACTGTGCGGTGCTTGAGCGCTAAAAGCCTGCCCTGCCCTGCCTGCTGTGCGATGCGTGCGGTGCCTACCACAGGCCCACGCGGAGCCAGCTGAGCGCAGCACAGAGCAGGCTACGGCAGGACAAGGCCTCGGGGGCCCTGTACGAGGTGCGGATCTGGATCCGGATCCCGATCCGAATCTGTGCGGATGGAGGGGTTGGTGGCGGTGGCGGGAGGTGCCTGCTAGCTGTGCTCTCAACTTGTGTTGAGGAGGGGCGACGGGGGCATCGGATTGCGTTATGCGTGGTTGTGGTGGCAAAGCGCTTGCCGCATGGCGGCACTCAGGGGCACATCCGACCCCATCAGCCGACAGCGAGAGCGGGCTAGCGGGCCAGCGGGTCAGCGGGTCCCCGCTCGCACCCTCAACCCCCAACCCCAACCCCCAACGCCCAACCGGCAACCGCCAACCGCCCAGGTCGCCGGGCGCTACCGGGTGCTGTTCGGGGGGCACCACGTGGTCAGAAAGGGTCTGCGGCGGAGCATCGGAGACGCGTACGCGGCGTACGTGGGGCAGGTGAGGGGGGAGGTGTCAAGGGCTGCTAGGGAGGAAAGCGTGTGTGTGAGGGGGGAGGTGTCAAGGGCTGCTAGGGAGGAAAGCGTGTGTGTGAGGGGGGTATGGGAGGATGTGAGGTCACGCACGGCAGTTGTGGCCCAACGCCATGCAACTCACCAGGCTTAGCTTCCGCTCTCGCAGCGACGTCAACTCTTTCGGCCCCCCACTAGCCCACCTCAACGCCCGACACGGCCTCTGTCAATTCCGCCCCCGTTGTTCCCTCCTCCCCCCAAAGGTGATCAACCTACCCCAGGACACGTACGGCCTTGCCCTGAGGGCTCTGGACGCCAACTACAACCCGGGCGGCAATCGGCAGCCCGGTTTTGCGGATGTACGGCTGCACACGTCGCCGTACGCCACAAGCCGGGCCAAGCACGCGCAGATTTTCAACGCAGCCAAGAAGTGAGGGATCGCGAGGGGGAGGGGTGGTTGGCGAGGGTAGACGGGGGAAGGGGGGAAGGGGAGAGCGGCCGGGTCTTGAGCGCGGCGGAAATGCGAGGGAAAGCAGCCTGTGGAAAGGGGGAGGTGAATAGCAACAGGGTGTGTAAGAGGGGGTTATTGAGGCGCGGAGGACGGAGCAGCTGGGCTTAGCAGGAGGAAGCAGGAACCCGGCAGCTCGCGGGCAACGGGCCATAATGTGCGGAGTGGGCATCAAACCCCATGTGCGTCCGTTCACACGCTGCCGTACGCAGAATCATGCGGGATCTGGAGGCCTACGTGTACGACGTGTCGTACTACTGCCCTGGGGAGCTGGATCAGCTGCGTGGCATGCGGCGGCCGGGCAACGGCCGGGCGGAGGGCGTGGAGGGATACGCGGTGAGCGCCCCGGGGGATGGAGGGCGGCGGGGGGGCAGGTCTGCCTCACTCCTCAGACCCGGTTGACCCCCATCCCCAACCGCTAACCGTTGACTCCCAACCGCCAACCGCCAACCGCTCCAGGAGGAGCCCCGCCTGGAGGCGCAGGAGCCGCCCCGGCACCGGGAGGCCGTCCAGGTCACCCGGCGGGCAGGTGCGGGGCGGGGTGGCGGGGGCGAGGGGACAGGGGGAGCAGGGAGAGACCAGAGCCTTAATCTGCAGCGAGATAGGGTTTTAGGGTTTAGGGTTTAGGGCCCCTAGGGCCCCTAAGGCTATCCATGACGGGCCGCGGCATGTGAACTTGGAGCTGCGCTCACAAGGGGCCAAAACTGTGAAGTTGAAGTCCCGCGCTGCCATCCGCTCGCACCCCCCCGCCCCACCCCACCCTCAGGCGCTCCCCGGCCCCCGCCCCCCGCCGGCTTCAACCCCATCGCCGGCACCATGCACGTGGAGCACAGCACGGCGCAGCACGCCGGGGCGCAGCACAGCACGGCGCAGCACGGCAGGGCGCAGCACGGAGCCGCGCAGCACGGTGGCGCCGGGCGGGGGCACAGCAGGCCCCGCACGGCTCCGTCAGCCGGCGGCGGCGGCGGAGGCAGAGGAGGCCGCGACGCTGAAAGCGACGAGGCGGCGGCGGCGGCGGCGGCGGCGGCTCGGAGCGTGGCGGCGGCGATGGGTTCGGCGGCGGAGGCGGAGGCGAGGGAGGGCGAGGCCGGGTGGGGGCCTGAGCGCGCAGCTCAGCACGAGGAGTGGCAGGCGATGGGTGAGTGGATATGGATAGGTTTGAATGAAACGTAGCAAGTTTGCCCTGTGGGGGGGGGCAGCGGGGGATGCTGACAAGGAAACCAAGTTACGGTGGAGGGTGGCAACCGTGAGAGGTCAGAGGCTGGCAGCAAGCTTTCGCCCCCCCTCTCCTTCAAACCCCCCTCTCCCCCACCCCCAGGCCTGCGGCGGCTGTCTAGCCCCGGCATGCACACCAAGACGCCCCCGCACTACCGCGTCTCCAAGTTCTACCAGCACGTCAGCCCCACGGAGGCGAGTGGCGCTCACGGCAATGAGGGGGGGTGCTCGTGGGGCGCCCCCGGGGAAAGCGTACCGAGGAAGGTGGCGGCGGGGCGGTCGAGCGCTGGTAGGCATCATGACCCAGTGGCGTCCTCTGGTGAAACTGAGGAATTACAACCCCTAAACCCACTCCCCGGATGCCCACATGGGGTTCTCGACATGGGCACTATCCGTCGTGGGAATACTTGGCCTCGGCACACGAGGTGCTCCCTTCAATGGGTTATTGCTAAAACCCCGCTTCTTGCCACCAATGCAGGAGGTGCTCGACTTCATGCGCAAGCGCGCGGCAAAGCGGGCGCAGCAGCAGGTGGCAGCGGCGGCGGCGGGCGGCGAGGGCGCCGAGGCGGCGGAGGCGGCGGCAGCGGAGTCGGCGGCGGCGGCGGCGGAGGCCATTTCCAAGATCGAGAAGGTGCGCGCGGCGGGGCTACAGCGCGCTTCAGGCGTTGGGATAGGTCGATGCAGGGTCGGGTACAGGAAAGCGCCTTTTAGCGGTCCCGTTTAAACAGCTGGAAAGACGGCCAGAGGCTGGTGGGCGGAGAGAGCGCTCGCTCCGCTCCTTCCTCTAGTTGCCATGAATCAACTCTCTGCAACTCTTGCTGTTTATCCCCAACTGGGTGGATCAACTCTCGGCTCACCCCCCGCCCGGCAGGTGCTCAAGCACAGCCACCGCTACCACCCCAAGCCGCCCCCGGGCGCCTTCGATCCCTCGGCGGCACGCACCTCCCCGCCCCGGCACGCCAGCCCGGGCCGGGGCCAGGCGCAGGTGTGCGGAAGCGCCGTGGGCCGGGGCCGTGCTCTGTGTGTGGTTAGCCACCAGCGCTCAAAGCTCTTCGGAATGGGTTGACTTGACAGAGGGGGTGGCCCTAACGGAGCGTGTTCCCCCGGGGGGGCAGATCCCCTGACTCCTTTGACCTTTGTGGGAGAGGGGTGCAGAGGGGAGCGCCAGTGTCTAGCAGCCATACACACGGCTGCAAGCAGCCCGAAGACCAGTGGAGAGGGCCTGGGCAGAGCCTTGCGAGTTGTGCGTCACGCACAGGCAGAGGGCACTCTATGAACGCCTCATGCGTCATGCCACGCGCCCGCATGCACATCGGTCCACGCTACCACCCCTTCTGTGACACGCCTTTCCCACCACCCAAACAACAGGGTGCTGCTTACCCACCTGTGTGGCCAGTGGGACCAACCACGCCGGGCCGAGCCTACAGCCCAGCCTCCGGCGCCGGCGCGCCCGATGGCGTGAGAGTTGCAGAGGGCGAGACAGGGGAGGATCCGAGTACGGCTCGGATCATGTGGATCATCGAGACGGCGTACGAGCTCGGCCTCGCACAGGCGCTGGGACTTGAAGGGCCATGGCGGTACCCCAGGAGCCACCGCAAGTCGCCATCGCCGTACCGCCGCCGCCACTACGACTCGCTGTACAGCAGCCCGGAGCGGTACGGCCCGGCCATACCGGACATGCCTTTGTACGGCGACCGCTGGGAGGCGCAGCACGGCGGCGGCGCGGAAGGCGCACCCCCGACGTCCGACCAGGTGCAGTACGGCGCGGCGCCGTACGGCTACGTCGGCGGCCGGTACGACAGGCCCGACAGGGCGTCATCTCCGCCTCACGCACGGCAGGTACGGCACGCCAGCCACCCGGTACTGCCGCACGGCTTCGAGGGCCCCACCGCGTACCGCGTCCACGTGAACGAGGCCCGGCGGTACGTACGGGAGGCGGAGGGCCCGCCCGAGGCCAAGCTGTACAACCGCAGCCAGCGGCTGAGCCCTTACTAAGCACCCGGCGTCTGGCTGTGTGTGGATGCTTGTGGGTTCAGGGCTGCCTACACATCGAAGATAGGCGGTCGGGGCGGCCGTGGCAGGGGCCTGAAGCGGTATGGTGTGCGTGCGCTTGGCGACATGGCGAGGCAACAGTAGTGGCCGCCCGGTGCGCGCCATGAGGCTTGGGATCCTTCTGCCGTGGAACGCAGGGTTTGGTGATTCTGGCGAAGCAGGGGATGGGGCGTGGGCGTGGGGATTTGGGGTGGGCATGGGGTTGCGGATGGAGGCGTCTGTGCTAAGGAAGGCGGCCCTAGCAAAGCCGAGGCGGGCAAATGAGGACGTGTCGACCTCAGAGCCTTACGCACAAGAAGCAGCAGGCGGGACGCGGGACTGCGCGGGTTCGGGCCTTCCAATGCGACCAAAACTTTGTTGCTGACGTGCAGGCGTGGCGTCAGGGCTGAGAGGAGAAGGTGCTGGGGCGGCTTCGCCCCACTCTGCCCAAGCGTGGCGCTTTTGGATGGAAAGTGGGAAGGAGCTGTGACCGCAGGGGTCATGCTGTGCAGCCTGGGTGACGATAGGGGATGATGATGAGCCTCTCGGTGGCAGAGGTAGCCGCTGCCGCATTGCCGCAACTGGCGGGTAGAGCAGGCTGCCAGCAGAATTGCATCTTTGGGGCTAGGGGGAAAGGAGACACGGGAGACGAGTGGCGCGACAAGCAAGGCCAGCAAAGTGCATGAACATTGCGGAGCACTGGCGAACGACTACCCGCAACCCTGCTCTTTCGAGCAGAGAGCGATGTCCCTCAAAGCCAGGCGGCACAGCGGAGCCTTCAGCCGCAGCCGCAGCCGTCCGAAGCCGTCCGAAGCCTCCCACACACGAGTTGCCTGGGGCAGGTTACCTGAGCGTGCGGGTCGGGTACGCAGCGTCTCCGGCGGCTTGCTAAAGGCCCAGACCCGCCCAGCATCATCACACAGACCTGAACGTGAAGGGAGAAGCGCCGTGGCAGACGCGAAGGAGAAGGAGTCAGCCATCGAACATGCGCCAAGCCAGGGCGACGGCAGAAGCAGCAACAGGAAGCCTACGAGCCGCGGGAGCGCGGGACACACGAAAGAGGGCACCGAGCGGGGCAGAAGCCAAAGAGGACACGGCGAGGGCCGTACGGCATAGAGGACCCAGTGCACCGAGGGGCAGGGGGAACCGGGGGCAATGTCACGCGGGCAGGAAGGGGCGGAGAGAGGGGGGTGGTCCGAGGCTAAGGGGGGGGGGGGATTGGGGTATGCCACTGCTCATCTCATGGAGCACGACTGGCAGGCTAGTGAGGCTCTCTATGCCTGAAAGGGACCCAGAAGACCAGCCCTGACCAGCCGACGCCTGCAGCACAAGGGCCGGCCTCGCCGTCTGACGCAGACCGATCAAGCAAAACCCGTTGCCCGTATCGAGCCCATGGGCTCGAGCGAGCTGTGTGCCACCTGTCCAGCACCTTTGCGTATAAGCCGCGTACGTTTATCAGACGAATGTTGCCATCTGAAGCGGCCCACGCGACCGACGGGTAGCGACGTCGCCGATCACACTTGTCCCGGGAAGGCGCAAGAGCCCATACAGCGTATCTAGCATTTACAACTACAGCAAGATATCTTCACCTATCGCGACGGACGTTGTAGCCGAGTGCAAATGCTCCCTTGCGGCTTTGGCCACAGAGGATAGCAACCAATCATGACCGCAAGCAGATGAAGTAGAGGAGTCAATTGTGATACAGCATTGGAGCAGAATGCCAAGGCGTGGAGCTGTGCGGGCGCTGTGCGGCCTGCTCTGGCTCGCCGCAGCACTGGGCGCCAGCGTCGAAGTCAAAACAGTCGAGGAGCTTCGAGCTGCGTTCCAAGGGACGGCGTCCAGTATCGCTTGCCTTGCGGGGGAGCTGGGCTTCAATGAGGACAACTGGCCAAGCACCTTGCAACTCGGCAAGTGCTCTCCGGTACTTGGTGTGGTCCCTGGCAGTGCAAAGATGCACCCGGAGAGCCCAACCGGCTCTCGGTGACTGGCCGAAATGCTCAGGATTGCCGAACGCTTTCCTACGTCGCACCCGGCCGTTTTCCCCCGAAATATGACGGGAGCTCGATGACGTGAACGCGTGTATGCTATGGGGCCTCGGTTTTCAATTCGTATCTGAGTTCGGGCCCCGGCGGAGTGCGAAGGGGCCCTCCCCCTTTCAGCGCCAAGGGGGACTCCGCGCAGCAGCACCAGGGCGGACGGCCATGGACTGGGGTTGTCACGCACGGGCTGCATGCACAGTCAAAGCGTGCTCAGTCCAGGGCTCTGCTCCAGGGGCTCTGCGCGCAGCGCAGGAGCCGGCAGGGGAAGCAGGCCTGCCCACCCCTCTCCTCCCTTGTTCCTCCCCTCCTCCGCCCCTCCGCCCACAGACCGAGCGGTAACGCTGTTTAGTCCGTTCCGGGGAAGGCTGGACTTCACCGGAGGCGGAGGCCCTGCCCGGGTGCTCATCAACGTGACGGCGGCGGGGTGAGGCGGAGGCAGCGGGGCGCAGGCCGCAGCCCTTTTTGTCTGGGACGCGGGAGCAAGCACCGTAGATCGGAGGGCGGGGTTGCCTGTGGTCTGGCCCCTGCTGCTCTGGTTCCCCTGACCGACACAGGGCATCACTGGGGCACAGCAGCCGGGCAGGGGTGGGGTGGGGTGGGGTGGGGTGGGGTGTTGCAGGCCGCCTGCTGCCGGGGTTCCATGTGTTGCGCCACCCGTCCCTAGCGCGTCTGGGAAGCGTGGGTGGGCTGAGCTGAGCCGGCCCTTCCCCTGCCACCGGCCACTCCTCCTAGAAAATCCCCCCACCCCCCTCCCCCTCAGGAGCCTGCTGGTGCAGCGGTTTTACCTGGCCAACTTCCTGCCCAGCAGTCCCCAGGACCTGACGGGTCTGGGACCCGTGCCGGCGCTGCTCAGCAGCGGCGGATCCGTATCGTACAGGTGGGATCTGTGTCGTACGGGACGGGAGGGCGCCGGCGCGTGTGGTGGGCGCGAGTGTCGGGCGGAGCGGTGTCGGCCGCAATTGTGGCTGCCACGGGGGAAGAGGAAATGGCCCTTGCGGCGAATGGTTGCGCGAGGAGGCTGCAGGGCGGGGGTGCGCACATGGTACCGATGGGGCAAAGCCGCGGCTGTTTGGGTCCAGCCACGAAGCTCTAGCTGGACCCATGCCCTACAGCTCCTTGGTTTCCCAGACCTGACACTTTGCCCCTCTCCCCCCACGCTGATTCCCCTCCTCGACCGGGTATCCACCCGCCCCCTTTATTGCAGATGGGTGGTCTTTCAGTTTCTCGGGCGGCAGTACTGGGCGTTCCATGCCCCCGCGGAGACCAGCTGGTGGGCGCGAGAGCAAAAGTCTGTGCTGACTAATATGAACACCGGCACGCCGCCCGTACTCAACGTACCCGGGCTGTACTTTGTGAAGTACGGCGGTGACCCGTCGTACAACATCAACACGTGTACGGCACCGCTGGACGTGACCGAATGCGCCGCCGACGTGTACGGCGATGAGTACCTGGTGTGCTGCCAGGTACGGCAGTGCGGCGGGGATACCCGTTTCGCGCCCGGAGGTTGGAGCCGGCGTGTGGGGTGGCGTGATGCTGGTGTGGGGCCGCGGATTTGCTCGTGCAGGCAGAGACGTGTGGGGTGGGCCCCTCGCCGGCCCCTCCTCGCCTGACCCTCTCCCTCCCCTGCTCCTCCCTCCCCTGCCTCTCCCTGCCCTTGAACCCCCCTCTCTAGTTTACTCTGGCCGATGCGCTGCGTAACCCCACCGTGCGACGTATCCGCATCTTCCACGACATTGGCATGGGTGAGGGTTTGGGGCTGTGGGCGTGTGGGGTAGGGGGAAGGGAGGGCCGCGCAGGGGTGAGACGCGACGCTGCGTCGCTCGCACCTGCCACGTACGTTCACCCCTCGCCTCCACGCCCACTCCCCGACACCCTCTCCAGCCCCCGCGCCTATGCCCCTGCCCCTGCCCCCTACGACCCCCTAACCTCACTCCGAGACCGCACCATGCTCGACGCCCGCACACCGGCGCCTTGACCTCCGTTTCCGTTTCTGTTTCCGTCTCCCACCCATCCCCATCCCCATCCCCATCCTCCACGTCCAAACCCAACCCCCAACCCCACTCCCACTCCGCGCTCCCCACTTCAACGCCCGCACGCCCACCTGTGTCCCAAACCTAATCCCAATGCCGTTACCATTCTCAACCCCGAACTCTGTTCTCTCCATTCTCCTGTGGGCCCCCAGACCGCGCCATCTTCAACGCCCGCACGCCCACCATCATAGCGCAGCCGCTCTCCTTCGCCGTGTGCCCGGGGGCGCAGCCCGTGATCAGCCTGGACCGCATCCGGGGGGGCGTGCTGGTGCGGGCTCCGCTGTCCTTCGCCGGCCTTCGCTTCCGCGGCAGCCAGCCCTCGGCCTTCACGCCCTGGCCGCCCGGCCTGCCGCTGCTGCTCTCCATGTTTGACGTGGACGGTCCCGGGGCCGTGAGCCTTGTCAACAGCGCGGTGGAGGTGCCGTCGCTGGCCGAGGCCGTGGGGGCCCTCCGGGACCTGCCCGGGTGCTGCTCCAACAGCCCCAGCCGGCCAAACCTGCAGGTGCGCCTGGGGGGGGGGGGGCGTGGGGTGTGGCGGGGCGGAGGGTGGGGGGAAGGCGGCGGAAAGGTGTGGGCCGCTTGGGGGGCATTGAGAGGGGTCGCGTGCGTTGGGGCCGCGGGGGGGGGCGCCCTGGGGCGGGGGATCGTGGCTGGAGAGGATCGTGGCGTCCTCAGCATGTATCACGTGCCCCAGGTGAGGTGTCCGCGGACGGCTGAGCTCCCTCCTCCCTCCGTCTTGTGTCCCCTCCCCTCCCTCCCCCCTCCAGCCCAACGTCGCTGAATGGCCCTCGGACTCTCTGCTCCAAAGCGCCACCGCCCTGGCGGCCACCCCCTGCGCCCTCGGCCCGTTGCCCGCCAACGGCAGTGCCTCCGCGAGCGCCCCCCAGGCCCAGGCCCAGGCCCAGGCCCAGGCCCAGGCCCAGGCCCAGGCGCAGGCCCAGCCGGGCCCCTGCGAGGCCCAGACCCACGACGCGTGGCACAGCCAGCTGGGGGACGGGGTGAACGACGAACCGGTGAGGGCGGGGGATGACACACGGGATGCCGCTTGAGTGGGTGTGGACTGGAGCGGACAGGACAATGACGGAGGTGCAGGGATGACCGGCCTTTGATACTTTCTTTCTTGAAAATTTCTGTTCAAACGTCCCGATGCTGAACCCCGCATCACTTCCACTCTGCAGGCCGAGGCGAGCCGCAGCTTTGGCTTCACCATCGCTGCCTGGACCTTGTCCAAGTCTGCCTGGACGCAGTACAGTACGGGGCAGTACACGGGCCTGCCCGACCCGGCGCTCGCGTCCTGGTCCTTCAGTAACGTCGCCGTACAGCAGTACGACAGCGAGTACGGCCGCGCGCTGTGCTTCGTGTCGGCGATCGAGCAGGGCACGGTACCGCGGCAGGGGATCGTACGGGTCGGATCTGGATCCGAGCTCAGGGCGGCTCTGTCAGCGGCGGCGAGGTACATCCAGGTGGGTGGGTGCATTCAGGGAGAGCGCTGGGCCCGGAGGGGGTGCGGTTGGGGCCCCAGCTGGGCCCCCTGAGGACCTGACGGTTGGTCAGGAACTGGTCCCTCAACTCGGCTCGAGAAGTGCCCTCAGCCCCGCCTCTGCCTCTACGCCCCCATTCTCCCTCCCTCCTCCACCGTCTAGCGTGAGCCGCGCCCCTCTCATCGACCTCCTGCTCCCCACTCCGCAACATACACTTTCCACTTTCCCACTCCTCCCTCCTGCGGCTCTATCCCTCCCTTCGCGCTCCAATGCTCCAATCATCCCCTCCTCCTCCCCCTTCCTCCCCCCTCCCCCTCCCATCCTCCCTCCTCCCCCCAGGTGGTAGGGGACATACGCCTGGACCCCGCCT
This sequence comes from Edaphochlamys debaryana, assembly GCA_016858145.1. Taxonomy (NCBI): domain Eukaryota; kingdom Viridiplantae; phylum Chlorophyta; class Chlorophyceae; order Chlamydomonadales; genus Edaphochlamys; species Edaphochlamys debaryana. Next base: position 350,968 of record JAEHOE010000078.1, read on the forward strand.
CCTGGCCCACGGGGGACGCAGCCCTGGTCCTGGACGCGGGGTGAGGGGCTGGCGTGTGGGGTGGGGCTCGGGGGGCTCGGGGGTAGGCGGGACGTGGCAGGGGGCAGCGAGCAGGGCCGCAGGCCGTGTGATGGACGATCTGGGTCGGGGCGGCGCGGTGGGATTGTGGACGCAGCGCTGGCTCTGGACGCGGGGCGAGGGGCTGGGTCCGTGGGCCTGTGGGCTGGGGAGTCAGGCGGCGTGCGGCAGGGACCGTGTGGGGTGTGGGGGCGACGCAGCTCTAGCGCTGGCGCTGGGCGCTGGGCGTGGGACTGGGGCTGCGTGGGGAGGGGGCAGGAGGCCGCGGGCAGCGGGCGGGGCCGACTGGGGGCGGGTTTGGGGGCCGTGCGGAGTTCCGGCCGGCGGCGGGGGTGCTGGGCTGGATCAGCACTGGGATGCGGGCGAGGGGGGGAGCGGACATGGGTGTGCACTAGTCGTCTCTCCACCCCTAACCCCACACCCCCAACCCTCTCGCCACCTGCCTCCAGCATCGCCGCGGTCCGCGCCTGCCACCTCGTGCCCACGCACCCCCATCCCTCCCCCCTCCCTCCCCTCTGTCCCCCCCCTGCCCCCCTCCCCAGCATCACCGAGGTCCGCGCCTGCCACCCCACCCCGGGGCAGCGATTCGAGGTGGACCTCTCCCACCTGGCGGGGGCGGTGCGGGTGACGGGGAGGCTGCTGCTGCAGGTGCGTGCGTTTGGGAGCACCGAGCGTAGTGGGAAGGCGGGAATACGAGGCCGGGCGACAGCCGAAGCGCCGCCCAGACCGGAGCCCAGTGGGCTGCCGGGACACACACACCGCCGTAACCTGGCGAAACCTGCCGTAACCTGGCGTAACCTGGCGAAACCTGCTGTACGGCGCCCTCCTCCCCCCACCCCAGGGCGACCTCCGCTTCACGCACGTGGGCTGGTCCGCGCTGTCCGACTCCGCCGCCGGGGCCCTGGTCAGCGGCCGCGCGGACTTCTCTCCCCTGGGGGCATTCACGGTGGCACCCGCGAGGGCGGGGGGCGCGGGGTCGATCGAGCTCGAGGTGAGGGCCCGACGGAGCGGGGCAGGGGGAGGGGCAGGGGGAGCGGGAGCGGGCTTGGCGGTGTGGGGAAGGGATTGCGGATGCTGATGCAGCGTGGAGGAGGGGGAGGGAGAGGGGGGGGAGAGGGGGAGCGGGCGGGGAGGAGGGGCAGGAGGAGGGGACGTGGGCGTGGCGGAGGTGGAGGGGGAGGGAGAGGGGATGCAGATGCAGCGGAGATGCAGGGCCGAGCGGCCCGGGGAAGATGGGGCGGGTGTAGTGTCCTCGTACTGAAGTCCGATCGCCCCTCTTTAAGTGCCTGTGACGTGTGAGCTTTCCTCACCACCTCTTTTGCCTGCCTGCAACCCCCGCCTGTCCCCACTGCAGGGGGTCGTGGTGGAGGGCCCGCTGGGAGGCACGTCAGCCCTCCGCCCCGCCGACCTGCTCTCCGTACTACGGCTGTCAACCGTCAGCCATCAAGTACGACAGCTCAACGTGACCGTCCGTACCAACGGCATCACGTTCGGCTCGTGGGAGGTTGACGTCAACGTGACTACGCAGGGCACGTGGCTCTTGTACAACAGTCAGATCAATTGGGACGCAGGCCCCGTGATCGCGGCGGGAGACTCGGACTCCGGATCTGGGACGGATTCCGGGTCCAGCAGTACGAACGTGATCGCAATCGCGGTGCCCGTGGCTGTATGCGGCGCGCTACTTCTGGCGGCGGTCGTGGCGGCGGCGCTGTACGTACGGAAGCGCCGTAAGGGGGCCGCTGGCGCCGCCGCCGGATCCAAGGGCGGCCGCGGCGCTAACTTCAAAGGATCCAGATCCAGCAGCGACGGGGAGGTCACCTTGGATCTGGATCCCAAGTACAACAAGGCCAACGACCAACTGTCAACCGGCATCAGTTGCCTCGGCTCAACCGACACGGCCCGCAGCCTGCCCAAGGCCTTTGGCGCAACCTCTGACTCATCCACCGTCCCCTCCATGCATCCCTCCCTGGACACACACCCAGCCTCTAAGAGCGCTTTTCTTCGTAACGGCTCCGACGGCCTCACGACTTCCGCCTCGGCTTCCAACAACACGCGAGACACGAGAGACTTGCGCGCTGCAGTTCTGCGCGCCGCGTTCGCGACAGATCGCGGAACCGCGAGCGCTAGCCGCGAGGAGCCGCCTGGCGGTTTCATGTTGGACGGGGCGGGCCTGGGCCTGGGCCTGGGCCTGCCGTGCATTGCCGCGACGCCCTCCGCCTGCAGCGACTTGGCCCCAAGGTGGGCCCGGGCGGGCCCGAGTGCGACTTGGGCGGTTGTTATTATCGGTACCGCACGCGATAGATCCCGAGGCACGTTTGGGATGCTTGGTGCGGACGAGGCTATCTCTGCTACGCCACCACCTGCACCCCAGCTCTTGCCGTTCCCTTGCCTCCTTCCAAGTGTTCCCTCCTCCGTCCCCACCCCCGCCCGCCCCCGCAGCCCTCGCGAGCATGCCCACACCTCCCGACCGCTGTGCGAGATCGACGCGCTGAGGCGGGCGCTGGTGGCGGGCCGCTCCAACGGGGGCAGCTCAGGTGCGGCGGTTGTTGGCACCTTTAATCCGTTCGCAAGTCTGGGTGCCCGTATTGGTGCGGCGTGCGGCGCCACCCGTGTGCATGATGGCATCTGGGCATGGCGGGGGGAGGACGCACGCAGTTTCCAGACTGCGGCTGCCGCAGTCGCCGCTGCAGCTGTTGCGGATGGGTACCGCAGCAGCCGCTGGGCGAACGCCCGGGCTTTGGGTGGCCCTTGGGCCTAGGACGACCGTGTTCTTGAGAGCGCGCGGTCGTGGTTACCGGTCGTACATCGTGCATCGGGGCATGGCGCTGATGGCACCACGGTCGTACAACATCTAGAATCATGATCGAACCATCCCGCCCCTACCCCCTCCCCTCAGGCGCGCACGGCGCTTTGGACGACCTTGTCCTCCAGTCGGTCCTGGGGGAGGGCTCGTACGGCAGGGTGTACCGCGCCCTGTGGCGCGGTACGACAGTTGCCGTGAAGGTGATCCTGCTGCCCCCGCATATGAGCGGCCGGGAGCGGCACGAGCGCATGGCAGTCATGGAGGCGGCCATCAGCAGCAGCCTGAGGTGGGGGGCGTGGGGTGGGGTGGGGTGTGTGGGGGGGCAGGGATACGGTACCTAGGGCTGCACGCGCCTGACCCTGCCGGATAAGGGGCGGGTTTTGAGGTCTGCTTGTGTGGGCCGGTTGGTGGGGTGGCAGGTGCGGACTCCCAAGCTGAGCCCCCACCCTGCTGTCTGTCCCTCCTGATTATGACCCTGCCCTGCCCCTGCCCCTCCTCGCCCCTCCTCTCTCCTCACCCCACCCCCAGCCACCCCAACATCGTTCAGACCTACACCTACTCCGTGGATCGAGTGGCGGGGAACAGCCGGGTGGCGCGGGGTGGCCTGCCGAGGTGGGCGAGGGGAATGCGTGTGTGTGTGGTGGTGGTGGGGGGGGGGAAGGTTGGGGGCAACTGCTTGCCCTCCGGCCCGCTGCGCACGTGTGTTGGGGGACACGCGTGTGAGGGAGGGAGCACCCCTCGTAGCCCCTCCGCATCCTCCTGACCCCCCCTCCTCCTCCTCCTCCTTTTCCTCTCCCGCTGCAGCACCGGCCACGACGACCCCTCCAGCCTGCACCCCTCCTCCACCGCCGAGCTGGCGGGGGCGGTGATGCCCGGCTCGGCGCAGCGGCGGTGGGAGGGGCGGGAGCAGGGGTCGGCGGAGGCGTCGGAGCACGGAGCGTCGGGGTGGGAGGTGAGCGGGGGGAGGGGAGGGTAGGGGAGGCGCGTCGGGGCTCCGGTTGCGTGTCTTGCAGTACCGGAACCCGCTCGGTTGGTCAACCCGAGCTGCACTCCTGCAAGTGCCCCCCAAACCCTTTCCTCGTCCACACCCCCTCCCCTCCCCTGCCCCCCAGATCCGCCTGGTCCAGGAGTTCTGTGACATGGGGTCGCTGAGGGACAAACTCAACGAACGCGTCTTCCTGCGCCCGGCGCCGGGGGGCGGGGCGGCTCAGCTCGGGCCGGGGAGCTCGGGCGGGCCCCGCAGCGCCACGGCCAGCCGGACCAACTCACAGGTCGGTCGGGTGGTTGGCGGTTGGCGGTTGGTCGTTGGCGGTTGGGCTTCGTGGTCTGTTTCCATCAGCCCGTTAGTTGGTCGGCCCCCGCTGCATGACTTGCAGGCCCGCATCCGCACGCCCGGGGCCCCGGCCGCCGCCCCCACCACCGCCACGTCAGGTGAGCGCACACCCGCACACGCCCCTCACACGCCCCGTACGGTCACGATGTACCTCCGTACCTGTACGACAGTACGGTCCACGTACAACAACCGCGCGCTCACGTGCTGTGTGCTCCCATCTCGCCCGCAGGCGGAGCGGCGTTCGTGGAGACCTCCGGCTGCAGCCCGCCCGGTGGGACCACGCCGTGGGGGACGGGGGTTACGGGGGGGACTGGGGGGACCACACGGAGCGGCTCCGCAGGTCAGACGACGGGCGGGAGCCGGTCGCTGGCGGGCGGACCCGAGTACGGCAGCCCCGAGGGAGGATCCAAGGATCGGGATCCGGTCATGGTGGTGGATCTTGCGGGCGTGCTCGACACGGCCATCGACGTGGCCCGGGCCGTGGCCCACCTGCACCGGGAGGGCATCGTGCACGCAGACCTCAAGCCCAGGTGGGGGGGCAGGAGTGGTCGGGTGGGGATGGCGGGTGCTGGGAGGATGCAGGAGTGACGTGGGGGCTGGGGCTCAGCTGCTGAGACCGCTGCGTGCCACATCCACCCCTCGCCTCCACTGCCCCCGCCCCCACGCCCCCGCAGGAATGTGTTGCTCCGGGGCTCCACCAGTGACCCACGGGGCTTCGTGGCCAAGGTGGGGAGCGGGGGGGAGCCAGGGCCATCAGCTCGGGCTCGCTTTGCCCCACTGCGTCCCCTTCCCCCCATGAGCCACATGGGGGTACCGCTATGCTCTGCTAATGCAGTGTGTCCCCACCCGTCCGATGCTCTAGCTTGATGCGACCCCGTGTCCCCCACCCCAGGTCGCTGACTTCGGTCTGAGTCTGCGCCTGGACGCACACGAGACACACGTCAGCAACGCATACCACGGGGTGAGCGGGGACAGATGCGAGGAGCGACACTCTAGAGCTGCTTCCAGCCCAGTCAACACGCCCCTCCCCCCCCCCCCCAGACGCTTGCCTACATGGCCCCCGAGACTCTCCTCAACGGCCACGTGTCGAGGGCCTCAGACGGTGGGGCAAGGGAGGGACGGGATGGTGCACGTACAGGGGGGGACGGGAGGGACGGAGGGGGAGGAAGCAGGGCTTGGAGCCCGTGCGGACCCTCTCAGCTGGCCTCCCCACCATATTGCACCGACGTGTGCCGTGTGCCGTGACCTCGTCCCCCCCCTCCCCGCCCCCTCCCCCCCCTCCTAGTTTACGCGTTCGGCATCCTGCTGTTCGAGCTGCACACCGGCGACACGGCCTTCCGCGGCGTCAACAAGGCGCTCATCGGCCACGCCATCGCCAAGGACAACCTGCGGCCCGTGTTCCCGCCGGCGCTGGCGGCCCCCTTCGAGTTCCAGCTGCTGGCCTGCAGGTGCTGGGAGAGCAACCCGGAGATACGGTGAGGCGTGTGTGTTCAGGGCTGCTCGTGTAAAGGCTGAGAAAAGCTTAGGCGCGGTGATTAGCCGGCCGGTCTTAGATACGGAACCGAAAGCCCCGGGAGTCCGGGGTAAGGCGGGTGTGTGTGTGGAGAGAGAGGGAGGAGCAACCCCGGAGGTCAGGTGAGGCGCGAAGAGAGGGCCCGGCTCGGGGCAAGGGCAGTCGCCCAACCGCAAGCCGCCCAGCACTAACCGCCAACCGCCAACCGCCCATCACGTGCCGCCAACCGTCAACCGCCAACCGCAGGCCCGAGTTCGACTTCATCCTGGACGAGCTCAAGCGCATGCGCGCGCGGCTGAGCGCCTCGGGCGGCCCGGGCGGCTTCCCGCGCGCAGCGCCCTTCGCCGCCGCCGCCGCCGCTGCCGCCGGGGGGTGCGGAGCCACCAGCGGCTGGGGCCTTCCGCCGCTGCCCGAGGCACACACGCAGGTGAGGGGGCTTGGGTTCTATCTCCCTAGCGCGGTGGGCTTCATGTGCTCGTTACGTACATCGGGCCGGGCCAGCACACGGGGTGAGGGGATCTTAGCATCGATCTCCCTAGCATGCTTGGGATGGATGGATGGGTGCAGGAGTGGGGGCACGGCAGACTGGTGTGCGCTGTGGTCAGCAGGGCGGCGGTAATCGGCTCCCGGCAACCAGGCCGGACAACCCAGCCGCAACCTCAACCCCCGCAACCCGCGCCCCCAACGCCGCCCCTCACCCCAGAGCATCTCGTTCCAACCCAACGACCGTGCCGGAGCCCTGGTGGTGTGCTCCGAGGACGAGGACGGGGACGACGATGACGACGAGGATGACGAGTCAATGGGCGGCGGGTCCGTGTACCCCATGTCACGGATCATCACGGGCACCACGGACGGCACCCTGACTACAGCCGAGGGCGGGCACGGACGCGTGCTCCTCGTGTCGCCGCTGACCCTCACTCGGACCGAGGGCAGCAGCACGCAGCCCGGCATCTCGACGGCGACGCTGGCGGCGGCGGCGGCGGCGGGGCCGCACATGGCCGCATCCACGCCCTTCACCTCGGCGGCGGCGGAGGCGGACGCAGATGCGGGCTCGGAGGCCCCGGCGGAGGCGGAGGTGGAGGTGGCGGATCTGGAGCCGCCGCTGCCGCCGCCGGGCATTTCGGCTTCCTCGCTCCCGTCCATGCCCACCCTCGCGCTGCCGCCCTGGCACAGCTCCTCCGCCGCCGCTGGAGGGGCCGGCGCCAGCCGCGCGAGCAGCGCTATGCTGGGCTCCGGCACTGGCGTCGCCCGCGACTCAAGTGTGCACCTGGATCCCACGGGGGGCGCAGCCGCCGACAGCGGCGGCGGCGGCGGTAGCGGGCCGGGCAGTAGCCTCATGGTGACGCTGCATGGCGGCATGGGGCCGGTGGCGGCGGCGCAGGCGGCGGTGGCGGGGCTGATGTCGGTTGGGCCTGGCCGTGCGTCGATGGAGTCGGCTCAGGAGGTGTCGCTGTCCAACCAGGTGCGTGGGCTTGGGAGAGGGAGTGGTGGGATTTGAGGGGGAGTGAGGAAAGGGGTAAGGGGTCGGCTCGTCAGCGGTGAATGCAAGCCTGCACAGCAGGAGTACAGGTGCAAGGCCGTGGGTTCAGAGTTTGCGATCAGAGTACATTGGGCCAGGGCCCACACGTCTTGTCTCCCAAGGTTGCTTGCATCCTGGCCCGCCTCGCCTCCCGCCGCACCACTCCTGCCCGTCCTGAAGCACCAACCCTCCCCCCTTCGCCCCGTGCGCGCAAATGCAGGGCATTGCTGCTGCCGCTGCACTGGCAGGCGGGAGGCAGGACGATGCCTCTCGGGAGCAGTGGCTGCAGTGAGGGGCAGGCCCCCTTGGCTGTAGCGAGGGCCTGCGCTGGTTGGCTGTAGCTAGTTTAGTGGGGGGCTGAAGGGCTGCCGGCCACCTGGGCGGCTTTGCCTTATTCCACGCACAATCCGGCATACTGCACTGCGAAATTGTGAAGTCGTGTTCGTCATCAAGACCCCTCTGAGAAGGATGTCGAGAACTGCCTACCTCGTACATGCCGGGTCGGCGTGTGTGTGTGCTATGTTCTTCTGTTTCTTCGGTTCTTTTTGTTTTCCTGTCTAGCCCGGTTGACCTTTGCTACGCTGGCTGACTGGCGTCATGATAGCGTACTTGTGCCCGCTTCCCTTGGCTACTTGCCCTTTTGAAGTGGTGACCCTTGGAGATGGGATGTTGGCCCTTGAGGAAAGCGACGGTTTTGGGGCCCGCCCATTTGGGGCCTTTGCTCCCCGCTCAGGCTGTTTTCCCCGAACCCTGGTGCCGTATCATGACGTTTATCAAATGTCACATGTTTGCAGCACTTGAGGGCTAAGGCAGTCGTCAAGGCTGGCCCAGGCCTGATTGTGTAGCAGGTCTGTGCTTGGTATCAGTACGCTGTCCAGTTGCTGCCACTGCTCCTGCTGCTTCTTCCTGCCACACATGTGTGGATGCAATTGAAGATGGGTGGATGCACTGGATGGGTTCCTGTATCCCTTGCACGGCAGGAGTTTGTAGTTGGGTGTGTGTGCGTGGCTGGGAGTTGTGAGTGCAGCTTTTTGTGCCGTGTGTCTGGCCCTGTGGCACCCACTCTGATAGTGTCTCTTGGGAAGTCTTGACTGTTGCCCTGCTGGCCATGAGTCTGTAGGAGCAGAGGGCCTGGGAGGTCAGTTGCCTGTGGGTTGCTGGTGAAGTGCTTCATGTGTTACACTGTGCACTGTGCAGCAGCGCCTTGCCCTTGGTTATTTGGGTGGGGTGCTGGGGGCCCTCATCGAGTCCTCAGGGGTGCCTGCATACTGTGCGGCTCCCAGTGGGACCCAGAGGGTGCGTGGATCCACTGTGGCCTGCACCACACCTGCAGGTCTGAAGGGACACCCTAGCTAGGGGGGTTGCTTGTGGAGAAAGGCTGGTTGCTTGCACCTGCACACGGTACGTTGTGCCCATTGACACTGGTTGCACTAGGCTGGTGTGGTCCAGTCTTGGGAATCGAGGCTGGTGCAGGCTTTGGTTGCCGGGTAATGGTGTGCAGGGCATTCTGCTCCTTCACAAGGTGTCACTAGGTGTCGGCAGGGCAGGGCCATACCCTCTAGCACATGTAATGGGCTGACCACATGGCGATTGCAGGTTTCCTGGCAAAACCGCTGAGCTGCACTGCCCCCTAAAATGGACTTCGGGGTTGGGTCTGCATGGCCGGTGGGTTACGGGGGGTGCCGGGGGCCACAGGGGGAGTGAGGCCGCGTGGCATGAGTGTTACGGCGTGCACCAGAGCATATAAACCACATTCCAAGTTCTTTTGAAGATCAAGCACAGGGTGCCGGGGCGCCCTGCAACCTGATGGCAAAGAATGCTGCCAGCAGGCACAGTCCTCGGTGTTTACAATGAAGGACCCCCCTGGGGTCACAGCGCTGAACGCTGGGGCCAAGCGACCCACCTCACGGGCTTGCCCCCTGCAAGCCAGAACGCAAGTCCCTGTCATAACTTGCACTGACCACACTCAGGTCCCACCTTAGTCCTTGGCACGCAATAACCATGCTCAGCGTGTATCGATGGCCCCTCCTCGGCCGCGCCTCCTACCAGTAACCGTTCACCGTTCATCATGTGCTCACACTGTTGGCCGTACACCTCTCGATCCTGGCTCTCCCGACCCCACATTCACTCCCACTCTGCGGCTCCCTCCCGTTTGTTATGCGCCGCAGAGGACTATGTCCCCTTTCCGCAAGGTGCACATCCCATCAAACGCCACGTGTAGCTCACCCGGTCCCCGCCCCTGCCCTGCGGCTCCCTCCCGTTTGTTATGCGCCGCCGGGCGAAACCCCCCCCCCCCCCCTGCGGCTCCCTCCCGTTTGTTATGCGCCGCAGGGTGTGCCCCGCCTCCATCAAGGGGCGTCCGGGCCTGCATACTGCACTGATCCGTCCGCCCTGGCCGCTAGGAAAGGGTGGTCGGTTGGGACCTCATCCCAGCCCCTGTGCGTGAGCCCAACCTCCGCAAAACACTGCAAACGGCCCTCAAACTCGCCTCGTGCTACTGCTAAAGCCTGTGCCATCATCAAGGAGTGGTCCTGAGCGTCCCTGTGCGCATACTTGTACCTTCTGGCCCGGTCCATCGCGCATATCGCGGCCAGACACACCACGTCCCACACTCGCGCATGAATCCCGGTGCCCTCTGGGGGCACAGCAAGCCACACCTCGTGTCGTTTCACCGCCCTGCCAATACCATGACTGAGGCGCATACGAACAGCCACAGCGGCTGGACAATACCAGAAATGGTGGAGCCGATCGCCTTGCTCCATGGCCCGCCCACACGGACACCTCGCCACGTTCTCAGTTCCTAACTGGCTCCGGTGCATGCCAAATCCCGGGAAGCCATCCATCGCCAGCCTCCACAAGGGCTCTTTATTGCCCGGATCCCACTTAATGCCCCACAACCTCGGCCAAACCGCTTTCAGACTTGCCACTGCTTCTGCTGATGCCGTGTCTGTGCCGTACGCCTCCTGAATGTAAAGTGCATGCTTCCGTGCTAGCTTAACCCGAGCCGGTCCCAATTGCAAGTGCGTGGCCAGGCTAACTGTCATCTTTGCCAAGCTGACGTCCTCCCAGCCTATGCCCCTGGCAATGTTCGCCCAAGCCTCTTCTTCCCCTGGGGCGGCCGCCTGATCGTCCACCCCCCGTGCTGCTTCGGCCCATCCGGCCGGGAGCCGGCTAATAAGCGCGCCCAGGCGCTGTCCCATGTCTAGTCCATTGCGGAGTGCTTGCGGGAGCGCTCCCACCTGCGTGCCCAAAATGCTCTGTACTACCCTTTCGGTATATGACCTGTTGATCTGGGCCCTCGCCCGTGCGAGAGCCCGACCTATGCTGCCCTCCAGCCCGTGCATCCCTCGGATGCGCTCAAGCTCATCTAGGCAGCGGACTGCCGTGCCTACTGTCCGCAGTCCCGGAACCGCGAACAGATCTATGAACTCGCCTTCGAGGCCCCAGCTTGGGGCGTTGTTGTCGATGTTCCCCGCGGGCAGGGCTGGGTTGCCCCAAAGCGGTGCATTGTAGACCCAGGCTCCGGCTGGCATGGGAGCAATCACTTGGGCCCGGGGCAGCAGCGCTAGCGCGCCTGCCACGCGCACCAGTGCTGGTGAGGTTGCGCGTGGGACTGTGGCCCCCAAGATGCGGAGACCGATCGACGAGGTCGGGCGCCGCATTGTCAGGAGGCAGAGCGGGTGTGCTGCTGGGTGGGTTGAGCGGAGCAGGGAGACGAGCGGCGCGGTCCACGGCGGGCGGTAGCGGAGGAGGCCGCAGGCGCCCAGAATGCCACGGACTGCCGCACTCGCGTGCCTGGCGCCAGTGTGCTCGACGAGGGGGAGCAGGCCAAAGCCGCCAACTGCCGGGGAGAGGTACATGCAGCTCGTGGGTGCTCCTGCGGGCAGTGCGTTGGGGTTGTCCCTGTATCGAGCAGGCGTCATGTTGCGGTCGGTCAGGGCCGCCACCGTGCCCACTAGGTGCTCTGTCGCCGTACGAGGGGGTAGGCCGTTGTGCTGGCAGTGGTAGAGGAGGGTGCCCAGGCCGTAGGCGGACAGGCATGAGGCAACGCCGAAGGCTGAGAGGCCCATCCTCGCGATCAGAGTCAGGCGGCTGAGGAGCTTGTCCAGCAGGGATGGAGGGAGGGGAGTGGCCGCCGTTGGTTGTGTGGAGAACGTGACGCCAAGGGTGCGTGCAGAGGCGGCGAGGTGGAGGCCGGCAACCTGCTCCGCAGCCTGGGGTCCGGGGGGGGGATGCTGCTGGAGGGCCGGGGGCGGCGGCGTGCCGATGCGGAGGAGCTCGCACTTTCCCACGTTGAGGCGTTGGCCTGACGCTGCTGCGAAGGTGTCCATGGCGCTCATCAGGGCGGAGACGAGGGCGGTGGATCGCAGGATCTGTCCGTAGTCATCTGCATACTGGCTGGCTGTGAGGCGCGTGTTGGCTAGGGCGAACCCCAGTTCAAGTCGCTTGAGGAAGGAGAGCAGGGCTTGTCCGGGGGCCAGGTAGAGAAGGGGGGCCAGCGGGCAGCCCTGTCGTACCCCAGCTGTAACTGCCTTATAGCTGGAAAGCTGACCGTTGACCAAGGCAGCCGATCTGGTGCCCGTGTAGATCAGTCTGACCCATCTAAGAAAGCCATCGCCAACCCCCAGAGCATCCAGGCAGGCGAGGAGGAACGGCCTGTCCACGGTGTCGTACGCTTTGTGGAAGTCGAGGAAGGCTATGAGGCCCGACTCGCCTGATTTTCGCAAGGACTCAGCGAGCAGCTGCATGAGGAGGATGTTGTCGGAGATGAGGCGAACGGTGAGGAAGGCGGTCTGCTCGTTGTCAATGGCCTCCACGAAGGCGGGGAGGAGGCGGCGGGCGAGGACGCGGGCAAGGAGGCGGTAGTCCGTGTCCAGGAGGGCGATTGGGCGGTACATGGCGGCGACAGCTGGGTCCCCGCCCTTGTGAAAGCACGAGATCACTGCGTCCAGAAAGCCTGCTGGGGTCGACTCGGTGGTCCCAATGGCGGTGAAGACGTCAACGAGGATAGGGGTTAGCTGTGCTGCGTACGCCTTGTAGAGATCCATGGGGAAGGGGACTGCTGCCCGGCTGGCCGTGCCCTGCCATCTGCGCCGGGGGCAGTTCCGGGCCGGGCGCCGGCAATAGCTGTGGCTACCTCCTTTGCCAGAACCTCCGCTGCCCCCATCTCGGCTACACGGCTCGGCGGGCAGCGGTTGCCGGCTGCACGTAGGGCGTGTAAGACCTGTGCGCGGGCTTCTGGGTTGGCAGCTGCGGCTGTGCTGACTCTGCTCCAGAACTCTGCCATCACCTCAGGTAACTCTTCGGGATTGGTTGCCTGGGACCCGTCAGGGCGCTGAAGCTGTCATATGACGCAGCCACCTGAGACGGGGCGGATTAGTCGTGTGATGGCTGGGCAGGGGCGCTCCCCAGTCCGGAGCCAGGCTTGACGTGCGCGGCGGGCCCATGGTGCTGCGGCGCGGAGGCTGGCGGCGGCGGCAGCTGCGCGCGCGGCGGCCGCTGCTGACGCGGCGCTGAGGTCGCCCGCTGCTACGGCTGCAAATGCTGCGGCTTCTGCTTGGGCAGCCGCCTCTGCTTCTGCAGTTGCCTGCAGGCGGCGCTGGCGGGCCATACGGTTGAGTCGGTTGCAGCTGATGAGGAGGGAGCGCTTGAAGCGGGTCCACCACTGCAGGCACTCGGCGGGCGTGGTTGGGCGTGCGGCACTCGCTTGTATAAGCCAGTCGCCAAACTGGTCTCGCAGGTCGGGGTGATCCAAGAAGTGGAGGCGGGCTCTTGGGAGGCCCCGCCCGGGGGGCCGTGCCGTATCAAGGGGGTTGATGTAGATGGAAACCAGCCGGTGGTCAGAGGGGCGGCCTGACTCCACGCGGCAGGTGGGCACGTGGGCCGCCAGGGGACTGGAGGCGAGAACGCGGTCGAGGCGGGCGGCGCTGGCGCCGTTGGTGAACGTGTATGCGCGCTGCTTGGGGTGAAGGGCACGATAGACGTCAACGAGGCCTGGGCAGAAGGTGGAGAAAGTTGCTGTGGTGGCGGCATCGTCGGGGCGCCCATGCGCCGAGATGCTGTCCAGGGCGGGGTTGGGGACGAAGTTGAAGTCGGCTGCTAGGAGGTGGGTGCTCGTGGCTGACAGACTGGGGCCGAGGACAGTCTCAATAAAGCAACGTTGAGCTGAAGGGTTGGCGGAAGGAAGGTAGGCGCAGGTCAGCGTGAAGCTGTGGCCACCCCATCGTACTGGCAGCTGCACAAGTCGGCCCTCTGTGTCGGTCGTTGAAGGAGCCACAGGCACTTGTAGAGCTCCTCCAGTTATCAAGGCTTTACGTATCAGGATGGCGACGCCGCCGGCTGGGCCGCCCCGTGGCCCCTGGCCTGCCGGCGACCAAAAGGATTGCCAGTCGCCCACGTGGAGCTGGGCTGCAATGACGCTCATCTGGGTCTGGGCAGGCACAGCATAGCACAGCATACAATAAGTCTTTTAGAGCACAGCAGGCAGTGCACAGCATGGCATAGCAGGTCACCATGCTTCCAAGCATTGCAAAGCACAGCATGCCACCAGCACAGCATGCTGCTTGCGTTACAGCAGGCATTGCATAGCGCCATAGTGAATAGCATGATAAAAGGCATTGCATATCATGATAGTGGATATGGCACAGCAGGAAGCATTGCATAATACAAGAGCTGTCCATGCCGCCAAGCATAGCAAAAGCACAGCACAAGCTGCCACTAGGCAAGCTTGTCTCACAACAGGCATTGCACATCACAATATGCCATGCTCCATACTGCCAGGCACAGCACAGCATGGGGTGCCATGGAGCCCTTTGCATCATAGCATTGCAGTAGTAAGTGGTTGGGAGTCCTTGCACAATAGCAGGCATAGCACACCATGACAGAGGTCCATGCTGCCCAAGCACAGCACAGCACAGCACAGCATAGCACAGCACAGCATAGCACAGCACAGCACAGCACAGCATGTCATGCTGCCCATTGCATCACAGCAGGCATTGCACAGCATGGAATGGCAGGGGTCGCTGCTGTTGCACAGAGCACAGCATGCCACTAGGCAAGTTTGCATAACAGCAGGCATAGCACAGCGGGACTGAGGTCCATGCTGCCAGACACAGCATAGCACAGCAAGGCACAGCATGCCATGGGGTCCCTTGGATCACAGCAGGCATTGCACAGCATGGCATGGCAGGGGGACTGCATACAGCACAGCATGCCACTGGGCAAGCTTGCATCACAGCAGGCATAGCACAGCGGGACAGATGTCCATGCTGCCAGACACAGCATAGCACAGAGCAAGCCATGCAATGGGGGCCCTTGGATCACAGCATGGATAGCACAGCATGTAAGGGTCCATGTAGCCAGTCACAACACACATGGCACAGCACAGCATGTCATGGTGCCCCTTGCATCACAGCAGGCATTGCACAGCAGGACAGCACTAAGAAGGCAAGTCCTTTGATTAAATCCTGGTGCTTGCATTGTGTCCTCTATTGCATGCTCCCCTCTATCTAGTCCTTGGTGGTTGCAATGGAGACCCCAGAGGGGTGCACAGCAGCTGAACGCTGTGGCTTGGCAGCCAACCTCATGAGCTTGCCTCCTGCAAGCCAGCACGCCGCCCCCTAACTTAGAAGGCAAGGCCCCAACCCAGCTGCGCTAGACAACGCCACCAGACAGCTTGCCAGCCCAGATGAATGCTACTTCAGTATGCCGTGACCACACCCAGCCTGTTTGCGTCCCTGTTTGTGGCCATCCTGCGCTGCGCCACCCATCCCATCCTGGCCCAATGCTTGCCCGTGTTGGCCTGTCAGTCAACCCTGCAGTAACACGCCCCTGTAGCAACGCCCCCCAGCCCCAGCGGCACATGCACTTGTCCCCTCTCAGCCAGGGCCCCACCTCACTCTTGCACTCAGCAACTTGACTCAGCCCTTTCCCAACATTGCAGCCCGTGGTTTTGCCCCCTGACCCCCTCTAGCTGTATCTCCCTTGATGCAGCTTGTGTATGCATGCTATCCCAATCCTCTAGACACAGGCACACAGCTGAGTGTGGTTCGGATGGCTGAGTTGGTGTATGGGGCTTGGATATGGAAGCCTGTACTATAGTGGCTGTCCCTCGCTGTAATAGAGCTGAGCGGCGGCTGGGCCAATGGACCGGACGGCAAGCAGCGGCTGACGACAACCTTACACCTGAGAGGAGCGCAAAACAAACCCCGTGGGCGCCCAGAGGCGGGCCCCGCTGCACCCGACAGCCACTGCACCAGCACGACCACGCGCCCAGCAGCAAGAGGCCCGCCGGCGCCCACTCCAGCAGACGCACAACCGCCAACGCCAAAGCACCCAACTCTGCTCTGAGCTGTGGAGTCCCCCACATGTTGTTGCCTGACAGACTGTTGCCTGACAGAGGCCCCCCCAGACTTCACAATCATCCTTCGTGCCCTGCATTGACTGGCACATTGAGCAGATATAGTCCACGCCCAGGGTCATCCCCCTTGTGGTGTGCACAGCAACAACTCACAAGGTTGACTAAATACCCCCCTTACCTTGGCCTTTAGCCAACAGAGCACCTCATCATCATCATTCAGCTTCTAACATCACTGCCAACTCCGAACCTTCTCGTGCTTTCCTAGAATACATTAAACCTTGGCCTGACAGCAAGACGACCCCTCCTCTGGCGTCTTCAGTAATAACCATAAACCCCATGCATTGCACGTATGCTCACCACACATTCCTCACCCCAATGCTTGTGGATTGCTCTTCCCACCTCACTTCAATGAGCTTGTGCCCTAAGGCAATGCTTCTGCCCCCAGCAACTCCCCGACCCTACCATCACCCCACCTACCCTCTTCCCACCCCTCTCTGCCCTCCTCTCCCTCACTCCTCCTGGGGCACCCACGCCCCGTGGAACCTGTACGGCACCGCAAACGGCAGCTGCACCCTCGCCAGCTCCTCCCAGCTGCCCCCGTCCAGCACCAGCAGCTGGCTGCCCCCGTCGCCCCGGGCGATGGGCGCCAGCACCACTCCATCGTCCTCGCGGGTGGCGCCGGGGCGGGGGACGAAGCAGGGCTCGGCTGGGGGGGGGCAGGGGGGGGGGAGAAGGGGGGGGGAAAGGTGGGGAAGGGCGGGGAAGAGGTGAGATGGCGTGTGGGAGGCCGGGGCGCGGGTGTAAATGCAGCTGCTGCCATCACTTGAAGTGTTCCAAGCCAAGCTGCAACCTGCAATCTGCGGCCCTTCACACACACGGCCAGCTGTCCCCTTCCCCACTCACACGGCATGGCCCCCGGCTCGAACCAGATCTTGCTGGTGCCCTCCTGCAGGTCGTGGCGGGCCAGCGCGTTGCCCATGTTGGTGGGCCGTACGGCAGCAGTGCCGTACGCGTAGCGGTACGGCAGGCCCCGTACGGCGGGGCTGACGGCGGGGAACTCGATAAAGTTGCCGTACGCCGCCTCGTCCCGGATCAGGGGCGCGGGGGCGGCCAGGGCCGAGGGGCCCACGGGGCGGCCCGATGCGTCGGTGAGGGGAATGGTGAGGCGGCGCAGGCGGCTGGGGGAGATGTCTGGGGGGAGGGGGGCGGGAGGGAAGGGCAGGGGATGGTTGCAGGTGGAGGGCGGTGCAGGCACAGATTGAGGGGCAGAGAGCAGGATGAAGGGTGCATTGGGGCCCGCGCTGTCAGTTTTGGCCCCCCACGTGGCCCTGCCTGGATGACTCACCCTTGCCCGGGTACGTGATCATGGCGTCCAGGCTGAGATCGTTGATGATGGTGGCGTCGTCGTACACCGAGTAGTCCACGCAGATCTCGGATCCGGATCCGGATCCCGAGGGCCGCTGGAAGGCGTTGGCGAAGTGGAAGGTGAAGTGGGTCGGGGCGGTGTGGGTGACCACGCCCGAGCCGTCCAGGGCGACCACGTGCACCCGTGTGCCGGTCTGGGGGGGGTGGGGTGGGTGGGTGGGTGGGTGGGTGGGTGGGGTGGGGAGGGTGGATGGGTGGGGGAGGGGTGGTGGTGTTAAGGGGAGGGCCCGAGGGACGCAAATTTCAAAGTGTCTCGTAGAGCACTAAAGGGTGCACCAGAACACACAAAGGGGAAGGTAGCGGGGGGTGAGGCGTGGGAGAACCCAACAAACGTCACGACAGCCACTGCCGGTACGGCAGTACCACGGTACGGCAGTACGGCATCCCCCGCACCCTCCCGCCCGCCCCCCCGCACCTCGGGCCGCCAGTCCATGAATGCGTGGGGGCAGGGCGTGCCCACCACCAGGGACTGCATGTTGATGTAGATGGGCGGCTCCACGATGACTAAGTGGCGGTCCGTGGCGGCCATGTCGTGGATCCAGCAGGGGGCGGCGGGATCACGGTCCCTGACAGGGGGGAGGGAGGAGGAGGCATGGGGAAGTGAAGGGAAGAGAAGTGCACCGGCAGCAATGCTTTTGTCTGTTCCCGCCTGCGCCTGTGGAGCCAGCTAGCTAGCGGAGGAGGTTAAGGTGGGAACGGAGCATCACCAATGAGCCCTGAAGGCAAAGCCACATACAGCGGAGGCAGCATCGAGCAGGTCAGGATCCCATTGTCGTACGCACCGGATAAAGGCGATCTGCGTGCGCTTGAGCGTCACGGGATCCTGCAGGAACACGTGGTAACCGCCGAACGGCAGCGACCGCGTGAAGTTGATGAGGCGGCCGTCGGGGGCGGTCTTGGGGTGGGCCGTGGTGAGGTCGCCGGGGACAGCGTCGGGGTAGTCGACCTGACAGGGGGGGAGGGGGGGGGGGGGGGGGGGGGGAGGGGACGGGTGGGCAGGGAGGGAACACCCCACCACCACCACGCCAGGTCCGCAAGCCAAGCCCCTGCCCCTCCACCCTCGCATCCCTTCCCCCCCCCACACGCCTGGCGCTTGACGGCCAGGGTGGCGGGGTCCAGCACATAGGCCGAGGTGCGGGTCTCTGGGGGGGAGGGGGGGTGGAAGGGGTGGAAGGGGGAAGTAGCGGTCAGTTCCTCATCATGTCCCCTCTCCTCTCCTCTCCGAGCTTCCCTGTGCACCCATATGCAGGGTGCCTCCCCTCCCTCCCTCTCCACACTCCTTTCCCTTCCCGTCCCTCCCCTATCCAACCGCACCCTTCCGTCCATTCCCGCCCCTCACCGCTCAGCGCAAGCACCTCCCCGCTGGACAGGGGCGTGATGCTGACGGAGGCGTTGTCAGTGAAGGCGCGGCCCTTGCTCAGCTGGGGGAAGGGAGGGGAGGGGGCGGGGCGCGGAAGGGGAGTTCGGGAAACAGGGAAGGGGTCAGGTGAGACGTCCTAAACTCCGCCACCTCTCCCCTGTCGCCTCCTCTCCTCCTCTCCCCCCTCTCCTCCTAACCCCCCAACACCCACCAGCGTCATGAGGTTGTCCACCACCGCCGCCGCCCGCTCCAGGGGACCGTTGGCGGGCAGGGGCGTGGCAAACTCACGGTACTTCATCTTGCCGGTGCGCTTGTAGTGGCTGGGGGGTTCAGCGAGGGGAGTAGCGGGGGGAAGAGGAAGGGAATCTAAGCTTCCCGCCTTTCGCGCCGCCTTGTTCCCTCCTCGCCGCACGCCTCTCCCCCGGTCCCCGCCCCTCCCATTGCCGTCCTTTCCCCGTCCCCTCCCTCGCCCTTCGTCCCTCCCATCTGCCTTCCCTCCGCCCAAGCCCTCCCCCTCCCCCCCCCCTACCCCGCCCCACCCCCTACCCCTCCCACCTGTACGCGTCGCTCTCCAGGAACCTCTGCGTCGCCGCCGCCCCTCCCCCGCCCAGGCGCACGGAGGTGAGGCAGGCGAATCCGTCGAACAGGTGGCTCATGCCCCGGTAGTCCCCGCAGCCGTTGAGCACCAGGCGGCCGCGCAGCCAGGAGGGCAGCGAGCCGGACACAACGGGCGCAGCGGCCTCGGAGCGCTGGGGGGAAGCGGGGGGGGGGAGGGGAGGGGGAGCAGCGTGCGGGCTGATCGAACCGCCGAGCGGGACTCCTGCACCCCGCAAACTAGCCCCTTGTCCCGACAGGCACAATCCCAGAATATGTAGTTGTGCAAAGTAGCTTGCATGGTGCTCGAAGGCACGCGAGACGCACCGACTCGGTCGCGGGAGAGAACACAGCGCTCCGAGCCTCCTTGCTGACATAGGTCGAGGAGATGCCAGTGCTAGCGGTCTGTGCCGGGGCCGACACCGCAGCGACAACTGATCGCGGCTGTCCAGTCCGCGGTCGCAGAGCCAGGCTGGGTCGCATTTGGCGAGACGGGGGCAGGGCCCCCGCTGCCTTGCCCATCACAACTTGCTGCTGCATGGCTCACAGCGGTCGACTCTGGTTGAGGCGTTCTCGCGGACAAAGTCCTGGCGTCAACGAGGATTATGCAAGTCGACGACAGCCAATAAGCTCGTTGGCCTCAACGCAACTGGACAAGTGAGTAAGGTATATTATAGTGCTGCTGGGAGGACATTTGGCTCGTGAAGTCGGCGTGTGTGGCGGACCACACGCTCGTCCACACGCCTCGTGCGGCCCGGGAAGCTCCCGGCAGCCCCCGCCCCCGCGCTCCCCCTCCTCCAGCTTGAGTCTCACGGCTTTTGAATGCCCCTTCGCCCAACACCCCGCACCGCAACGTGTGTGCAGGGTTTGGCTCGCCATCGGGAGTCGGGATGTCCGGCGATGTTCTCCAACCCTTTCTCCCGCGACCCAGGTCATCAGCCACGCACCCGCTCCCCTCCCCTAGACCCGGCACCCCGGCGACCTCGTGAAGCATCGGGATTCAAGCAGTGGTAGCAGGGTCAGGAGATGGCGATGGCAATGGCATCCCTACACATGCGGCCCTCCACCCGCCGACATGGCTGGGCTGAGCCCCTCGGTCAACTCGGCCTGCAGCCTCAGGGGCCGTCAACACACACGGCTCATGGCTCACGGCTCATGGTCCTGAGCCCCCATGGCCAGGTCGACGGCGCGTCCGTGCGGGTCCCGCGGGCCGAGCGACCTCGAATGGGGGCCGAGGGGGCGTGATGCGGCGGCGACACGCGTGGACAAGGCAAGCTCCGCAAGCCACAAGCTCCTGTGCACGAACTCCATTTCGGCTACCGCTTAGCCTCGCGCAGCTTAACAGCACCACAGCCCTGACCTTACAGTCCGCCTCTTCGCGCCCTCGAGACTCGCTCCGATCGCACACGGCCGTGCAGCAGCATCCCCGGCCTCCCGCCGAACCCCCATAGCCACCCGCTGACCCCCCGCCATGTGGGGCGTGGGCCTGGAGGGCGCGGCCAGCGCCCCGGTGCAGCCCCGGGCTCCCCCCTCCACCGCCGCCGAGGCCGCGGCCCCCGCAGAGGCCGCGGCCCATGCAGAGGCCGCGGATGGCTTTTCCGCTGCCACACCCGCTGCCTCCGGGCGCGGCGGCCAGGCCCTGGCCCCTGCTGAACCGGCTTTGTCGCCAGAGGCCCCTGCGGACGGGGCGGCGGCCGGCGCCCCCGCTGACCCCGCGGAGCAGCGGCGGGGCGAGGTGGGGGTCCGGGCCGGGGACGTGGAGGCGGCGGAGGCGGCGGAGGGGAAGGAAGAGGGGGAGGAGGCAGAGGGGGAGGGGGAGGCTGTGCCGGGGAGCTACGTGACGAGGGAGGCGCGGCGGGCGCTGTTCGCCTCCCCTGCGGAGGAGGTGGTGAGCCCGGCGGGAGGGCGGGGCGGGGGGGTGGGGGAAGAGGGGGAGGGAGGCATAGGGGAGGGGGTGAAGGGAGCTGTCCCCCTACACCTGACCGGGGAGAGCAGGAGAGAGGTGGACTGAGAGGACCCTTATCCACCTCCTCCCTCTTCCCCCTCCTCCCCCCGCTCATCATCTCCCCCTTCTCTCCCCCTCTCCCCTCCCCTTCTCCTCCCTCCCCCTCCCCTCCCCCCCCCCGCTTCCCCCCAGCGCTCCGAGGCCGCTGCGCCCGTTGTGTCCGGCTCGCTGCCCTCCTGGCTGCGCGGCCGCCTGGTGCTCAACGGCTGCGGGGACTACCGGGGCATGAGCCACCTGTTCGACGGATTCGCCTGCCTCACCTCCGTGCGCCTGGGCGGGGGAGGGGCGGCGGCGACGCAGAGGTTCCTGGAGAGCGACGCGTACAGGTGGGGCGTGTGTGTGTGAAGGGCTGCTCGCATGAGCCTGGGAGTCTCAGGCGCGGTGATGAGCCGGCCGGCCTTAGATACGGAACCGAAAGCCCGAGGAAACCGAAGCCCGACCCGTCCCGCCCATCCCGAACCCGTTGTCGCCGCTTGAGCCGCGTCGGAGCCGTAGTTTGTAGCTGGTAATAGTGAGGTAGACTAGAGCTGGTGCGGCCCGCCGGCGGCGCAGAAGGGCACAGCAGAGCAAGCATGCGCACCGAGCAGCCCGCGAGACCGGAGCCCACCCGAACGGAACACTCCCGATACCCACCTGGACCAGCAGGACGAAGGCGGCGCCGCCGCGAGGGGATTGTGGGAAGGGGGAACGGGTGTGTGTGTGTGTGTGTAGGCGGGAAGGGGGGAGGGGGGAGAGGGGAGGGCATGGGGAGGGCGTGGGCGGGAGGACGGCAGATGGGGCGAGGGGCGGGGAGCTACATTGACGGGTGGGGGCAATACAAGTGTTGCGCTGTGCAGATCGTGCATACCCTGTCGCACCCACACCTCCCATTCACCCTTCTCTTCCCCTGACCCCCCTTCCCCTCCCCCCTCCCTTTGCAGCCACTTCCGGCGCACGGGCCGGCTCAAGTACAGGGAGTTCGCCACTGCCCCCGCCCCCCGGCTGCCGGGGCCGCTGGGCTGGGCCCTCAGCACGGCGGCAAATGTGGTGGCGGCGGTGGGGAGGGCCCTGTCGGGGGGGGGGGGGGGATGACAGTGGGTGCGGAGGGTCCGGATGACATGGTATGGTATGGGGGGCATTCGGGTGCTGGAGGGGATGGTCGCATCGTGCTGCCCGCTGCTGTGGGTTGGGCTGGCCTACCCTCAGTCGTCTTGGTCATGGGGGTTGCCGGAGGGTCAAGCTACCCTTGCCCGGTACCAAGCTGCCAAACTGCCCTTACACGTCGCCTTCGCCGTGCCCCCCCCCTCCCCCCCCCATCAACCCCCCCCCAGCTCACGGGTCTGCAGGGCTACAGCGACAATGCCTCCGTGACGCTCACCCCCCTGCCGGGGGGACAGCTGCTGGCGCTGAGCGGTGGGGGGGGGGGAGGGGGAAGGGGGGTGTTTGTTGCTGAGCGGGAAGGGGGAAGGGGCGAGGGGAGGGGGGGAGGGAAGTGGGCTGGCAGGAGCGGGCCAGGGCTTCGGCTATACGGTAGCCGATATCCCCAGCCCCGCAGCTCAGCCCTCCCTAATTGGCAGTGCTCCAGGAGCAGGCGGAAGCGGGTCCGCGCCTTCCGCCAATGGCCTCTGCCTCCTCTTTCGGCCTCCCTCACCCCACCACCGCCCCACCACTCGCTGGCCACTCCCCCCCCCTCTCAGTCGTCTCACCCGTCCCTCTCACCCCCCCCCCCACACGCACACACCGCAGAGACCCGCAACGCGGCCTACATTGTGGACGCAGCCACGCTGGAAACCATACGGCACGTGACGTACAACCCGAGGTGAGCACGTGCGGCAAGTGGTGCAGGATTTAGGGGTTAGGGGTTAAGGGTTTGCACGTGCGGCAAGTGCGGGGGCAATGGGCGGATCTCTGGGGTCTGGGCGCGCTCTGCATGGACACCAGGGGCCAAGGGCCCTCCTTCGCTGTTCACCTCCAGGCGCTTCAGCTGCTCGTCGCTGCCCTCCTTCCCCTCCCCCACCTTTTCCCCTCCACCCCCGTCCCTCAACGCCCCCTCCGCCCCTGTCAGGGCTGACTCCATCCCCGGGGACATCTCCAGCGCCCACGTCAAGGGGCCCCTGCCCGACGGCCGACTGCTCAACTTCACCCGATCGCTGCCGTACGGCGGTTACCACGTGTTCCTGCAGGACCCCGTGACGCTCAGGCGGGAGAAGATCGCCTTCGTCAAGTGCGTACGGCAGTCGGATGGTTTCTGGATCTCTCTCCATGTTCCATGCTCGCTCTGTGCCGGATCCGCTGCCTCTGCCCCTACATGATCCAGCATCAGCTAGATCCTCCTCCCGCTTCCTTCCGCTGCCCCTGCAATCCGCCTCGCATGCATGGCCCTCCACCGGAAGGCCCCCTGACCCCGCTTGCCATTTGCCTCCTCCTCCGCCGCCTCCTCCCCCTCCCCTCCCCCTGTCAGGGACCGTGATCCCGCCGCCCCCTGCTGGATCCACGACATGGCCGCCACGGATCGCCACTTAGTCATCGTGGAGCCGCCGCTGTACTTCGCGATGCGGGCGCTGCTGCTGAACACGCGGGCGCCGTACGTCTTCGCGGACTGGCGGCCCGAGGTGCGTGCGTACGGAGGAAAGATGGGAGGGTACAGGGGAGTGCGACCTGTCTTGCTGTGATGCAGGGGCCTTTGCCCATGAACAGATGTGGCACGTGGTGCAGCATGGGGGGGGGGCACGACGCGCAAGGATGGGTGTCGGGAATGGGGTGCGGAGGGGTACACTGCGTCTGCTCGCCCCTCCCACTTTGGAAAGCGGTCTGACGCACCCCTCTCGTGCTCCACAGACCCTGACACGTTCCTCCCCTTCACTCTCCTCTCCGCCTCTTCCCTCCACCCATCCACCCCCCCCCCCCCCCCCCCCCCCCCCTCCCCTCCCCCCCCAGACCGGCACACGGGTGCACGTGGTCGCCCTGGACGGCTCGGGCGTGGTCACCCACACCGCCCCGACCCACTTCACCTTCCACTTCGCCAACGCCTTCCAGCGGCCCTCGGGATCCGGATCCGGATCCGAGATCTGCGTGGACTACTCGGTGTACGACGACGCCACCATCATCAACGATCTCAGCCTGGACGCCATGATCACGTACCCGGGCAAGGGTGAGTCAGACGCCTGATTGCGCGCTTCGACTGGGCCATATAGAAGGACTTCCCCCTAGGAAGCACCTCAGCTGCGCACATGGCGCCGCGCCGCTCCATGTGCCGGCATGTGAGGGGCCCCCACTGACAGCGTTGGCCCCAATTCACCCTTCATCCTGCAAGGGGGCTTGAACCTGAGCACACTGCCCTCCACCTGCAACCATCCCCTGCCCTTCCCCCACCTCCCCTCCCCCCAGACATCTCCCCCAGCCGCCTGCGCCGCCTCACCATCCCCCTCACCGACGCATCGGGCCGCCCCGTGGGCCCCTCGGCCCTGGCCGCCCCCGCGCCCCTGATCCGGGACGAGGCGGCGTACGGCAACTTCATCGAGTTCCCCGCCGTCAGCCCCGCCGTACGGGGCCTGCCGTACCGCTACGCGTACGGCACTGCTGCCGTACGGCCCACCAACATGGGCAACGCGCTGGCCCGCCACGACCTGCAGGAGGGCACCAGCAAGATCTGGTTCGAGCCGGGGGCCATGCCGTGTGAGTGGGGAAGGGGACAGCTGGCCGTGTGTGTGAAGGGCCGCAGGCTGCGGGTTGCAGCTTGGCTTGGAACACTTCAAGTGATAGCAGCAGCTGCATTTACACCCGCGCCCCGGCCTCCCACACGCCATCTCACCTCTTCCCCGCCCTTCCCCCCCTTTCCCCCCCCTGCCCCCCCCCAGCCGAGCCCTGCTTCGTCCCCCGCCCCGGCGCCACCCGCGAGGACGACGGAGTGGTGCTGGCGCCCATCGCCCGGGGCGACGGGGGCAGCCAGCTGCTGGTGCTGGACGGGGGCAGCTGGGAGGAGCTGGCGAGGGTGCAGCTGCCGTTCGCGGTGCCGTACAGGTTCCACGGGGCGTGGGTGCCCCAGGAGGAGTGAGGGAGGGGATTTGGGGGGGAAGGGGAGGGCAGGGAGGCGTGGGAGGGCAGGGCGCTAGGGGGTGCGCGGGGTTGTGTGGTGGAGGGCGCGGGGCTGGAGGGAGCGCGGGGTGGTATGAGCGCTCGCTCGGTCGGTGGGGCAAGGGACCGGTTGCGAGTCAGGGTAGGCAGCAGCAGGACGCTGAGGGGGTGGCGCGTGGGCAGCGCACGGGGCACGACGGGGACAGGGAGCAAGCGCCCACGCAGTGCAATGGTCCGGCAGCGTGGGGAAAAGAGCACGGCTGGGGACATGGGGGAAAGTGGGGATGGTGGGCATGGGCGCATGCGGACATGGGGAAAGCGGCACGGTCGGGAAGATATTGAGCTGCAAGCACTACCAAAACCTTCGAACCGAGCCGCAATGCTAGGCCAGAGGGAGCTACGCCTCGCGGCCCGCAGCAGCCAGGGCGCTCTCGGCGCTCGGAGCTGCGTCCCCGCGGCTCGCTGCTGCGCCCGGCGCTCCGCGGCCCGCGCTCTTGCCCCGCATCTGCAGGGCAGCAGCAGCAGCAGCAGCTACAGGAGGTGGGAGCTGCTGAGGCCGAGCGCGAGCGCTTCGGAGGTGAGGCCGGCGCTTGCCTCGATGCGCACGCGCCGCTCGGCTGGCCGTGAACTTCACGGCTTGGGCACCCGACCTAACTCGCGCTCTGGCCTTGCTTCGACAGGACTCACAGCCCGGCCCACCGGAACGATATGTGCCGGACTCAGCAGAGCAGGTGGGGTGAGCAGCTGGTCCGAGCGTCCGAGCAAGCAAGCCCAGCGCGCGACCCCTCCTCAATGCACCCCCGCATCCCAACTTCCCAGTCCCCCGCCGCTTCCCCCCACAGCCACCGGCCGCCACCCCCGCCCCCCAGCCCGCCCCCCAGCCCGCCCCCCAGCCCGCCCCCCAGCCCGCCCTCGGGCCCCGGGAGCTGCTGCTGCTGCAGCGCCTGGAGCAGACCCGGGCGGAGGGGGGCAGGCGCGAGGCGGAGCTCCTGCAGCAGGTGGGGTGGGTGTGGAGGGGTGCGTGGGGCGCCCTCCATGCTGCGGGCACTGGGTGGGGGGAGGGGCACACGGCCCACCTTGCCCAGCAGGCCCACCTTGCCCAGCAGGCAGTTCATTACATCCCGTACATAAGTGCACACGCGCCTGTTGACGTAACGTGCCATACTGTACGGTCACGTGGCAGCTGCTGGAGGTCCAGCGCGAGGCGTCACGGCGGGAGGCCGAGCTGGCGGAACAGGCAAGGAGGGAGGTGGTCTTCTGAGGGTGGCCCGAGGGTGGCCTGCTGCGTGTGCGTGGGAGCAGCTGATGATGAGGCGGTTAGCAGACTGCTACGTCCCTCACTTGTGCCTCCGCACCTCGCTCCCTGCCGGTCGCCGGCCCCACCCACCTCTCTTCTCCCGTCCCTTACCCCCCCACCCATACCCTGCAGCTCAGCCGCGATGCCCAGCTCATCGGCAGCCTTGAGGGCTGGCGCAGCGCCATAGTCCCGCACGTGGCCAACTTGCAGCGGGAGCTGGAGGAAGCCAGGGGCCAGCTGGAACAGCTCCAGGTGCGTACGTACGGTACCGCACCGCACCACACCCTGCCGTGCCGTACCGTACCGCACCTGCCGTGCTGCCGTACATGCAGGTCCAGGCGGGCAGGCACAAGGCCCACATCTCGTCGCTGCAGCAGCGGCTGGAGGAGGAGCGGGACCGCAGCGACGCGGCCGCGGGGCAGGGCGTGGCGGAGGCGGTGGAGGCCGGCATTGACCGGGCCCTCGAGCAGATGCTCGAGCAGATTCAGCGCAGGCAGGAGCAAAGCCTGCAGCAGCAGCAGAAGCGGCGGAAGGGTGCCCAGCCAGACCCGGTGGGTGCGAGGCGGACCTCTGGGCACGCACGCACGGGCCCCCCGTCGCTCCCATCCCCCCTCGCTCGCTCGGGGTCAGTAACTCTAGCAACGCGGCAGTGCCCCTTCATAAGGCACCCTCCACATGCCGCATGCATGCAGGCTGAGCTGCGGGATGCGGTGTTTGCGAAGGACGTGGAGGGGGTGCGGGAGCTGATGGCGGCGGGGGTGCCACCCGACGCCGAGGCGGCAACCAGCAGTGAGGTAAGTTCACCGGCCGGTGCCGCTCAGCTCAGCCCCACGCAGAGAGCGGCTCCAGCGGCTCTAATTGCATGCCGTACTTTCGTTCCTTGCCCCAGAACGGCAACGGCCCCCTGCACACCGCCGCCGGCTACAAAGGCGGCTCCCTGGAGATCTGTCGGCTCCTCATTGCCGTGGGGGCCGACCTAGAGGCAACAAACAATGTGAGCTGCTGAGGGTACCGGTACAGGTGTCGCTGCAAGCGCATGCCTAGCCCCTGCCTGCTTCATCAAATTTGCGAGACCAGTCTGATGTGTCTGTCCTTCGCGTGCAGAGGAGCGCTACGCCCCTGCACCAGGCAGCCCGGTTCGGAAAGGTCGAGGTGCTCAGGTGCCTCCTGGTCGCCGGGGCCTCCCCCAACGCGATGGACAATGTGAGGGCAAGGGTGCATACATCTGCAACGCCCATTGTGCCTGCCTCTCGTCCACCCATCAAGCCTAATACCCGGTAGCTTGTGTAACCTGCTCCCCGCCGCACAGTCCGGGGAGACGCCCCTTCATGACGCCGCCCGACGTGGCTCCCCCCGTATGGTGGAGCTGCTGCTGTTGGCGGGGGCGGACAAGGAAGCCACAAACAACGTGCGTGGGGTGTGCGCAGTGGAGACCGGGGCGCGCGACACCCCTGCGGCAGTGCTGAGCCCCCCACTTGCCCCCACGTACCTCACGCACCTCACCCTCTCAGCCCCGCCCGCACACTCCTTCCCCCCCACCCCTGTGCCCATGCGCGCACAGGATGGGTACACGGCGTACGATGTCTCGGCACACAACGCCCGGGTGGAGGAGCTGCTGTGGGAGGAGGGGGAGGAGGGCGAGGAGGGAGACGACGAGTACGCCGAAAGCGATGACTACGATGCGTCCGATGATGAGGACGACGACCAGTACTACACCAACAGCAGCAACTACGACTCGGACGATGACGACTGATGACTGCTACTGGGCTGCTGAGGCAGTAGTGGCATGCCTGAAGGGAGGTTCGGCTGCAGGATTGGGTGTTCGGCAAGGGGAGCGTGTAATCAAGTTCTAATGAATTGCTATTGAAAGCTCATAGTTCCAGCTATCAGTTATAGAGGTTGTCTAGCGAGTTGGTGGCGTGCAGGCGAGGCTCGAAGTCCGGGTGCATCGGCGCATCGACCTGCTCCCCGGCCTTCCTTCCACCTGGAACATTACTCCTCAAGGTATGCGCTATCCATTAGGGACGCAAGTGAACAGGCCTGAACGGTCCGGCGTGTTTTGCTCGCAGCGTCCATCCTCACCCCACCCATCGCCAGCGGCCATGTAAGGAATCCCGCATCCTCCCGCATGTCCGTGTTGCGGTTCAGATGATAGGAGAGCTTAGCGGCAGTCTTCGGCGACTTTGGCGCGGCACCAGCTCCGCATCCGGGTGAACTCGAACCGTGATGTTCTCTTTGTCACCCTGCCCAGGCCCCTTGGAGGGGGCCCCGCGCCCCTGCCCCTTCAGGCCCCGCTTCCCCGCCCAGCCCTCTCCCCGCCCGCGTCCCTACACCCCTCAACCCCTCTGCAGCTGTGGTGCGGGTGCAGCAGTTGTCGCGCCGGGCATACGTTAGTGAGTTGTCGAGCGAAGCATAACAATTTGGAACCATTTCTCGATTTGTGCGTGTCATCCTTGCGCAGGGGCCATGCTAATCTTCTCTGTATTTTTCCAATTTTAACAGATGTCCCGAAGGACGAATATGTCAGGGCGCTTAGAAGTATATATACCCGAAATTCCCGGCCAACGCGCCCAGCCAGTCGTCGCGCGGGGCCGACGACCTACGGCCAACACCGCGGAGGGTGTCGGTGCGCGGCGAGAAGTCGCGCGACGCAACTCCGCCGTGGGCGGTAGACCCAAGCCTAAGAGCGTGCGCATCAATCGGTGCTCGATGACATGTCAGGACAGGCAGGCATGTCTGCACGCCCGAGTGAAGTTCAGCCGACGCAAGTGCGTGCAGGAGGGGACCAGACCAAAGCGTCGAGGCAGGCCGGGTGGGATTCGGTGGGAGGTGCAGCGCAAAGGCGTGCCTGCGTGTGGGCGGCGTACGTCGCTGGGCTGGGTTGGGCTTGAGGAGGGGTGGGAAAGGGCCGGGGGTGCGTGTGGGGGCCTGGGGGGGAAGGGCGAGGGAGGCGGACGACGCCCTTCCCCCTGCACATCCACGTTGCCCTCGCTGTCTACGAGTGTCTGCACCCTGCCCCGCTTCCGGGTAGGGAACGGAGCTGAGCACGCGCTTGGGGAGGAACAGGAAGCATGCCGCTCCACGGCACTGACTGGCAATGACGCCAGCAAGGTCCAAACTCCAAGTTAAGTGGCAAGGGGCAGAGAGCCGCTGGGGTGCAGCAGGGTGGGTATGTACGCGTGTATGTGTAAATACGTGTGCGACCGGCCGTAGGGTGTACGACAACCCTTACGCCCGTGCGCATGGCTTGGGGGCCCGGGGTCAAGAAGGGGAGGGTGGAGGGGGAGGGGCGGGGGAGGTCTACCAACACTTGGCGGGGAGCTGGGGTCAGAAGGGGGAAACGCCAAGGGGGCGGAAGAGGGGGTAACTGAGGGGGGGGTGTAGCCCGCGTGGAGAAGAAGGAAGAGGGCAGACAGGGGGGGGGGGGGCACAAACAAAGTTCCCCGATACTATGCCCCAAAGTTCCCCAACCCCCCGGGGCCGACGACCGACCGACCCGTACAGTGTACGGCACTGTCATACAAGGCCTGCACGTACTCCATTTTATGCCGTTCGCGTTTCGCTGGACTGCTGGCCGCGTGCACTATCCATGGGTGCA
This sequence comes from Edaphochlamys debaryana, assembly GCA_016858145.1. NCBI lineage: Eukaryota > Viridiplantae > Chlorophyta > Chlorophyceae > Chlamydomonadales > Edaphochlamys > Edaphochlamys debaryana. The sequence goes on from JAEHOE010000078.1 coordinate 380,905, forward strand.
CACAGCACTCCCGGTTGGCCGTGGCCTACGTTGGTCGTGTACCATCGACCATGCCACGGACCCCGACCCGTCAATTGACCAACGGGTCGGCACCGAGGAGTGATATTAAGGCTGTACTGCAGGGTTGGGGGTTGGGGGTCGGGGTCGTGCCCGCATTGAGTGATGCCCGAAAGAACAGTTTGCGCGAGGGGGAAGGGAGGGCGGATCTGCCGTGGAGGTTAGTCAAAGAGTTTGGTGTTGACAAGGTGGGACTAAATAAGCGTACCAGGCATGCCCAAATGGTGTTACCTAGGGTGTAGCTGTGGGTGCGACCGAACTGGGTAAGAGTAGCGGCTTAAGCTCATGCAAGGGTGGGGTTGTCAATGAGGGGTTTCGCTGGGACAAGAGCACGCTCGGCTTACGCGCGTTTCGTTCGGGGCCTGGGTTGTTCCTGCACTGAGTACTGTGCAGCGCAGCAGCGCGCCCTTTTGAGTGGCCCGGAGTGGGGAACGGGGAGCAAGGCGACTGGGGTCGCGAGAGGCGAGGTGACGAAGTCGTGAAGGGGGGGGGATGCGGACAGGAGGAGGACTGACCGGATAGCGGGTACTCGTAGGGAGCGGCGAGCTGGAGAGGCGACTGACGGGATAGGCAACACTTGGCCTGCCTCACGTTATACAGTGTAAAGCAAGGCGACTGGGTTCGCGAGAGGGGGGTCACGTAAATGGGTGGGGATGGAGGGGTTTCGGAGTTTGGGTTTGGCACGATTGGGTCGCGATCAACGCGATGAATCCGATGATGGCTACTGCCGCGGGTTGTCAACAGTAGGTCGCATAGATGTGCTGAAATGGACGCCTTTACGGTGCAGCTGCTTGATGGCGCGCTTTGCCAAACCGCAACCTAAAATGAACGTCGGCTCTGCGCACCGCTAGCATGTCTCAGCGACGTCCACGCTTCGTCCCGCCAGCGTTCTGCTGTCCGTGGACCGGCGAGCTGCTGCTGAACCCGGTGGTGACGGCCGATGGCTACACCTTTGAGCGCGGGCCCATCGAGGACTGGCTGCGGGAGAGTCGCACAAACCCCTGCACAGGTATGTCTGTACAGCCCTATATCAGGCCGTGGGACTCAACAGGGAGTACTCTAGGGTTGCCGCCGTCGTTGCTCCATCCCATCCAGCCGTGACCAGCCCACCACACGAACGCCAGGCGCGCCCCTGCCCAGCCGAGATGTCCGGCCCAACCTGGCTCTACGGTCCAGCCTTGACGACTGGCTGAGGGCCAACCGGCTGACGGAGGAGGGAGTGCGGGCCATGCTGGGGGAGCTCCGCGGCGCGAGGGGGCCGGAGGTGGGTGGCTAGGGTGGGGACTGGCCGGGCACACTTGGGCAAGCTCCCTCCCAAGCCCATTTTGCCGGCACGTTACAGTGCACATCTACCTCTCAACGCCTTCTGCCCACCCGATCCCCTCCACGCCCCAGCCGACGGGCCCGGACGGATTGGGCTCCGTGCCCCCTCGGCCCCCTGCGCCTCCTCCGCCCCTCCCCCTCCCCGCCAACCCCTGGGATGAGGCTGTGGCCACTGCAGCACGCACCCTGCACCGCATATTCGGCGTCCGTCCACCGGGGCCTCTGGCGCCTCAGCCGCCCCTGCATCAGAACGGGGCCGCCGAGGGAGGGCCCCGGCGGGGCGCAGCCCGCCCCTCCACCGCCTCCGCTGCCGCTGCAGGGCCCGCTGCGCCCGACGCAAGGGTTACACGGCGAAGGGGCCGCGGCGCGGGGCCCGGTCAGGGCGAGGAGGAGCCACAAGAGGCAGAGCGGAGGCGGTCGCGTGGGCGGTGGCTTGTAATTCTGCTCGTGGCAGCTGCGGCGGGGGCTGTTGCGGGCATGGTAAGACGGTGTGGCGTGCAGTGCGTGCATGCATGATCCGGACTAGTTTGGTGGATGGTTGGGTGGGTACGCTTGCCGCGGTGGGGTGCAGGCCATCGGGCTTTGGCGGCTTCCCGGCCCCGCGTTTCCACCCTTCCACCTCTCTCCCTCTCCGCCTGTCCGATGGCCATTCCTCAGGTCTCCAGCCCGCTGGGCCTGGCGGCTGTGGCGGGGGCGGGCAGTCCGGGGCTGGTGCGGGTGGTTGCCTGGGGGTGCGGCGCACGGCTGGGGCACGCCGACGCATGGGTGGGTGGGCGGATGGCCCTGGGTGGTTGGTCGGGCGGGGGCGCCTGGGGTTACGCACGGAATGGGAGATGGTCTGGCTTGGGGTCTCCTGAGGTCGGAAAAAGCTACATGCATGGGGTAGGGCACCTGGCTGCGGGGGAGTAAGGCTGGGCGTTCTTGCGTAATCAAAGCCGTGTGTTGCGTTGCTTCCCCCCCAGCCCTCCCTCGACGGCCGCTCCGCTCTGCACTACGCCGTGGACCTGGGGTGGGGGGCGGCCGCACGCAGCCTCATGGAGGCGGGGGCGGACCCCAACAGAGCCAACACGGTGCGTCTATCTACCAGCGGTGGGGGCGGTGCGTCGACCAGCAGTAGGGGCTGTGGGGTCCCAGCGCCCCCCACCCGGAGCCCAGCCTAGCGGCGGCCGCGCCTGTGCCGCGGACGGAGTTGGTGTTGCTGCTCGGGTCCCCCTGTGCGGCCTAGCGGCGGCTGTGTCCCCTTGAGGCGCCGCACGCCCGGGAGCAGGAGGCAGGCCGAGGCACGGCCGCGCGCGCCTTGACCCGTGCCACTACCCTGCAAACACTAACACAGCCACTACCCTTCACGTCGCTCTCACCGCGCCCCTCAGCGCACGGAGCTGGCCCCCCTTGTGTCAGCGGCGGCCGCGGGGCGGGCGGAGCTGGTGGCGCAGCTCCTGCGGGCGGGGGCAGACCCCGAAGCGGCTGACAAGGTGAGAGCCGCGAGAGCTGCGGGGAGCCTGCGACCTCTGCTGCCCTCGCTCCAGAGGCGCTGGTGTACGTGTGCCGGTGCTCCTGTGCACGCCCCCTCCCGCCTGTCGCTCTGAGCTCCGTCCAGCCTATCTAGCCGCCACCACGGCTGCTGAACGCCCGCTTGGCCCGCACGCACCGCCCCATCCGTCGCGACCGCGGCTGCCCCGGTTCCGCTCGCTCCTTACCCCCAGTCACCTTCTTCCCTTCCCACCAGGCCGGCCGCTCGGCGCTGGAGTATGCGGTGGAGGGCGGGGACGTGCGGTCGGTGCGGGCGCTGCTGGCGGCGGGCGCGTGGACGCAGGGGACGGTAAGAGGCCGGGGGGCAGGGGGCTCACGTCACCTCCCCGCAACCTGCAAGCCGCTGCCCTCGCGCACCCAAACAACCGCCTGCCCTGAACAACCACAGCCCTCCGCAACCGTCTCTGATGCAAAACCTCTCACATAGGCACCCTCCCCTGCAAATAGCACCCCTGCGCCGCCTCCCCCTCCCCCTCCCCCTCCCTGGCAGGGCCTGCGCCTACCCCCCCTGGTTGCCGCCATCCTGGCAGGGGAGCATGAGATTGCGGAGCTGCTGTTGAAGCACGGGGCAAACCCCAACACCCCCGACCTGCGGGTGCGCGCGTGCGCGGGCGAACGGGCCGGGCAGCTGGAGATCCAGATCCAGATCCAGATGTAGCCGCCAGCCGCCGGCCGCCGGCCGCTAGGCCGTCGATGGGCCGGACACAGGGGGTTACGGTAGCTGGCAGGGGACGTCGCGGGCGCGGCATTGGCAATTGCTCAACAGCTTACGAACCACGTGCCATGCCATGCATACGCTGCGGGGCCTGCGGGTTGCTGGGGATAGATGGAGCAACGGTCGGCTGGGGTGGGGTGGGGTGCGGTGCTCCCCGCTGACCGCCGCCGCACCCTGCGCCCCCCCCTCCTGCGATACCCGTTACCCTCGCTTCCCTTAATCATTTCCGCCCCCTCCTTCCCCAAAACCACACAGGACGGCGACACCCCCCTACTCACAGCCATCCGAACGGGCAGCGAGCGGGCGGTGCGGGCGCTGCTGAAAGCGGGGGCGGACTTCGACCGGGGCAACAATGTGAGCGCGGCGCGTGTGGCCGCGCGGCACGTGTTGGGCCGCGCGGCATTGTTGAGGCCGGTCCCGGGAAGCGTGTGGTCTGGGATGCCCGCTTGACCCCGGGGCCGGGACCCTATCGCCTCCGCTCGTGCAACGCGCGACCGGCCCACGCGCCCTGCTGACTTCCTCCGCACGTGACCTGCATGCTGTGCCCCGTGCCGTGCTCCGCGCCGTGCTGTGCCGTGCTGTGCTCCGCCCCGCCCACAGGTCGGCGAGACACCCCTGTACCGCGCCGCAGCGTACGGGCACGCGGGCATCGTGACGGCACTGATCGAGAAGGGCGCGAACCCGGACCTCGTCTTCATGGTGCGCCTGCGCCGCGTGCGTGCGGCCCCGCTGGGCCCCGCTGGGCCCGCCTTGGGCCCCCGCTGGGGGGCCTCGCTCTATGGGGGCCTCCTGGGCAGTCCGTCCCCTCCCGCGCCTGATTGCGTGCTGTGTGCTGGTGCGGCGTGCACTCTTTGCCTTGTCATTCAGCTGTGTGCTGGTGCTGTACGACCTGCACCCCTGCCCCGTGCGCAGTACTTCTCCCAGCGGAGCCCGCTGCACATCGCCGCAAACTACGGCAGAGGCGATGTCGTACGTGTGCTGACGAACGCCAAGGTCCTCATCACAACCGACGAGGTACGGTACGGCACGCACGTGCGTCAAAGGCCCGATTGCCCAAGCCCGACTGTCCGAGCGCCCGCCACAGCTACAATAAACCGCGATTGTACGACTGTATGGACGATATCGATCTCTTATGCCCCCCTTTTCCTTGCCAGTTCGGGCGGGGGCCGCTGCATCTGGCTGCCGCCCGTGGCCAAGCCACCGTCATCCGGACCCTCGCGGCGGCGGGCGTTCCGGTGAACGGACTGGACGATGTGAGCGGCTGGATGCGGGGGGGAGGAAGGGAATGAACACGGCGGTTGGCAGGGGACGGCGGGCAGTTGCGATGGGCACACTCATCTGTGCGGCGGTTTGTCCCTTGGAGCCTGCGGAGAGTGCTGCGGAACGCGTGCTGAACCATGTGACCAAGGCGCTCCCGCCGCCTTCTGCTCGGGGACCGGGGTCGGATGGCAGTCGTGTGCCGAACGCTGTTGTTGGCGCTTGCACACCGCCTCTCCACCCCACCCCACCCCCCCCCTCACAGGCCCTCCGCACGCCGCTGATCGTGGCTGCGGCCCACCGGCCCGACCCCTGGCAGGCTGGGGTGGTGCGGGAGCTCATCGCCGCTGGGGCCAACGTCAACCTCCGGGACGCGGTGAGCTGGGCCCGGCCAGGGCCTGACCTGGGCCTGGTCGGACCCGACCTGGCCCCGAGTATGGCCTGGCCCCAGCTATCCCGCCCAAGCGCCTGCCGGCAGCGTAACAGGATGGCACTCTCTCGCACTCGCCCGCTCACCGCGCGCCGCCCTCTCCCATGCATGAGCTCTCGCGTCTTCCGCCGTCCGCGCTCGTGTTCCTCCCATGCCTCCTGTTGATGTGCGGGCCAATGTTATCCTTCTCTCCCTGAGTTTACACGCTTCTGACACGTTAGCTACGTGCGTTCTGGGTTCCCCACTCGCATGACGCGCCAGTGTCCAGTGCCTGAGTACGCTGCCTCACTGCTCTAAGAGGCCTTCACTTGCCGTACTAGCGTGTGTGTTTTGGGGATGACCGTAACTCGTCACCCCTCGCGTCCCTCCCCGCAGACCAACACGACCGCTCTGGGCTGGGCGGTGCGGTTCAACGCCAGCGCCGAGGTGGTGAGGGCGCTGGCCAAGGCAGGCGCGGACACGGAGGCACGCGACAAAGTGGGTGCGGATGGACCCGGGCTCGCTGGTGCTGCTGACGTGTGGATGCAAGGCACTGATCACCACCAACTGCTCCCCACCACATTAAGGCCCCACCAAACACACAGGACGGCAAGTCGCCCCTGCACTGTACCCTTCCAGCCAACAACCTGGCACTAAATTTCCACCCCGCTGGCCCCACCAAACACACAGGACGGCAAGTCGCCCCTGCACTGGGCCCTCGCGATGCAGCTGGATGCGCTCACCCACGTGCTGCTGCCGTACAGGCCCAAGGGCGCGGCGCCGCTCGGACAGGTGCGTGTGCGTGCCGTACTGCCGTACAGGTCAGTTGCGTCCTCGCCGTTCTGTTCTTGGGCAGGCGGATGGTGCGGCGGCGCTGGCACAATCAACCACAGGCCCACAGGCCCACAGGCCACAGCCCCCTAGAAGTGGGGCGGGGTGCGTGCGCCCACGTGACCCCACGCTCTGCCCCCCCTCGTCCCTCGTCTCGCAGGCTGCCGGGGCCACGCTGCTCCGGTTCGTGCGGGAGGGGGACCTGCTGTGGACCCAGGCGCTTGTGGACGAGGGCGCAGACACAGAGGCGGCGGATGAGGTGGGGTGGGGTGCTGGTTGGGCCGTGCAGGCTGCCGCGTCGGCCCCCCTCGCGCATCTGGCTGTGCTTGATACGGTACCTCGCGCGAATGAAGGGCCCGAGCCCCCTCATCGCCGTTCGCTGCCACCCACGCCCAGCCCACCCCTTGGCCGCATGCATGCCCTCGGGTCCCTTGTACACGCCCGCTTCCACACACCCGCAGAAGGGCCTGACGCCGCTCCACCGCGCTGCCAAGGCGGGGAACACGAGGGCGGCGGCAGTCCTGCTGAAAGGGGGGGCCTCGCCGGCCGCGACAGACAAGGCGCGTGGGAAGGGGTGGCGGAGTGCACTGGATGGCTTCCTCAATTGCCCGGCTGGCGGTGGCATAAAGCCATCGGCATCCGCGGGGCTGGGTGGGAGCATCGCCCCGCCCACGGGCCTCAGACCTCTGCAGCCCGGGCTCGTGTGCTTTTGCTCAATTCCCACGGCACGCTAATGACTTCGGCCCCTTCCCCTGCACACGCCCTCCAAATGCCCGCCGTCCCCGTCACACGCTCCGGCCCCACAGGACGGCTGGACGCCGCTGCATTACGCCATGCACTCCCAGAGCGAGGGGACCCTGCTGGTGAGAGGGCCAGTGAGAAGCGGCGTTAAGAAGCGGAAACGCGTCCGCCCCTAGCACGGAAACCCTCTTTGGTTGGGAGGGTGTACGGGAGTTCAGTGCAATGGGCTGGCGCCGCGTGGGCGGGCTGCTCCAGATGGGGCCATTGTGCGCCTCGCGCCCTCGCTCGCCCCTCCGCCGTAACTCTGCTCTGACGGCTCCCACCCACCCACCCACCCACCCACCCACCCGGCTGCAGTTGCTCATGCGTGCCGGGGCCCCGCTCGGCGCCAAGAACAAGGCGAGTACGGTATCTGATGTGGGGCTGGGCGCAGACGGAGGCGACGGCAGGGGCACGCTGGCTCTCGCCTCCGGCAGCCAGGGCTGATGGGCCCCTCGCCGGGGCCATGCCGCGGGGCCAGCCCCACACGCGACCGGCAGTCATGTGCGCCACGCCACGCATGTGCCGTGCATCTTCTTGCGGCCCGACACCCGGCGCTGCTTGTCCCCGCTGTCCCTGCCCCCGGCGGGCGACCGCCAAGGCCCAAGCCTGCCGTCCAGACCCTGCCTCATACGCCCTTGGCTCCCTGCGCCGCCCGGCCCCGCCCTGCACCGCCCCTGTTGCCCTACCCCTGCAGGCCGGCAAGACGGCAATCGAGCTGAGCAGCAACGAGTTCGCTCAGCGCGTCACCACCCTCGCTGAGCGGCTCCGTGACGCCCGGCTCACAGCGGAGGCGCTAAGAGCGCGGGGCCACGACGTGAGCCTCAGCCTTGAGGATCTGATCGATGGCGTAGTGTCGTACGACAGCACCGATGACGATGACGGGGATGGGGATGGGTGGGTGCTGGGCGGGGGCGGGGGCTGGACTGGGTGGGGGGACGGGGGGGACGATGATGACGGCTGGGGAGGGGGGGAGGGCTGCACGGCGTGCGGTGCGTGCGGCGAGGACTGGTAGGGAGCGGCGAGAGGGAGAGGCGACTGACGGGACAGGCGTGCGCAGCTCAAGCGGCTCACTGGCAAAATAGGTGGCCTGCCTCACGTTATACAGTGTAAAGCAAGGCGACTGGGTTCGCGAGAGGGGGTCACGTGCATGGGTGGGCATGGAGGGGTTTCAGAGTTTGGGTTTGGCACGATTGGGTAACGCGATGATGGCTACTGCCGCGGGTTGTGAACAGTAGGTCGCATAGATGTTCTGAAATTAACACCTTCACGGTGCAGCTGCTTGATGGCACGCTTTGCCAAACCGCAACCTAAAATGAACGTCGGCTCTGCGCACCGCTAGCATGTCACAGCGACGTCCACGCTTTGTCCCGCCAGCGTTCTGCTGTCCGTGGACCGGCGAGCTGCTGCTGAACCCGGTGGTGACAGCCGATGGCTACACCTTTGAGCGCGGGCCCATCGAGGACTGGCTGCGGGAGAATCGCATCAGCCCCTGCACAGGTATGCTTGTACAGGCCTAAAGCAGGTCGTGGGACTCAACAGGGCGTACTCTAGGGTTGCCGCCGTCGTTGCTCCATCCCTCCAGCCGTGACCAGCCCACCACACGAACGCCAGGCGCGCCCCTGCCCAGCCGAGATGTCCGGCCCAACCTGGCTCTACGGTCCAGCCTTGACGACTGGCTGAGGGCCAACCGGCTGACGGAGGAGGGAGTGCAGGCCATGCTGGGGGAGCTCCGCGGCGCGAGGGGGCCAGAGCCCCAGCCGACGGACCCTGACGGATTGGGCTCCGCTCCCCCTCGGCCCCCTGCACCTCCTCCGCCCCTCCCCCTCCCCGCCAACCCCTGGGATGAGGCTGTGGCCACCGCAGCACGCACCCTGCACCGCTTCTTCGGCGTCCGGTCACCGGGGCCCCTGGCGCCTCAGCCTCCCCTGCAGGGGACAGCAGACCGTCTCCGGGGCATCCCGCCCCCGCCATCGCCGCAGCCTCAGCCGCACAATGGGGCCGCGGAAGGAGGACCCCGGGGCGCAGGGCCCTCACACGGAGGGAGCGGCCCGGTGGCAAAACCCGCGGTAACGGGACCTGCAGCCTCCTCCTCCGCAGGGCCGGGGGCCGCTGCCTCCGGTGCAAGGGGTGCACGGCAGAGGGGCCGCGGCACGGGGCCTGGCCAGGCGGCGGAGGAGATGGAGGATGAGGCGAACGCGGGAGGTGCCGATCGGGCTCGGTCGCATGGGCGGCTGCTCGTGCTTCTGCTGGTGGCGGCTGACCGGGACCTCGACGCCGGCACGCACGCGCTGCACATCCCGTGCTCTCTGTTCGCCGCCTCCAAGGGGAGTATCGTGCCCCTGGCCCCCACCCTCCCCTCCGCGGCCTCCCCATCGCACCCCCCCACAATGGTCCTTCAAGGCACGGTCAAGGTGCGTCGCCGCGTGGAACCATGCTTTCCCCAGGGTTCGCGTCAGCATGACCCCTCCCATTGACACGGCCGTTTCCTTTTGCTACAGCTGGCCGTCGTCGGCTTCAACCTGGCCTTCTTCAGAGCACTGACCGCACGCATCGCCGAGGGCTCCGTGCACCGCCGTGCACTCCTCCTCATCAACGCGCACAAGACCTCGGGCCACGACTACGACATCACCTGTGAAACCACCGTGGTGGGCGTGAGCCCCACCTCGCCCATCATGCAAGACCTGCTGCACAAGGCCTGCCTCGACGGCCACCCGCCCAGCATCAACCACCTGATCATGGACGCGGGGGGCCCCATCGACGGCACCCTCGTCCCGCACGTCCTATTGCACGCCACGTAAGTGGCGTCCCCGCTGGCCTTGTGTAGGCCCCCTGCACCGTCCCGCATTTTTGGCTCACATCCATCTTTTGTTTTGCAGGTGCCCGCGGTGCCTCTGCACGGCGGATATGGTGCCAGCCCTGCAGCGGCGCCCTCTGCTGCACGACGGGTACTGCGCCAACTGCACGTGCCACCGGACAACCAAGCTGACTGACGTGCTGGTCTGCCACCTCGTTGCCCCTGGCGCCGTGGGCTACGGACACGACGCTGCCCTGGTGAGTGCTGCCTCACGACGCCCCATATAACAGCACTGTTATGTTCACTACCAGACACTGTGCCGCGCGCGAAGTAGTGCACCGCAGTGACCGCCTCCTTCCTCCATTGCAGGTCTCGGTTCTCCCCGACAAGGTGGTGGAGCTGTGGCCGCGCGACAACATGCGGCCCCCATACACCGGCAGCGTCTACACGCAGCGGGTTCTGGCGCAGGCCAACGCCATCCGCGCACACTTCCTCATAAAGGCGAGCACCGTGGAGAGCGTGGCGTTCAGCCCTGCGGACGCGGCGGCGATGGCCGGCCCGAGCACCGCCCCGGCCGGGGGGTCGCCGCCGCCGGCCGCCGTTCCCGATTTGCTACCGCCCAAAGGCCGGCCCAATCGCAAAGGCAAGAAGAGCCCGGCCGCTGACGAGGACTCCCCGTCCGCATCCGCGTCGGGCTCGGGAACCCCGTCGGAGCCCGAGCCCAGCGGGTCTGACGGCTCGGAGGTTGTCGCAGAGAGCAGCTCGCCGAGCGGGTCCGAGGACCCCACGGCCACGGCAGCGGCCGCCAAGGCGGCGGCGGAGGCCACGGCGGCTGCCGCGGCCAAGGCCTCGGCAGCCGCCCACCGTGCTGTGACCAAGGAGGCGGGCCTTTACGCGGCTAGCGAGCCGGCGGCTGTAGTGGCGAAGGCCGCCTTGGCGGCCAACCGCGCAAAGGAGATCGCTGACGCTGCGCAGCGGGCGGCCCGCCACGCCGCCAAGCGGGCGGCGCAGGACGCGCAGAAGGCGGCGGCCGCGGCCATTCCGGCGCCCAGCCCGCGTGGGCAACCCAAGCGGCCATCGGCGGCGGCGGCGGCGGCGGCCATCGGCGGCGGCGGCGGCGGCGGCGGCGGCGACGGCGGCGGCGGCGGCGGCGGCAGCAAAGGCTGCGCCCGCGGCCTCCCCCGACGCCGATGCCGCGGCCGCACTCGCCGCTGAGCGGAAGGCCAGGAAGAACGCGGCTGCCCGACGACGGCGTCAGGAGGCAAAGCGGCTGGCAGCCGCCGGCAACACGGGCCCGCCCGAGTTCGATTCGCAGCCCTCGATTCCGCAGTCGGAGGATGAGGCGGAGGACGCGCGCGAGGCCGAGGCTCCCAAGACCCGGCAACAAGACAAGCGGGGCCGCGTGCACACCGGGAAGGCGATAGGTAACAGGGCAGCCGCTAGAGCAGCGCTGGAGGTGGCGTCGGCGGCGGAGGCGGCGGCGGCCGACCCCCCCCCCCTCCAAGAAGAAGCGTGCCACCAAGGCCAAGGAGTAATGCAGAGGGCAGGCGCAATGATTGCGGGAGGGATAGGAACGCTGCATGCTGGCGGCGGGCTACTGTAGGTAATGGAGGGCATTACCTTACAGACGTGGGGTTGGCAGCCCAGGTAGATATGAGGCATGCTCACACAAAGCGAAGGGTGTGCACATGGGGATGCACACGAGCGGGGGAGGAATACCCAGGAGGCATACTGGCGGTACTCTGGCGGTACCCTGCTGTGCATGGCGTTGCCGTTGAGCGTATATGGCGTTGCCGTATAGGTGCAGGGGTATCACAAGTGGCTGGCAATGCGATCCCGTTAGGAACGGCTCATGCCTGGGACAGGCTGTATGGACTGCGTACGTACGACACACCTTGTAACTGTTCTGCAGTGCATTTTTTGTTTCCTCCGCATTCACCAGAATAGAGAAGTACATGTCACGTGGCAGCCCATTCCCAGTCGGTAGGGGGGGGCGGTTCCTCTGTTGCTCACCCCCGTGGACGGCACTATTCGATGACATCATCTTACTAAGCCCATGCAAGTCCATGCAGTGCCGTACAGATGCCTCCGAGATATATACCGCCTGGCTTTCTTATTTTGGTACTTTTTAGCCGACCTTTGACATTCCCAACCCCACGCGCACCTCCCTGCCAACATAGCTCGCGGATATAACAACGCTGTTACATCCGACGCGCCGGATGCAGGACCTTTACCGTACTTGATACCGTTTGCATCAGCCTGCTTCACACCCTGCCGGCCGTCAGCGGTATTTCTCTTCAGCAAGGGGTGGCGCCTATAACAACCCCGTTATATCTTACACGCCGGGCGCGGAGCCCTTGCAATGAATCCGGACTCAGAAGGCAGCACCGTCCTGGGACTTTTGGACCGTTCCCACCTCACCCGATCCGACATTCAACGCATTCGCGGCCTCACTTCAGAACTCCTGCAGCTGTACAAGTCGGACAACATTATCCACGTCCGAGACCTCATCACGCTGCACGACATTGACACCGTCCTCCTTCCCAGCATGAACTCGCTCAACAGTAATGGTCGTGAACACATCTTTGTGGAATACCTGAAGCTCCATGAAGCGGCTGGCAACATCGACCCCCGTCTCCACCTCCGTAACGCGCTCAAGATGGACGATCCCTTCTCCTACGCCAAAAGCGCCGCTTTGCGAGATACGGCCGCGTACCTGCGGTCACTGCGGGCCGTCGGTGGATCGGATGTGGACCTGGATTTCTACCAAGATCTTGCCCGTAAGGCGGGGTTTGACGAGGCCATGCCTATCCAAGACGAGCTCATCGATGCCTTTGGCATGGATATGGCCAACGCAGCGGCCCTTGGCGCTGCCTTTCATGGTGACGGCTTCGCCTTCTGGCGTCTCCTCTCAATGGGTTACCCGGGCCTCACCCAACGGGCTGCCAAGTTGACAGCCTACATGGCGTCGCCTCGCTCCCTGGACCATGTCCTAGAGGAAGTGCAGTTTGCCGTGCCCACGGCCAATATCGCGCGCATTATGGCCGACCCCATGGCTCACCACGTCATGTTCGGGGCGCTGCGCTCCACCGTCGAGCCGCTTGAAAAGGCCGAGCACCTCCGCTCCTACGAGCAGTATCCACGACAGTACACAGGCATCTTCAGGACCCTCCTCTCAACGCAGCCCGCACTCGCACCTCACGACTGGCAGCCCAAAGTGGACTTCGCGTGGTCGGTCCTGGAGAACGACAATGCCAATCTCGATGGCCTCGTCTCCCTGCTGCCGCCCGGCACGGTCCTCGATCCCCTCGCCCCCGACCCACTATTCCAGGCCTGCCCGCTGGCAATCCGGCTGTCATATCTCTTCAACAAAGGCGTTAGTGCCCAGGACATTATGTGGCAGGCGGTTGAGACGGGCCGCGCGGACGTGCTGACCTACACACAACGCCTTCTGCCCCACAATGCCACCATCCTCGACCTCGCCACCTGCCCCACGTACCTGGAACTGGGCCCATCGTGCCTTCCCCTCCTCCAGCGGCTCAAGGGCGCCAACCGCCTGCAGTTTACCCCCGGACCCGCGCCCTACGACCCCGCCGTCCTGCACTTCTTTACAGCGCTCCTTGAGCACAAGCCAGAGCCTCTGAGTAGCCCTTTGGGATGCCTCCAATGGCTTCACACCACCCTGCCCGCCGAGGTAGCGCCGGCCTTCCTATCGTCCACCGTTGCATCCGCCGCTATCGCCGGCAGCGACGTGCCCGTCCTGAATTTCTTGGCAGGCCATGGGTGCAACTTCCACGACTCCCAGCTGTGGAACATCGTTGGCTGGTGGGGCGCCAGTGGGTTGGCCACGTTCCTACAGAGGCGGAATGTCCCGTTCCCGGTACGTCTCCCCCAAAGGCTAGACTATATGCTTCCATTGACATACCCGTCCGTATTTGAGCCCTCCTTTCCTTTGTGTGTAGGGTGTCCTCCAACCCCTCCGCAAAGCTTGTGCACGTGGCAACCTGTACATCCTGCCACGACTGGGCACGGCAGCTGGCCCGGCGCTCCACAATACCGACGGCACCAAGCTCGTCGCCTACATCATCCGTCACAAGCCGGAGCACAAGGTGCCTGCCTAACTGAATGCCCTTGTCACGCTGGGCATCCAAGCTCCACGCGCCCGGCTCTACAGCCTTTGTGTCGACGTACGCTGTGTTGCTGCCATCCCACTCCTGCACTCCTTGGGCACCGCGGTCCCCACGGTGGGTGATCGTGCCGATATTGGGCGCTCATCCCTGTACACCCACCCTACTCCTCTACAGTCTACTGGGTGACCCTTACCCCCCTCCCTCTCTCCACCCATTGCATTCAGGCCAACGCCTACCTCTACGCAACCGCCATCGAGCAAGGGTGCTGGGGGGCACTGCAGCCCCTCCACGACGCCGGCGTTCCCTGGGGTTCCACTGGCTCGGAAGCCTATTTCACCGCTGTCGCCTTCAATGCCCTCAGCCAGTCCACATGTGTGGATCTTGTCGTGGAGATGCTGGGGCCTCACCCCCGCATTGGGCTGACCCCCGAACGGCGGGCAGCCATATTTCAGAACCCCGGCGGCACCCTTGCCCGCCTGCTCCTCCGAGTCAACCGCCGCCATTAGAGGGACCCATTAGGGGCCCACTGCACGGGTGGTGTGCATTGCTGCATGGGTTAGGTGTGGTACAACCGACTATCACATGGCCATGTTTAGATAGATAGAATAGGTCTGCGCATTGCTGCATGGGCGATGATTATCACATGGGCCTGCTTAAATAGCGAGGGTAGGTCCTCTACATATAAGTGGGTTGTAGTGGGCTGCACGTGTTGGCTGCATACCCCGGGCCGCCATCTAGCATGGACGGTCCCCACCTGCATCGCATAAGGCCTTCCCGTTTTCCGCGAGCCTTTACAGTGCTGCTAGTGATTGTGTGGCGGGTTTTCGCTACGCAGAACATACCAAGGGCTGCGCGTGGGCGGGCTGTACTGGTTGACGGATATACATTAGAAGGCCTGCTCAGCTTGGAGCAGGGGCATTGACTCCGTTGGTCATGTGGAAGACTCTGTCAAGCTCCTGTAACGGTCAACGCTGTAAGCCAGTGCGCTTGCCCCCCTTGACATCCGGAGGCTTTTGGGAATTGTGAGCTCCCAAAAGCCTCCGGATGTCACGGGGAAGCCTGACTCGGCTTACATTCCCCCAGCCTTAGAAAGGCACGTCCCCGGGCGTAGCACCCGACCGTTTCCAGCCAAGCGCACCCCAGGGGACATCGCGCCACGCTTCAACCGTAGTTTATGTGGCAGCAAACTCTTGGGGAGGTATGCTCATAGATCGAAACGTCGACCTTAGTCTTGACGGGCGGTCCCATTACCATTGTGAGCTCCCCAAAGCCTCCGGATGTCACGGGGAAGCCTGACTCGGCTTACAAACGCTTCCTCCCCTTCCTGTCTCTACGTCCCCGCGGCCACATCCTCACACATAGCTTGCCCTCCCTGGAGCTGGCCTCCTGCGAAGCCCTGCAAACCCCCACTTCAAACCCCACTGCAAACCCCTTTATTCCCGCTGTGGCTTCCCCCCCTGGCAGGGCCAGCGCCCTCGTGCCCTGGTGTCAGCGATCCTGGCGGGGGAGGACGAAATCGCTGAGCTGATGTTGCGGCACGGGGCGGACCCGGACGCCCCCAACATGCGGGTGCGTGGATGGGGGCGAAAGGAGCGGGCAGCTGGAGATCCAGATGCAGATCCAGATCTAGGGGAGATCCAGGCTGGTGCGGGGGCAAGGGGAAGCATCATGCAACTCTGGCCGGAACCCACGCGCCTCATGCAGTACGAGAAGGTGCAGGGGATTGCCCCTCCCTCCCTTTGGTACCGAAATAGCCCGCCCTTCCACTCCCGCACCACCACACCACACCACACCACACCACACCACACCACACCACACCACACCACACCACACCACACAGGACGGCGACACCCCCCTGCTCATGGCCATCCGAACGGGCAACGTGCGGGCGGTGCGGGCGCTACTGGCGGCTGGGGCCGACATCTACAAGTACAACAGAGTGAGCGCAGGCTCCGGCCTGAACGCCATGCTGTGCCGTGCTGTGCCGTGCTGCGCTGTGCTGTGCTGTGCGGTGCTGCACTCACAGCGTGGCTGCGTTGTGGGCGGTGGCGTGTTGCGGGGGGCGGCTGGGCGCTTAGCAGCGGCCCCAGGGCCTGAGAGCCCGAGGGCCGCGACGTGCTGTGCTGTGCTCCGTCCAGTTGATTGCTTGACCTGCCGTCGTGCCCTGCTGACAGCTTCTCCACCTGCCATGCGTGCTGTGCGCTATGTCGCTCTGGTCCATGCTGTGCCCCGTGCTGTGCTGTGCTCCATCCCGGCCGCAGGTCGGCGAGACGCCCCTGTACCGCGCCGCAGCGTACGGGCACGCGGACATCGTCGCGGCCCTGATCGAGAGGGGCGCAAACCCCGACCTCCTCTACACGGTGCGTCCGCGCCTGCGCCTGCGTGCGCCCGCACGTGTGACCATGTCTTGGTGGCGGGTCTGACCAACCGCCCTCCTTAACCCTGATTTAACTTTGACCATGTCTTGCGCACGTGCGCACGTCCGTGCACGGACGCCTTCTTGGGGCCTTGCTGGCCTAGCTATTCGCCTGGCTGAAACCCTTGCAGAGGCCTGTCGTTCCTGCGGGCACGGAGCGCGGCGCGGAGGCGTCCTGGGGCTGGGCAATGACAAAGGGCAACGAGGCCTGCGTATATGGCTGCATCGCCCGTCGAACGGTCTCTCAGGTGCTTTGCTGTCCCATCCTGTACTGTACCGCACGCCCTGTACCCCTGCCCCGTGTGCAGTACTTCTCCCAGCGGAACGCCCTGCGCGTCGCCGCAAACTACGGCAGATCCGATGTCGTACGTGTACTGCTGGACGCCAAGGCCATGCACCACCCCGACGAGGTGCGTGCGCCGCCGGCCAGAGCCGTACAGAAACCTGGATCGTACGACAGTACGACACAATACCATCCCGGCCCCCTTCCCCTTGCCAGTTCGGGCGGGGGCCGCTCCACCTAGCCGCCGCCCGTGGGAACGACAACGTCGTACGGCAGCTCTCGGCGGCAGGAGCTGCGGTTGACGCGGCGGATGACGTAAGCGTCTGATCTCGGGGGGATGGAGGGGGAGGGAGTGGGGAAGAGCCGACGGGGTGCGTAGGTGCAGTGGAATAGTGTGCTGGCTCTGCGCAGGAAGGCGCTCCCGCCGATCTGCTGACTAATTACCAGGTCCGAAGGTCGTGGCCCATCCCCGGAAGCGGTGTCCAGGCTTGCGGTCCGCCTCTCCACCCCACCCCACCCCTTACAGGCCCTCCACACGCCGCTCATGGTCGCCGCGGCCCACCACCCCGACCCCTGGCAGGCGGCGGTGGTGCGGGAGCTCATCGCCGCTGGGGCCAACGTGAACCTCCGGGACGCGGTGAGTCAGCTGGGCCCGGCCTTGGCCTGACCTGGGCCTGGCGTGGACCCGAGCGGACCTGGTTTGGCCCGACCTGCTCAGCCCAACCGCCGCTTCCCGTGTGGGCCTCCCCGCTCGGGCCCACGCACCGCGCCCCGCCCGCCCAACGCCGCCCTCGCTCATGCATGCCCCCTCGCGTCCCTCCCCGCAGAGACCAACACGAGTGCGCTGGGCTGGGCGGTGCGGTTCAACGCCAGCGCCGAGGTGGTGAGGGCGCTGGCCAAGGCAGGCGCGGACACGGAGGCACGCGACAAAGTGGGTGCGGATGGACCCGGGCTGGATTACGGCTTGTGCTGAGTGGTCATGCTAGCGGCTCGGCTCCCGCTGTGAAGCGGGCCCCACCTCACCAAGGCCCCACCCCGCTGGCCCCAACAAATACACAGGACGGCCTGTTGCCCGTGCACTGGGCCCTCGCGCTGCAGCTGGATGCGCTCACCAAGGTGCTGCTGCCGTACAGGCCCAAGGGCGCGGAGCCGCTCGGACAGGTGCGTGCGCCGTACTGCCGTACATGGTGTGCTCCGGCGGCTGGAACCTTCCTGAGGACTCAATCCTTTCGGCTTCCATGAGCGGTACGCAACGGCACGGTGTAAACTTGTGCCCGCGCCCCCCTCACAGGCCGCCGAGGCAACGCTGCTGCGCGCTGTTCAGTCAGGGGACCTGGACTTGGCCGATTTGCTCATTGGCGCGGGCGCAGGGAAGAAGGCAGCAGACGAGGTGCGGTGCTGCGCCGCACGAGGCGGGGCAAGGCGGGGCCTACGCAGCGGCACAAGTAGTCCGTGCGTTGCGACATTGCGGCGGGTCAGATGCGGGCCGCCCTGGCCACGCATGTGCCGTACGTGTGCCGGCCACCCCACACCCCTCCTTCCTCTCCCCACCCACCCCCGCAGAAGGGCCTGACGCCGCTTCACCACGCCGCCAAGGCGGGGAGCATGCGGGCGGTGGGCATACTGATCGCCGGCGGCGCCTCGTTTGCCGCGACGGGTAAGGCACGTGGGAAGGGGCGGCCGCGGGCGTGCGTGCGGGCTGCGTGGGGCCTTGGCCCGAGGAGGCGGCACGCTGGGGATGCCGGGAGCCAGCCCCCGTGTGTTCGCGTGTGGTGGGGGGACAGGGAGGGGGTTCCGGTCTCTGAGCTCTCTGAGCAAGCGCTTTACAGTGAGCCCCCAACTGAGCTTACGGTGAACCCCGTCCGGCCCTGTGGCTGCCCAAGCAAGCTCGCATGCCTACCTGACGCTAACCAGTGACCACCACCCGCCACCACCACGCACCCACGGCCGCCCTTCCGACGTGCTTCCGCTCCACTCGCTCGCACGAGCAGCCCTAACACGCACGTGCTTGTCCACACCGCCACCCATTTCACCCCCACCCACCCCCATCCCACCGTTTCACCCCCACCCCGCAGGACGGCTGGACGCCGCTGCACTACGCCGTCCAGGCCGACAGCGAGGGCACCATGCTGGTGGGGGGGGGGGCGGGGGAAGCGGGGGGCCCGTGTGTTATCTCCGGGTCATTCTGGTGGGGGGGCCATGGGGGCTGCCAGCGAGGGCGAGGTGGGGGGGGGGATAGCGGGGGAGCCTAGATAGCGCGGTGTCGAGTCCAGCGTATGCTTTGTTAGGGACGTGGGCGACAAGCGGGGCGCCCCCACGGGGGCGGAAAACGAGGGCTCAGCCCCCCACCCATCTGCTACGCGACCCATTCCCCATGGTAACCGTGGGCGCAATAATCCAACCAACCAAAAATTGGAGAACGAAAACCGGAGATTTGTGGGGATGGGGGAGGCGGGGGTACGACTAGGACCCAAGCTTACGGGACCCATGTACGGCGAGGCCTTGGGGGGAAGGGGCTGTAGGGGCTGTGGGCATACGAGGTTGTGCGGCGGCGGGCTGCGCTGCCGGGCTGCACTGCCGGTACTGAAGCATCCTTGCCCGCCCGTCCGCCTCCCGCAGTTGCTGGTGACTGCCGGGGCTTCGTGAGAAGCGAGGAACAAGGCGAGTGCATGTGGAGTGAGGGGCTGGGCTCTTCCATGTGCCATCCCCTGCCATCCCCCACGCACCTTTGACACTCCACAGCCCTCCGATTCGCGCCATTCCCTGCTATCCCCACAGAAAGCACCTGCTAGCTTACCACCCTGCTGCCCCCTGCTATCCCTGCAGGCCGGCAAGGCGCCCCTGGAGCAGGGCACGCCCGACTTTGCCCAGCGCGTCGCCGTGATGCTCAGCAGCCGGCACCCAGAGGCCCGGCAAGAGGTGCGGTACCTGCAAGCCCGGGGCCACGAATGGCGCCTGAACGTAGAGGACGTGGTGGATGGCGTGGGCCCGGATGGACCACGAGGACTGGCACTGGTGGGGGTTCCTGGCGCAGTCCATCGAAACGGCTCCTGGGTGGGACGAGGAGGGGGCGGGGGGTGGCTTCGACGATGACGATGACGACTGGGGAGGGGGTGGCGGCTGTGCGGCGTGCGGTGCGTGCGGCGAGGACTGGTAGGTAGTGGGGCGTGGGCGCGGGAGTTAGGAATGCGGCGGATGCCTGTGGGTGCATGGGGGCTGCAGCAAATGCCCCGGCGCAGCGCACTGTATGGGCCGGGCGGTTGGGCTGACCGCCGCGGCGGCGTCTCTTGTAGTGCGGGATAGCGCAGCGACAAGAGGATAGGTCCGGGCCAGGTTGCCGGATGCTGATCCCCTGGACGTCGCACAACATCTCTTTGTTTGCTCTGACTGGCTTGGGGCGTGTGGTACGCGGGTGCTCTTGAAGTATCATCCTAGCTGGGTGAGTGAAGCCGATGGGTACGATGGGTGCCGGCCACCAAGAGATTTGCAGGTTCACAAGCTGTATGCGGTGCATGACGCTGGAGGAGTATGCTCTAGTGCTAGACTGTTGTAGAGAGGGCCGTGTGATGTGCCATCTGCGCATCATGGCAGAACGTCCAGCTGCCAGCTGGACGACAGACAGTGTCTGAAGGAAGGGAAATCAGTTAATTTGCTCGTCACCCCCACCGCCTCACCCCGCATGCCTCCGGCTAGTCCCCCCCCGACTGCCCCACACGGTCAAAGCCCGCGCTCTGGCGCGCTCCCGTCTCCCGCCCTTCCACCTCGGCGGCCTGCCTTAAGCGCAAGCGGCTATGTGCTCAGCGCCTCAGCCGCCGCCGCCTCGCTCGCCGCTTGCTGTGCCGTGTTGTTCTGACCATTGCTCGTCGCTACATGCGATGTGGCGGCCGTGAGTCCCGTGACCCCGTGCTCGAACACTGCCCCTGGCACTTTGCCGCCCTCTTGGGAAATGCGCTCGAGGATGCCCGCGGCCGCCTGGTCCTCCGCTAACACCACGCCCGAGACCTGCGATGGGGCGGACAGGACGCCATGGGCCGGGGACGGAAGTCAGGGGGGCATGCATGTCGGGTCCAATGGGTTGCGAGGTGAGTCGAGTTGCGGTCGAGCGGCAACATAAAGCTCGGCAGCCTCATCGAAACACGTTGCCACGTTTCCCTTCCCACGCTCGGTCGGGGCTTGAGAGATGAAGTGGACTAGGTTGAAAACAACATCGCAAACTTGTCAAACCACCTCGCTCTTAGAGCTACATGGTAAGGCACCATATGAAACGGATGCCTGCATTGCTTCTCGGGCTACTGGTGCGAGTTGGTGCGACAACTTTTACATGGATGAGTACGCGCGCGGCCAATAGATTGCCCCGCTTGTATCGATGTGTAGGGTAAATGTAAGCATTGTGGCATCGCGGAACAAGCGTGAAGCGCATTCTTATGCCTGGCTCCATGACACCGCTCTGCATACGGGCTGCACGACACCCCACACACACCCCAACCCATCCCACCTTGAACTTGTGCTCCCCGCTGCTGGTCTCTGGCAGCACCCGGATGGTGACCCGGCAGTCGGCGGAGGCGGACACCAGCATTGGAGCGATGTAGGTCTGGGGTGGGACGGAGGCAGGGGGGGACGAAGGCTCGGGGCCTGGGGTAGAAGACATCGTCGGGGCGTGGGGCCAAGAGCGTGATAGATCCTGCTTTCCAGGAATTCCAGCCACAGCTGCCGTGTACGCACACCTGTGACACTTGCGTGTTGTGGTGTCCGTCAACCGTCAGGGGCTCGCACGTGCAGTTGGACGAGCACCTGCGCATGCCCCATAGTCGCCATAGAGAGGGCGACGGCGGGGGTCAAGGGTTGTCTTGCTTGGGGCACCAAATGATGAAGCGAGCTCCCCAGGCACGCACCTGAACTCTGCCTTGCCCATGTGCATGTGTAGGACTTGAGGTGGTGGAAGTAGACCTGCGTGGTGTTGGGCGCAGTCCTCGGTGTTTACAATGAAGGACCCCCCTGGGGTCACAGCGCTGAACGCTGGGGCCAAGCGACCCACCTCACGGGCTTGCCCCCTGCAAGCCAGAACGCAAGTCCCTGTCATAACTTGCACTGACCACACTCAGGTCCCACCTTAGTCCTTGGCACGCAATAACCATGCTCAACTTGGATCGATGGCCCCTCCTCGGCCGCGCCTCCTACCAGTAGCCGTTCACCGTTCATCATGTGCTCACACTGTTGGCCGTACACCTCTCGATCCTGGCTCTCCCGACCCCACATTCACTCCCACTCTGCGGCTCCCTCCCATTTGTTATGCGCTGCAGAGGACTATGTCCCCTTTCCGCAAGGTGCACATCCCATCAAACGCCACGCAGGCCCGGCCCCCGCCGCCGCCCGCCGCCGCGTGTCCAGCCGTACGACCAGCTCCGCCCCCGGCTCCCGGGCCACGAAACCCCACTTGCCCCGGTCCTCGTCCTGCACGTTCGTACGGCATGCAGGGTTGTACGGCAGGCAACGACTCCTGCTACACGTGCAGAGACCACATGGACTTGCCGTGAAGTTGAAGCCTGTCGCGCTTAGCACCATGCCTTGAAAGGACGGGCCCACAGCACACATGGTGATGCGGGGGCCTCGTTACCTGCAGGCAAGGGGGGCCGGGCAGGAGGACTGCATCGCGCCGCAGGACCGTCATCCAGCACCCAGCACGGCAGCACCCAGCACGGCATTGCGGCCCCATGACACGCACGCACGCACCCTCGTACATGCATGGGAGGCCGCAGCGGGCGGCTGTGCAGTGCTGCCACCTCCGCCGCATCAAGTGGGTTGAGGAACAGGTCCATCGCAGTCTCCTGCGCGGACGAGGGAATGGGGGCTGCATGCCTCCGCTGACCAACACCCCCGCAGTCACCAGCCCGCTAGCATTGCGGGCTGTTGGGGCCGACCCAGATCACAAGATTCAAGCAACGGCGCCCTGCCCAACACGCTGAACCCTATCTAGGGCCCTTATCTAGGCCCTTATCTTACTAACTCGATTATCAACCCCTGCACACTTCCATCCCAACCACGCCCCAACCACCTGCATGAGAAAGACTGCCAGATCCGCCATCATGCGGTGCCCCGCATCCCCCGGGTGAAAATCCGTGAAGAGGTCTTGCCATCGGAAGCCGTCGCGCTGCTCCACCTCTGCTAGCTCGTACAGTGCGGTGCGGAGCGACAGAGCTTGAACGTCGTAGTAATGCGACAGGGAGGCTGCGAAACGGAAGGGACGGGCCACGAGCGAGGTTGACAGGCTTGGGACCATGAGGATCCGCGCCAGACACTAGAATCTGGGGCCAGCGGTCCTGCGCACCTCAGCAGTCAGCACAGTGGAGAGGCAACCACTTTCCACAGGTAGTAGACAAACTGCAGACTCACTCTCAAGGTCCTCCATTGTCAAATAAAAAGACCTCTTCGGCGACGTCGGATTGGCAATCTCCGCATATGGCACCTGCGGGAGGGAAGGGGGCGGGCATGGGTTAGGAACGAACTCCACCGCCCCTCCCTCCCCTCCCTCCCCTCCCTCCCCTCCCTCCCCTCCCTCCCCTCCCTCCCCTCCCTCCCCTCCCTCCCCTCCCTCCCCTCCCTCCCCTCCCTCCCCTCCCTCCCCTCCCTCCCCTCCCTCCCCTCCCTCCCCTCCCTCCCCTCCCTCCCCTCCCTCCCTCCCTCCCCTCCCTCCCCTCCCTCCCCTCCTCCCCTCCCTCCCCTCCCTCCCCTCCTCCCCTCCCTCCCCTCCCTCCCCTCCCTCCCCTCCCTCCCCTCCCTCCCCTCCCTCCCCTCCCTCCCCTCCCTCCCCTCCCTCCCCTCCCTCCCCTCCCTCCCCTCCCTCCCTCCCCTCCCTCCCCTCCCTCCCCTCCTCCCTCCTCCCTCCCTCCCCTCCCTCCCCTCCCTCCCCTCCCTCCCCTCCTCCCCTCCCTCCCTCCCTCCCCTCCCTCCCCTCCCTCCCCTCCCTCCCCTCCCTCCCCTCCCTCCCCTCCCTCCCCTCCCTCCCCTCCCTCCCCTCCCTCCCCTCCCTCCCTCCCCTCCCTCCCCTCCCTCCCTCCCTCCCTCCCTCCCCTCCCTCCCCTCCCTCCCCTCCCTCCCCTCCCTCCCCTCCCTCCCCTCCCTCCCCTCCCTCCCCTCCCTCCCCTCCCTCCCCCTCCCTCCCCTCCCTCCCCTCCCTCCCCTCCCTCCCTCCCTCCCCTCCCTCCCCTCCCTCCCTCCCTCCCCTCCCTCCCCTCCCTCCCCTCCCTCCCCTCCCTCCCCTCCCTCCCCCTCCCTCCCCTCCCTCCCCTCCCTCCCCTCCCTCCCCTCCCTCCCCTCCCTCCCCTCCCTCCCCTCCCTCCCCTCCCTCCCCTCCCTCCCCTCCCTCCCTCCCTCCCCTCCCTCCCCTCCCTCCCCTCCCTCCCTCCTCCCTCCCTCCCTCCCCTCCCTCCCCTCCCTCCCCTCCCTCCCCTCCCCCTCGCTCCTTCAACCCCCTCCCCCCCCTCGCCTGCATGAGCACCACCGCCGGCTTCCCGGGCAGCGCCAGCAGCCGACGGACCAGGCGCTCCATGTCCTGGGGGGGGGGGAAGAGAGGGGGGGAGGGGGGAGGGCAGGGTTTGCCTTGTGTTGTTGCCTCGCTCCTGAGGGCCTTCCTAGTCAGCGGACCAGGGCCAGGCGCTCCACGTCCTGCAATCCGACGGGATAGCATTTAGGCGGCTGGACGGGTTGACATTTGGGGGATCAGTCATGATGAGCCAGCCGGGTGAAGGGCCCCGTCACGGCCGTCAGCATGGCATGCATGTGATGTAAGGCACTCGACCCCGCGGATCCTCGCCTGCACTTCACTTTGACAATTTGGTTGTTGAAGGCAGTGCTATCGATGCCTGGGAGTACACGCACGGGCAGCAGCACCTGGTTGTTGATTGAGGCAAGAGAGCTGAAGCAGCAACAGAGCCCATCACTCTACCGGCAGTATCTGGTTCTGCACACCGGTTTACACATGTCTACCGGCGCTCGCGCACCGTTGTTTAATATGTACTCCACGAAGACCAGATCCGCATCCAGATCCACGGCTTGCTCCAAACACATGGTCTTGGGGAGGGGAGGAGAGAGGGCAAGGGGAAGGGGCGGGGGCGGAGGCAGGGGGGGGGGCGTCATCTCGAGGTGCTCGAGGATGCGGGCGTGGGTGGGGGGTAGAAGACATCAACGTAGCGCGAAGCGCCTTGTGGTGGGCGTAGGGGGGGGCACCTCGAGCTCCGGGGGATGCATGGGATGGCCTTGTTACTTTGCGGTCCCTTTCTGCTGCCTAAGGCCCGCACCACCGCATCCCGCATGGCGCCCAGACCCCCGCCATTGCTCTAAAGGAGCATGTAGAACTGCCCCCCCGCCCCCTACAAGGAAAGTTCATAGCCGTACGGACGCCCCCACCCCCATCAGCCTTGTCATCCCTCTCTCCTTCTCTCAGTGCAGGCCGTACGGCACCCACCATGAAGGTGCACGGAGTGCCGCGCACAGCCCCGTTGCGGGCTGTGATGCTGGTCTGCGGAAAGGATTTGATCTGCGACGGCGTATGGTGGGTGCAAAGGTAGCACAACCAAGCCAAGCGACGGGCGGGGTGCGTGCGGAGACTTGTGTGCCCCTGCCTCCGTCCCCCTCCCACCTTGGATCTCCATGCCCGTCGTGGCCGTCACTCCTCCCTCCTTCCCCCCCTTCCTTAACCAATGCACTTGTTGCATTTGCTGGCCTTGCTTTTCGCGTAACTCGTCTCCCGTGTCTCTTTTCCCCTCCTTGAATACGCTCACCAGCCACTGGCTGAAAACGCTGAACCAGCTGTGCTTCTTGTCACTGGTGTCCGAGCCCCACGTGACACTGCGTGGGTGGATGGAGGGAGCGAAAGACCGGTCCGCACGCTGTGGGGTGACGTTCAGTACGTAGCATTGGCTGGATTGCCCCCGTACGCGTGTGCGGCATGTATGTGCTTACCTCCCCCCCAGCGCCCCGATCTTGATGGGCTTGGTCCCAACCATCAGGTCACGAACCAGGCGCCGGAGACGAACGCGGGGCCCCACATAGGCTAAGCCCGCCTGACATGATGAGGGACGACGTTCAGGGGTGGGAGCAAGGTCGGGAGCAAGCCAGTGCAGATCTCACATGCACGGTTGCTGCCCCCCTCCGTGCGCGTGCCAGCTGGGGACACGACAGCTGCTAGTCTTTCGGCCTTCGCCCTCAATCCATTCCCCTCCACTATGTAGAGGGCGGGGGGGAAGCCCCCGCCGGGCAACGTGCTTGCCTTCAGCTGCGTCCGAGGCAAGCTGAATTTGTAGCCCATGAATGGGGCTAGAATAGACCCAAGCGTGCGGCTATCAACCTGCAGCAGTGAGGGGGGCGGGGTGGGGGCAAGGTTAACGCAAGCGAGGTGCGCGCGGACGGCACGGACGGCGTGCTGGGGGGCCGAGGTCGGGGACGACGCTGGTGGCGTGGGCACCAACGGCCCGGCACCAACGGTCCGGTGGCCTCCAGCTCCCTCTCCTTCAGAGCTTGCAGCATGTTTCCTCAGCCCATGCCATTGTCAACGCACGGCTGCCCCTCGCCGGCAGCAGCGTCACACCTTGATAGTCGCGAGATGAAGGCTGGACCTCGTCCAGAATAGGTCCTCGCGAACCGCTGTGGCCCTGATGCGCCCTGCAATATCTAGGGCCTCGACATGATGCAGGAACAGAAGCAGGATCGCTACGCTAAGGAGCGATGACGCGGGTGGCATGTCGCCAGGCGGGCGCCAGGCGCCCTACAAAGCACGGCGATGGTGTTGTTATACACTGGACAAGGTACTTGCGTTGTTCCTGAAGTGCAGTGCCCGTTTTGCGCGACGCTCTAGGTAATCGGTCAGGACGACGCACTCGATCTGCTTTCGGCCGTTGCTAGCCACAATTCATAGTTTTTGGGGAAAAAAGACTCGTTACTTAATTCTCCTGGTGCGTGTGGCTGCATAGCTGACTTCGGTCGCGGTTTTACGTACTCGGCCACGTACCCGTCAACTTGCATTCTGCCGCGCGCGCTCAGCCCGCTAGCGCCGTGTTATGGTCATTCAGCTCCTTATGTCGCAGTAGTAACGTGGGCTTAGCTACGAGCCTGACCGAGCCGGCCCTCCGTCCGCATGACCTGTACCGGCTACGCGGTGTCATGAGATCAGACCCCCTCGCGCGCCCCCGGCCTGTCCCGGGCTCCCACTAGCCAGCACTCTGCCGCAGTCCCCGCAGCCCCCCTTCCGCAGCAGTACAAACTGCAGAAGTCCCGCATCATTTCCTACCCCTGCCCCTCCCTGCCCCTACCCCTGCCTTTCTATCGTACCACAAATGCGACCACGCCCCCCTTCGCCACACGACCCGGAGCATCTGTTGCCGCCTCGCCCTTAGGGGGTCGAGCCCTACACCTGCCTCCCTGCCCTCTCACAAGTACACAATCCAGCGCATGCACACACAAAACTGCTGGCCAGAAGCAGAATGCAGTCATCGAGCACACTCACGACTCACCCTCACGCGCTCGCCGGCTCCCTCCCGCCCCAAGAACCCCACACCCCGCCGCACGCCGCCCCCGGCAGCCCGGCCGCTACCTGCTTATCTACCCGCTCAATCTCCACCGTGCGGCCTGCTCCAACACCACTCTCCTCAACCGCTGCTGCGCCCTCCGCGCCGCCGTGCCGTTCTGCCCCTGGCCCGACGACGTTGCTGCAGCGGCTGCCGCGCTGGCGGCCGTGACCCCGTGCTCGAAGTCCCCCTCGGGCACCATGCCGTGGTCGTGGGCCATGCGCTCCAGCAGGCCGGCCGCCGCCTGGTCCTCCGCCACCACCACGCCCGAGACCTGCGTATGGGCGCGCGGCGGGTGAGCAGGGGTCATGCATGGTGGGGCCATGGGTTGCCGTGGAAACGTGTGGTGACTCGGGGTTCGTGGTGGTAAGGGGTTCGGGTGCCGAGCGGGCATGTGCAGGGCACGCAGGGGGAGAGGCAGCTGCACGAGCGACCCGCGGCGCCCACCTTGAACTTGTGCTCCCCGCTGCTGGTGTCATGGAGCACCCGGATGGTGACACGGCAGTCGGCGGAGGCGGACACCAGCATCGGAGCGATGTAGGTCTGGGGGGGGGACGGGCGGGCGAAGGCAGGGGGGGTTGGGGGCCCGGGCCGAAGGTAGAAGGCAGCGGCGGGCGAGCACGCCCTCTAACCTTTCCTCGGGGAGGAGTGATCCTGCCTTCCAGCCCCAGATGCCGTACACGCATACCTGAGAAATCAGCTTGTCGTGGTGTCCGTCAACCGTCAGGGGCTCGCACGTGCAGTTGGACGAGCATCTGCGAGTTGGGTGGGGCGGCCCTCTTGGTGATACGAGGAAAGCCAAGGCGGAGCCCAAACTTTGGCGAGCTCTCCAGCCACGCACCTGAACTCGGCCTTGCCCATGTGCTCGTAGGACTTGAGGTGATGGAAGTAGACCTGGGTGGTGTTGGGCGCAGGCCCGGCCCCCGCCGCCACCCGCCTCCGCGTGTCCAGCCGTACGACCAGCTCGGCCCCCGGCTCCCGGGCCACGAAGCCCCACTTGCCCCGGTCCTCGTCCTGCACGTTCGTACGGCAAACATGGTTGTACGATAGGTCGTACGACATGGCTGTACGGCAGGCAAAGGATCATGCTACACATGCAGAGTACGCATGGACCTACCGTGAAGTTAAACCCTGTTGCGTTGAGCACCATGCTCTGGAATGACGTGCCCACAGCGCACATGGTGGATTCAGGCGACTCGTTGCCTGCGTGCGGAGGCCCGGAGGGGGAAGGGGAACTGGCAGACGCGAAAAGCAGGCCAGCAAAGTGCAGGCCCGGAGGGGGCGGCGGGAGCTCATATGCAGCGGTAGGAGCGAGGCGGCGGCTTGCGTGCCGCCCTCAGCCCGGACCACGGGCGCCCTTGCCATCCGTAACCCGCCGCCGTACAGTCAAGTCCCCTCCGTCCCCCGACCCTCCACCCCCGCTCTCACCCTCGTACATGGGTCGCCGCAGCGGGCGGCTGTGGATTGCCGCCACCTCTGCAGCCTCAAGTGGGTTCAGCAGCAGGTCCACCGCAGTCTCCTGGGCGGACCGTGGATGGGGGGTTGAACCAAGTTTGGTGGTGGAAGGAAGATAGCCCAGCCTGCCTTCTCTCCCCAAACCCCCCCTCCTCAACACTCGCCTGATCCTCCCCGCCCCCCATGGCCGCCTCCCCATCCCCATCAATAGCTCAGAGCCTCCATCCCAACCACCTGCATGAGGAACACGGCCAGACTCGCTCGTCACCCCCCACACGCCCGTATCTAGGTAACTACCTCGATTGTCAAGACGAGATTATCAACCCTCTAGCTGCACGCCCACCTGCATGAGGAATACCGCCAGATCCGCCATCATCCGGTGCCCCGCATCCCCCGGGTGGTGGTCCGTGAATAGGTCCCGCCAGCGGAAGCCGTCGCGCTGCTCCACCTCTGCCAGCTCGTACAGTGCGGTGCGGAGGGAGAGCGCTTGAACGTCGTAGTAGTGCGACAGCGAGGCTGTGGCGGAGGGCAAGGTAAGGGGCCGGCGGCCCGCGGGGCAATAGTCTTGGGGGGATGGTGGCCAGGAAGGGGCTCGACCCGACGCGCCATGCTTCCATCCATCATGCATCCCATCCACGCAATTGTGCCGACGAGGAAACGCAGCAGCAGAACACACTCACTCTCCACGTCCTCCACGGTTGCGTAGAAGGGCGTCCGCGGCGGCTCCAGATTGGCCATCCCCACATTGGGCACCTGCGGGGGGCAAGATTCGGGAGGAATTAATAAGAAGCGCTTGAGGCGTGCCCCTTCCCGTCACCCTTCCCGTCAGAGGAGGATCGGAGCCAAGCAAGGATGGTAAGGTGTCGGGACTGGGGAGGTTGTAGGGAGCGCTTGAGGCGTGGTTGGGCACGCGAAGGCGTGCCTCTTCCCGTCACCCCGCCCCGCACGCCACCCGGTCCACACCCGCATGCACCGTCATGCACCCGCGCTCTCCGCGCTCTGGTTTGCACCCGCATAAGCACTTCCCTCTGTCCGCCCCTCCCTCCCCTCCCCTCCCCTCCCCTCCCCTCCCCTCCCCTCCCCTCCCCTCCCCTCCCCTCCCCTCCCCTCCCCTCCCCTCCCCTCCCCTCCCCTCCCCTCCCCTCCCCTCCCCTCCCCCTCCCTCCCCTCCCCTCCCCCCCTCCCCTCCCCTCCCCTCCCCTCCCCTCCCCTCCCCTCCCCTCCCCTCCCCTCCGCCCCTCCCCTCCCCTCCCCTCCCCTCCCCTCCCCTCCCCTCCCCTCCCCTCCCCTCCCCTCCCCTCCCTCCCCTCCCCTCCCCTCCCTCCCCTCCCCTCCCCTCCCCCTCCCCTCCCCCCTCCCCTCCCCTCCCTCCCTCCCCTCCCCTCCCCTCCCCTCCCCTCCCCTCCCTCCCCTCCCCTCCCCTCCCCTCCCCTCCCCTCCCCTCCCCTCCCCTCCCCTCCCCTCCCCCTCCCCTCCCCTCCCCTCCCCCTCCCCTCCCCTCCCCTCCCCTCCCCTCCCCTCCCCTCCCCTCCCCTCCCCTCCCCTCCCCTCCTCCCCTCCCCTCCCCTCCCCTCCCCTCCCCTCCCCTCCCCTCCCCTCCCCTCCCCTCCCCCCTCCCTCCCCTCCCCTCCCCTCCCCTCCCCTCCCTCCCTCCCCTCCCTCCCCCTCCCTCCCCTCCCTCCCCTCCCTCCCCCTCCCCTCCCTCCCTCCCTCCCTCCCTCCCCTCCCTCCCCTCCCCCCACTCCCCTCCCTCCCCCCCCCTCGCCTGCATGAGCACCACCGCCGGCTTCCCGGGCAGCGCCAGCAGCCGACGGACCAGGCGCTCCACGTCCTGGGGGGGGGAAGAGAGGGGGGGAGGGGGGAGGGCAGGGTTTGCCTTGTGTTGTTGCCTCGCTCCTGAGGGCCTTCCTAGTCAGCGGACCAGGGCCAGGCGCTCCACGTCCTGGGGGGGGGGAGGGGGAAGATGGATGGGGGTGAATGGGATGGGGCTGGGGCTGGGATGGCGTTGTTTCTTGAGCAGTTGCCAGGCGTGCAGGGTAGCCCGGGGAGCCAGGCGTGCGGGGCACGTGAGGGGTCACGCTGGCCCCGCCTGGGCCAACCCGGGCCGACCCGGGCCAACCCGGGCCGACCCGGGCAGCCCGGGCTCGCTCGCATCCGGCGTTTCCACCTGGTAGCCCCTCTGCCGGGGAACGGACCCCACCTTGACGACGCGGTTGTTTATCACGCTGTAGTCATCACCTGCGGGCGGTGGCATGGGCGGAACTTGGCGCTCAGCCTGCCACCAACCAGCGACCATAAACCGACCATAAACCACGCACATGCTGCCATACATGCTGCCATGCTGCCACGCTCCCACCGTTGTTCATGACATACTCCACAAAGACCAGATCCGCATCCAGATCCACGGCGTGCTCCAGACACATTATCTTTATTTGGGAGGAAGAGGGGTGGTGGGAGGGAGGGAGGGACGTGGTGGAGGGACGTGGCCCCGTGGGTCCCGGCCCCCAGAGCAATAGCTGTCCAGTCTCACAAACGCCCACGCTCCACCCACGCACCATGAACGTGCATGGGGTTGCTGGTACGGCCCCGTTGCGGGCTGTGATGTTGGTCTCCGGAAAGGAGTCAACCTGCGGTGCGTGGGGTTGGTGCACGGGGCGGGAAGCACACGTCCAGCGGCACGGGACGGAGCCAACCATCCGCACTCTTACTGAACCCCGCCTTCCTAGCTCCCCTCCTCCCTTCCTCCTCTCCCTCCCCTGTCCCCGCTCACGCACCACCCATTGGCTAAACACGCTGAACCAGCTGTACTTCTTGTCGCTTGTGCCGTGGCCAGTCGTGACACTGAACGGCAGATGCGGGGCGCACAAGTAACGACAGCCGCTTAGCCGACGGGAGGCAGAGGCACGTGACCAGTGGCCAGACCGGCCCCTTGCTTCCAGCGTACAGGTACAGTACCGAGAGCGTCGCCCCCTTTACGCATGTATGAGCTTACCTCCCCCCCAGCGCCCCTATCTTGATGGGTTTCGTTCCAATCATTAGATCACGGACCAGGCGCCGGAGACGCGCCCGGGGGCCCGCGTAGGCCAGGCCCGCCTGAGGCGCAGAGGTGGAGGAGGGCGGTGGCGAGAGGCCGGCTGAATGGCACTGAAGGGGAGAGCCCCCGGTGGTGAGCGTGGCCCCACCGGTGTTCGCCATGTGGGTCAAGCACCCCCGCGCTGGTCCCACGCCTCCTAAGCAAGCGCATGGGGGGGGGGCCCGGCGCCGGCGCTCCAGGTCCTACGCCTTGCCTTGAGCTGCGTCAGGGGCAAGCTGAACTTGTAGCCCAGGAATGGGGCCAGGACGGACCCAAGCGGCATTTTGTCAACCTGGGCGGCGGGGACGGACGGGCGGAACAGGCGACGGTGGGGGGTAGTCTCCAGCAACCTTCTTTAGGCGGCAACAGCGCTGCCTCTTGGTCGTCCCACACAACCTTGTAGGTGGACGAACTGTCCTAGCACCACCCGCAGCTGCGTTGCGCACCTCGATTGTCGCTAGGTGATGGCCAGGCCTTGTCCAGAACAAGTCCTCGCGCACCGGTGTTGCCTTTACGCGCTCTCCGAAATCTATTGCCCTGCCTGGTTGTACATAATGCAAGAAGAGAAGCAGCAGCGCTACGAGCGACGACGCCACGGCGGGTGGCATGTTGCCGACCGGCGCCGGCGGGAAGCCAAGCGATGCAGCTTTGTTAGACGCGCTACAGTATCTTGGAGTGTGGGAGTGGGCTCTGCGCTGGAATACACAAGAAATGCCCCGTCGTGAACTGACTCAGTTTCGAGGCTCGTTTAAGGCGGGTTGCCGCCGTCGATATTCTATTCTATCAGTAGTACGTTAGACAGAAGCTCAGGCGCGGGGGAAATAAGACGGCCGTTTTGCAAAACCTGAACGGGAGCCCCATGAACGGACCATCGCAGCATCGCTTGTAGGCGCGCAGCTTTGATACTATTTAGCAGACCTGCTTACGGTGCAGGCCGTGCCAGCCCACGCCCGCCGCGCAGACGGTGCATGGTGCACCGTATACGTTGGCAGACTGATCGCCCGCACGCCTCCGCGGGGAGTGGGGAGTCGCCACGACGCACACGTAACAGTGTGCATACTGCAGGGCTGCGCGGGCGGCGACTGTCGGCCGGATGGCATCTACCCCGCCCGCCCGACACGCTGCGCGACTCTGCAGTGTCGTCCGCAGACAGTGCAGGGGGCGCGCGGGAGTGGCATCGCTAAGACGCACTTTGAAACTCACGATGGCAACACACGCCGAGCGGGCGGCGTGGCATGGGCCCCGGCCTCCCCCTCCGAACTCCTCCAATCTCTATTGCGCGTTCCCCCGAGTTCCGCCGCCCTTGCAGGTCGGGGGTCGGGCGCTAGCAGATCGAAGGGTACTCACGACGAAGGATACCATTCAGGACTAGTTGGGGGAGGCAGCTGGAGATACACCGTGGAGGCCGGCGGGGTGTAACTTTGAGGGCAAGCCAGGCAGCCGGGATTCAGTTGGGGACCAGCCGGTCCTCGGCTGCAGGCCGGCCAGCTCCGCCCTGATACCAGTAGGTGACCTCGTTCGCAGGTCCTTAACATGAGGGCGTGCGGCGTGTATCGCCCCCCAGTCCCCACAGAAGGGCCCGAGCCGCCGACGCCGCTGCACCACGCCGCCATGGCCGGGGCATGTCGGGCGGCGGACTGCTGTCAAGGCCTGGGCTTGTTCCTGCACTCTGCAACGCAAAACCGTGCCCTGTTTAGTGCCTACACATTCAATCTCTGCGTGGGGCGCGGGGAACGGGGGAAGGCGCGGGGTACGGGGGGAGTTGGATTTGACACGATTGGGACGAGATTAACGCTCTTGGCTACTGCCGCAGAATGTAGCTGCGTACATGTATCTTCTGACTTTAGGCGACTGCTCAATGGCGCGCTTTGCCACACTTACGGTACCAACATAAAATTGAACGACTGCTCTGCGCACCAATAGCATGTCTCAGCGACGTCCACGCTTCGTCCCGCCAGCGTTCTGCTGCCCGTGGACCGGCGAGCTGATGCTGAACCCGGTGGTGACGGCCGATGGCTACACCTTTGAGCGCGGGCCCATCGAGGACTGGCTGCGGGAGAGTCGCACAAACCCCTGCACAGGTATGCCTGTACAGGCCTATAGCAGGTCGTGGGACTCAACAGGGCTTGCTCACCTGAGGTTGCCGCCGTCCCGTCCCCATCCATCCATCCGCAACCATCGCAGCACATCCCACCTCACGAACCCCAGGCACGCCCCTGCCCAGCCGAGATGTCCGGCCCAACCTGGCTCTACGGTCCAGCCTGGACGACTGGCTAAGAGCCAACCGGCTGACGGAGGAGGGAGTGCGGGCCATGCTGAGGGAGCTCCGCGGCGCGAGGGGGCCAGAGCCCCAGCCGACGGCCCCTGACGACGCAGCGGGCTCCGTGCCCCCTCGGCCCCCTGCGCCGCCTCCGCCCCTCCCCCTCCCCGCCAACCCCTGGGATGAGGCTGTGGCCACCGCAGCACGCACCCTGAACCGCGTCTTCGGCGTCGCGCCCCCTGCGCCGCTGGCGGCCTTGCAGCCATCGCAGCAGCAGCAGCCGTCAAGTGCCGACGCCCTCACAGCGGGTGCCACGTGCGCGCAGGCGGGGGCATCACGGGTCGCCATCCCGGCCGCAATCGTTCCCGAGCCCAGGGCCAGGGCAGCGCGGCAGAAGGGGCGAACCGCGGCAGGACATCAGGCGGACGAGGGGCCGCCGGCGCGGGCTGAGGGGCGGCGGACTGGGGCGCTGCGGGTTGCGTTCCTGCTGGGGGCTGTGGTCGCCACGGTGGGGCTCACCGCCCTCTCGGTGAGTTGGCGCAGCGCTGAGCCTGTTCCGCTTGGCCCCGTGTATCACGCAGGGTCACCGGAGTGTATGATGTATATCCCTTGAACGCTCTTCTACCGGCTGTGGCGCCCCTGCCTCCCGCGTTGCGTCCGCTATGCTGTGCAAGCAAGTCGATCCTGCTTTCTTCCACGTCCTCTGACCGTCCAACCTACCTGCTGTGTTGCGCAGGTCTCGAGCCCGCTGGGTCTGGCTGTGTTGGCGGGATCGCGGCACAGGGGGCTGACGGAGGTGGTGTTGAGGGCGAGGGGCGGCGCAGGTCTGCGAGACGCCGCCGCATGGGTGGGTGGGCGCAGTGGGGCGAAGGGGTGGGTCGTGCTGGGCTGGCGGGCATTGGTGTCATCACGTGTCTTGCTCGCGACACCGCCTCCCTCTCCCCCTCCCACTGGAACCCCCCCCCCCCCTTCCCCCTCCCCCCCAGCCCTCCCTCGACGGCCGCTCCGCTCTGCACTACGCCGTGGACCTGGGGTGGGGGGCGGCCGCACGCAGCCTGATGGAGGCGGGGGCGGACCCCCACGGGGCAAACACGGTGCGTCGACTAGCGGTAGGGGGCGGTGCGTGGGGCTTTGGAGGGTCCGTCCCAACGGAACCCCCACCCCCATGCGCAGTATGATGGGTGGGGCCTTCCTTGGGGGCAGCCAAGCTTGGTACCGGTATGCTGCCTGCTGCCCCGCGTCCCGCGCAGCAGCGCAGGGGGGGCGCCTCCTGGCTCTCTCCCCACTCTCCATGACACCGCGTTGATCCCCCGACCTGCCCTCTCTCTGCCCCCAAGCGCACGACCACGCCCCCGCTCCCGTCCGCGGCGGCCGCGGGGCGGGCCGCGCTGGTGGAGGACCTCCTGTGGGCCGGCGCACATCCCGACGCAATCGACTCGGTGAGCTGTCGAGCGTCTCCCTGTGCTGTAACCCTGAGCTGCCACTGATCAGAAGCGGGGCTGCCGGGGCGGGGTGCTGCGCATGGGGCGCTGCGCCAGAGCTGCATTCCGGAATAGAATGTGGGTTTCGCTGTATTAAGACCCATGGCCGCGCCTTCCCCCAGTCACCTCCTGCCCTTTCACACCCCCAGGCCGGCCGTTCGGCGCTGGAGTATGCGGTGGAGGGCGGGGACGTGCGGTCGGTGCGGGCGCTGCTGGGGGCGGGCGCGCAGCCCAAGGGCACGGTGCGTATAGCACTCCAGGGCCGCTGGCGGGGGATGCAAGGGGGCAACTCGAGGTCCCGACGCCGCGGTGGCTCCTCCCTGCCCATGCGCACTCCAGACCTCGGGTGCATCAGACAGCTGCCGCCGTAGGGCTGTGATCATCAGCCGCACAGCGCGGGGTCATACCACCGTGGCGCCTGTTGCGCCGCCTGCGTAGTGCCTACCACCACGCCTTCCCCTGCGTACATACATGCCCCCCGCGCCCTTCTCCTGCAGAACCCGCGGCGACCGGCCCCCCTGCTTGCTGCCATCCTAACGGGGGAGGACGAAATCGCTGAGCTGCTGCTGACGGGGGGCGCGGACCCGAACGCCCGGGGCCTGCGGGTACGTGTGGAGACGAGTGCGCTAGGGGCTTGCATGCTTCAGGGACCCTTGGCTTGTAGCCGCCGCTGAACCGGCGACGACTTGTGGGGGAGATGCAGGAGGTAATCAGTCTCGATTGATGAGCACCGCGCTCGGCCCAGATCTGGGTTGAACAGATCTAGGCTGACAGATGATCTTTGACCCGACCCACATCACAACGCCCCGCCGCTGCCCCTCCTGCTAGAGCCAGGACTCCGTCCTCCTGACGGCCGTCAGCGCCGGCAGCGAGCGGGCCGTGCGGGCACTGCTGGCCGCCGGGGCCGACCCGCACGCAGCAAACCCGGTGAGCGAGGCGGCGCAGGCTTGGGTACGGCACCGTCCTGCACCGTGCCGTACCGTGCCGTACCGTGTCATACCGTGGCGTACCGATTGGCTGGGCAGGGCGCGCAGGGGCAGGACCGGGGCAGGACCGTACGGGCCCGAGGGGCGTGATACCGCGATTACCGCCCCTTCTCTCACGTGCTGCGCGCCGTCCGCAGGCCGGCGAGGAAGCCCTGTACCGGGCGGTGGCGTTCGGGCACGCAGGGATCACCAGCGCCCTGCTGGAGCGGGGGGTGGACGCCAACCTTGTGTACACGGTGCGTTGCCGTACCTCGTGTGCTGTTGCCGTACATCCGATGGGCAGATCTGCTAAGACGCGCCAAGGATGTGTCCTTAAGGGTATGTGCTGAGCGCCGCTGTCGTACTGTACGACGCCGCAGTACTACTCCATGCGGAGCCCGCTGCACATCGCCGCACAGAACGGCAGGGCCGACGTCGTGCGCTTACTGGTGGAAGCTGGTGTGGCGCACTCCGCCGACGAGGTGCGTGCGCCCAGGGACCGAGGCCACGTGGCAGACGGGACGATCATGGGCTCTGGCTGACTGGCTGCCTCCCTGACCCAGGCCCCCAGCTTCGGGCGCTTTGCGAATGTTGCAGACTGCTAGAAGTTATACCCCTCACCTGTGCGAGTCGGAAATACTCCTAGAAGTGTCACTCCTCAACCGTGCGACTGTCGACCATAGCGGTTGCCCTCGCTCCTCCTCCACCGCCAGTCCGGCCGTACACCGATGCACCTGGCCGCCGCAAAGGGCCAAGCTTACGTAATCGGCCAGCTGGCGGCGGCGTACTGCGGCGTGGTGGACGCGGTCGACGAGGTGCGTACCGTACGGAGTACGGCTGGGTGGCCACCGTACGGAGGCCAGAAAACCGAAGGGCAGCTGTGATGTGGTTGCGCTGTGCGCCAGGGCACGGGGACGGTGGTTCATGGAATCATGGGACACGATAACCGACCGATCTCAGTTACCTATCCTATTCCCGCCCAACATGGATTTGAGACAAGGTCTGTGTCACCTGTACTATGCCTTCCGCAGGGCCTGCGCACGCCGCTCATGGTTGCCGCGGCGCGCCGGGCCGACGCCGCGCAGGCTGGGGCGGTGCAAGCACTCATCGCCGCTGGGGCCAACGTCAAGCTCCGGGACGCGGTGAGCTGGGCCCGGCCTGGGCCTGACCTGGTCCCGGGCGGTTGGACCCCACGCGGCGCTCTCTTGGGCGCCCGCCTGCTTACAACAGAACCCCAAGTGTCGCCCTGCTTACCGCCACCCTCAGACCCTCCCTCCCTCCTCCTGCCCCTGCAGACTCAGCAGACGGCGCTCGGGTGGGCGCTGCGGTGGGATGCCAGCCTGGAGGCTGTGGAGGCGCTTCTGAAGGCAGGCGCGGATACAGAGGCACGGGATTCGGTGGGTTGGGTTCCGACTGTTGCTAGCCGACTTGTCCACCGCCGCTCACCGCACCGTACGTACGGCTCCCCGGCTGCCCCGAAGCGAAAGAGCCTGTCCCTCTCCCTGTGCCTCTCGCCCCGCCCCGTACGCCCTGGCCCCGCCATACGGCAGTACGGCATGACGCCCGCGCGCTGGGCGGTCGCGGCGAACAACAGCGCAGCCCTCAGGGTGCTGCTGCCGTACAGGCCAAAGGGCGCCGAGCCGCTCGGCCAGGTGCGTGCACGTGCCGTACAGTCGTACAGGTCACGTGCGTCCGCGCAGTAGACGTGCGTGCGTATCAAGGTCTGCCGTCAGTGAACCCACAACCCCACAAGCGCATAGCCTGCTGTCACGGGCTTTGCCCTGACCTTGAAACCTATGGAATAAAGCACTCGCGGCTTGAGGACTCGCGGCGGCTTGTGGCGCCCCCCCCCCCGCCTCCTGCAGGATGCGGGACCCTTCCTGACGCGGGCCGTGGAGGCGGGGGACTTGGACCTGGCCCAGGGTCTGGTGGACGCGGGCGCAGGGACAGAGGCCGCGGACGAGGTGGGGTGGGGTGCCGTGCGGTGCTGAGGCCGGGCCGCCTTGACACTTGTCGCCTGCTGCCCGTTCCCCCGTGTGCCGAGTGGCAGTGGGCCATGTGTACACACACGCCGTATCTACGGCCGGCCGGCTAGTCACCGCGCCTACACTTTCTCGGCTTACACGCGCAGCCCTTCACACCCTCGCAGGAGGGCCTGCGGCCGCTCCACCTGGCGGCCCTGGCGGGGGACGTGCGGGCGGTGGGGCTGCTGCTGGGGGCGGGGGCCGCACACGCGGCAGCGGACCAGGTGGGGCGGGGCGCACGGGGGTGGGGCAGGGGGGGGGAAAAGGGCGTTGGGGGCGCACATGGGCCAGGCCTTGCGACACAGCCGGCCCTTCCTGATGAGGGTTGAGCACGCAGGCTCGAGGCGCGCAGCTTTTCACTGCTGGTCGCCGGCCGGCATCGGCATTTGCAGCGCGCTTAGCTCGGCTCAGTGTGGCACGCGCCCCTCCCATTACCCATCACTCCCATCACTCCAGGGCTGGACGGTGTCGGTGCCCGCATTGCGCCAATGTCCTCTAATCCCTAATCCCTTTCCTCCTGCGACCCCTCGCCCGCCCCATCCCGCGCCAGGAGGGCTGGACCCCGGCGCACTACGCAGCCAACGCCGGAAGCCATGGCTCGGTGCTGGTGGGGCCGGAGGGGGGTGGGGAGCAGGGGGGGGGGCACGTGTGTGTGGCACGTGGCTCCTGCTCCGGGCTGCTGCCTTTCGTTACCATCCTGTGATCTCCCCCAGGACCTGATCCCGGCGCTGCCCCCCTGCCCCAACCACACAGCTGCTGATGCGCGCCGGCGCCAACATGCGAGCCAGGACGCTGGTGAGCTGAGCGGGTGTATGCGTACGGCACACCGTCGTACGACGCGGGAAGATGAAGGGCCGTGCGCACTTGGCGCGCGCGCGGTGCAGGTGCAGGGGTCCATGCGCCGGTTGTGGCAACGAAAGCAACGTCACAAGCCTTGCATCCTGCACACCCAAGGTTGCCCTCATCCCCCCAAACCAACCCCACGCATGACCCCCCACCTACCCCCCCCCTGACCCCCTTCACCTAACCCCCCATCCACCGCCCCACCCATCCCCTCACAGGACGGCCAGACGCCGCCCGAGCTCGCGGGCGCTCCCTTCAACGGCGCCATGCACGGGCTGGTGTCGTACCTCCGTGCCGTAAACGGGGCGGGGCAGTCGGCGCGGTGGGCGGAGGCGGAGCTGGAGTGGGGGGTGCGGGAGGTCCTGGGGGACGGGAACGAGGCGGGGTGGGGGTGGCTGCTGGCGGGGGAGGGGGGGGAGGGGGGCGCTTGGGGCGGGGCGCGTGGGGCGGGGGCGACGCAGGCGGGGGGCAGTGTGGAGGCGGGGGGTAGTAGGTAGTGGGTAGGAAGGGGCGGTGGGGGTCGTGAGGGGGGAGCGTACGAGGCGTGAGCGAGTGGTTGAGGTTGCGGGACGAGGGCAGAGAAGTGTGCCATGGCAGATAGATGGAGGGTTTGTGGTGTACGGCATGCACGCACGCAGATTGGAGGTGTCTGGCGCGGAGAGCATGGCAGGGTGAGCGCGGCATTTGAGTGAGGTGTGAGAATTGCACATTGAGTGATGCATCATCCTTGCCGTCAGGAACGTGGGTGGAGGCCCTGGAGGGGGAGGAGGTTCTGTAGGGGCCAGGGGAGGACGGACAGCAAGCACTGGCGCATGGTACTACCGTACTACAGTACCTCAGTAGCTGTTGGCGAGGAGAAGAGCATGCATCCGCAGCCGCTGTGAGCATGGTTGGCTGCGGAGGGCCTTCGGCCGAGTCAGATCCGATGTCTTTCTAGGGATAGACCAAACGGTCTTCAGGCGATAGTTAGAGCCTGGGCTGTGGTAATTGGTTGAAATGTGGAAGAGCTGTGGAGGGGAGCAAACCCAGGCAAACCCGCGGAAGGCGTGCCTCGCTCCCAATTCCCAACGTCCCCGGCCAGCATGCCGGCCATACCCACAAAGATGTGTGACGCACCCGCAGCGGAGTCACACGCCACCGGTCTCACAGGCTCACGTGTCATTCAGTGGAACCAAGTCAGCCCCAACTACGTTCCGCGCGTCCAGCGCTTCTTGCCGCACCCCGGCTCCCGGCTGTGATGCGCTATGCGCACCGTCTACAGAGCCACACGCCACAAGCCACCGGCCCCACGACCTCACGTGGTGGCAACAACCGTATTCCAAGTCAGCCCCAATCCGGCGCCTCCAGCGCCTCTTGCCGGGCCCCGGCTTCCCACGCGTGAACACGCCCACTCGACCGGCCCACACGCGCACAACGCCGGCAACGAGGCTCAGTCAGTTGGGTTCCTGTCCTCGTTCCGACCTCCACCCCGGTCTTGGCCAGGGTCCAGCTCTAGATCCGGATCCGGATCCGGATCTGGTCTTGGCCTTGGGCCGGGTCAGGCGCCCCTGCCGCGCTGATCCAATCTGGATCCTATCCCGAATCCCATCCTGGAGACCTGGGCCTGGCAACGGTCCGGCTCCGGATCCAGATCCAGATCCGGATCCAGATCCGGGGCCTCGGCCTAGGCGGCCTTGGCCTCCGCGCCCCCCGCCGCTCGGCCGCACCACCAGTAGTTGCTTTGGTAGTAGAACACGTCCACCTGGGGGGGGGGGGGGAAGGGGGGGGAGGAGGGGGGAAGGGTGAGGGGGGAGGAGGCGGGGGAGGGGGAGTTGGAGGCGTGGCCAGGACGAGGGTGGGAACGGTGGGAAGGGCGATGACTGGAGGTGGTCTGACCGGAGGTGACGGAGGAATGGAGGGCGGAATGCGGGTGGAAGGCTGCTGACTGCTGCGCACCAAAACAGATTGTCTCCTTCGGCACCGCTCTCGCCGTACAGCCGTTGCTTGCATCGAGCTCCAAACTCTCCCGGTCCAACCTTCGCCGCCCCCCTTTCCTCTGCCCCCTCCCCCTTTACCCTCCCCCTCCCTGCCCCCCCCCCTCCCCCCACCATGGACGGCTCAGCGATGGGCTCCGTGGCTCGGAAGGGGTTGCGCTGGGGGGGCAGGGTCACCTCCCCGCCTGCAGCCACCCACGCCGCCGCGTCGCCCTCCGCCTCCTGCGGGCAGTGGGGGGGGGGGGGCAGGGGAGGAGGGGGGGGGGCAGGAGAGGGAGAGGGTGGTAACAAGCGCAGTCACCTTGCTTGCCCAATGCAGGGGGCCCTCCTCAGCGCTCTTCCCGACGAACACGTGAGTCAGCCGCGTTGCGCTGACAGAGTGCAGTTGTGGAACATGCGTCCCCGCGCCATGCAGCCTCCCCCTTGCCCCTCCCCCTTGCCCTGCCCGCCTGCCAGCTTCCACAAAGGCTGTAACCCCCCCCCCTCTCAAACCGTCCTATCTTCCTCCTGACCTTCCTATCCCCTACATCCCTCCCTTGCGCTCCCTCTGACCTTGCCCCCCCCCTCCCCCCCTGACCTTCCCGCCGGTCCCTCTCGCCCCGCCTCCCCATGCTTCCGTCCACCCCCTTCTTGGACCAACCCCTTCCCACCTTCCCTCCCCCCTCTCCCCTCCCCCCACCTGCTTGGCGTAGGCCGTGAAGGCCAGGGGCACGTGGTGCCGTACAAGGGCGGCCAGGGCGGGGCCCCACAGGGGCTGGTCGGCCTGCGAAGAGAGGGGGTGGAGGGGTTGGGGTGGGGGGTTAGAAGGGAGGGAGAGGTTGGGGGAGGGGCAGAATTGCGGAGGCAGGGGAGAGCGTGTGAGAGTGGGTCGGGAGTGGGTCGGTACATCAGTGGCTGACACCCAAACCATACCTATCGAAAGCAAAGTCGAGGGGAGCGTGTGAAAGTGTTGATACCTACAAAAAGGAAATCCCGACAGCACATGGCTCCTACGGCTGCTCACCTCCGATGCCCCTGCGTTGAAGGCAATGGCCAGGTCAGGGGGGGACCAGGGGCAGGGGGTGCCGGGGGCGGCCTGCAGGCCCCCGCCCACGCCCTTGCGGCCCGCGACAAAGTCCTGAGGGGGAGGGGGGAGGGGGGAGGGAGGGGGCACAGGCGGGGCCATCGGTTGGAGGCACGGGTACGGTAAGGGGGAAGGCCAAGGGTTGGATTACGGGCTCCGTCTCTCTCGCCGTAACGAAAGGAACAGTGGCGTGCACGGATGGCCAGCCGATATCCTCGACTCCTCCGCCGTCTTCCCCTGGACTTGACGTTCTCTCTGGCCACATTTGGCCCCCTCTAATACCCTGCGGTCTCCCGCTCCAGCCCCCCTGGTAGACCCGCTCCGCTGCACCCTTCATCTCCCCCGCCGCCTCTCAATCGCCTCCATCAAAGCCCCTCCACCTCAACCCCACCCCTCGCCTGATCCACGCCCCCCTTACAACCCCTCCACCTCTCAACCCCCTCCGTTAAAACCCCCTCCACACTAACCCCACCCCACCCCAACGCACCTGGTAGGTGCACAGGTGGTACGAGTAGAGCAGCTCCCTCCCCGGCGGGGGGGCGGGGGGGGACAGAGCGCTCCCCTGCAGGCGGGTCACGGGAGATCACCACATGCCGAGGCGGGGGTGGTTGGGTGGTTGGGATGTGAGGCAGTGAGGGGCAGGCGGTTAGGTTTCGTACGGCCGTACGGTAATGAGGTGAGGATCCGTACCTGCGGCATCGCCCGCCCGTCCGACTCGTCCAGGATGATGTCGGACAGCTCCGGACCCACGAAGGCCACGTGCAGGACACGTGGGCCGCCGCCGCCGCCACCGCCCGCCGCCTGCGTACGACAGGGGGTGGACGAATAGTACGCGCGGTACGGCAAGTTGGCCCGCGCCCGGCCCAGCCAGGCAGAGTAGCCGGCTTCCTCCATGCCGTAACAGGGCTGGATCTAACCAATGTGGGGTGGATCTTGTGCGGATCTCATGTCTCGGCGCATCCGCCCCTGCTAGCCTCGAGAGCGACCCACCTCTGCCGCCGCCGGATCCAGGGGCGGAATGAGATTCAGGATCTCCTCCCAGATGAGATCGGCGGGCACCTGGGGTGGGGTGGTTGAGGGCAAGAGCCTGTGGGGCCTGGGCAGTCAAACGGCAATGTTGACGCCGCCGCCCTCGCTTTAAGCCTAGCTTCTCCCCCCCCCCCCCTGCTCCTGTCCCCCAAGCCCCCCTGGTCGCCTCCCCCCCTCCCTTTCCCCCATCCTTCCCCCCCACACACCTCCCCCCCATACGGTACACATCCCACCTCGAATGCCGATGCCCCTAGCACGTGGATGTCGATCCGGCGCTTGGCCGCCAGGGCGGCGGGGGAGTAGTGGTGGAGCAGGGCCTGGGGGGGGGGGAAGGGGGGGGGAGGGGGAGATGAGAGCTGGTAAGAGGGCTAGCCAGCACCCAATTGCAGACGTACACGAGCGCCCTCCGCACACGAGCGCCCACTTGCCTCCAAAACGTCCCCCCCTCCAAGCCCCACCCCCCGCCCCCCACCCCCCACCCCCTCTCTCCTTCCGCTCTCCAGTTCATGCGACAATCTCCCCCCTCCAACCCCACCCCCTCCCCACCTGCACCGCCGTCAGGGCCTGCGACATGCGTTTGGACAGCAGCCCCAACATGGGGGGGTCCATGGGGGGGAGGGGCCGCCAGGCCTAGGGGGGGGAGGGGGGACGAGGGGGGTTGAGGGGGAGGGGGGGGAAGGGGGGGGGCAGCGAAGGGTAGCAGCAGTGCCGCGCAGCGCCTTCTGCCATGCCCCGTGCACCCACGCGAGCCGGGCGCTGACGACGGCTGAGACCCCGCCGCCTACCACGCAACACCCCCACCAAAACCCATGCCTCACCATCCATCCATACCTTTCCCCCTGCCCTCCCCTTACCCCCCCACCAGTCGTCAGG
Organism: Edaphochlamys debaryana; assembly: GCA_016858145.1. Classification (NCBI taxonomy): domain Eukaryota; kingdom Viridiplantae; phylum Chlorophyta; class Chlorophyceae; order Chlamydomonadales; genus Edaphochlamys; species Edaphochlamys debaryana. Next base: position 425,031 of record JAEHOE010000078.1, read on the forward strand.
CCAGCCATCGACAGAGCCGCTACTGGAGCTCGCCGGACCCTCCGCTCTGGACCTCGGTGCGCATTGGGCTCGCTGGCCGCCGCTGTATCTCTTCCTTCGCTCTCCACTGCTCCGAAAATCCCACCCCACCACCAGTCCCCCTCCCCCCCCACCTGGTACGCCGGCCACCCCTCGGGGGGGGGCTCCCACGGCCCCACCGCCCCCGGGCCCCCCTTGCCCGGGGCAGGGGCCCCCCCGGGGCCCAGGGGGGCCCAGCGGGGGGTGTCGGGTACGTAGTTGGGCACACGGCCCGTGGCTGTGAGGTTGCGGTGGGCGAGCTGGGGGGGGGGGGGGAAGGAGGAGGAGGGAGCAACGCGGGGGGATAAAACGGGCCGGGAGGCCGGGGGGGAAAGGGCGCGATGAAGACGTGAGCAGTGCAGGAAGGGCAGCGGACACAACCCCAAGGCAAGCGGCGTGCCGCCGCTCACGCTGGGCCAGGGGGCGTGATCGTGGACACAGGCCCAGTTCTTATTCCGTCCCTCTCCCCTCTCCCCTCTCCCTCCCCCCTTTCTCACTCCCCACCTCCCTTCTCCCCCCCCCCTCACCAGCTGGCTCTCGTTCATGTGGCGGTACGACAGGCACACGCCCACGTGGGCCCCCGCCCAGTACGGCCCCCGGTGTGCCGTACACGCCCACCCCCACTGGCACTGGGGACAGCACGACAGCCCCTCCGCCGCCTCCGCCGCATTCGCCTCCCGATAGCCCCCGCCGCCCCCGGCTGCCGCCGCCGCCGCCGTTGTCGTACCCCCCGCCGCCTTGGCGGCGCCGCCACTGTCGCCGGTGCTGCTGCTGCCGGCTGCCGGATTCGGTTTCCCGGACCCGGAGTCAGCCGTGGTGGCCGGATCCGTCGTTGGATCCGGCTTGCCGCCCTCCGGTGAGGGCGTGATTGCGGCAGTGGGTGCCCCCGCCCCGGTAGCGGGGGCCTGGCTGGGCCCGGCCGGGCCCGCCCCGGGCCCCGAGGCCGGGGCCTGGCTGGGCCCGGCCTTGCCTGCCGCTATGGCGACCAGCTGCCCCCGGGTCCGGAGGCACACCTGGGTGGGGTGGGGTGGGGTAGGGTGGGAAGCGGGGGACTGGGTTGGGCGGGGGGACGGACAGGCGGCAGCCCAGGGGGTCAGCAGCCCCGTGCCTGCCACTGCTGACCCGGCCCCTGCGCCCCTGCCCCATGCAGCGACGACAGCCCTCGGCCCTGCGCCGCGATTCTTGGCGCCCTCGCACCGGTGAGCACGTCTTCCGCACCTCGTCTGCACCCCTTGACCCGCAACAACTCCCCCCCACAGGCGCCCCTACCCGAGTAACCCAAACACGCAGCACCAACCCAACGGTAACCCCACGCACCGAGCACTTGGCCTCCCCCAGTATGCCCCTCAGCTCCGCCCGGGTCAGGGGGCGCCGCAGCATGGGCCCCAGCAGCTGCTGCACATTGATGCGCTGGGCGGGGGGTGGAGGGGGGAGGGGGGGGGGGGGGGGGGGGGGGGGGGGGGGGGGGAGCGTTGGAGGTGAGGGGTGGAAGGCGGTGTCAAAGCGCTGGGGGGCGGCGGGGCCCAGAGGGCATGGATGCCACCCCAAATTCAAGTCATTCAACCAGCTATCCCCGGATCCGGCCCTGGATCCACTGGGGGGCCATCCTGGATCCGGCCCTGGATCCAATAGGGTGCTATCCTGGATCCCGGCTCTGGATCCACCTGGACGTAGAAGTCCCGGGGGGTGCGGGGCCAAGACTCTGGCGGCAGGTCGGCCTGGGGGACGCCGTACGGCAGGGGGCCTGAGTGACAGGCCGGCGCACAACGGTTGTGCGCATTCCCTTAACCGAACGGGGATCCCACAGAATCGATCGGCGCCCTTGTATTGTCGTTTCTCCCGTTCTCTTCGCCAGCTGCAGGTCTTGCAGGTGTCGCTTACTGTCATTCCCGCTTCTACGGTATACGGGGGCGGACCTCCAGTCTGCGCAGGCCCTCACGTTGTCGAAGGGGCCCCTCCCCAAGCCCCCCCCTTTAACCCTCCCTCCCCCCCCTCAACCCTCCCTCCCCCCCTCAACCCTCCCTCCCCCAATTAGCCCCGCTCCCCCACCCCCTCGCCTGCAGGGCGTGGAGGAGGCGCATGGCCCTACACAAGGGCCGGTGCTGCTTGAAGTCGGCCCGCTGGCATTCCTGGTTGCAGTACCAGGCTGCCGTACGGTACGGCGAGACGATACGGAGGGGAATGATTAGCGGGGCCGGGCGGGGCGGGGCGAGGCGGAGGGTTTGGGTCGTCTCGCCGGGGTGAGGTGTGGGATGGGGTAGGGTCTGGAGAGACTGGTTGGGGTGGCTTGGGGAAGGGCTGGACATCTAGTCTGCACTCTGCAGGCGGGCTCACCTGAGTCGCAGGCTCCGCAGCGCAGCAGCTTGCCCGGCGCCACGTTGCAGCAAGCCGTGCATGCCGCGCCGGTGTGCACCAGGTGCGGCGTGTCGATGGACAGGGCGGCCATGGTTCGCAAGAAAACGCGTCGTAACCCGACCTTCTATGGTTAAGTGTACATGATCGGCATTGCCAAGCTGGTGAGGCAGGCTTGCGGAAGCCCCGGCGTTGACTACAGCGCACACGCGCACGTCGCGACTTCTTGCAGGCCGCAAGGCAGGATGTTGGGCCTTTGCCTGGGCCTTATGAATGACTGACGCGTATATATCCGTGGCGTGCGCGACCGGGGCATAAAACACCCGCATCAGTACAGCCGAAGGATTTTCCCGCCGGGCTTCATCGCAAGGCCGAGACCGCCACTCCACCCAAACTAACCTCTTCCACCGACATCTCACTTGAAATAACATCTACAGCCATGGGGCGAAGGCGCAAAGCGCCTACCTTTGTGGCAGCTGAAGAGAATGAGTTTGGGGAATTGGACCCGGACGTGGTGAGCCCCTCGCGCCGCGCATTGCACTCAGCAAGAGACCATAAAGGAAACGGGCCAGGCCTTACGTCGGGACGGGCCCGTGAATCTCGCGGCATGGCACAAAATTACCCTGCCACGCCATCCCAGTCCACGCCGACCACCAGTCCTCGCCCCCTCGCCCCCGCGCGTTTCTGACAGGGCTTCGAGTCAGCCTACGTGCAGATCGGGGGCGTGCGCATAATCAACCAGGGCGCCGGAAGGCCCAGGGCCAGGGGCGCCGAGGGCCCAGGCGGCCGCGGCCCCGCCACGGGCACCAGCCCCGGTCCCTCGCGGCAACGGCCCCCGCAACAGCCAATGCAACAGCGGGGCCGCGGGGGCCGTTGCAGCAAGGGCGGTCGGGGCCAGGGCAGCTACAGGGGCGGCGCCTTCGGAGCTGTCAGCGACAGCGAAGGGCAGGACGGCATAGACGCGGACCTCGCCGACTACCTCGCAAACGTCCTGGCCGCTGGATCCAGATCCAAATCCAAGTCTGAGTCCCGCGCAGCTGGATCTGGATCCGCTGCTGCTGCAGCCGGAGGCGCCGCCACGGCCGCGAAGCGGGGAGGGGCGGGCAAGGCCGCCGCAGCAGGCGCAGGCGTGCCGGGGCCGGGCACGGCGGCCGGGGCGGCCGCTGCCGAGGAGGCGGTTCTTGGGGCACAGGATGAGGGCGAGGGGGAGGGGGAGGGAGAGGAGGCTGCTGACAGCGCCAACGAGGAAGGCGAGGAGGGCGAGGAGGACGACGCAGAGCAGGAGGGTGAAGTCGAGGAGGCGGAGGACGACGAAGAGGCGGAGGAAGACGAGGAGTCGGCCTTCGGGGATACGGCCATGCTGCGGCGATTGCTTCGGGGCTTCGCGGGGCGCGACCTGGCGGAGCCGGGGGTGGACGGGGGCAGCGGCAGCGGGAGTGGGAGCGAGGGGGAGGGGGCTGGGGGGAGGGGCAGGGGAGGCGCGCGGAGCAACCTGTACGAAGGTGCGGGGCTGCGCTGGGGTGCGGGGAGGGGTGGCGGGAGCGGGGAGGGTTTCGGGGAGGGGTGGTTGGGTAACGGCGGCGGGGGCGGTGCAAGGCGCGCGGCGGCAGGGCTTCGCTGTGTGGTGACACGGGATCCCGGTAGGAATGTGCGACCTCCCTTGCCCGGACACATCTCCCTACCCCTGCCCCCACCTGTTCACCTCGCCTCTTACCCATTCCTCCACAGCGCTCCTAGCCGGCGGTGCCTCCAACCCCTCCACCTCCACCTCCGGATCTGGATCTGAATCAGAAAGCGGCGTGCGCTCAGCGCCCCGTCGCGGCGGCAGGGGCTCCCGCCGCCGGATCAGCGGCGGCGGCGCCGGCGGCGGCGGGACCTGGGCCGGGGCCGGCGGCGGCACGGCGGGGTATTACTACGAGCTACGAATGGGGGCTGACGGTCGGAGGGTGGTGGTCCGTGTGGAGGAGGGGGCGGCGGCGGGGGCCGCGGGCGGTGGTGTGACCCATGGGGCGGCAGCGAATGGGGCAGGGACAGACGGGAAGGGGGCAAGGGGAAGCGCTGGGCCCGTGGAGGCAGGCGAAGACGAACCGCCGGGGACCGGCGGCGCTACGGCGATGGAGGCCGAAGGCACGGGGGAGCGGGAGCCGGGAGCGGAGGGCAGGGTGGAGGGGGAGGGGGAGGGGGAGGGGGAGGGGGAGGGCGGCGGTGGGCGCGTCAACCTGTTCCCCTTTGTCATCAAGAGCCGGGCGCAGGTCCGTGCGGCGGCGGCGGCGGCGGCGGACATGATGGCTGTCTCCGCCAGCGGTGAGTGTGGACAAGAAATGAGGGCAGGGGCGGGGGGCAACGGCAGTGGACGGGGGCAGGTGAGGGCCCTTCTCGCTCCCCCTTCGCGCCCCCACACCGCGCCTTTCCCCGGCGCTTTCCCCTCCCCTACCCTACCCCGCAGGCGGCGCCACCCCCGGGCGCCACGGCCGCACCCGGGGCGGCGCGGAGGCGGGGGCAGGCGGGGGCGTGGGTGGGGCCGGGGCTGGGGCTGGGGGCCGGCGGGGCCTGGCTCAGGGGGCGCTGGGCGGTGCGCTGCGGCCGGGGGAGAAGAAGGAGCTGCGGCGGAGCAAGATCGAGGTGGGGGTGGGGTGGGGTGTGCGTGGGGGTTGGGTGGGGTGGCGGGATGGGGTGGTGCGGAGGGTAGAGGGCGGGTAGGGTGGGGCTGCCCGCGGTTCCGCTACCTCCGCTTGCCTCCCCTTTCCCACCCTCGCGGCCTGCACAGCCACCCACTGCGCCGCTCCCCTCTCCCTTCCTCCCCCAACCTCCCGCCCTCTCCCCCCCTACAGGCCAAGCGCTCCGCCCGCGAGGTCTCCCGCTTCGGCCACGACGTCCAGGTGGGGTGGCAGGTCCTTATCATCTAGGTAACCACGCTTCCACGATTCTACGTGCATTCTACGTAGGGCGTCCACCCATCTGACGTCTCCTGCGACCCTACCTGCAGGCCCTGGCCGACACGCTCGCCTCGTTCGCGGCCTCCGAGGGGGACGTGCTGGCGCTGGCGCCCATGGGACCGGGGGGCACGGCGCTGGCGCAGGCGCTGGCGGGGACCCTGCGGCTGAGGCACAGCCTGCAGGTGGGCGGGGTGGGGGTGGGGGGAGGGAGATCGGCCGGCGTCTACTAAACGCCATTCCGTGCCCCGGCCCTCTTCCCCCTGTCCACCTCTTCCCCCCCTTCCCCCCTTCCCCCCCACCCCCCCAGGGCAGCGGCAAGAAGCGCTTCGTGCTGGTGCAGCGGACCGACAAGACCACGGTGCCGGACGCACGGGCGCTGGCGCGGGTGGGGCTCTGGGGTGTGTGGGGTGGGTGGGGGGTGCATGTCTGGTGGGGTTAGAGGCTGCCGGCCGCCTCGACGGCACTGCGCACTGATCCCAGCCCCGCCAGCCTGCTACCACGCTTGGTATCCCGGTCCCCGGCTCTGCCCTCTCACCACCGCACACGCACGCCCACACGCCCCATACCCATTTCCCTCTCCCCCCCCGACCCCCCCTCCCCCTTCTCCCCCCCCCCCAGGCCAGGGCCATGGTGGATGCGGAGCTGGGGCGGCAGCGCAGGGGTGCGGCAGCGGGGGCGCCACTGGGGCCGGCGGGCATGGCCCTGCAGGTGCGCGTGGGTGGCTGGGGAGGGGCTTGGAGGGTTTTGGGGCCCGAGCGTGGTGGCGTAGCGCTGCCAGGCTTGCCGTTGGTCGTAAGGAGAAGAGATGGGGTCTATGAAGAGGGGATGCCGGCAGGTCAACCACTCCCCACCTTGCCTCCCCTGCAGGACGTGACGGCCGCGAGCGTCGCCGCTGCTCGCAAGGGTGGCAAGGGGAAGGGCGGCAAGGGCAAGAGCCAGGGTCAGGCTGCGGGGGCGCCGCAGGTACGCGTTCGGGGGGCCTCCGGCAGGGCTGGGTGCCACCGGATGACGCGGCCGGCGTCGGTACGCCCCCACCCACCATATACGAGCCGGCTGGGTAGCCGGGATGCCACGGTCTGCCCCCTCCCCTTCCTCGGCCGCATTCTGCAATCCCCAAACCCGCACGGCCCCTCGTTCTGTCCCCCTTGTCCCAGCTGTCACGTGGGCCTCGATAGCCTTGCTCCGCAATCCCCAAACCCGCACGGCCCCTTCCCTTGTTCCGCGCCCCCCCCCCCCCCGCGCAGGGCTCCCCTGCAGTCGGCGGCCGCAAGCCCGGGCGGCACAGCGCCCCCGTGGCCTTCGTGCGCAGCGGCCTGCAGGCCGACCCCCTGCACCCCCCCCTGGCAGAGGAGGAGGAGGGGGAGGAGGAGGGGGAGGAGGAGGGGGAGGAGGGAGAGGAGGCCGGGGCGGCGGCGGGGCCGTCCGGCGCCGGCGTGCTGCGAGGCAGCAGCGACGGAGGCAGCGGCGGCGGCGGCGGCAGCAGCGGCGGCGGCAGCAGCGGCGGCGGCTCGCCAGAGGCGGGGCTACGGCACCCGGGCCTGGGCCTGGGCTTGGGCCTGGGCCTGGGCCTGGGCCTGGGGCGGCGGAGGGGCGCCAGCGGCGACGATGGAGAGGGCTTGGAGGAGGGGGAGGAGGAGACCCACAGGGGGCTGGGGCTGGGCGGGGCGGCGGCGGCGCAGCGGGAGTGGCTGGCGGCGGCGTTCGGCGGCCTGGGCTTTCGACCCCCGGCAGAGGCCGGCGAGGAGGAGGGCGGGGAGGCGGAGGGCGGCTCGCCGTCCTCCCCCGACTCAACGGCAGCGGAGGCTGTGGCGGCGGCGGCAGGGTGTACGGCAGCGACAGCAGGGCGTACGACAGATGACGGCATGGATGTGGACGGAACCGGCCCGTCCGACTCCGCCGCCGCCGCCGCCGCAGGCGATGGCGGCGGCGGCGACTCGGCGGTAGTGTCGGGAGAGGGCGTGTCGTACTTCCGGTCGCACTTCACCATCAGTCATACCTCGTACGAACGGGAGGAGCAGCGCATACGGCGCCACACCGCCGTCCGTACGGTGCACTTCGCCGCGGACCCCGTCGATGCCGTACACGCATCGATCCAGGCGACAGTTGATCTGGCTCCGCTCGGAGCAGCACGAGGGGCTGACGTGGATATGCGCGTGGAGGGGAGAGGGGTGGAGGAGGTCGGGCCTGAGCCTGAGCCTGGGCCTGGGCCTGGGCCTGGGCCTAGCAGCACTCGCGGGGCCGGCGGGCGTGGGCGAGAGGCGCGAGGCGGGGGAAGGAGCAGGGGCCGGGGCCGAGGCGGCGATGAGGAGGAGGAGGAGGAGGGGGAGCAGCAGCGGGGCAAGGGGCGCAAGGGCCGTGTCGCCAAGGGCGGCGGCAGCTGGGAGGCGAGGCTGGGTATGGCGGCGGCGGTGGCGGCGGCGCCGCAGGTCGGCGGCACCGCTGGAGAGCTGGGGCTGACTTCACAAAAGGTGGGCCGGGGGGGGACGGGGGGGGGGGCGGGGGGAGACGGGGAGGGGGCACTGCAGGGCGGGTCAGCCTCCACCCGGCACGTTTCTTCGTCCAGAACGTGCCTCCTCTTCCACCCTGGCTGGAACGGCGGGGCGAGAGCTGAGGTCGGCAGCGATAGGGGGGGAGCGTTTGCCCCCTCGTGTCCCCTGCTGCCGCTGCGGGGACCCTGCTACTGGCCGGCCCCGCCCCTTCTTGGCAGAGGCTGCCGTTCTCCTTTGGGCTCTTGCAACCGGGACTCCCTCCTGAGGGGGCGGCTCCCCCTCCCTCGTTCCATTCTCCCTCCCCCTTGACCCCTCCACCCCAGGTTGACCCCTCCCCCGTTCCACTCTCCCTACCCGTTCCTTGGCCCTTCCCCTCTCCCTTCTCCCCTCCCCCTTTCCCTTCCTCAAGGTCAAGTCGGCGGGGCTTCCCTGGCTTACACGAGCAGCCCTTGCATCCACGTAACCTTCCCCCCTCCCCCCACCATACCGCCGCCACCATACCATCTGGGCTATCCAACCTTTAACTCGTCAAAGATCGCCCCCCCCCCCACCCCAGGTCAAGGCGGCGGGTCGCAAGGCCGCCAAAGAGGCCCGGCGCGCGGACCGGCGGAGGGGTGCGGAGGCCATGGCGGCGGTGCCGCTGGGGCAGCGCGCGGCGGCGGAGGCGGAGGCGGCAGAGGCGGCGGCGGAGGTCGGCGACGGCGCCGCCGGGGTGGCGCCGGCGGAGCTCAACATCCATTTCGCTGCGTTCGAGCGGTTCGGGTCGGGTGAGTGGGGACAGGGGGATGGAAGGGGCGTGGCAGGGGCCGTGGTGCGGGCAACCAGTTGCATGGTTGTGGAGGGTGGCCCCCGGTCTGGCCTCCTGCATTGCGCCTTCACGGCCTCGATCCCCGCCTTGATCCTCCCCTTGAGGCTGCCCCCCTCTCCCCCCCCGCCTCCCCAGGCGTGGGATCGCGGCCCATGGCGCGCATGGGCTGGTCCCCCTCCCTGCACCCGCAACCCACACGAAACACACACGCGCTTCCCCCCCCTTTCCCCCCCTCCCCCAGGCGTGGGATCGCGGCTCATGGCGCGCATGGGCTGGTCCCCGGGGGAGGGCCTGGGCCGCGCAAGGCAGGGCCGGTCGGAGCCTCTGCGCCCCACCGTGCGGCCGCGCAGCCTGGGGCTGGGCGCGGACGGGTGACGGACGGGGGCTAGGGGTGGCCGTGGCGGGGTTGCGGTCGCTAGTGTGCCGGTAAGCCAGGGAAACGTGAGCTCGGCACAAAGGCGGCTGGAGCCAAGGCACCCGAACAAAGCACCCGGGGCGAACCTTTCCCGCCCAGCCCGTGGCGGAGTCACGGTAGCCATTGGTAGGGCGTGCGAGGGGCCTGCCTGCTGGCGTGCGACGATGAGGCAGGCCAGACGGAGTGGGGCCAGCGCGGCCGCGGGGGGAGGAGGGATGGCGGAAGGCGGGGCGGGTTGATGTGTTTCATCGCTCGTGTCGTGTGGGAGAGTGCGGGAAGGCAGACACGCTTGTGCGGTCGGGCAGCACGGGCGGGGCTAGCTGGGGGCGGGCGCACGTGCGACGGCGGAGGCAGGTAGCTAGGGGCATGCACTCGACGGCGAGGCATTGGACGCGCGTTGCAGCCGTTGCTTGGGCCTGCCGAAGTGTGCTGGCCCTGAGTCTGCAGCGAGGCCAAGCCCAGGTGCACCCACCCGCCCTGCCGGAGTGTGTGGGATGGGGCGGGGGCGGCCTCGGTCGGGTCCATGCTGCAGTACGGCAGTACAACATGTTCTCGGTTCTCGCCTGTCTCGAGATGTAACAGTAGTGTAGGCACGAGGACACCGAAGCGTCCGGCATCGCGGGCAGGGCGCGGGAGGCATCTCGCTGTGGGCTCCATGTGTGCTCCATGACACACCGCCGCTTCGGGGACAGACAGACAGCAGACGGGCAAGCGCTGCACGGGAGCCTCGGCCGTCAGCCCCAACTCACTTGCCCAAAACAGCTGCAGGCAATCCGAAGCCCTGTGACATGTGAGCTCTCCCCACCGCGGCCGCGCGGCGCCCCTGGCCTGAGGCCCCACACCCACCCGCCGGTAGATCAGAAGCCAGCCCCGTCCAGCTGGTGTGCGCATCAAAGATCAAACCTCGCCCTGCATCTCAAGATGCATGCATACGTACCTGCCGCGGTCCCACCGCGACTCCAAGATGCGACCAGACGACCGCTTGCGCGTTATTTGCGGTGTGTACAGAGTTGTACGCGCGACTGCCCAGGAAGCAGCGCTTGCGCCAGAAGCAGGGCACGCATTCAGGTAGGGCAATGTAGTACAGGCGTCTAGCAAGGCAGGTCTTGAGTTGTCAGAAGCCTTGATTCCGCCCGGCCGTGTACAGGCCGCTACAGGCACCCCTGCACCCCTGCTTCAAACGCTGGCAAGCAACCGCAAGTACCGTACCATATCCCCACCAGGCTATCGACAGCTGGGCATCCACCGCAGATGCCGCAAGGGCTGGCGTTCCACGCCACACCAACTGTCCACCACAACCAACCTGATGAGTCAAACACCGAAGGGACATGAAGGGCCCCATGCCACATGCCACCATTCCACCGACCCAGCCTTGCATATCGACCTCGTCATATCGATAACGTCGCAAGTATACGTGGCAGGATCACGACTCAGCATTGCTGTTCCATGCTCAATGCACTGCACGACGGGGATTCTGCCACGCCCCGCGGCACGCCGTACGGCTACTACGGCACTCGATGTGACTGTACACATGTGCGTCAGCAATGCTTACTCAGTAAACAGCCATCAAGTTCGAGGCGCTTTCGGGGGGAAAAGGCAACCTGCACTAAAGCCACCGTACTGCAGCTAGTGCAGCAGACGACGCGGGATCACGCGCGGGTGACACAGCAAGCCGGCAGATAGACCGCTGGCAAAGGGCCAGCCAAGGACCAAGCCGCATGCCTGAAGCAAGCACCCTCACAGACTAAAATGAATACATGTGATGAGCTTGCAGACTCCCAACCCTTCCCTCGAGCTCCGAGCTTTGTGCACACACCCACACATTCGCTCCCTGCAGCAACACACCTCACCCCCTCCGCCCTCCCCGGTCTCCGAGCTCCTAGCTGGGTGCACGCACGTTGCAACCGCCTCGCTCCTTTCTAGCTAATCCAAGATATAAACAGAATCCTACCCTACGGAGCTACCGGCCGGTCAGCATGGTTGCGCCCCGCCGACATGCCTCGGCCCCGATACATCCTCCGTTTCGATACATGCTCCGTCATACGTTACGAATCCCGACCTTGCACGCCTCCGTTCATAGCCGTCCATCCTCTCCACCGTTAAGTAATCCTCGTTCGTGGTATCACATGCCGTAGGGTTCATTTCTGTGGCGTTGCCTCGCCCGCCGCAACTCCCGTGAGCACCGGCGCCGGCGCCAGGACAATGGGCGGCGGCGGAAGGGGCCTCGAAGGGTCCTCTGCTGCGATCCGCATGCAGTTCTGCAGCCACTCGAGCTGCCCCTCGACCACGGTCGCTGGCGGGCGGTTCTGCGGCTGGCGCTGGAGGCAGTGGAGGGCCACGTTGCGGTACGCGGGGGGGCAGGAGGGCGGGAAGGCGGGGAAGAAGGAGCAGTAGCGCGGGCCCTCGGGCGTGCGGATGCCCGCGCGCCGGCCGTGGTACAGCTCCCACAGCATTACACCCAGAGCAAACACTGAGGGAGGGTGGGAGGATGCATGCGTGGGGTGAGTGAAACGGGCAAAGTCAGGGACCAGGGTCATCGGGTGCGTGCCGCGCTGGAGGGGCCCGAGCCAATGCCACCCAGTTGCCCACGACGGTCCCCTTCCCCCTGGCCCCCCGACCCACCGTCCGACGCCGGTCCCACGTGTCCCTTCATGACCACTGCCGGGCATATGTAGAACATGGTCCCCATGCGCAGGTTGCTGAGGTGCGTGCGGTGGTCGGGCAGCATGACGCTGAGCCCGAAGTCACCGATCTTGACGGCATAGCCCGAGGGCTCGGACGGGTCCCGCTTGAGCATGACGTTGTTGGGGTTGAGGTCGCCGTGCACGATCCGCTTGGAGTGCAGGTGGGACAGCGCGCGGGCGATGCCCAGAGCGAGGGACACCACAGCGCTCTGCCATCACCAAACAAGAGACGGGAGGGAAGGTCAGGAGCCCTCCAGCAGCCAAAGCATGCACTGCCACACCCGAACATCAATGCAATGCTTTCCGTGCGATCCCATTGGCGCCAAGGTGTGATCCTCACCATGTTCACTCGGTCGGGCCCCGCCCAGATGTCCCGGTTGCCGTAGATGCTGCTCATTGGCCCGGCGTCGGCGTACTCCATCACGATGTACAGCCGCCAGTCCTGCACAAGAGGGGCAGTACAGGCAGGAAGTGGTGATGTGGGTCGGGCCCAGCTGATGTGTGGCGATGTGGGTTGGCTTTCGGTGATGTGGGTCGGGACGCGGCCACACGGCGCCTCACACAGCATCATGCATGACGTACGGCACAGATCGTACGACCCATGTACGGTAGGTGGCACGCGCGCACGCATGCACGCACCATGAACATGTTGGTAGAGAAGCAGTCAAGCTCGGAGCTGCCGTCGCCGAGCTCTGACCCCATGCCGCCGGGATGAGTGGGGTGGGAGGGGCTCTGCAGCGCCTGGACTCCCCCGATGGGCTGCAGCTCCGACGCGTACGTGGCCTGCGTGCAGCGTGGGTGGGGGTGGGTGGGTGCCAGGACCCAGGGGCGTAAGGCAGGTAGGCATTAGCATGAAAGCATGGGCTGCTGGCGCGCAGGCGGGAGCCGTAGGGCGGAAGCCATGTCTCCATGTGTAGCAGTCGACCATTATCTCTCCCCGTGATGTGGGGGTAGGTAAGCGTCAGCATTCGAGCAAAGCGGTTCGAGAAGCACTTCCGAAGGATGGAGGGAGGGGGTTGCGATTCGTCCCTCTCCGTCTATCTCGACTCACGATGATGTTGGGGTGGTTGATGCTTTGGCACAGCGCCGCCTCCTGCAGCGCGCGCTTGCGACGGTCCGGGGAGGCCGAGAAAGCGACCGTCTTGACAGCCACCTGCAGGCCCTGCCACGTGCCTGTGGGGTAGGGAGTGGGAGGCCGCAATGAGAGGCGTTCGCCACGGAAAGGACACGTCACCGAAGCGCTGGGCGCACGTCGCAGCAGAGTACTATAGGGCAGCTGCCAACAGAGGCGTGGGACTGCCACCCTAGCGGAGCCGACTGAGCCTACCGAAGCATCGCTCGCGCGCTTACCCTTGTACACCGTTCCAAAGCTGCCCGAGCCAAGCACAGCCTCCAGCCGGATCTGCACGTCCCGGACCGTGGCCCTCAGCTCCTGCGCCAGGAGGCCCAGCTCCGTCACCACGTCCATGTCCTGTGGGAGGCGAACGGCCATGATCAGCTTAGTAATTCGACTCTCATGCGTCATGCATCACTATGCCGCGCCCAGTTCCACCCGCCCCGCCCGCGCAGCCGCGCGCCTCTGCCCAAACCTCGTGTTAGTCCAAGCGCAACACCCTGCACGAGAGGCACGCGAGCGCACGGCTCTGCACGTGCCTAGGCCCCCACGCACCTTGGGCGGCGCCGGAGGCGTGATGCGTACGACATCCGCGGCTTCGGGCGTGCGCAGGGAGCTTTGGGCCTGGGCCTGGGCCTGGGCCTGCATGTCCTCTGACGCCAGCACCGGCTTGAGGAACACGAGCCCGCTCCGAGCCGTCAATGAAGAGCCTTGGCCTCGGGCCCGGGCCAGGCCCAGCTCCATGGATCCCCGTGCGCAGGGGTCGCTGGGCGCAGCCGCGAGCGGCGGCCGCTCGTGCAGGGGCGCGGTGGGCGGTCCCGACAGCGGCGCGGAGGGCTGCGTCGTCGCGGGGAGGTGTTCCTGCGGCGGCGGGGAGTGGATGGGGGGTAGTGAGGGCAAGGACAGGGCCCTGTGCCCATCCGCTGTGCATGTGTGCCCCCCAAGCGCCCCCGCCCAAGCATGCCCGTACACTCGCGCACGTACCTCGAACTCGTCCCCCTCCTGCTCGTGCGCTTTCGGAGACCACTCGGGCAGGGGCTGGCCCTCGTCCAGCCCCAGAAACACGCAGCCAGTGTCAGCCATCGGCGGCGTCCTGCCGCTGCCAGTCTTGCCGGACCCTGGCCCGCCGGCGCTGCCGACGCCTCCGGCACCCCCTGCCTCGACGTCCCCTAGTGCCAAACGCTTGGCCTCGGCGGCGGCAGCGGCCGCCGCCCGGTCCCGGTCCTGCCGGCGCCGCCGTAGTACGAACAAGGCGAGGACCGCTAGCGCCGCCAGTACGACAGCGCACGGCACCGCTACGGCGATCGCGACCTGCGGTGCGTACGGCGGAGGCGGGCGGTCAGAGGCCACGTCTGGACGAAGGGGATTTGATGAAACAGCTGAAACATGCTAGGTTCTCTGCCCTGCCCTGTGGCGGCAGCCGCAGCTCAGAGCATGAGGCTTGCCTCGCCGACGTGATGAGGTTTCGATCCCGCCCGCGCCATGACGTTTCCGGCACCCACCGTCGTTTCGCTCGTGCTGCTACTGTCGCCGCCACCGCCGCCACTGCTCCGGCTGCCGCCGCCGCCACTACCGCTGCTCCTCGCGCTATCTGCACGTCTCGGTCCCACGTGCGGCGCATCCTGCTCGTCCAACTGCTTGACGAGCAGCGCCACGCAGTCGGTACCTGCACGTGGATGCCAACGGTACGACACAGTACGGCACTCAGTCCCGTCCCGTGGTTGCTGAGTGGATGCAGACGTGGGCTGCTGTGCTGCTGAGCGGCTGGCGGCCACCGCACTGACGCCGGAGCTGTGCGCCGCGCGCCTGGCCGTGGCCCGCTGGCCCAGCAGCGGCGGAGACCGAGCGGCGCTGGGCTGCAGCAGCGCTTACGGCTGCGGCGGCTGCACCAGCGAGGGCGCGCCGTCGCGCATGCTGCAGCTGGGCAGCCGGGTCGCATGGTTTCTCTGGCGACCGAAACCCCGTTGCTCACAAAACCCGACGCACCGGTGTGGGTGGTGAGGCATGAGGGGTCCACCAAGTTATCAACCACGTAGTAGGTGCGGCGCACCTGGGGGCGGAGGGGGGGTGGGGAAAGTGAGTAACATCTTGGGGGGTGTATGTTTGCGTACTTTCGGGTCAGGGGCTGCTGCGTCTGTGTACCCGGGGCGGGGTCAGCGGTTCGGCAGGCAACAAACAGAGCTGGGCCTGGGCCGTGGACCGCCACGCCCGGCGACCCGTCGTTGAACCCTGTGGCCTCCGCAAGCTCGGCCCATCTGCCGGCAACGCTCACCCCGCACCCACGCGCGCCTGAACCGGTAGCCCTCCCAATGGCACACGCTCGCCACAGCAACCCCTACAAGACCGACCTGCGCAGCGGTGCCGCGCAGCGCCCCAGACCTATCCAGTCGCACCCGTCTCCTGCAAGCAGCCCCTCATAAACCCTGGTGTTACCGAGGCCCATCCAGTTCCGCTCACCGTGTAAGTATAGCCCCCGAGGTACAGGCCCTGAAACGCCAGGGAACTGCGGTCGAGGCAGGGGCGGAGGCGGAGGCGGGGCAGGGGCGTGAGCAGGGTTGGCGAGGGCCAGAAGGGCCCCCGCCGGCCGGGGGCAGTGCGGCAACCCGGCAACGGCCGGAAGCGCTTTCGCCGCACTGCGGCTGCCGTACGCACCTGTCCGCCAGTACGTTGGTTGCGAAGTCGTACATGTTGATGACTTCCCCAAAACCCACGGGCTGGGGGGACCGGGTGGTACTGCAGGGCGCAGGGGAGGACCGGGCAGCACGTGCTGAAGTTGGTGATGGGGGCAACATCGGTGCGTATCAGATTGGGCTGCGGCTGGGGTGTTGGCTACCATCTAGGAAAGCGCCTGCTTGGGGCGCGAGTCGCACACCTCTCTCCCCCCCTCCGAGGGCCGAGCGTATGGCTACAGGGAGGCCGCGTTCAACAGCCCCTGCCCCTCAGCCCCTGCCCGCGCACCTGGCGGTGAGGTTGTCGACAATGAAGACTGCGGAAAGTGGAGGGGTCCCATTGGGAAGCGGCCGTTAGTGGGTGGGAAGCTGCGGGAAGCGGGCTGCGCAGGCAAGCGGGCTGGGGCGGGCTGGGGCGGGCCAGGGGTACCGGCTGGGGGGGTACAGGACGGTAACGGTATCCTCCGTCAGCCCTGACACCCCGGACCCCACGGACCCACACCTTGCTGTGCTCCCGGCTGTGTCGAGAGCCGTGGGGCAGCCAGCATGTTGACCACCGCCGCGGTGTACGGCAGCCCCGCGCGGCGGCGCATGATGCAACCGTCAACCACCAGGTGTGCCCCGACCGACTGGCGCAGCACGCGCCACATCGACCCAACCTGCGCAAGCAGTTGAAGTGTAGGTGGAGCGTGAAATCGGGATAGAAGGAGTGGGCACGGGGTGGAGGGCAGGGGTGGAGGGATGTAGCGTTTAGCTGGCAAGAGGCGCTCCCCCTTCTCCGCGCCTCTGGGTCTACCGGGCGGGGAACTCTGACTCAAACTGGGCTGACTCAGTCCGAGGGCCTTTTCATATGGGACGCTGTGTGTCAGTGATAGCGTAACCTGTTCCCCGCGCGGTAGCAGCTCACCAGGTCGAAATGGTTGTTTAACTGTGTAGGGCGGGCGTGGACGCGAAAGAGGTAAGTTGTGCGGGTTCAACTGACTGTGCCTTGCTATTTGGCACCGGCCCACCCTCTTTGGCACGACGCACCTCTAGCCCTCTCAGGGTGAGCGTGGCGTTGTGGGCGATGCCCAGCACAGTAGACAATTTGCTCCAATCCAGCAGGACATAGCTGCGCTGTAGTTTCGAAGACGCCGCGGTAATCAGAATGTCACGGTCGACGAATATGGTGTTCGTCCACTGCCGGGGGTCGAGAACCAGAGAGTCCGCGACAATGATGGTCCCCACTTTCTCGTCTCGTAGGGCGTCCAGAAACTGAGACGTGTTTGATGCTGTGATGCTGATGCTGAGCTCCTCGGCAGCACCGCTAACGACGAGCACGCCGAGCAGTGACATGCACGCCAGCACCAGAGCCAGCGGGGGGTCCATTCACGACCCGGACACGTACGTCAGCTACGTTCAACTAGCAGCGCTCTCATGGTGGCACCTATGGCGCAAGGCCTGTCAGGCCTCAAGTGAGGCTCTTCGGGAGTGTGTTGCGTCTCTCCGCGCGAAACGAAGCCAATGTGTTATCGAGAGTGCTCCTTTGTTACGGCTGTTGGAGGCGGGCCTTACTGGGCTGAGTGCCCTCTGGGTGTGAAGTCACGAGCATGTGCATGAGCATGTGCGCGCACCGTACTGCCTGACCACATGCATGTACTGCTTGAAGATGGCTGGAAAGGCACGCAGCCCAGCAGAAGGGATCAGTGTGCTGCATTCCACCTAGTAACGGCTACATAGTCTCAGTCCGAGGTTGCGGCTCCTGGACTCCTGTGCAGCGTCGGTCGACACTGAAGATGTACGCGCACAAGTAGTACGAGTGCTTGCGCATTGCCAGGACAAGACCCGGGGCCGCCTCCCAACAGACCTCAAGCGCAGGGGCGCGAGCATCACACAAGCGAGGGGCGAGGACATACAACGTGCCGCTAGGAAATGCTCCCCCTCTCCGGCCCTCTCCCCCTCCGCTGCCACGCACGCCGCTCTCCGTCAGCCCCGCCTTGCGCCGCCGCTTCCCGCGCCGTGCCGCAGTCTTGTCCTCCACCAGCGTCACTCCCACGCTGTCCCACGCCTCCCCTCACAAGCCGGGGCCCGGGCGCCTCTACTGTGGTGAAGCCCGCGCAGCCGTTGGTGCCTGCCGCAGGCCAAGCACGGCGCGAGCCGCCTGGCCACAACGTTCCGCTGCCGTGCACCCCACTGGGGTTAGAAGAACATCAACGAAGCGAAGCTGGGGTCCCTCATGGTAACCACCGAGGCCTGGCGTAGCCTTTATATACGGGGCTGCGGCTTCCTGGTCAGCCCGCCACGCCTCCTCTGCCTCCGCGCTCCTCCAGCTCTCTCTCCGAGCAGGCCCCCTCTGCGGCCCCCTGTCTGCGGCCCTGCGAGCCCTGGGGGGACGGTGCGGTCCCCTGTCTCCGAGTCTCCGTGCATGGCGCAGGCTCCACCTCCAGTGGTACGCCTCCTGCCTTGGGCATGAGGGGGCGGCGGGGAATGGGTTTCGGCCTGGCCCGTGGGTCACGCGTGCCGAGCCCGAGACGGGCGGCCACGGGCCCCGTGCGGCTTGTTGCGCTTGTACAGTTGGGATACGTTCACACCCGCACCCGCTTAGGAAGAAATGCGTTCATGCGCAGCCAATAGTGCGCGGCGAGGGCCACGTAGGCACGGTGGACGCCGCAGGCCCTGGCAGCCGCTGCGGCTCTCGGGCAGCCTCCCTGCGGACGTATTGCTGCTGCTGCTGCTGCTCAGCTGCTGGATGCTGCTGCCCGGGGCCCGAGGCGCGGGGGCCGCTGCCGGCGCGACTGTTCCCGCCAACGATACGCGCAGCCTGTTCACTGCGCTCAACAACCCCGGCGTTGCTGTGGTGGAGCTGCACGACTCGATCGTGCTGAACCGCTCGGAGTGGGGCGGCCTGGCCGCGGTGAACCGCGACGTGCTCGTCACGGCCTCGCCCGAGCGCGCAGCGGCCAGCACCTATGTGCTGATCGACTTTGCGGGCCTGGACGTGATCATCGGAGTGGGCCGGGGCTGCAAGCTCACGTTCAGGTACATAGAGGTGAGGCGGGGGCGTGGGAGGCGGCAGCGGGGCGGAGAGCCGGGGCAGGGCGCAGGGGCAGTGGTGTGTCCAGTCAGAACCCCCTGTGGCTTGGCGGGACCTGGGGAAAGGGGTGTCTTGGCAACAGGGGGCCCAGCGGCAGGCACAGGAGGGGCAGGCGCTCAGCTGAGCTCTCATGCTTTGGGGGGAGCGGGAATCGAGGCGGTTTGCCAAGCCGCAGGAGGGGGCTGACACAGCGGGAAGAGCGAGTGACAGGGAGGAGTTGCCTGCTAAGAGCTTCGTCCTTGACCCCAGCACCGCTTTGGCTGCCGTCTGCCCGCCCGTCCCCTCCTCCCTCAGCTCTTCAACCACTTCTGGTTGGTGGGGCCCGCCTTCCGTATCATACGCCAGGTGCGTGGGGCTAGTGAGGCGGGGCCTGCGTGGAGAGGATGAGGGGACCCCGTGCCGCCTGCACTTGGTGTTGCTCGGCGGGTCGCGTGTGGGTGTCGGTCGCACCCCTAGCCTGGCCCTCTCACGGCGGCCCTCAGTCCCTCCTTGCCCCTTGTCCGCGCCCCAGAGCCCGGGAGCGACCGTGCACATGGACCGATGCATCATGCGGCGCTGCGCGGGGCTGGTAGGCTAAGGGCCCAGTTGAGAGGACGACTCGTCGAATAATATCTTGGGGTCTTCGGCTGCACCCCCGCCACCTGAGGTCGCCTGGCAGCCATACCGTGCCGTGCGCGGTGGTGCCAGCCCGCTTTACCATTCCTCAAGACGCATGCTGTTCCATCACCCGCCTGGCCCCCTCCCCAGCCCTACGAGGCGGCTGTGGTGAACCAGATCACCGCGGAGCGACCCCCGGGCTTCACCGGGCCCCAGCAGTGTGCGTGCGAGGGGGCGGTCCCTGGGCATGGGCGCACGGTCCCACGGTTCCACGGGGACACCGGCTTGCATGCTGGCCCCGCGCATGCTGGGTTCCTGGTCCTTGCGCCGAGCGCCTGAGGGCTGAGGCGTACGTGTGTTGACAGCCTCCCGCAACGTCAAGAAGTCACCCAGCGTACATGAGCTACATGTCGCGGCCCCTCTTTCCCCGCCACAGGTTTCCAGGTGTCCAACTTCACCTTCCGCACCACCGACAGCGCCGAGCCCGTCACGCTGGACCGGGCCGTCCGCATGGTCGACTATGCGGCGGTGATGGCGTGCATTGGGTTGATTGCAAGCAGTGCCAGGCGGCCGCACTGAGCACTTGGTAGCTAGCTAGCAGCAGAGCTAAGCGCACGCCTGAACCTCTGCCGCCCTCATGCATGGCGTCCGACTTGCTCATGCCCGCAGGTCGTTCCCATGGATAGGTGAGGACCGAGGGGGGGGTGGTGCGGCGGAAGGTAGGTCTGAGGCAAAAACTTACATGGCCAGGTTCACGGGGCCGGCCGTGAACACAATATGCCTGCCGTGTTGGCCAGCTCCCTGGCCTCGCAGGGCCTGCTGTACGGTGGCTACTTGCACTCCGCCGCGGAGACTTACTACATCGTCGATCACTTTGTGGACCCGGCATGCATGGCGGTGCGGCCTGGCACCGACTGTGTCACGCTTTTGCTGCAGGTGAGCGCTCAGAACGGGTCCACACGCAGTGTCTCGGCAGCCGGCTGGACCTTTCTGCGGGGACGCGATGTTCTCCATGTCGCGGCGGGTACCGCGGGGGTGGCGGGGGCGGAGTCGGGGGCCGACACGCCGGGGGGCGCGGCATGGGCTAGCTGCGTCGGACTGGGCCTCAGCCCAGAACCCTGCAACTTTTGCGCTAGTTATCATGAGTAAACTATCATTGTTGCGCTGTTGCTCTGCCACCGATAATAGCTCGGACAACATCACCATTCTGGTTCGCCGCATACTGATGCGCTTAGGCTGCAACTGATCTACGTCGCGACAGAGCTAGCAGCTCAGCATCACGGAGGACCTGCGCTACGCGCTCGCGGGGCTGTTGTGGTCAATCACTCGTGTCTTCAGGAATGGTGCCACGGCCCCGCGAGCCCGCACAGATGGATTGTCATAAAGTAGCTAGAGACCTTGGATGCATGGGCTCTCCATCGGCGGGAGCCCTGTCGCGGTCTGCGTCTGGTCAGTTTGGACTGGCGTGACCGCAACCTGCGAGCCCAGACCCACCCCGGGCCGTAGCAGTACCCGCAAGATAGGAGAGGGCTCTGCCAGTCGCCGGGGCCCAAAGTCATTTGCGGACTCTGACAATCCTGTCGCTCTCTTGCCCGCAGCAATTGGATGCCCAGGAGCAGCAGGCGGCTCAGCAGCAGCAGGGCGGTGGCGATGGAGGAGGAGGCAAGGGAGCTGCGACGGTGAGGGAGACGGGGACTGAGGCTGGCACACTTGGCGGCGCAGTGTGGGGTCCGGTTGCGTGTGCATGCTCTGCCTTGCGGCCTTGCCAGGCGTTGTCCCAATGCCTGTCCCAATAATATCTGTGTGTCCGCAGCTTGCCATCGCCATCGCTGTGCCGTTGGCCGTCGTGGCGGCGGCGGCAGCGCTCGCGTCGGTGCTGCTGCTGCGGAGGCGCAGGCGCCGCCGCCGTGCGGCTGCGGGGTCCAAAGGGGACCCGGAGGCTGGGCCTGGCTCCAAGGCCCAGCAGGGCCCCGGTGACACTGGCTGCGTGTTTCTGGGCGTGGAGGAGGGCCAGCCCCTGCCGGAGTGGTCCCCGCTGGCGCACGAGCAGGAGGCGGAGGAGGTGGGGCGGGGTCCAGGGTGTTCGGAAGGCCATGGCCAGCGTCCCTTTCCTACGGCCGCTACCACACGTAAGCGCGCCTTCGCCTTCCCCTTCCCCGCTTCTCATCCTGCAGCTCGAGGTCCTAGAGCGGACCTACGGGCGGACCCATGCCGACAACAATGGAGCGGAGGCGGTCGAAGTTGACTGTCAGGCGCCGGATTGTGCTGATGGGGTCGGCGGCGATGGGGCCGCCGCCTCGACGACCGCTGGCTTCGCCGCCGCTTCGCTGCTGCTGCGGCCGGCCGTGACCCAGATCGGCGAGGACGGCACCGCTGGCGCCAGCATTGCCGCCACGAGCGATGAGGTCACCATCTCGCTGCCCCAGGGCTGCGAGGGGCCTGACGTGGCGGCTGAGCTGGCGGGAATGGCGGCTGAGCTGCGGGCCAACGTGCAGGTGAGACGGTCTGGCGCTGTACGGCATTACTACGGCATCTCTACGGCATCACTAGTGGGAGAGGAGAGAGGGCTTAGTCATGGCGGGACTAAGCTGCGGGCCAAGGCGTGAACGATGCCCAGGGGCATGACGGCCCCCACTGTCAGAGGCCGGGTCCCCACTGTCAGACACAGGGGGCGCCTAGCTGAGCAGCACGTACTGACCAGGGTTGATGTTTGCGCAGGATGTGGCGATTCGGCTGGAGGGGATCCTCGGGACGGGGAGCTTTGGGATCGTGTACAAAGGTACGTCTGTGGGACTCCGGACGCGGAAGGCCCTCAACCGCACTAGGCCCCTGGACTGGGCGTCCAACGCAGCATGTTGCTAGTACCGCACAGAAGCTGCCACGACCACTCTGCCTTCCTGGCCAAACGTCTTCCCCACACTGCGTCCCGCACGGCGTTTTGTGTCGTGTGCAAGCGCGGACTCTCGGATGCGGCCCTCCTGCCCTCTCCCTCCCAGGCACGTGGCAGGGCCTCCCCGTGGCCGTCAAGACGGTGGTCTTCTCCGCCTCCCAGGAGCGCCGCCGCCGGGCGCTGCAGGAGGCGGCGCTGTGCCAGAGCATCACCCACCCAAACATCATTGTGTGGAATGCACGAACGCTTCTAGCACAGCGCATGCGCGACCGGGCTTGCCCCTGTTGACCGGCATCCGTGACCCTTTCTTGCCCACGTGCTCTTCCCCGCAGGCCACCTATGCCTCCGAGCTGCAGCCCATCAGCTCCGTGGGCACGGGCTTCAGCTCGGGCGGTGGCGGTGGACGCGGAGGGGGCCTGCCCGGGCAGGGTGTGGGCAGCTCTGGGGAGGGGCGCTTCGTGGTGAGACGAGGGCTCAAGTGCAAAAAGGTTTAGAGAGCGACGCCCCCGCCTAGACTGCGTTTTGCACTCCAGGCAGAGACGGTGCCTGCTCCCTGCCGTACAGGGTTTGCATGCTGGTGCTGTACTGCCCTGCCAAGACCTGCCGATTCTTCTAGCTAGGTCCTTACGTCCCGTCTGTCCGCTTCCCTTCCCTCCATCTCTCCCCTGCAGCAAGACTGGCGGCTGTACATCGTGATGGAGTACGCGGATGGGGGTCCGCTGGGCAGGCTCTTTTCCAACAAGGAGCTGTGGTTGGGGCCGGAGCGAGTGAACCTGGTGAGGCTCGGGGATGGCTATATGCCAAAGGCTACGCTTGCCTCAGCTGCTACTGTGAGCCGGCTAGGTCTTGGAAGGTGCTGCCCTGCCCTTTTTACTTAATGACACCTGGCTTATCCTTGGCCCGGCGTTAGTCCCCTGTCTTTGCCCACCCTGTGCCGCCCTCCCCAACCTGCAGCCCGCCATCCTGTCCCTCGCTCTGGGCATCGCCCGCGCGCTGTCCCACCTGCACTCCAAGCGGATCGTGCACGGCGACCTCAACCCCAACAACGTCATGCTCAAGCGGGACCCGGCCGAGCCCTCGGGCTATGCCGTCAAGATCGGGGACTTCGGGCTCAGCGTCATGCTGCCCGACCACCGCACGCACCTCAGCAACCTGCGCATGGGGACCATGTTCTACATATGCCCGGCAGTGGTCATGAAGGTAAGAAGCGGAGCGTTGTAGGAGCTCTGCCCTCCAGTTTAGTAGCTCAGTGCTCCCTCACGCACTCATCCCACTCACCGCCGCGCCTCCTCTCACCGCAGGGCCAAGTGGGGCCTGCGTCCGACGGTGGGTCGTGGGGTGGGACAGGCGGGTCACTTCAAAGGGACTCTAGGTGGTTGGAGCTTGGGCTCTTCTGGCACCTGCGCGTGGTCCCCGGTCCAGCCGAGGACATGCCTTTGACGGACGCAGATGCTACCACACCCACGGCCGGATGGCGCTGCGATGTCCGTTCCCACAAGCCCCGCTTAAGTGCTGTCCTTGGCCCCTTCCGTCGTCTGTCTGCTCCGGCCTTTCACCCACACGCACATGCCCACCCTCCCCCAGTGTTTGCTCTGGGTGTGATGCTGTGGGAGCTGTACCACGGCCGGCCCGCGGGCATCCGCACGCCCGAGGGCCCGCGCTACTGCTCCCTCTTCCCCGCCTTCCCGCCCTCCTGCCCGCCCGCCTACAAGGAGGTGACACTGGGCTGCCTGCGCAAGCACCCGCACAAGCGCCCCACCGCACACGAGGTGGAGGCGGCGCTGGGGGCTCTGCTGGCCTCCCTCGATTCGTCAGCCTCCCCGCGCTCCAAGGATCAGCCGCGAGCCTGAGCGCCCAACAACAACACACGCGTTACAAGGGCCGACCGCTGGAGCGCTTCACGGTGCGCGCGTTTTTGGGCCTCGGCAGAAGTATGCGTGGGGCCTCCTTGCAAAGAGCTGTGGCGTGCTGAGGCGGCCGGGCGGGACTTGCTGAGCGAGCGGCGGGGGCCTGCATTCGACTTCATCGCCTAGGGGGCTGAGATGAAGCTAAGGTTTGTGAGCGGTGGTCTGAGCATGACGCCTCGGGGTTTGAAGAGCCGGATGGAAGGACCTGTTGCAGGAGGTGTTGAGAAGGCCGGGCACCCACGGATGATTGCTCAAGTAGAAGACGATGCCTTTACGTTGCTTGGGGAGCATTCTGGTGTGGTGCATATCCACGACAGCTCGATGCACACCTGTGCACTGCACATTATCTCATGTTTGCTACGCTGCGGGTTCTGTGATGAGGCATCTGCCTAGCGTTGGTTGGGGCAGGAGGGCATTAGGCCACGGAACACGTAGGCTGAGCGGGAACGGATGCACCCATGTGTGGCTTCGGGGTTGACGGGCGTACGTTGCGTATGATGCGTTTTGTACTGCATGCATGACCGGGCGTTGTCGGTTCGGGGGCGCACCGGTACTGGTTGGGCTGAGGGCTTGGGCACTGTCCTTGCTTGCGGTGCTTTTGCTTCTATCTGCATTTGGCGGAGGCCTCCTTTCGGTGGGACCCCGTTTGTACGGTGTACTGCTCAACGTTGCCTAGTTGATGCATCCAGTCATGTTATCCGGGCCTGGCTCCGCCCAGGCCGCCCTGCTGCGCGGGTGTCGTTGAGGCGCCTAGGGTTCCCTGCCCAGGCCCGCTTGGGGCATGCAACCGCGGCCTGGACCCGCCACGCGCCAGGACCCGCGCTGATGCCTATACTCCTCTCCAGTCTGCACTCATGCCACCTCCTCGCTCAACACAGTTCCCTCTGCGTTCCCTTCACTTGACGCCAGCCTCTCCCTCCCGCCCCGCTCGCAGGCTCCCTGCGGCCCCACGCTCAGCACGACCCAGCCACGATTGGCTTGTGCGAGAGGGAGGACTGTCTGGCCGCGAGACGTCTTGACACCGCAAGAGCTCCTGCTGATTACGCAAGACCAATGGAATAATCCCTTCCACCAGTAGCGCTTATGCACGCCCAGAGCTGCAGCTTGAGGCAGCCGACGCAACGGGAGCCGCGCGGCCAAGCTCGCGGCGCTGACCCACCGCGGCGCCTTCTGTCCAACCTCAGCCGCTCCGCAGCACCGCAGCGCTGGTTGCTGCTGCGACTGCTGCAGCTTCTCAACTGCTGGCTGCTGCTGCCCGGGGCCCGGGGCGCGGGGGCCGCTGCCGGCGCGACTGTTCCCGCCAACGACACGCGCAGCCTGTTCGCTGCGCTCAACAACCCCGGCGTTGCTGTGGTGGAGCTGCACGACTCGATCGTGCTGAACCGCTCGGAGTGGGGCGGCCTGGCCGCGGTGAACCGCGACGTGCTCGTCACGGCCTCGCCCGAGCGCGCAGCGGCCAGCACCTATGTGCTGATCGACTTTGCGGGCCTGGACGTGATCATCGGAGTGGGCCGGGGCTGCAAGCTCACGTTCAGAGACATCGAGGTGAGGCGGGGGGGCCAGGGAGCCGGGGCAGCAGTGGGTGTAGCACCGCAGGTGAGGCTGCAGCGGGTCGGGGCAGACATGGGTGGCTCAGCAGGCGCTAGCTTGTCGGGGTGGAGGTTGTGGCTTGAGCGGTGGGTGTGAGGTCTGGGAACGGGGCTGGCCCGTGGGCGAAAGAGGCCTGAGCTGCTGCTCGTGCGCCGGTGCGGAAGCGGGGCCTGGGGTGCTGTGACGGGCTGGTGACCCCCTGAACCCCCGCCCACCCCGGCAGGTCGTCAACGCTCTTGCAACAACGGGGATCTCCTTTCGGATCATCAGGCAGGCAGGTCCGGGCGGGTGTACGTGGCTTCAGCCCCCCGGGTCGCAGGCTTGGGATGGGCAGGAGCCAACGGGGTGCGTGCACATGGTCGCTGCGTAGTGACATACCCACCACCCTCGCCTCCCGCAGAGCCCTGGAGCAATAATGGTCTTCGATCACTGCATCCAGCGCCGCCGGGTGGGACTGCCGTACGAGGCAGCCGCAGTGAACGGCAATGCCGTGCCGCGCCCGCCGGGCTTCCCGGGGAAGCAGAACTGTGAGCACAAGGGTTCTTAACGAGGTCCGACAGGGGTGAGAGGGTTTGGTGCGTCTTTCCTGTCTGCCGACGCTGACGCATGCACGCATGGCGCTTCCGTTCCTTTTACGGCAGGCTACGTCGCTAGCCCCGTCACGTACCGCACGACACGAAGTGCCGAGCTTGTGACCCTGGACCAAGCCATGCGGTGCCCTGACTGGGCGTCGGTGAGACGGGCGGGTTGGCGGGCGGGGTTGAGGCGGGCGAGTTGGCGGGCGAGCAGGGCATGTTTTTGCTGCTGCGTGCTGTGCATAACCCCGCCCGCGTGTGGAGAGTGGGGAGGAAGTGGCGGGGGAGGGAGGACTGCAGCAGAGAAGCGTTCCTTGTGTGCACCTCATCCGTCATGCCCAGCCCTGGTCTCTGTGCTCTTGCCGTGTCCCGCGGCGCAGACTGTACCCCTGGACAGGTGAGGGGCAAAGGGTTGCACAACTTGTGACGGTTGTTGGGGGTGCAGGGGAGTAAGGGCGCTACAGCCTCAGCCTAGCTAAGACCCCTCAAAGAAGGGCATGGGGGCACGACACCGCCTGATGTTGTGGAGTCCCCCGCGTTACCCCGACTCCCCCCTGCCTGCCCCTTCCGCCAGCTCCCTAGCCTCGCAGGGCCTGGTGTACGGCGGATACGTGTATGTAAATCACAACAACACAATCTACGTGGTGGATAATCGGGTTGACCCCGCTTGCCTGGCCGTACGACCTGGGAGCGAGTGCGTGCTACTGCTGGTCGAGGTGAGTGTGCGGTACATCATCTTTCTGCATCACCCGCCCACGCAACACACAGCCCTGAAAGTCTGGCGGTGGGCGAGGGGCAACGAGGGCAAAGGGGGCAAATGCGCAGCAAGGGCTTCGGCCGAGAATGCGTGTCGTACTGAGGCACTTGCTCCTGCGTGAATGCAACACACAGCCCCACAGTACCACAGCCTTGGGCCCTGTGTACAGTGTGCCATTGCGACTTAGCCACACAGCACGCCACCAAACGCCGCCAAACGCCACCAAACGCCACCAAACGCCACCAAACGCCACCGAACGCCACCAAACGCCACCAAACGCTGCCAAACGCTGCCAAACGCCACCAAACGCCACCAAACGCCACCAAACGCCGCCAAACGCCACCAAACGCCACCAAACGCCACCAAACGCCGCCAAACGCCACCAAACGCCACCAAACGCCACCAAACGCCGCCAAACGCCACCAAACGCCACCAAACGCCACCAAACGCCGCCAAACGCCACCAAACGCCGCCAAACGCCACCAAACGCCGCCAAACGCCACCAAACGCCACCTTGTCTCGCGGTTGCGTGCCCTGCCCTCCGCAACGCAGCAGCTGGATGCCCAGGAGCGGCAGCGCGCAGCGGCGGCGCATAACAGAGGAGGAGGCCGGGCGAGTCCGCTGGTGAGTCCTCCGCCGGCTTGACCCGGGCATCCTAGGGAGAGGGAGACACGCACACGCCCTGGTATGTAGGGCGCTGGCTGGAGACCCGGGAGGTTGCTACCAAGCATGCATCATTCAGGCCTCACTGACATTCTCCGCTCCCTGTGTGGCGTCCGCAGCTCGCCATCGCCATCGCTGTGCCGTTGGCCGTTGTGGCGGCAGCAGCTGCGCTCGCGTCGGTGCTGCTGCTGCGAAGGCGAAGGCGCCGCCGCCGTGCGGCTGCGGGGTCCAAGGGAGACCTGGAGGCCGGGCCCGGGTCTGGCGCCAAGGCCCAGCAGGGCCCTGATGACACTGGCTGCGTGTTTCTGGGCGTGGAGGAGGGCCAGGCGCTGCCCGAGTGGTCCCCGCTGGCGCACGAGCAGGAGGCGGAGGAGGTGGGGGGGGGCCCGGGGCTTGGTGTGGGGGTCTATCTGCCGTGGCAGGGGCAGCCCGTGCGTGCCGGGTGCCCGGTCTGCCGCCTGTCCTTGCTATGGCTCACCACCTCCTGGCCCTTGCCTCATTGCTTTGTGCCTCCTCAGCGAGCGGTGCAGGAGCGGATGCTTGACGACACCGCCCTCAACTCCCGAGTAAAGGCGATGGCGGGGGGTCCGGCGGCGGTGCCGGTGCCGGCAGCAGCGGAGGCCACCGGCGGCGGCCCGGCCCCGGCTTCCCTCTTGCTCCGTCCGGCCGCCACGCAAGCGGCTGAGGGGGAAGCAGGGGCCGACAGCAGCAGCGGTGCAGTGCCCAGCACAAGCGATGGGGTTACCCTGCAGCTGCCGGCTGTGCGGGAGGCGGGCGGGGCGGTGGACGTCGCTGCGGAGCTGGCGGGAATGGCAGCTCAGCTGAGGGCCAGCGTGCAGGTGCGTGGGAAGCCGGCACCGGGACTTACCTGCGGCTTAGCCGCGACAGGGATGGGGGCTCGCTTGGGCGAACGGCTGTGACTTTGCTGCCTTAAACAGGGACCCGTCCCAAAGTGCCTTCGATGTGAGCCGTTGACTGCGCCGGGTGCACTCCTGCCCCTCCCCTGCAGGACGTGGCAATACGGCTGGAGGGGATACTGGGCAGCGGCAGCTTTGGCATCGTGTACAAAGGTGCGTCGGTGGCATGTGGGTCGAGGGAAGCGCGCGGTAGGAAGGTGGGTCAGGGAGCTGGTCAGCTGCTCTGCTCATCACCAGCTGCCAGTACCTGCCTCTCCGGCATGGCCTAACGTGTCCACCTCGCTACCGCCTCCCTCCCACCCCCAGGCACGTGGCAGGGCCTCCCCGTGGCCGTCAAGACGGTGGTCTTCTCCGCCTCCCAGGAGCGCCGCCGCCGGGCGCTGCAGGAGGCGGCGCTGTGCCAGAGCATCAGCCACCCAAACATCATCGTAAGCCGGGCTGGGGCGGGGCCGTTCGGCCTCGAGGGCTGGGCCCTGTAGTCACTTGCGACCATTCGAACGGACGAAAGTTGGCATGGTATCTCAAGCGGGGCACGCGGCGTCACCTCAACATGTCATGCCCTGTCCCGCCTCCTCAGGCCACCTATACCTCCGACTGCGTCCCTGAGCTCTGCCGTACGGAAGAAGAGCGGAGGAAGCGGAGCGGGGGGGCTCGAGGGTGGTCGCTATGTGGTGAGCCCTGGATGAGTGCCGTACGGGTGCCGTACGGTTGTTGCAAGCAATACCGCCCTGAAACCTACCGGTTCTTGCTAGGTCCTTACGTCCCGTCTGTTTGCTTTCCCTTCCCTCCCTCCGCCCCGCAGCAAGACTGGCGGCTGTACATTGTGATGGAGTACGCGGATGGGGGGCCGCTTGGTGGGCTGTACGGCAGTAAGGAGCTGTGGGCGGGGCCGGAGCGAGTAAACCTGGTGAGGGGCTGGGTCCAGGGCAAGGGACCCTTGCGCACTAGGGCTCCCCTTCGGTGAATGTCCTTGCCTTCGTGTCAGGGCAAAGCGGGATGCCTCCGACTCTGCTTCCCTCAGCTGCTACTGTGAAACGACTAGCTGCCACCCCGAACTCAATTGACACCTGCCGTCCTGCCCCTTCCCCTTTCAGCCCGCCATCCTGTCCCTCGCTCTGGGCATCGCCCGCGCGCTGTCCCACCTGCACTCCAAGCGGATCGTGCACGGCGACCTCAACCCCAACAACGTCATGCTCAAGCGGGACCCGGCCGAGCCCTCGGGCTATGCCGCGAAGATCGGTGACTTCGGGCTCAGCGTCATGCTGCCCGAACACCGCACGCACCTCAGCAACCTGCGCATGGGGACCATGTTCTACATATGCCCGGCAGTGGTCATGAAGGGACACGTGGGACCGGCGTCGGACGGTGCGTCGGGGGGCCGAGCAAGGGAGAAAGGCGCCCTTTACTGGGTTCCGCGACTCGAGACGATTGCTTTAGCCTGGCACGGCACCTGAGCGCACTGGTCCCTGACACTGCCCGTTTCACTCACCCCAAGCATTCATCCTCCCTCCCTCCCCCAGTGTTTGCTCTGGGTGTGATGCTGTGGGAGCTGTACCACGGCCGGCCCGCGGGCATCCGCACGCCCGAGGGCCCGCGCTACTGCTCCCTCTTCCCCGCCTTCCCGCCCTCCTGCCCGCCCGCCTACAAGGAGGTGACGCTGGGCTGCCTGCGCAAGCACCCGCACAAGCGCCCCACCGCACACGAGGTGGAGGAGGCGCTGGGGGCGTGTCTGGAGGGACTGGGGGCGGCGGGGGACGAGATCCAGGGGCAGGGGATGTAGGTGTGGTGGCAGTTGCCGGTTGGCGGAAGGGGCTACGGCGGGACTGAACACGCGGCCACGCAAACTGGGTTGATCCGTAAGCCTAGCCAAGGTTGGGGCACAGAAAGCAAGAGGCACTGATCTGGGGGTCGGGCACAAGCAACGGCCGAAGGCTATCTAGGACTGTACTTCATGCGATGGGGTTGGGTGTTGGCGGCGTTGGGCCATTGTTGGCAAGCAGACTTCCTTTGCGTGCGCTGAGTGCGTTGATGCGGGTGCCGTGAACAGGGAGCATGCGGACCGTACGTGCTCTCTCGTGACTGACGCGGGGTTGCGGATTGCTTAAAATTGTGTGCTGCGCCATGGACTGGACGCCAAGCGCGGACCGGCTGGGAGCTGGTAGAGCTGCGTTATGCCTGATGGGGATGGCGGAGCGTGTGCATGCAGAATTGATGACTGATGCAAGTGGCCAGGATTGCCGCACATCGCATTCTGCTGAGAAGGCACAGCACGCAGGAGGGCTCGGTAGCGTAGGGTGGGTCTTCTGGCTGCCGGGCTCGTGCCGGGCTCGACCCGTACTCTAGCAGGTGGACCGGGTGCAGCGCATGCCTGGGCGGTGTCGGAGTTTGTAAAGCGCACATGAAGCCTTACAATGCCTCACACCGTGCTACCGTTGCATCCGTTTGGTTCGCTTCCTGTCTTCCTATCCTGAAGGATGTATCGACCAGCGCCTGTGGCAATGCCACTAAAACCGGCCCCTGGTCTGCACAGTGCCCTGAAGAAGTGCCTGCAATTATGCCATGCTATCCACACAGCTGTTGAATGTCTCACAGCTGATCATATGCACGCCTGCCTATCCCCCTACACCATCCTACCTCTTCTGCCGAGTGCAGAAACTCTTATCCAGCAGGACCCTGACGGCCTGCCCCTGCATGTCCGTCCTGCACTTCGTCCGCTTCGTCCATACCTGCACGTACTCTAGCCATGTCCATGTGCTAAACCCGCCAACACACGGACACCCAGAGACCATGCGTACATTCCTGTACCGGAATGCTGCTCTCTACCATACGGACATGCAACGGCCATACGTTCAATACATGTTGCCATCCCTACCCCCGGCACAAACGCTGTGTATGCGTTCGTTTCAGCAATAATCCGTCAACTCATACATTAGCCGCAAACTCATCAGCACCCGTTAACCCGGCTTACCAGCCAAGCGCGCAGCCGGTGGCTCTCGCCTCGCCGTCACGACCACTTGACCTCTAAGCAAGCCCAAGCACACAGTCGAGATTCAGAGTTGCTGATTGGCAATCACGCTCATTCGTACTCAGCCAAAGTTAATCACTCCCACTAAGTAGCTAGCGTGGAGAAAGCCGCCTCCACTGGACCAACCGGCGTGCGCCCAACCACACGCACCGGTACTACTTCAGCAAGCACCCACCCGCCCTGACAACGATACCTATGCCCTGACAACGATACGTATGGACAAGCTAATAAGTCCGCCGCCTGAGGCCGCGCGCACTACGCGCACCACACATGCTGGCTGATGCCCCTGCGGGCCTCCACCCTGAGCAACCCGTGGAATGGGTCTCCAATGGTACCAGCGAGCGGCTCCCGAACGCTCGATCTCCAACCGCCGCCGGTAGCTAGATAGGTACGCCCGTCCACGTGCCCTCAGCGCCTGACTCTGGTTGAGGGCCGCGGAGGGCACGCACACCGTGGCGGCATCAAAAAGTACTGCGGTAGGCACGGACATGCGGGCGGGGCGGGCGCGGATGGAGGCAAGGTAAGATAGAGGATGGACGGCAGCGCACCCACATGGTACCCGGTCTAACCAACCCGCCCTCCTTAACCCATGTCAGGGGCAACCCGGCGTTAGTCTACTCCTATTCCTGGACGGCGGTGACCGGTACTCCGCTAGCTAGCTCACACGCAGCCGAGCGCAACAATCCCCGCGGTCCCAAAAGCGCACCGTCTACCGAGAGCACGTGAGCAGAAGCACCCTCGCCGCGTGCAGCCCAGCTAAGTTCGTGCGCTCAGTAGGCGCAGCATGCGCACATTCCTCCGGTGACCGCAGCCCATCCCTCGCAACAGACGCACCTCTAACTGCCCTCGAAGGCCCGACCGACCGCAGCGGCGCGCGCGGGTTGCGTCCGCCGTCAAGGCGCCGGCGACAGGGCGGCAGAACCGCCGCCGCTGCCCTCCACATCGGGGCCGCCGCCGCGGGCGCCGCCGCCAATACCGGTACTGGCGCCGCCGCCAATACCGGTACTGGCGCCGCCGCCGCCACTGGCGGTGCCGCCACGGCCGAAACCGATACTGAACGTTCTCTGCACGTCAGCGGGCAGCTGCTGCAGCAGCTCAGCGGCGCCGCCAGGGCCGCTGCCGTGGCAGTCGCCGCCGTCGAGGCTCAGGCGCGAGCCATGCTCCGCCGCCGCCGCCGCAGACGCCAGGATGTCGGGCACGTCAACGGTCGAGCTCCACGTCAGCGTCGACACAACCGACGACACGCACGACGGAAGCTGCGGCAGCAGACCGGAGGCGCCCGCCGCCAGGCCGCCAGGCGATCCGGCGGCGCCGCCACCGCCGCCGCCAGACCAAAGTCCGACGGCGTGGACGCCGCTGCCAAACGCCGCCAACGCCTGGCGGGCAGGGCTGCGCGGCACAAGCGGCAGCGGCCGCCTGGGCGACGCCGCTGGCGGCGGCAGCGGCGAGGGCAGCGGCGACGGCGGTGCTGCGGTGGCGGCGTCGCCGCTGTGGTGTTCCTCGTCCTCCTCTACGCACGCCGCCAGGCGGCTTAGAAAGAGGCCCAGGGGCACACGCTCTGAGGCGCTGCCCGCAGAGTCGAATCCGCGCGAGCCGCCAAAGCCGCCGCCGCCGCCGCTGAGACCGCTGCCAAAGCCGATGCCGGTGCTGAGGACGCCGCCGACGCTGTAAGACCCGCCGCCGCCGCCACTGGGCGTGCCGCCGCTGCCGCCGCTGCCCAGCCCGCCAACAAGGCTCAGGACTCCAGAGCTGCCGCCGGTTGGGCTGGTTGATGTGAAGGGCGAGGTAATCGCCGTAGTACTGGCGGCGGCGGCGGTGGCGGGGGTGGCGGGACTGGCTGCGAAGGCACCGGGGCCGGTGGAGTTGGCGGACGGGGAGCTCGAGGTGGCTGTGGCGGAGGTGGAGGCGGTGGCGGAGGAGGAGGTGCCGGGCAGAGTGGGGTCGCGGCCGCTTGGAGAAGTCAGACCACTTGGAGAGGTCAGGCCGCTTGGAGAAGTCAGGCCCGAGCGGCGGCCACCGGACGAAGGCGGACGGCTGCCGCCGGCGCCGCGCCGCTCCGCTGCCGTACGGAGGTCCATGGCCGCCGCCATGGTGCCGTACTGCTTCTGGAACTTGGATCCAGGCCGGCGGCGGGACCGCTCCGCCGCCATGCCGACGGACCAGGAGGCGCCGCCGCCAGGGCCCATGCCTCCGCCACTGCCGCCGCCGCCGCCGCCGCCGCCCATACCGACGCCGACGGTGCTGCTGCTGCCGCCAGCTCCCATGACCATCAGCATCTTGAAATGCTCGCTCATAAAGCCGCCGCCGCCGCCGCCGTCACCGCCGCCGCTGCTGTTGTTGCCCATGCCGCCGCTGTCGGCGCCGCCGGCAGCTCCGCCACCAGCGCCGCCACTGCTGTCGCCGCCGCCGCCGGCAGCCCCGCCGCTACTGTCGCCGCGGCCTCCATCGCCGCTGCTGTCGCCGCCGCTGGTGGGGCGTAGCGGCCTGCCAGCGGCATTGCTGCTGCTGCCTTCCTGCCTCACGCTCACAGGCCGGCCGCCGCTGGCGTCAACAAAGGCGGCGTAGGGCCCGGCGGCCGCCGCAGCGCCGCTGCCGCCACCACCGCTTCCGCTGCTGCGCCGCTGCTGAGCGGCTGACCAGGGCTGGGGCGGAGGTGCCGGTGGCAGCGGCGACAGAAAGTGCGGTGGGATCTCCGGGCCGCTGCCGCCGCCACTGATTGAGCCGCGGGCGACGGCGGAGGCGGCGTTAGATCGCGCCGCCGGCGGGGCCCGCGGCGGCAGGGGCGGCAGCGGCGGCACAACGTGCAGCCCCGCCGTCCAGGTCGACGCAGTGCCGGCGGCGCGCCGCGTTGCGTCGGCGGCGGCGGCTTCTGGTGGCACGTTGCCGCCCATACTGATACGGAGGCCCGTGGTGGTGGTGGCGGGGCCCGGGTGGGGGTTGCCGTCGCCAACGCCGGCGGCGGCGTTGGCGGTGGCGGGGAGCGGCGCCACGATCGACCGCCGGCCCCGCGGGCCGCCGGGGCCGGAGCTTAGCGCCGACGGCGGCCCGTCGATTCCGGCGCCCGGAGGTGGAAATGGCGCCGACGGCGGCGGCAGGCCAGGGCCCTCGCTGGCGCGGCGCGGGGCAACAATGGAGCGGCGCGGCGCGGCGCCTCCGCCCGTAGCCGCGCTGCCGACGATGTTGGACGGCGAAGAGACGGCGGCGCTGGGTGCTGCGGGGGAGCCCGCGCGAAGCAACGTTGGGGAGGGCGCGGGCGCTCGAGCGGGGCTCCGCGCGTCATCAGCGGTTGCAGAGGCAATGCTGGGTCCAGCGGGGGGCGCTGCGACGGGATTTTGGCTGCGAACGTCAGCCGTAATCGTTCGTGAAGCTGCGCTGGGGGTTCCCACGGGCTGGGTAAGCGCGGGCTGCTGCTGCGGGGGGAATAATTCGCCACCGAGCGCCGCCGCCCCCGGCTTGACGAGCGCTGCAGCCGCTGCCGCCGTGCCATTAGCAGCGGACGATGTGGTGAAGGGCGGCTGGGCGGCGGTTGCAGCGGAGTAGGCAGCGGGCGGCAGGCTCAGCGCGGCGGCCTCGTCCTCGCTCGCCGGCTGGAAGCAGCGGCCTAGCGTGCCGCCCATCGCTCATAACTTGCTCAGAGGTGTGCTAGGTTTGTATGCGGCTTAACCGGGGTTGCTCAAAGGACTGGGAATTCCGTGCGTGCCGCGCCGAGAAAGGTTGGAATTTGCGCGGGCGCGCTGCGCGGCGATGACGCGACGATCGCACCACATCGCATGCCGGGGGCCGGCCCCGCGCCAAGCTCCAAGGCAGCCAAGCCAAGACACAGCAGCTGGCAAGTCAGCCCGCAGCTCGGGAATGTCGCGACGGCCCAGCAAAACCGCGAAAAAGTACATGTACTGCCCGCGCGTGCCGCCTTCCGCCACCCCCACCCAGCGGCAGAAACCCGCGGAACCCCGCGCCAGCACGCCCCGCTAGGCCCGCCCTTCGCCACCCCCGCCCGGCTGCGCGGCCTTCCTTAGTTGGCGTCGTGCATCGGTTTGCCTGACAGGGAGCGGACGTTACAGGCCTACTATATCTATCCCCCCATCTTGAGTGCGAACTTCCCTTGACACCGCCTCCCCAGTCCCCACCTTGGCTTGGCCACCCGTCCATACATGGCCAGCCTCCGCCTCCCGAAAGGCCGAAACCCTTGCGAGAGGAACTTGCTCGACGCCTGGACCTTCAGCTCCTGTGCCGGACGCAAGCGCACACGTTTGTCCGGCATCCAACAACCCCGCATCAGTCACGAGAGAGCATGGTTCGCGTGGCCCCTGTTCACGATGCCTACCCCAATGCACAGCACCCAGCACACCCATTAGAGGCCTGCTTGCCAACACCTGCCCCAACGGCACCCCAACGGCACCCCAACGGCACCCAATAGACACGCAAACCCCGCCAACAGCCAACCGCATGGGATGAAGTACTGTCACACCTTTCGGCCATTGCTCTGTCCGGCCCCCGAATCACCCAGCTTGCCTTCTGTGCCCTAACCTTGCCTAGGCCTACGGACCAATGCGTGGCCTCGTGTTCAGTTCAGCCGTAGCCCCTTCTGCCAACCGCAAACCGCCACCACACCTACATCCCCTGCGCCTGGATCTCCTCCCCCGCCGCCCCCAGTCCCTCCAGGCACGCCCCCAGCGCCGCCTCCACCTCGTGTGCGGTGGGGCGCTTGTGCGGGTGCTTGCGCAGGCAGCCCAGCGTCACCTCCTTGTAGGCGGGCGGGCAGGAGGGCGGGAAGGCGGGGAAGAAGGAGCAGTAGCGCGGGCCCTCGGGCGTGCGGATGCCCGCGGGCCGGCCGTGGTACAGCTCCCACAGCATCACACCCAGAGCAAACACTGGGGGAGGGAGGGAGGATGAATGCTTGGGGTGAGTGAAACGGGCAGTGTCAGGGACCAGTGCGCTCAGGTGCCGAGTCGCCCCAAGCCAGATGAATCCTGTTGCACACGCCAGTCCAGTCATCAGGTGCCGTGCCGGGCCGCGAGGAACCCAATAGGCTTTGCCGTTCCCCTCCCTCAGCCCCGCCGCAGTTTGCCGGTTCCCTCCCTCGGCCCCCCCGACCCACCGTCCGACGCCGGTCCCACGTGTCCCTTCATGACCACTGCCGGGCATATGTAGAACATGGTCCCCATGCGCAGGTTGCTGAGGTGCGTGCGGTGGTCGGGCAGCATGACGCTGAGCCCGAAGTCACCGATCTTGACGGCATAGCCCGAGGGCTCGGCCGGGTCCCGCTTGAGCATGACGTTGTTGGGGTTGAGGTCGCCGTGCACGATCCGCTTGGAGTGCAGGTGGGACAGCGCGCGGGCAATGCCCAGAGCGAGGGACAGGATGGCGGGCTGCAGGGGGAGGGCGGCACAGGGCGGGCAAAGAGAGGTCAGCCGCTAAACGAGGCAAGGGCGATGGCCCAAGGGAGCCCTAGCGCGCAAGAGTCCCGGAATCCTGCCTCACCAGGTTGACTCGCTCCGGCCCCGCCCACAGCTCCTTGCTGCCGTACAGCGCACCCAGCGGCCCCCCATCGGCGTACTCCATCACGATGTACAGCCGCCAGTCTTGCTGCGGGGCGGAGGGAGGGAAGGGAAAGCAAACAGACGGAGGGTAAGGAGGCGCGGCGGAGGGATGGAGGGAATTGAAGCTGACAGACAGGAGGCAAGGACGTAGACCTAGCGATAGTCATCAGGTCGCAGGATGGCATAGCAAGAACACCTGTACGGCACCCGTACGGCACTCATCCAGGGCTCACCACATAGCGGCCCGCAGAGGTCCCGGAGCTGCCCGCTGGCCCACCCTCGAGGCCGCCAGCTCCGCTTCCGCCGCTCTTCCTCCGTACGGCAGAGCTGAGGGACTGCAGCTCGGAGGTATAGGTGGCCTGGGGGAGTGGGGGCAGGGTTGCAAGTCACCACACGGCCCAGCTCCAGCTTAGAGCGCCCTCAAGACCAAGCAGCCCAGCCCCAGCCCGCTCACAATGATGTTTGGGTGGCTGATGCTCTGGCACAGCGCCGCCTCCTGCAGCGCCCGGCGGCGGCGCTCCTGGGAGGCGGAGAAGACCACCGTCTTGACGGCCACGGGGAGGCCCTGCCACGTGCCTGGGAGGGAGAGGGCGGTAGCGAGGTGGACACGTTAGGCCATGCCGGG
This sequence comes from Edaphochlamys debaryana, assembly GCA_016858145.1. NCBI lineage: Eukaryota > Viridiplantae > Chlorophyta > Chlorophyceae > Chlamydomonadales > Edaphochlamys > Edaphochlamys debaryana. The sequence goes on from JAEHOE010000078.1 coordinate 462,714, forward strand.
GAGGCAGGGTACTGGCAGCTGGTGATGAGCAGAGCAGCTGACCAGCTCTCTGACCCACCTCGCTACCGCTTCCCCCGACCCACATCCCACCGACGGACCTGTATACACGATCCCATAGCTGCCGCTGCCCAGTATCCCCTCCAGCCGTATTGCCACGTCCTGCAGGGGAGGGGCAGGAGTGCACCCGGCGCAGTCAACGGCTCACATCGAAGGCACTTTGGGACGGGTCCCTGTTTAAGGCAGCAAAGTCACAGCCGTTCGCCCAAGCGAGCCCCCATCCCTGTCGCGGCTAAGCCGCAGGTAAGTCCCGGTACCGGCTTCCCACGCACCTGCACGCTGGCCCTCAGCTGAGCTGCCATTCCCGCCAGCTCCGCAGCAACGTCGTCCACCGCCCCGCCCGCCCCCCGCACAGCCGGCAGCTGCAGGGTAACGCCATCGCTTGTGCTGGGCACTGCACCGCTGCTGCTGCCGGCCCCTGCTTCCCCCTCCGCCGCTTGCGTGGCGGCGGGGCGGAGCAAGAGGGAAGCCAGGGCCGGGCCGCCGCCGGTGTCCTCTGCTGCGGCCGGCACCGGCATCGGTGAAGCCCCCGCCATCGCCTCTATTCGGGAGTTGAGGGCGGTGTCCTCGAGCGTCCGCTCCTGCACCGCTCGCTGAGGGGGCAAGAGGCGACGCAGCCAGGGTAGGAGCGAAGGGTATTGAGGTCAGCTCTCACAAGGCTGGGCCGAAGGACAGCAGACCCCCACACCAAGCCCCGGGCCCCCGCCCCACCTCCTCCGCCTCCTGCTCGTGCGCCAGCGGGGACCACTCGGGCAGCGCCTGGCCCTCGTCCAGCCCCAGAAACACGCAGCCAATGTCACCGGGGCCCGGGGCCTTGGAGCCAGACCCAGCCTCCAGGTCCCCTTAAAACCCCGCAGCCGCACGGCGACGCCTCCGCCTCCGCAGCAGCAGCACCGACGCGAGCGCTGCCGCTGCCGCCACGACGGCCAACGGCACAGCGATGGCGATGGCAAGCTGAAGGCACAGGGAGCGGGGCAAGGTCAGCGATGCCCATACAAGACGTAAGCGAGGGCAGCACAGGGCGCGCAGCTCAGCCCAGCGGCCCCCTAGGTTTCCAGCAAGCGCCCTTCACAGAGTGTTTGCGTGTGGTTGGACTCACCAGCGGACTCGCCCGGCCTCCTCCTCTGTTATGCGCCGCCGCTGCGCGCTGCCGCTCCTGGGCATCCAGCTGCTGCGTTGCGGAGGGCAGGGCACGCAACCCCGAGACAAGGTGGCGTTTGGCGGCGTTTGGCGGCGTGCTGTGTGGCTAAGTCGCAATGGCACAGTGTACACAGTGTCCACAGGGCCCAAGGCTGTGGTGCTGTGGGGCTGTGTGTTGCGGGGGCAGGTTGCGTTGAGATGTACGGTCAATGCATGACAGACCCACAGAACTGGACTTCCGCGCACTCACCTCGATCAGCAGTAGCACACACTCGCTCCCGGGTCGTACGGCCAGGCATGCGGGGTCAGCTTGGTGATCCACCACGTAGATCACATCGTAATCCCCGTGCACGTATCCGCCGTACACCAGGCCCTGCGAGACCAGGGCGCTGGGGATGGGCAGGCAAGGGAGAGACCGGGCGACGCGGGGGACTCAGGAACATCAGGCGGCGTCGTGCTTCCGCGCCCTTACTTCTGGCAGTTGCCCAGCTGGTCAGGCCCTAAGCCCCGTGCACTCCCATTACTTCCAAGGCCCTCACCTGTCCAGGGGTACAGCCTGGGCGGCGGGACATGGCAAGCGCACACAGAGCGACCAGGGCGGTGTGTGAGCGGTGGGGCCTCTGCACTCCTACACTCCCCCGCCACTTCCTAACCCCACACCCGTGGTCGTGCGACCGCCCCATCAAGAAACCGCCCTGTCCGCCCGCCTCACCCCCGTCCAGTCGGGGCAGCGAATGGCTCGGTCCAGGGTCACGGGTGCTTCGCTCCGCCGGGTGGTGCGGAACGCGACGGGGCACACAACATAGCCTGTACGCGGGCGCGTCCACCTCACAAAACCATGCGTCCACCTCAGAAAACCATAACAGCCTTCGGGCGCCTCCACCCTGCAAGCTGCGACATGACTCGGGAACCCTTGTGTGGACCCTTAAGCTCACAATTCTGCTTTCCCGGGAAGCCCGGTGGGCGTGGTGCGAGGTTGCCATTCGCAGCGGCTGCGTCGTACGGCAGCCCCACCCGGCGGCGCTCGACGCAGTGGTCCAAGATCACGATTCCTCCGGGGCTCTGCGGGAGTCGAGGGCGGTGGGCGGCGGGAGGATGGCGTGTTACTAAGTAACATGCGTGCATGGGTTGGGGAGTCGCCCCAACCCATGCCAACCGGGTAGCCCAGGTCACACATGCCTTGCCACACACCCGCCCCGACCTGCCTGCTTTATGATCCGGAAGGAGGGACCCGTTGCTGCAAAGTGGTTCAGGACCTGCCGGGATGGACGGCAACAAAAGGGAATGAGGCACGGTCTCCTCGGCACAGCGCCCCCGCACCAGGTCCGCCCCACCCCCAATTGCTAAGCCATGGCGGCGGCCTGCCCCCACAAGCTCCCTCCTGTTGCGAGCCCCCCTGTGCTCCAACCCGCCCGCTGCAGCCTCACCGGCCCCCTCTGCCCCGGCTCTCCATGCCACCCCTCTCCCCGAAGCCCGTGTATGCCACCGGCCCGCTCTAAAGGGACAAGCCCCTGCCCCGACTCGCTGGCCCGCTGCCCCGGCCCTGACCTCCTGCGCCCCTTCACCTGCAGTGCTATACCATCTGCCCCGGCTCTTCCCCCCGCTGCCCCCTCCCCGACCGCCTCACCTCGATGTCTCTGAACGTGAGCTTGCAGCCCCTGCCCACTCCTATGATCACGTCCAGGCCCGCAAAGTCGATCAGCACATAGGTGCTGGCCGCTGCGCGCTCGGGCGAGGCCGTGACGAGCACGTCGCGGTTCACCGAGGCCAGGCCGCCCCACTCCGAGCGGTTCAGCACGATCGAGTCGTGCACCTCCACTACAGCAACGCCGGGGTTGTTGAGCGCAGCGAACAGGCTGCGTGTATCGTTGGCGGGAACAGTCGCGCCGGCAGCGGCCCCCGCGCCCCGGGCCCCGGGCAGCAGCAGCCAGCAGTTGAGAAGCTGCAGCAGCAGCAGTGACCAGCGCTGCGGTGCTGCGGAGCGGCTGAGGTTGGGCAGAAGGCGCCGCGGTGGGTCAGCGCCGCGAGCCCGGCCGCGCGGCCCCTGCTGCCTCAGGCTGCAGCATAAGCGCTACTGGTGGAAGGGATTATTCCATTGGTCTTGCGTAATCAGCAGGAGCTCTTGCGGTGTCAAAACGTCTTGAGGCGAGAGAGTCCTCCCTCTCGCACAAGCCAATCGTGGCTGGGTCGTGCTGAGCGTGGGGCCGCAGGGAGCCTGCGAGCGGGGTGGGAGGGAGAGGCTGGCGTCAAGTGAAGGGAACACAGAGGGGAATTGTGTGGGGTGAGGTGGCATCAGGGCAGGCTGGGCGGGTCGAGGCACGGGTTGCATGTCCCAAGCGGCCGCACAAGCGGCCCTGAGCAAACAGGGAGAAGCGGGAAGCAACAAGGCTAAAGTTGAGCCAGCATACCCAAGGAAGTGCAACCGGTCCCACCGAAAGGAGGCCTCCGCCAAATGCAGCTGCACCGCACGCACCGACATTGCCCAGGCCCTCAGCCCAACCAGTGCCGGTACGCCCCCGGACCGCCACCGACGCCCGGTCATGTATCCAGTGCAAAACGCATCTTAACGCAACTCCCCTCAACCCATGTAAACTCAACGCAAATCAGCTCGCCCAACGCCTCAACCCTGAAACCGTGCACGTGGGCATCCGCTCCCGCTCATCCTCCCTGCTCCATGGCTTATTGCTCTCCTCCCCCAACTCGCAGCGCGTCTGACGCACACGGTGCACACCTGGAGTCCAGCCAACATGAGCACCCCAACAGATAGATCACTCCCCAACGTGAAGGCATCGTGCTGCTCCCTTGGTAATGTTGGTATGCACGCAGCAGCAATGGGTGCCCGGCCTCTTGGACCCCGGAACCCCCGCAACAGGCCCTTCAATCCGGCTGTTTAAACCCCGAGGCGTCAAGGCTTCAACCCGATGCCCAGATAGACAATCGTCAAAGGTTTAGTGATGGCCCAAACGAACCTCAGCGCCGCCCCCCATCAAGAAGGCACTTGGCGCTAGGCCACCTCTGCCCAGGACGCACCGTTGAGCGGTTGGCAATCAGATCGCGTGTGTTGCTGTTGGGCGTTCAGGCACGTGGCGGGTCCTCGGCGCGCGGGGAGGCTGACGAATCGAGGGAGGCTAGCAGAGCCCCCAGCGCCGCCTCCACCTCGTGTGCGGTGGGGCGCTTGTGCGGGTGCTTGCGCAGGCAGCTAGCCCAGCGTCACCTCCTTGTAGGCGGGCGGGCAGGAGGGCGGGAAGGCGGGGAAGAAGGAGCAGTAGCGCGGGCCCTCGGGCGTGCGGATGCCCGCGGGCCGGCCGTGGTACAGCTCCCACAGCATCACACCCAGAGCAAACACTGGGGGAAAGGGAGGGAGGGAGGGCGTGTGAGGGTAGGAGGAAACCGGCGACGTCAGCGGACCCGGGTCGTCAGGTGCCCCACGACCCCTTTCCCTTCCCTCCGCCCCCCAACCCACCGTCCGACGCCGGTCCCACGTGTCCCTTCATGACCACTGCCGGGCATATGTAGAACATGGTCCCCATGCGCAGGTTGCTGAGGTGCGTGCGGTGGTCGGGCAGCATGACGCTGAGCCCAAAGTCCCCGATCTTGACGGCATAGCCCGAGGGCTCGGCCGGGTCCGCTTGAGCATGACGTTGTTGGGGTTGAGGTCGCCGTGCACGATCCGCTTGGAGTGCAGGTGGGACAGCGCGCGGGCGATGCCCAGAGCGAGGGACAGGATGGCGGGCTGGAGGGGGAGGGGCGGCACAGGGCGGCAAAGAGACGTCAACCGCTAATGGCGATGGCCCAAGGGAGCCCTGATGCACAAGGGTCCCCACGGAAGGTGTCAGTAAACTTGGAGGGCCAGGAGAGCGGCTCAAAGTAGCAGCTGAGGCAAGTAGAGTCTGTGCTTACAGCTATCCCCGGGCCTCACCAGGTTGACTCGCTCCGGCCCCGCCCACAGCTCGTTGCTGCCGTACAGCCTGCCCAGTGGCCCCCCATCCGCGTACTCCATCACGATGTACAGCCGCCAGTCTTGCTGCGGGCCGGAGGGAGGGAAGGGAAAGCGAGCAGACGGGACGTAAGGACCTAGCTAGAAGAGTCGGCCGGTCTTGGCAGGGCAGTACAGCATGCAAACCCTGTACGGCACCCGTACGGCACTCATCCAGGGCTCACCACATAGCGGCCCGCAGAGGTCCCGGAGCTGCCCGCTGGCCCACCCTCGAGCCCCCCCGCTCCGCTTCCTCCGCTCTTCTTCCGTACGGCAGAGCTCAGGGACTGCAGCTCGGAGGTATAGGTGGCCTGAGGAGGCGGGACAGGGCATGACATGTTGAGGTGACGCCGCGTGCCCCGCTTGAGATACCATGCCAACTTTCGTCCGTTCGAATGGTCGCAAGTGAATACAGGGCCCAGCCCTCGAGGCCGAACGGCCCCGCCCCAGCCCGGCTTACGATGATGTTTGGGTGGCTGATGCTCTGGCACAGCGCCGCCTCCTGCAGCGCCCGGCGGCGGCGCTCCTGGGAGGCGGAGAAGACCACCGTCTTGACGGCCACGGGGAGGCCCTGCCACGTGCCTGGGGGTGGGAGGGAGGCGGTAGCGAGGTGGACACGTTAGGCCATGCCGGAGAGGCAGGTACTGGCAGCTGGTGATGAGCAGAGCAGCTAACCAGCTCTCTGACCCACCTCCCTACCGCTTCCCCCGACCCACATCCCACCGACGGACCTGTATACACGATCCCAAAGCTGCCGCTGCCCAGGATCCCCTCCAGCCGAATCGCCACATCCTGCGGGGGCGGGGGAGGGAGTGCCTCAGGGGCAGTCAACGCAGGGGCTCAGATAAGCGGCACGTTGGGACGGGTCCCACCCAGCCTAGGCCCAATGCGCCGAGCCCTCATCCCTGTCACAGCTGAGCCGCAGGTATGTCCCGGTCCCGGCTTCCCACGCACCTGCACGCTGGCCCTCAGCTGAGCTGCCATTCCCGCCAATGCTGCAGCAACGTCCGCCGCCCCGCCCGCCTTCCGCACAGCCGGCAGCTGCAGGGTAACCCCATCGCTTGTGTTGGGCGCTGCGCCGCTGCTGCTGCCGGCCCCTGTTTCCCCCTCAGCCGCTTGCGTGGCGGCGGGGCGGAGCAAGAGGGAAGCCGGGGCCGGGCCGCCGGCGGCGGCCTCCGGTGCGGCCGGCACCGGCACCGCCGCCGATCCCCCCGCCATCGCCCCGATCCGGGAGTTGAGGGCGGTGTCCTCAAGCGTACGCTCTTGCACCTTCCGCTGAGGGGGCAAGAGGCGATGAGGCAAGGGGCGAACCTAAGGTGTTGTGGTGAGCTCTCACGCGGCTGGGCCGAAGCAGGCAGCAGGGCCCAGCACGGTTCCTTGCCAACGGCAGACCCCCACACCAAGCCCCGGTCCCCCGCCCCACCTCCTCCGCCTGCTGCTCGTACGCCAGCGGGGACCACTCGGGCAGCGCCTGGCCCTCCTCCACGCCCAGAACCACGCAGCCAGTGTCGCCAGGGCCCGGGGCCGTGGGCCCAGGCCCAGGCCCAGGCCCGGTCTCCAAAATCCCTTTGGGCCCCGCAGCCGCACGGCGGCGGCGCCTGCGCCTCCTCAGCAGCAGCAGCACCGACGCGAGCGTTGCTGCTGCCGCCACGACGGCTAACGGAACCGCGATGGCGATAGGAAGCTGCGTAAACACGGGTTGGAGGACGCGCATATAGCTGGGACAACGCCTGACAAGGCAAAGCATGCGCCCAACCGGACGGCACGCAACCGGACCCCACACTCCGCCGCCAAGTGTGCCAGCTCCAGCCCCCGTCCCCCTCACCGTCGCAGCGACCTTGCCTCCTCCTCCTCCATCGCCCCCGCCCTGCTGTTGCTGAGCCGCCTGCTGCTCCTGGGCATCCAGTTGCTGCGGGCAAGAGAGCGACAGGATGATCAGAGTCCGCAGATGACTTGGGCCCCGGCGACTGGCAGAAGCCCCTAGAAGCTATCCTGTTTACTTGCGCCTGTCGCTACCTCCCGGCAAGCCCGGGCTCGCAGTTTGCGGCCCCGCCATTCCAAACTGACCACACGCAGACCGCGACATGGCTGCCGCCGATGGAGAGACCATGCATCCAAGGCCTCTAGCTACTCTATGCCAATCCCTCTGTGCGGGCTCGCGGGGCCGTGGCACCATTTCTGAAGAAACGAGTAATTGACCACAACAGCCCGGCGAGCTCGTAGCGCAGGTCCTCCGAGATGCTGAGCTGCTAGCTCTGTCGCGACGTAGATCAGTTGCAGCCTAAGCACATCAGTATGCGGCGAGCCAGGTTGGTGATGTTGTCCGAGTTAAGTATCGGTGGTCAGAGCACAGCGCCACGATGATAGTATACTCATGGTAACTAGCGCAAAAATTGCAGGGTTCCAGGCTGACGGTCTGAGGCTCTGAGCCGGCGCTGAGCACATGCCGCGCCCCCAGCGTGTCAGCCCGCAACCCTTCCCCCACCGCCCCCGCAAGCCGCGGGCTGTGCCGAGGTGCCGAGGTGCTGTTCAGGCACGTCTGGCACTGATGTAACTCACCCACTCACTCAAGCCGCGAGGAACATCACGTCCCCGGGGAGGAGACGCTATAACACCCCAGCCCAGCAAGAAGCACCACTGTCACGCACCACTGTCACGACATCGCCATCGCGCCACCCGGGTCCCCCACCGCCCCCCGCCCAACGTATTCGCCCTGGTGTATACTCACGTCATTTAGGCGCATTACGCACTCGTTTCCTGGCCTCTCCGTCAAGCATTTGGCATCGGCTTCATGGTCCACGAGGAAGATGAGGTCCGTTATGACCCGTACGTAGCCGCCGTACAGCAGGTTCTGGGAGGCAAGCGCACTGCGGTGAACGGAAGAAATCAACACGTTGAGGGCGTGCGGAGAGTGCAGGTCAGCAAGAGCGGGCAGCGGGCAGCAGGCAGCTCAGGGTTGCCCCCGGCCTGGTATAGGGCTCGGCCGCTTGGGACAGGGCCCACCTCGCCCAGACGACGGCACTTGCGCGGCAGCCGCACGGAGCGGGAAGCACAGGGTTGTGGCCGGCCCGGTCGCCCAGGGGCCCATCTCACCCCAGCTGTTTCACCCCAGCTGCTGCCCAGCCTCCCGAGAAACTGCGTCGCACGAGCGCTCCCAATGCCTCACCTATCATTGGGGGCCAGCTGCAAGGGCAGGGCGGCGCCAATAAAGCGAATCACTTGCAGTGGGCCAGCGTCCCTCGCTCAAGACCCAGCGGCTTCCCGCCATCCCCGTCTGAGGCCCCAGCAGGCCCACCCAGGCCCCACCCAGGCCCAGTCCGCCACTTGGAGGGCTCGGTCCAGATGGAAAGGCTCCGGTCCCCGCGTGGAGCGGTAGGTCACATCCTCCATGATGTAGCCTGAAAGGGGGCGTGTGCGGCAGGGGCGGCGCCAGCCTGTGCCTCGAGGGGGTAAGGGCTTCCTCCCTCGGCTGCACGTGTGCTCCTCCCGGCGGACGAGGCCTGTAGGCTCCATAAAGCCACAACACCCCTGGACGAGGCCTGCGGGCCCCACAACCCGCTGCCTAACGGCCAACCCAGCCGCTGACCAACGCTGATTACAGCGGAGCACACGGCCTAGATTGAGCACCGGCACTACTCCGGCCTGACCCTGTGTGCCCGACCCACATCGACCCACATCGCTGCTGCGCCGGGTAGCCCGGAGCCCTCTCCGCGGAGAGGCCGTTAATCATAACGTCGTTGAGCGGGAGGCCCGCGCGGCGGTGCAGAACGCAGCGCTCCGTAGCGACCACAGCACCGGGGCTCTGGGTGGGGTGGGTGGGGTGGGTGGGTTGGTGAGGAGGGTGCAGCAACGCACGCAGGGTGCGGGCGGCGGGGTGGGGCGGAGCGAGGGGTAGGGTGGGAACGGAGCATGCAGAGAGGGTTCTGGTTGTCCGGCTGGGACCCGACTCGGGCGTGGCTGGGCCTTGGTGGGCCTCAGTATCAGTCATGGCAGCACGCGCCCTGAACCGGCGGTTGGGCCTCGCTTGCTCCCGCTGCAGCCCCAACGGCCATAACTGTCCCCTTGAGCTGGCAGCAACCGGCGCCTATCGCCTCTTCCCAGCGAGCCCCTCTTCAGCACGCACCTGTCGAATCATGCGAAAGGACCCCCCAACCACAGGAAAGAAGCGCATCATCTGCAGGACAGGGCGGGGCGGTGCGTGCCCGGTTGGGTGGAGAGCGTGACTGGGCTTGGGTATGTGGCGCTGGGACAGCCAGGGTGCAACACGACGGGGCACGGCCGAGGGCCCGCCCGACTGCCCAAGGGACCTGGACCGGACGAACAGACGCCTGACCCGCCCGCGGGCCTCCTCCCCCCACCGTGCCAGAGGCACTGTCTGCCCCCGCACCACAGTACCCCTTCAGCTGCTGGGGGGAAGTCGCGCGGGGGGGGGGTGAGCAGGGCGAAGTACCTGTACCTCTGACCCGCTCTGCTGCAGGCTCACCTCAGCCTCGCTGCCCCCCCTTCAGCGGCTCGCTGTGGCTCCCCCGCCCCTCTCAATCCTCACCTCCAGATACCGGAACGTGAGCGTGTGGCCCCAGCCCACGCCAATTATGGCATTAATCCAGCAAAGTCGATCAGCACATAGGTGCTGGCCACTGCGCGCTCGGGCGAGGCCGTGACGAGCACGTCGCGGTTCACCGAGGCCAGGCCGCCCCACTCCGAGCGGTTCAGCACGATCGAGTCGTGCAGCTCCACCACAGCAACGCGGGGGTTGTTGAGCGCAGCGAACAGGCTGCGCGTATCGTTGGCGGGAACAGTCGCGCCGGCAGCGGCCCCCGCGCCCCGGGCCCGGGGCAGCAGCAGCCAGCAGCTGAGCAGCAGCAGCAACTGCAGTCGCAGCAACAACCAGCGATGCGGCGCTGTGGAGGGGCCGAGCGCCGCGGTGGGTCAGCGCCGCGAGCCCGGCCGCGCGGCCCCTGCTGCCTCAGGCTGCAGCGCTGGGCATGCATAAGCGCTACTGGTGGAAGGGATTATTCCATTGGTCTTGCGTAATCAGCAGGAGCTCTTGCGGTGTCAAGACGTCTCGCGGCCAGACCGTCCTCCCTCTCGCGCAAGCCAATCGTGGCTGGGTCGTGGGCCGCGCGGTGTCGGCTGCCGCCGGCTCACGGCCTGCATAGCGCTATGATAATGCATGAACGCAGGAGAGAGTACTCCCTCGAGGCCGTGCCCACGCCGGGATGTGCCGCCGGGGCCGCGCTACCGCGCTTCTGTCCGTGAACTGCGCAGCCCCTCGCAGCCGTGTCGGCCCCATCCGGAGATGTGCACATGCGATGAGTCCCTCTCCTGGGGAGCGCGGGGCGTCAAGGGGGGGGGCAGGCGTCACGGCGGGGCTCTCGGAGGACGGGTGGGTTGCTAAGATTCTGATCGCGGTCACGTGGGCGCATGACTACCCGGAAGCGAATGCTCAATACCCAAAAGAGAGGCGGCCAGCGGAGGCTCCGGCGGGCGGGGAGTGGCGTGGCAACCTGGCAACTGAACGTGCTCTCGTGACTCCCGGGTCGTGCTTGCCTCTCGCCCTTGAACAGGCTGAACTACCCCGCTCTCATCATGCCCCTCCACGGCTCGTCGGTTCTGGCTCGTGGACTTGCAGACAGGGCTGCGAGGGCGAAGTTAGCGGCGAAGGGTGACCATGGCCACCCTTACAAGTTCCTAGCCCTGTGTGCATAATGGGCATGCGTGGGGCCTACCTCTTGCGGCAGGGCCAGTAGAAGAAGGCCGTGTCAGGCAGCGTTCCCTGGCAATTGCTTACAGCCGTGTTCTGACATGGCATCAGTCCCATAGCGCCCAACGGCAGTGCCTCGGGACCCAGTGCCGAAAGCCATACCGCTAATCACTGCTGCTCAGCTATCCCATGCAGGGAATGCCTCCATACGAGGCTAGACTACATGCACGCCCTCAACCGCCTGAGGAGGCCGCTAGACATCAAAGCATGGCAGAGCCAAATTTTGGGGCATAGTTCCGACAGTTCGCCTCCTCCCTGCCCCGCCTTCAACCAAATCCTGCCGACAATGCATACAAAGGAAGGGTGCTGCCAAAGTGCAATGCCGATAAGACACCTAGCTTCGAGGTTTCATGGCGGCTGGCTAAAGGGAAGCGAAGAAACCCCGGTAACCCCAGGATCACAAGAATTCAGAGGTTCTGGATGAACCACTTCTCACAGTAAGCACACCGGCCGCCATAGTCACGCCCCACCCGGCGAAATTTCAGGATGGTGACGCGAAGCCTAAGCCCCTTGTATTCCCAGACGAATGTTCCTAGGGCGTTACGCAGTGACAGTTGGCGCCCGTCACACAACCTAGGTGCCCGATGCAGGCATGCCCACCGCCACGGGCAGGCAAATAGATAGGTTATCTAATCATGCTGCGTAAAACTCATGCCATAGTGTGTGTTGCGCCCGCCAAACCCTTATACGAGCTCCGCATGCTATTCTGACTACTCCCATGTCATCCCGTGCGCCTCTCAACCGCTTCTGCACAACGGGGTCGAACGCAGCCCAACCTAGTAACGCAAAACCCCTCATGCCGCCACATGCGCTGCCACCATGTCATGCGTTACTAAACCACCTCCCTCCCTCGTATCAACCCAGACAATGCCCCGACGGCAATCACCCCGAGTGACCTGGAGAGTTCAGCCGCCACGGATCTCATGCGTATGGTTTGCGGTTCCAACCTATCGCAAACAGCGCAGAGGTGTTCCAGTGCACACGCCAAGACAACCTAACGCGCCGTTCGCAGTACCCACCGACCGGATCCTTAGGGCCAATAGCTGCCGGCAAGAAAGGACAGGAGCAACCATGCGTATCCACGACAGGCGACTGTTAAAACCTCACGCAAGAACGACAAAAAGACGGAAACGTCACAGCACCGAGAGCATACAACGCACCCCCAACCCCCGGGTGAAGCCCCGCAAGCCCCGCATGCACCCCAAGCCTCACCAGTAGCCTCGCTACAATCCCGCCTGCCCGCAGTCGACCTCCGCTGTAATGAGCAACTGATTGACAAACGCGCAATCCGACCATGTCACCTATCTCACAACCTCCCTTGCATCCGTTGCATTCACATGCGCGATGGGTTTACTGTAGCTATCACTAATCAGGGCCAGCACACATGCACGATGCGACGGCACGACGGCACTCCGTAAACGACGCATCCGCCGACCCGCCATCGCCTCGAGCCGCAAGGCAGAGCGTCTCGACCATTGACGGGCCAGCACAGGCCTGCCGTCCTTCGTCTGGGCTTCCCCAACGCCGCCTTACGCATCGCCCAGGCTTCGTGGACTGGTGGCCCAACCAGTGCTGAAAAGCGGGCGTCGAAATCTGGGCCTCGCCACGTATGGACATGGCCTAACGTAATGCCGGCTAGAGGCCGGGCCCTGGAGGCAGACCCAAGGGCTGGGGCGGCAACGGACGGTTGGGGTCAGTTGCGGTGGAGAGGAGACACGCGCGCAGCCACTCGAGCTGCCCCTCGACCACTGTCGCTGGCGGGCGGTTCTGCGGCTGGCGCTGGAGGCAGTGGAGGGCCACGTTGCGGTACGCGGGCGGGCAGGAGGGTGGGAAGGCGGGGAAGAAGGAGCAGTAGCGCGGGCCCTCGGGCGTGCGGATGCCCGCCCGCCGGCCGTGGTACAGCTCCCACAGCATTACACCCATCGAAAAGACTGGGGGAGGGAGGGAGGGAGGGAGGGCGGGCGTCGGTGACAAGGAATCCGGGACCCGGGTCGTCAGGTGCCATGCCGGTTGGGATCGAGGCCAAGAAACCCAGAAGCCCTTGCCGTTCCCCCGTCACCCCGTTCACCCCGTTCCCCTTCCCTCGGCCCCACGACCCACCGTCCGACGCCGGTCCCACGTGTCCCTTCATGACCACTGCCGGGCATATGTAAAACATGGTCCCCATGCGCAGGTTGCTGAGGTGCGTGCGGTGGTCGGGCAGCATGACGCTGAGCCCGAAGTCACCGATCTTGACGGCATAGCCCGAGGGCTCGGCCGGGTCCCGCTTGAGCATGACGTTGTTGGGGTTGAGGTCGCCGTGCACGATCCGCTTGGAGTGCAGGTGGGACAGCGCGCGGGCGATGCCCAGGGCGAGGGACAGGATGGCGGGCTGCAGGGGGAGGGGCGGCACGGGCCGGGCAAAGAGAGATCAATTGCCAAACGAGGCAACGATGTGCGGGCTGCGGACACCTGTGCATGACAGGGGACTAACGCCGGGCCACAGCCGCGTAACCAGTACTGAAGCACGTGTAGGGTCGGTGCAAGCCTGAGGCTCCTCATGCTAAGGGTTCTCATGCTAACTGCGTGCCACACTGACCATGTTCACGTTATCCGGGCCGCCCCAGATGTCCTTGGTGCCGTACAGGCGCCGCAGGGGCCCAGCGTCAGCAAACTCCATCACGATGTACAGCCGCCAGTCCTGCGAGCAGAGACAAGGGCCAGTTCAGTGAACAATGATGTGGATCGGCTCTTGCTGACGTGTCGTCCAGCATGCAGCCTGTCAGTTGAGGCAGCCCCGATTGCGTAAATTAGACCAAACCCAGGGATAGAAGAAGTGCGGAAGGCAGGTACCCTGTGTATGCGCCCATACTATGCCCTCACCAGGATTCCTGCGGCATCGCCCTGTGTCTTGGCACTGATGGCCGGGCCCCCATTGTTGGCGCCAGCGGGGTTGGGGTTGTTGCCGTTTTCACTGCCCATTGAGGTGGGGGCAGTGCCTGCCCCTCCGATGGGCTGCAGCTCACACGCGTATGTGGCCTGGAGGTGAGGCGTGCGGGGGGGTGAGGCGCGCGTTTGTGGGGCGGGGGTCTGAGATCTTCCGCCCGCGCCCTTAGATGAGACGGAACAAGGCCGCATGCTGGTCCAGCGTCGCAGCCATTGGCTGGGGCAGTGGTGTTAGGCCAGATGAAAGCCGGGTTACACGGGAGGTGAAGCGACCCAGCACCGGCCGGCTTACGATGATGTTTGGGTGGCTGATGCTCTGGCACAGCGCCGCCTCCTGCAGCGCCCGGCGGCGGCGCTCCTGGGAGGCGGAGAAGACCACCGTCTTGACGGCCACGGGGAGGCCCTGCCAGGTGCCTGGGGGTGGGAGTGGGAGGCGGTAGCGAGGTGGACACGTGAGGCTGGCCGGGGAGGGAGGGAAGCAGTAGCCCCTCCGCGGAGGCACGATGGCTGACGGGAAGCACAACACGTCAGCTCGGCTGCTAAGGAAGGGCGCTCCAACGAGCCCAAAGAAAGTCGCTGCCCGCGTGCCCCAAGCGGCCGCGCGCAGCAAGCCCCCGCCCCCCACCCCCGCCTTTCCGTGACTCGTTCCGCTGGGCCACACCGCTCCCACGCCCCTGCAAAGCCCAGCAAGCCCCCGATCACCTCCCTCACTGCCTCCCGCCCACCGTCGTACGCCACTCCCCAGCACCAGGAAAGCTAAGCGGCCCTAATGAGCTGCACCCACCTCGAGTTGCACCTCACCCCACCGCCACCGGCCCAACCCACATCGCCCGCCCATCCCACCTTTGTACACCACGCCAAAGCTGCCGCTGCCCAGCACGCTCTCCAGCTTGATCGCCACATCTTTGACCGTGGTCCTCAGCTCCAGCGCCAGAGCGCCCATCTCCGCCACCACGTCCGGCCCCTTGGGTGGTTCGGGCGTGGCAACCACCACTGGGTCCCCGCTGCTGCTGCTGCCCGCGTGCGGGTGCACCGTGGCCGCCTCCAGCCTCGAGGAGGACAGCAGCGGCCGCAGCAGGCCGCTGCCGGTGCCCTTGCCGCCGCCCGTGGTGGTGATTGAGCTGCCCACCAGCGTTGCGGGCTGCTGCTCACGCGGCACGCGCGGGTGAGGCCCGGCGGGCAGCCGCGGCCCGGTCTCGGCAGCCGCCGCCAGTGCCTCCGCAGTCGTGATGCGGGTGTCGGAGCCGCCATTGCCGGTGGGCGGCCCGCTTTGAGCCTGCCCGGTGCCCAGCTTGCCGCTCAGGCCGCGATCGCTGCTGGCGCCGCCGCCGGCCGCGGTGCCCTCCACGCTGCTGACCAGGCGGCCGTTGCCGTCGCCGCTAGCCACACGCCCGCGCTCCAGAGGCAGCGCGCGGCCGCTCACGGTCACCTCGCCTACCACCGGCCGCGGCGCCGCGGAGTTGGTGCCGTACGTGCGGTTCTCCTCCTCGTCTAGATCCACCTGTGTACGGCACGGTGTGTACGACGGTGTTGTTGTACTGAAAACCCAGGCGTCCAAACCCGACGTGCTGCTTCACCCCAGCTCACCCCGACCTCCGAGCCCGTGCGCACGACCCGGACGACATGTGACTGTGATGAGGTCAACCTAATCCCATCCACAGTGACCCCATGCACCACAGGCCCCAGCTGAGGCACCTACCAGCTCGTCATCCGCCAGCGGGGACCACTCGGGCAGCGCCTGGCCCTCGTCCAGCCCCAGAAACACGCAGCCCGTGTCGCCCGACGCGCCGCCCGCGACGGAGGAGTTGCGCCGCGCCTTGCCGCCGGCCGCGGCGCCCTCGCCGCTAGCCTCCAGGTCCGCATCCTGCGCGGCCTTGGCCCGGGCCGCCCGCGCGGTAGAACGCCGCCGCGCCAAGAACACGGCGAGGGCGATCGACAGGAGCGCCACGGTCCCGACCGGGACCGCCACGGCGATTGCGATCTGCTTGGCGGCGTGGCAGCGAGTGGGAAGGAAGGGCGCGAGTGAGCTGGCAGCTGGGCAGGCCGCAGCCTGGGCCGTGCCAAAACCGGGCCCGTGTGCAACCCGGGTTTTAATGTGGCCGAAACAACCGCTGGGAGGCCGGCCGTTGTGGAGTACAATTGCACGATCTGCGTGGGCCTGACTCTTCATGCCGTGCGTGCCGTGGGCACGCGAAAGCCTATGCCTAGCTCCCGAGCTTCCCCTCCCATTGAGGGGCAACGCACCGTCGCTGAGTTGCTGCTACCGCCGCTATCCCCGCCAGTGCTCGAAGGGGCCGGGCTGGTGCCTCCGCCTGCGCGAGTGGAGAGAGTGACGGCACGCGGCAGCACTTAAGCCGGGGAGCGCCGAAGTGAAGATCCCCACGGCCATGCACCCTCCACCATCATCAGCCTTTCCATGTCGTCCGAGCGCGTCAGCACCGGCCACGTGGCGGGCTATGTTACACCAACTCACGGCCTCGGCCAGGCCCTCACTAGGCCCAGACACAGTGCGGAAGTGGCACCCCAAGCCGGTAGACTCTCAGCGCCCCACCTCCATTGCTCGGGCTTGCCGGAGGCGACGGCTTGGGGTTCTCCTCGTCCTGATAGATCTTCGTGTACAAAGTCACGCACTCGGTGCCTGCGGAAGCGCACAGCAGGCGCAGCAGAGTTCATCTTCCGAGGGCTTGCGCAGATGACTTGACTACTAGACTTGCACCGCAGGCATCGTCGTCGCATGGTCGGAAGCTCGGGACTTGATCGCACCAAGCTTGAGCACACAACCGCATCCCGTCCCTACCCGGCCGCGTTTTGAGGCAGTCCGGGTTGATGAATCGGTCCACGGCGTACATAACCTCCAGGGATGTGAACGTGTAGCCGCCTGCGTTCAAGGGCGGAACACAGGCTTCAGCAGCATCCAACAAGCTGCTTTGCGTCCGGCAGAGCCTGGTGTGCACTCCGGCAGCCTGGCCCCTTGCAGCCATCGCCCCCCTGGTCGGTCGCTACCCACCATAGTACAGGCCTTGGAATGCCAGGGAGCTGCGGAGGCCGATCCAGGGAAACAAGAAAGGGCAGTTGCGGGTGTTCCGTTGGCGGAAAGCGCTTGGGGCGGGCCTCAAGCGTGCACGGTGCCGTACCGCGACAGCACGTGATGACATCAACGCCAGGCGTCCCCTTTCGTACTTAGCAAAACCCCGTGTCTTAAACCCAAACCAGCTGGGTTGCAGGCAAGAGCGCGAAGCTGGCCCCACAACCTCCCTTGCCCCTTGCACGACCCGAACCGCGGCCGTGCCACGCGCCCCAGCCCCAGCCCGGGCGGGTCCGTGCCCTGCGCGCCACCCGGACCCAAGCAATGCGTGGCGCCCGCAAGCCCCGGACGCCACGCCACCGCCACCGCCACGGCACGGCACGCATTGCACAGCACGGCATGGCACGCAGCGCGCACCTGTCTGGCGTGGTGACGGTGGAGTAGTCCTGCATGCGGACCGCAGTTTCCAGAAACACGGGTTCGGGGCTGCGGGGCGGATGATTGGAACCGGGGGAGGGCATGGCGGGGCGGGCTTGGTCGGCTGGAAGCACGGGCCGATGCGCGCAGAGCGGCAGAGCGAGGGCCCCCCGCAAAGGCCGGTGGGTCTGACCTAGGAAAGCACCCGAGCAAGCAGCGCGCACCCCTGTCCCCCGCCAACGGACCTGCGCGTTGTTTTGTACGTGAAGTTTGACACCTGCGGGCCATGGTTACACACACCCACAGCGGCCAATTCACTCAAGCAGCGCTTCACCCGCCCACAAGGGCCAGCCGAGGTGACAAGGCGAGCGTTTCCACAGGACCACACGTGTCCCCAGTGCGACCACTGGCCTGCCCACTTACAGCCTGCAGGCCACCCTTGTTACTACCTTACGCCAAAAGCCAGCGCCGGAGCGTTGGCCTGCCAAAGAAGCCTCGCCTTACCTGGTAGCATAACTGCGTGTCGCCCCGACCTGGCGGCCGACTAGCTGCCACCATGTTCACGATGGCCGCCTCGTACGGCAGACCGACGTACCGCCGATGCACGCAATTCTGGAAGATCACTTCAGCCCCAACGGACTGGCGCAGGGACTTGAAGGATGGCCCTGTGTCAAGCCGGGACGGGGTGTGGAGTGTGAGGCACCGAGCTGTGCATGTGATCGGATGGTGCTGTGACAGCCGCCTGGCAAACCAGCGTGCGCTGCAGCAACCGGCTTTCAGAGCCACGTCCCCAGATCACGTGCGTTACGGGGCACCCCAGTGCTTCCAGTGTGCCTCAAGGTGCGTGAGGGACTGGCGGGCGCCGCCACCTGACCCCCCGCCTCGGTCCCAAACAATCCCCTGCGATACTTGCCTACGTTGTCGTAGATGCCAACCATCTGCGTTGTCAGGGCAGGTATGGCAGGGGTTGCGTGGGTTGGGTTACGGTGGGTTCGGTGGCAATGGGCGAGGAAGAGCACCAGATAACGGCCACTGCGGCTGAGAGCTGGGTTAGCAGCAGGCATGAGGTCGGCCGAGGGCGCCCTGCGCTGGTGGGCCTCGATACCCGCTACCCAACGCAACGACGGTCTCACTTCAAAACCCGTGAACCGTAGTGTGTACCCGGAGCCGATCGCGTAGAGCATAACGTTGTCGGACACTGCCGGGGAAGGGGGGGGATCCGATGGTCATGGGCGTGGGAGGGAGTACCCACGGTACCAGATAACAGGCAAGTGCGACCGAGAGCTTGCTTGGCAAACGTCGGCTGAGGGTGCTTCCGCAGGTCGGTCTCTCAGTAAACCAGCGACCTTACGCGAACACGGTCACTCACTCCAAGGCCCGAGAACGTAGTGTGTCCCGAAGACTGGCCGGAGACTCACTACTCACTGCCCGGGGACTCCCAGAAGACTCACTGTTCAAGTATACGAGTCGCTGCTCCTGCAGCCGCTCGGGGGTCGCAGAAATGTTGACGCTGCGACTGAGGATTGCCAGGCCAGGCCATTCTGTGCCCAGCACAGTCAGCGAGTCGCCAATCAGCACCTCCGTCACGTTATGCTCGGACAGAGCACTGTAGAGCTCTCTGGTGCTGCTCACAACTATTGTAGCCCCGCGAGCACTACTTAGGACACTGGCAAGGCATGCTAGCAGGCACAATGGCCTGTAGCTCCACCGCAACATGTCTGCGGCCGGTTTCGCCCCTAGCTAGCGCGGTGCTCTGCGTAGAGGCCACATAGCATCTGTGGGCCGGTGACTTGTAAGCTGGAAAGCGAGAAGCGAGAGACTACGTGGTGTAGAGCTTTGACGATATTAGCACGCGGGGTCTCGGTTTGCAGCGAAGTGTCAATATCACAATCCTGTGATCGCCCCCACGGTTAGCACACTCGCGGGCTGGGCAGCGTGTACGCCTCGTATGAACACCTCGTATGAACAGGCGCCTTGCAGTAATACGTAACCCCCCTTAGTGGATTCTTGTCCGAGGAGAAGCGCCCGTCAACTTGTGCCCGCTGAGCACCCTGTGCCCACGTAACAACTCTTGCGTCGTCATAAGTTGCTAAGGTGTGCATTACGCCCGAAAGCCGCACCGTTTTGCAGCTGAGGCCGCTGAGGCCCGCGACTCACGTCACGGCGGGCTCAACTGCCCGCGATGCCAGGCGAACGTTCCGCCCCCCGGTCATGCCTGGTCCCCAACCCAAAACGACCCGACGACCTTGTCATACACGTAGAGACCAGTTCCAGGCTCTGGGATAGTCGGTCGCGGGTGCATGTTGGCCGACATGCTTGGGCGGGCAACCTCCACGGAAGAACTACCCGACAGGACCCGACCTCCGCCCAAGGGTGCCAAACCCGTCCCCCCCCTGGACGAGAATGCGAAGTTTGACACAACTCAATCAAATCTCAAGGATGGGAGAGTTAGGGGAGGGGGTTTCCCACCATGGGAGTTCCAATCCGTAGCTGGCCTTTCCTGTGGGGACCAGCGACCAGGGGGCAGCCGGGACCCGGGAGGAGAACCCGCCTGGATACCGCAGCCGTCTGCCGCGCGGCTGAAGCCAGGGGCGAGCTTGTAGCCACTGGAGCCACGGAACGACGGAAGCTGGCAACCCATGTGAGCCTGCTGGCCCGTGGGCCGCGGCCACGCGGCTGTTCAGGTTGCGACCCGGGGGCTCCGAATGCACCTCTGGACCCTGGCGCCTCAAGACCCGGAGAATGGCCTCCCCGTGTCTGCCCCATGCCCATACACTTCTTTACACGCACGGTTGAAGTGCAGGCTGCACAGCGAGTTTGGTGCTGTCACGGAGCCACACGCACACGCACACACCTTGCGCCAAGCGCCAGTTGTTCGGGACCTACAGGGTCCGTCCGGGTCCTTGCTATCTCGCGTCGGATTTCGAAGCGCTATCAGCTAGTTTTGCAGGCCCTTCAGACACACTCAGTTCGACTTTGCAGCCGTGACGCCGCCCTCAATGGAGCAGGTTTGTAGGGTGGTGGTGGAGCCTGCTGGTGGGCGCATGCGGGTGCCAGCGTGGCCCAAAACCAGGCCGCACCGTGGCTTGGCAAGCCCTTGCACCCTCGGCCCCTGCGTAGTTCGCGACCACGCCCTACGCCCCCTCAACCAAGCGCTACGCTTCGTTGATGTCTTCTTCCCCAAGCCTCCCCCCAACCCCTCCCTCCACCTCCCCCCCTGCACCCTTCCGCCCCTGCCCGTCTACCCCTGACCAGCAGAAGCAATCCAAGGTCCTGGTGGGATGTGGTGTCACAGTAGTGGGGTGGAGGCACCTGCTGACTACTGCTGTCTGTGAGTGTAGACCTCCGTCCCTTGCGCAAGGCTTCGCCAGGGTAGCCAATTGCTTCCCTGGCCAGTTCATCTTCGCTGTCCAGTGGACGTCAAATGGCAGTGGCGGACGGTGACGATTACAGCGTTGGTCGCGGAGCACGGCTGCCAACAGGAGGCATGCTGCCCTGTATCTTGGGACGCGGTACGGGCATGGGTACGGTTCGCGGCCGTTCGGCCGCCGACTGGGGAGGAGGGGGCAGGGGGGAGGAGCTGAGAGGTTAAACACTGGACAGAAGTGCAATGCTGAGGCTTCTCAGTTTAAACACAAGTGTGCCACCTGGACTTGCCAGCCGCCAGACCGTCGACGGCACGGATAACTCGGGATGAGACGGGCCAGGGCGCGATACGGACACCGCGGCAGTACGAGGGCAGTCCGAGTGACTTGCGCAGCTATAGCGTTCCAAAAGTTGTCAAGTGATTGCCCTCTTGGGACGATTTAGGGTATCGCGTCACACGGAGAGGTGTGGAGCATGTCGACCCGCACTCGGCTGACCCGCACCCGCGGTGCTGGCTCCTGAGATGTACCTGCAGCGCTGCTGCTTCGTTCTACTCTTATCTGTAGCAGCGCTGTGCGGCTGCAACGCAATTGCAATCGCTGTTTCAAGCACGAGCGAACTGCGCGCAGCTCTTCTTAACGATGCGATAGAGGTCGTGGTTAGCGGGATTATCGTAGTTGAAGGCGCTTCATGGATTGGAGCTGTGGAGCTAAGCAGAAATGGTGAGTGCGTTGGTGCTAGGACGCTCCAGCCAGCAAGTTATGGGCATTGCGGGGTGACAACTAGCCTGAGGCGATGTCACGGAGGGTTGGGCGGCACGGAGCCGTGTCCAACTCTTCCGGTGCCGGAAGAGTCCGCGCCCCGCCGGCCCCGGCGTGTCGTAGCCTGCTCTCACGCTTGTTGTCGGCCACCCCCTGTCAACTCAAAATCCCACAATTGAGTTACTTTGCACACCTGATCCTGGGCGGCGTTTCTTTAGGCAGTGGCCACTTCCCAGGCGTACCCAGGCTGGCGCCGTCCCTCCGAGCCGTCCCGCCCCACAGGCCGGCCAGTCGCGCCCTTCGCGGCTGCACGCAAACGCTCCGTACCCGATGCCCCCGCACAACCCACAGTGACCATTACGGCCTCTCCAGAGCTGCTGGCCAAGGCGACCAAGCCCCGGCTGGACTTCCGCCACCTCAACATGCTCATCGGCATGGCGCCGGGCGTGTCGTTGCGCTTCAAAGGCCTCGAGGTACGGCGCCTCAGCTGGATCAGCTCCTGTACGGCAACCATATCGAAGAGCTTTCCTCCCACGGAACCTTCCCACAACCATAGCGCACAGGATGGGGAGGGCGCACGCAGGGTTTAGAATGACGAGGGCGGCCCTCGGTCCAGCCCTGGACCTAGCCAGGGCAGCCAGGCTGCCGCCTGCTTTTGACCCCTTTCCCCAACATGGGTTGCCTGCGCAGGTTGCCAACCACTCTGACATTCTGGGACCCAACGTGCGCTTCCTCCGCCAGTCCCCCGGCGCGGCCGTGTGGTGAGCAGTGCCCAGCACGCACGCAAGTAGCCCGCCTTCTCTGCATTGCCTCTTTGAACCACAACTGCCAACCACCAACCGCCAACCCCCAGGTTTGAGGATTGTGTGGTACGGCGCCGTGCGGGGCTGCCGTACACTGCGGCACTTCAAAACATGCTGGCAGCTAAGCGACCCGACGACCCCAGGCGCCCGCAGAACTGTAGGTGGACATGCTGTTCCTTTTTGGCATGCGAGCTCGAGGGTCGGGAAGCATGCATGTAAGGCCTGTCCGCCCCTACCAGCACTCCCGCTGCATGGCACCCTCAGGCCGAGGAGGCTGCCAGTGTAACACACTACCACGTGGCCAGAAGGCCCCGGCGGCGCGCTCTGCCCCTGAAGCCCACTCCCGGGCCCACGCCCCCCGTCCCGTCACCCATTCCGCCCGCAGGCTCCATGGCGGGCCGCCTCGAGTACGACAGTACGGCAGGCCCCGTGGTGTTCGACAACGCGATTGCCATGACAGACTATGGCGCTACGGTGGCCGCGGAAAGGTGAGCGCGCAGCGGCTGCGGCGGAACAAGCTCGGGGCACAGAGGCAAGGACTCTTCAGCGCACTTCTCTCCCAAGCTGGACGCACGGCATTGGCATGTGGGGCTGTCCTGGGCCATGCCCCGCGTGTGCCACCGCTTAAGATGGAGTGGGATGGAGCGCCGCCAGCGTTCAGCAGGGTCTGCTTGCTTCCAGCTTTCGCCTGCAGCCGATGACTCCCCTGGTGCCCGTTTGCTTGCTTAACCGAGCCTTGGCCCCGCCCTTTCCCCTACGTCCTGAACCCAACAGCTCTCTCGCGTTCCAAGGCATAACCTACGGTGGGATGGGTGGCTGCTGGTCTGACCCCTGGGCCTCAGCGGGGTCATCTCTTGGTCGCGCGCTAACGCTAGACACCAAGTCGGAACCGCGCGTGCAGTTGTGCTGAGGGCCCGCTTACTGCCAGCCCTAGGCTACGCTTGCGAGTGAGCAGCGGGCCGGCCCTAGCTGGACCCACCCAGCCGCGCTTTCCCGCAAGCCCACCCCGTGCCTACTCCCTTCAGCCCAGCCCCTGCCCCTTGGCCCTTCCTCCTATCCACAGGCGGCTATGCGTTCTATGCATTGCGATCCTTCTATGCTGTAGAGAACCTGGTACCGCAGGTGGGGCTGGGACTGGTAGGAGGCGGGTTGAGAGAGTCGGCCCGCATGCGTCTTTGGGGCCAGGAGGGGGAGAGGAGGTCGGGGCCAGGAGGAGCGGGGGAGGACGTGACCTGGCGACGCTGGCGTAACCTTCTTTGCGCACTTCTTTGCGTCCCGCCCTGCGCAGTCTTGTCTCGACCAGCGCCCTGGCACCGAGTGCGTAACGCTCCTCCTCGACCAACTGGACGGCAAGCACCCCGCCGCGCCGCCGCCCCCCCATGCGGCCCCGGCCTCTTTGGGGCCCGGGAGCGCTGGAGACGGTGGTGGCGGCGACGGCACGGACACACAGACGGTGAGGCAAGCGACCCAACTGGGTCGGAGGCCGGGGCGTGTGCTTGGGTGGGGTCAAGGTGCTGGAACGAACGCACCGCTCACACCTGCCCCCACACTCCTGCATGCGCTGCCCGCGTGTACGGCACTACGGCCCCCGTTTTGCAGATCGTCATTGCCGTAGTCGTACCCGTGGTCTGCGTGCTGGCCATCGCCGTAGCCGCTGCCGCTGTGTGGGCGGCGCACCGGGGCCGCCTCCGCGGCCCGAGCCCCGGCTCCGCGGCTTCCTCGCCATACGCCAAGGCCTCAGCCAACGGCTCTGTGGGAGACAGCGACGTCGCCGCGCCCCCGCAGGGGACGGACGGCCCAGGGGCAGTCGCAGCGGCAGCCGCAGGGCAGGGCGGTGCTGGTGTCGGGGCAGGGGCCGGAGGGGGTCAGGCGGGCGTGTGCGTGTTCATGGGGGTGGGGGAGGAGGAGGGCGAGGAGGGCGACGTGTGGAACATCAACAACAGGAGCCCGGTGAGCCTCAGGGCATCCCCAAGGATGCGTAGCTAAGGGCCTAGGGCTTTATGCGAAGCCTCGGGCGCCTGAGGGCGCCTCAGCAGGGTGCGGCCTCCGCCTTCGCAAGGCCAGGCGCCAGCCGGGCGGCGCGCCCGGGACCTCCGCCTCCCCTTACGGACCGGGTCCTCAGACAATAACCATTACAGCCACCGGGTCCTCAGACAGTGCCCACTACTGTGCACCTGCCCAACTACTGCTACGGCCCGCTGCGGCTGCCGTCCGCTCCCGCCGACCCAGTTCGTTGACCACTGCTTTTGCTGACCGGCCACCGCCCCCGCCCCGTCATGCGACCCCGCAGGTGCTGAACGGCTCCAGTCAGCCCACGGTGGTGGGGCCCCTGACATCCGCCTCTGGCGATAGGGCTACACCTGGTGGAGGCGGTGGAGGCGACGGCGGCGGCGATGCGGTGCATAACAACCAGATAATGCCGGCAGCGGCGCTGTGTCTGGCAGCCGGGCACGAGAGCGCAGACCGACAGGACCCGGCAGGCCCAGCTGGGCCCCGCCCGGCGGGCCCAAGAAAGCTCCAGATCCCCGGACCCTCCCCGGCGCCCGCCGAGGCCCAAATTCAGATCCAGATCCAGAACGGCGGTGCCCCTACTAAGCGGCCGCAGGTAGCGCCTGCAGCGACGCTTGCGACGAAAGCAGGCCCCCCAGCGGCGGTCCCCACCAACGCCGCCGCGCCCACGCCCGCCCACGCTGCCGAGCGGGCCGCTGGGGTGGGGGCAGAGGCCGGGGCCGTGCGGACGCAGGTACCGGACGTGGTGGCAGAGCTTGGCGTTCTGGCGCAGGAGCTGAGGGCCACTGTCAATGACTCGGCAATCCGGCTGGACGCGTATCTTGGCGCGGGAAGTTTTGGCACCGTGTACAGAGGTGCGCGGGCGTTCAAGGCAGGGCTGCTAGTGACGTATGTTGGCCTCGCTCCAGGCGATTTCTGCACTCCCGGATGCCCTCCTGGTTTTGTGGGGGTGGTTGAGTGTTTCAGTCGCGCCTGTGACGCGTGCTTCATACTGCCGTGCCCCTCGGCTTGGCCCTCAGCGTGTGCTACCTTCCACCGAAACCCTGCAGGCACGTGGCAGGGCCTCCCCGTGGCCGTCAAGACGGTGGTCTTCTCCGCCTCCCAGGAGCGCCGCCGCCGGGCGCTGCAGGAGGCGGCGCTGTGCCAGAGCATCAGCCACCCAAACATCATCGTAAGGGCACCGCAGGGCTGCGGTTTCCAGGGCGCCGAGACGTCCCCCGCTCCGCTCTTTCGGTGCTGAGATACATGCCGGGTTACCACCTCGCCGGGATGCCGTTTCTTGGTTTACACAGCATGGCCCTGCAGTGGTCTCCAACACCTGCCTCCCGAAGCCCCAAAACCCTAAAACCCGACACCCTCCCCGCCCCGCCCCAGGCCACGTACACCACTGAGCTGCAGCCGCTGGGCGGTCTGCCTGCGCCCGCCAGCGATGAGGCGGACGACAGCGGCGCGTTGGGGCCCGGGGGCGAGGGCCGGTCTCAGCCCCTTGTGGTGAGATTGCTGGGCGTACTGGGTGGGGGCAAAGGGAGTGTTGAGCGAGTGAGGGCATGGATGCCGACGCTCCGCATCCGCCACGGCCCAAGAACGGCCGGACAGCTATGCTCGCTCTCGGAGCTGTGGCTTGCGCCGCCGGGCCCGACCCACATCAGGGGACCCCTGACCCAGATCGCCCACTCGGGTGTGCGTAGTGTGCAAAACCCCCGCGAGCACCAAAGTCATCTAAGCACCGGACCCACATCAGCCCAAGCCTCCCTGCAGGCGCATGTGTGCGCCCCGAGCAGCACAGCAGCGTTTCGTGCCTAGACGTCCTCAGCAGCACGGCAGGTGCACCTCCACACCCATCACCCATCACCCTCTGCCCTGCAGCAGGACTGGCGGCTGTACATCGTGATGGAGTACGCGGACGCTGGCCCGCTGGCCCAGCTGTACGGCGACAAGTCCATCTGGCCTGCGCCCGACATGGTCAACATGGTGAGTCAGCCATCCGGCAACCGGCAACCCACCTTACTAATGACGGTACCGGCGCGCTTCGGTTTGGGCGAGGTTGGAGGTTGGAGGTTGGGCAGGCTGGCTTATGCTGCGGCTGCGGCTGCCGCTGCGCCCACAGGTAGACTGCAGCTAGGGCGAGGTTATTTGATCTTGGCGTTGATCGTTTGTGTCTTCTTGCACCCCTTTGCATGCAGGTGGCGATTGTGTCCCTGGCGCGTTGCATCGCGCGGGGCCTGGCACACCTGCACTCCAAGCGCATCGTGCACGCTGGTGAGAGCATTGCTTCCTCTTGGTCTCCACGCTACTTTAGCTGGGATGCTATCTGCGCGGGCGTGCTGAGCAACCAATGCTGCTGATCAGGGTTGCAAGGCTCGTTGCGGCTTGCTTGCTTGCCAACGCGCCGTACGCGCCGTGAATTGTAACGGCTGGGCTTAATCGCACAGACCTCAACCCCAACAACGTCATGCTCAAGCGGGACCCGGCCGAGCCCTCGGGCTATGCCGTCAAGATCGGGGACTTCGGGCTCAGCGTCATGCTGCCCGACCACCACACGCACCTCAGCAACCTGCGCGTGGGGACCATGTTCTACGTCTGCCCCCTGACAGTCATGAAGGCCCAGATCGGGCCCTTCTCCGACAGTAAGATCGAGTTCCTGCACGCATGCCTACGCGTAGGAAGACCGGCAGAAGCTGACAGGGGCGCGTACCCTAGGGCCATAACTTCACACCCCTGTTACGCCCCCCATCCGCAGTTTTCTCCCTGGGCGTGGTTCTGTGGGAGCTGTACCACGGCCGGCGGGCGGGCCTCACCACGCCCGAGGGCCCGCGCTACTGCTCCGTCTTCCCCGCCTTCCTGCCCTCCTGCCCGCCCGCCTACAGCAAGCTTGCCATGCGCTGCTTGCGCCGCACGCCCCAGAAGCGCCCAAGCGCGGAGGAGGTGGAGTCGCGGCTCACAGACATGCTGCTGGCGATGCAGCACCAGCTCGCGACGGCTCGAACGGTTGGCGAGGTGGCTGTGGAGGTAGTCGATCTGGCGTCGGTCGGGCAGCGGAGCGCTACGGCCGGCAACCCCGCGGCAGGCGAGCAGTCGAAGCCTTGCGCTGCCGTGGCGATCTCCGTCCTCGAGCTGTGATGGCAGGGCAGCGCTCGCTCGGTGTGTGAGCGGTTTGGCCGCCTTGCGTACGTGGACTACGACGGATGAAAGAGTGAGAACAACGATCCGAGGTTTCCGTAGGCACTTGAAACTGTATGTCTAGGGCGCCGGCAGTGCTTATGTGAGGCCTGCCGGTTCGTTCTGGGTTGCCCGGCTCTCACTTCCGTACGCACGAGGGACGATGCGAGGTGTGCATGCGTGGGTGTACTTGAGGCAGTAGCTTACATGTTGCGCGGCAGTATGGAAGCAACAAGCTTGTGAGGCGAGCGAGGAGGGGCCAGGAGGCTTGCTGCGAGCGGTTCGAACTGAGTTCAGGGGTTGAGCGAGTACCTAAAGACGGCCTTGCCTCACTGTCGATAAATTGAGACTTGTCGAATGCTTACTGGTTACGCGCCCTGGTCGGCAACCTGCCCGACTTCCAGAGCGGTTGCCGTGCCCATGGTGACGCCCCTGGGCTGTGGTGCATGCATCTTTACGCGGCGTGTCCCATAAAACTGAAGGAGGAGACAAACTTGGGCCGCTGTTGAGTGGCTGGGGCCGTCTGGTAGGGCGCTCTAATGTGGGGCCTTCGTACCGTAAATTGCTCCGTGCGAACAGATGGCGGGGTCAAAGTGTCACTGTCTACTGCCCAAACTCTGGGCATCGGGCGGGTTCTAACTGCATAGGTCAAGAACGCAAGCAACGCATTTGGATGGTACATAGCACAGAGCCACGCTGCTCACACCGCCCTGCTGCACGGATGTCGTTATCAAGGCTTGCGTCTTCATTCAGACATTGAAGCGTAGCGGTGTGACAGGTCAACCAGCCTTCTGCATGGGGCATCTTTCGTACCTTCTGCGGGGGTGGTGATGGAACCGCAAGTGTAGGGTAGCATGCATTACTTTCATGTCCACGCTGTCTTGACGCTGGTTGACGCATGGGCGGCGGTTGGGGGTGTGGGCCCCGAATTGCGTGAAGGGTATTCGACTCGTTGGTTTGTTCGGTTAAGGACTGCGTGGTTGGATTTGTTGCAAGCTGCTGGTGGTGGTCGTTGACTGGTTACAGGTGGCGCAGGAAGACGGTGTGCGGCCGAGTCTTCAGGCGCTTAGGTGCGCCCAGCCGATTAACTTCCCTGACATCGTGGAGATCTGTGCGCCAGCTTGGGCTGATATCTTCGGAGGCTGTGTAGGGTCTATCACTTCGCGCCGGGTCCACTGGGGCCTTACGGGGCCTTACGGGGCCTTACCTCCGCTCAGGACCACCCTGCTGAACAACTCGAGGGCAATGTTGTGTTCTTGTTACACGCTGTTATGCGTGCACGCCCTCGCAGCAGCGGGCGCCCTCTCCGAGACCTGTTCAATCATCGGGTCCCCTTGCGTTGATCGAAGCCAAGCCAGTTGCCTGTGGACCGATTCGCATTTCGCAGCGGCCTGCGGGCCCTGCCCAACTTCCCATGTCATAACCGAAAGCCCTCAGGCCCCGGTAGCTAGCGCCAGCGCCCCACCCTCTACCTTAATAGCAAACGGACCCAGCTGACATTGCCAGAGCACCTGCGACAGCCGCCTGTACTGGTACGCCCTGTGGCTGCCTGCACCTGAAAGCGCCCAGCCTTCGTTCGCCATACACACCACACCTGCCCGCCTAAGACGCCCCCCACCTAGGAGGCCAACTATTCTGTAAACGCCCAGCCGCCCTCTGCACATGTATAGTCTATGTTCCTTGCCAGTAGCTGTTCTAAAGCCTCTGCGCATTGCCCTACGTGCTACCTTGCTTCCCTGCTGAGCCCTTGGTTCTCTTGCCAAGACTCCCCGGCCAGCGACCACCGACAGGTCGCCCTCCCGCCCTCGCCCTCCTGCGTCTCCACTCCCTCTCTGGGGCTGACATCCCTGCTGCCGCGCACTCCAGGCCCGATCAAGGGCATTACCTGCATCGCCCACTTTCCTCGTCCTCTGCTTTCCCTACGCGCCGTCCACCCCGGCGCCTACAGCAGCAGCTCCAGCCCCGGCCGCTCCGCCGCCGCCGCCGCCAGCACCTTGGCCGTCAGCGGCTCGATGCCGTTGCCCGACAGCACCAGGCGCCGCAGCGCGCCGCCGCCGCTGCTGCCCGCGCCGCCGCCGCTGCTGGACGCCGAAGCGGCCGTGGATGGGCGGCCGTCGCCGCTGACGGAGCTGGCAACCGAGCTGGATCCGAAGCTGGAGGAGGAGCCGAAGGAGGAGGAGGAGGAGGCAGCCAGGCGCGGGCGCGAGGCGCCGGCGGCCCGCACTGCGCCCGCGAGGCAGGCGGCCATGGTGCCGCCCAGGCCGCAGCTGGAGAGGTTGAGCTCCTCCAGGGTCCTGCAGCAGGGGGGCAGCAGAGGTCAGAGCCTTGCGTACAGAGACATGATTCCCGCCCTCGTGAAGAATGGGTACTTTGCTCCCAATCCCCTCGTGTAACTCTCCAGGCTGGCCAAGTCTCTGTCACAGCTTCCGCGCCCTATCCCTGCCCATGTGGTAGCCCCTGCTCCCCACCTGCACACCTATTTACCGAACCCATGGACAACCAAGGAACCCCACAACCATCGATAGAAAGCCCAGCTCATCCCACGCGCCCGTCTGCCCCCCCTCCCCGGTTCCCGCCTGTGCACCTGTTGGCCCTCAGCGCCTGGGCCATGGCCTCCGCACCGCCCGCGCCCAGCCCCTCCAGGCGCTGGTACGACAGGTCCAGCAGGCGCAGCCCCGAGGCCGCTCCCTCCAGGCAGCGGCCCAGGCTGCGGGCGCCCGCGGCGCGGATGCCGTTCCTGGGGGCGCGACGCACACGGAGGGGCGGACGGGCGGCAGGATGGGAGGGCGCGCGTCAGTTTTGCTTTGGTGCAGGATGGGGTTGGAGCCGTTACTGGGGGCGCGGCGGAGGGGCGGACGAGGGGCAGGGGCCGTTGCGTCAGGGAGGATTGGAGAGTAGGAGCGCACGACGCATGACGGTGAGCGTAAACGGCGAGACGTGCTTGACGGGGCAATCAGCCGTGCGCAGGTTGTGCAGGCTCTGTTCCAGACGGGAGCACTCGAGGCACTGGCGCAACGCACAAGTGGCGCATGCAGTGCCGGTCACGCACTGTCGTGCCACCCCTGCGGTATCGGGCATCGAACACGAGGGGAATGGCCGCTCCGCGGCCCATTCCCACCCGCCTTCCCCACCTGCTGAGGCTGAGCTCGCGCAGGCCGCCGTTGGCCGCCAGCCCCAGCGCCAGCAGCGCCGCGCCCCCGTCGCCCAGCTTGTTGCCGTCCAGGCGCAGGCGGCGCAGGCCCGGGCAGGACAGCAGCACCGCCATGACCTGGGGGGCGGCAGGGGGTGGGGGGCGGCGGTGGTGGGGGGGGGGGTGCGTCGAAAGGGCCGACACCCTTAAAACCTCCGAGCTTCCGAGCAGCTCCTTGGCTCCCCAGCCCCCACTTGACGCTCCGCGTCCCCGCCATGCCCCACCACATGCTCAGGCCCCCCCAAACGCCTTTCCAATCCCCCGCCCAAGCCCCCAGGGGCCCCAGAGAGGGGTCCCATCCCATTCCGTCCCCACCATGACCATGTGGTGGCTCTCCAGCCCCTCCGCGGACAGGTCGCAGTCCACCGGAGCCGGGCCGCCACCCGCCACCGCCGCCTCGGCCGCCGGGCCGGGGCCCTGCGCCGCCGGGCCGGGGCCCTGCGCCGCCACAGGACCCGCCAGAGGGCCCGATACCCGGCCGTCCGCGCTGCCGGCGGCGCTGCTGCGGCCCTCGGCGCCCGTGGGTGCGGCGGGTGCGGGCGGCAGGGCGCCGGCGCACGGGGCGGGAGGAGACGGCGTGGACGAGGAAGGGGTGGTGGTGGTGGTGGTGGCGACGGCGCCCCGCCTGGCCAGCAGCAGCATGTCCCGGTACCAGCCGTCGAGGCGCTCGTTGCCGCTGTACAGGCTCAGCACGCCGCCCTGCAGCGGGGAGCAACCAGGGGCGGGAGCAGGCGGGTGGCAAGTGGTTCGAGGGCAGCGGTGAGAGGCAGGATGAGGCAGTGAGCTTGAGGTGACAGGTGCAGGGATGGGCAGAGTCGGACGCTTAGGGCGGGAACACGGCCACCACGACCCTGGAGGAAGCCCGCAAAAGCCGGGCAGGAGCACAGCAACTCGGTCCCTTTCCCTCTCTTCCGACGCAAGACACCTGCGCACCTTGCTCTGGGTCTGCGCCTGCTCCTGAGGCCCCGACCGCTCCGCTCCCGCCCCTGCTCCCGCCTCCGGCCCGTCCTCCGCCTCCGCGGCCAGCTCCACCAGCCCCGCCGCCAGCAGGTCCCGCAGCATGGCGGCGGCCTCCACGTCGAACAGGTTGGTGGCCAGCTGCACGCTGCGGGTGGAAGGGTGGAGGGAGGGAGGGATGGGAGAGGAGGAGGGACCAGGGCCGATGGGGTTGAGCAAGGGAACACGGGGAGGAGGGCAAGAAGGGACCAGGGCCGATGGGGTTGAGCAAGGGAACACGGGGAGGAGGGCAAGAAGGGGTTAGGACGGGTTGGCGGCCAGCTGCACGCTGCGGGGTGGTGGTGGTGGTGGTGTGGGGATGGCGGGGGGGAAGGGTAGTGAAAAGGACGGGGTTGAGCAAGGCAGCGTATAGCATAGCGGAAGTCAGGGGACGGGGGTTAGGACAAGTTGGTGGCCAGCTGCACGCTGCGGGGTGGTGGTGGTGGTGGTGTGGGGATGGCGGGGGGGAAGGGTAGTGAAAAGGACGGGGTTGAGGAAGGCAGCGTATAGCATAGCGGAAGTCAGGGGACGGGGGTTAGGACAAGTTGGTGGCCAGCTGCACGCGGGGATTGGGGTTTGGCATGAGGTAAAGAAATGTGCGGCCAGGAAGAACGGGGCGCTGAGGGTCACGGTGGTAGGCCAGGCGCGGCTATCTGAGTGGGTGCCAGCAGAGCCTGCAGGCAGTGCACGCGCCACCCAGCGACGCCTTGCATCTCGGCCATCCCACCCCCTGCCCGCGTGTCACCCCAACGCCTTTACCGCCTCAACGCCGCCGCACCTGCGCAGCATCCCGCCGCCTGCCGCCGCCGCGCCGCCCAGCGCCAGGAACGGCAGCGCCGTGCCGTTGCCCATCTCGCCCCACGTCCAGCCGCCCAGCTGCAGCGTGGTGAGGGAGTTGTTGAGGCCGATGGCGGCCGCCAGGCAGCAGATGCGCAGGCCGGCCTGGGGAGTGGGAGTCGTGATGGGAGCTGGGCATGGGTGTGCGTGGGTAGGTCGGTTGGCACAGAAGTGCGGTGCGCTGTGGGTGCTGGACAACGAGCAGACTCGGGCAGGCCAGTGGGCTGAACAGCCGGGGTGCTGGCGAGTTTGCAGGCCGGCCTGGAGCGAGGCGGAGGGTGGGCGGGTGGTTGGCCATGATGATTCATGACGTGTGGGCGGTTGCGTTAGCGTGGATGGTCAGTCGGGTCGGGGCCGGCCAGGAGGCGTGGGTGCCGGAGGCTGGCGCTTGCACGTGACTGGTGCACACCGGTGCACACTGGAGGGAGTTGCACGCCCTCAAGAACCGCAACATGCGCGCGGGGCGCGGGTGTTGGCCGCTGGCGTGTGGGCTCGGCGGGGCGCCGGCTGCAGGCCCACACCCGCCCGGCCCACCTTCTCCCAGGTGACCTCCCTGCTGGTGTCCAGGTCCAGGGCCAGGTGGCGCAGGCGGGAGCTGTCCATGATGCCGGCAGTCACCTGGGGGTTGGCCGGGGCCGGGACCGTGAGTGCGTCGAGACGGAGATCTGTGTGTCACACGCATTACTGCATGGCCCTCAAAGCAGCAGGTAAGCTCTGCATGCATGTGTGTGCCCTAGCGGGTGCAGGGATGCAGTAGAGCCCCGGCGTCAGGTCGCTGCGCTCACCGAGCCCAGCAGCGGCAGGGGGGACTCGCAGATCTTGAGCCTCAGCCGCCCTTCGTCCAGCACCGAGGCGTACGAGTCGGCAGGGTCAGGGCCCTGCGGCGGCCGGGGAGAGGCGGGAAGGGCGGGAAGGGGCGGGAAGGGAGGGTGGAGTGGGCGCGCGGAGCAGAACATGCGGTGGGTGGTGAGAGCAGGGTGGTGTGAGGGGGGGATGCAGGGGCGTGAGGTGGTGCGCAGGACGTGCGGGAGGAGGACTAGAGGAGGCTGGACAGGAGCGCACCTGGGCACCGCGCGCGCCGCTGGAGACTGAGGCTTGTGCGCCCTTGTTGGCCATGCGGGCGATGGCGGTGAGGAGCCTGCAGCGGGTGGGGGGCAACGGGCATGGGACGGAGCATCATGCACGGAGGAGCTTCTGAGCACCACTTACTGAACTGGTGTACAGCCTTCAACCCCCTCAAACAACCACAACGCTGACGGTACAGTGGTTCAGAGCAAGGTGCGCGAGAGGCTTCCACTACACTAACACGGGGGGCTGTGCTGTCCCCTAAACCCATGTCCAAGTGCCACGCGGCTGCAAATCCCATCTGCCACGCAACCTCTCTGCACACGCACGCACATAATTTTGCGCCGCAGGTCGGCGGAGGTCTCACTGTACGCGGCCCGCAGCCGCCTCGCCTCGGCCCCCGCCGTCTCAGCAGCGGAGCGTGCCTCCGCCGCAGCGGCGCCGCTAGCGGCGGCCTGTTGCTTGGCGGCGGCGCCCGCGGCGGAAGCGGCCTCCATCTGCTCCTTGAGCAGCGCCGCCTCGGCCTCGGCCGCGTGCAGCTTGGCCAGGGCGGTAGACAGGTCCTTGGCGGTGCTGGCCAGCTGCTTGGCGGTGGAGATGACGCTCTGCGGAGGCGGAGGTGGGGATGAGGGATGGGGGCGGGAGGATGGGGGCGGGAGGATGGGGGCGGGAGGATGGGGCGGGAGGATGGGGGCGGGAGGATGGGGGCGGGAGGATGGGGGCGGGAGGACTTCACCGTGGGCGCTCAGGCGACCCACATCGAGGCCATCGGCTTCCTGCCACACCTGGCACACAGCTGACGACCCACATCGGAGTCACTTGGATTCCTACACCCTGGCAGGCAGCCATACCCTGGCAAGCCACCTATCTGCACTACCACGATCATGCTCAGGGCCCCACGCGGCCCCACCTGCTTGGAGCCCAGGTACTGGCTGCTGACCTCCGCCACGCGCGCCTCGTGCCCCGCCGCCTGCTCCAGCGCCCGCACCAGGCGCTCGCCCGTGGCGGCGTGCGAGGCGCGGGCCTCCTGCGCAGGCGCAGAGGTCGGGACAAAGGGGTGAGGGCTGGGGAGCCGCGGATGGTGAGACGTAATGTGGCAGGGGATGCCCCTCGGTACATAGGAATGCGCACGCGCCCGCATAGGCAGGGACCAAGTTTATCGTTTGAGCAGTGGTGATACCGCCCACTAGCAGGCAGAGGACAGGAGACAGGGGGGGAAGGAGGACGGGCTCTAACCTGCAGCTGCGCCTGCGCCTCCTCGAGCGCTCGGCCCTGCTGCGCCGCCTGCGCCGCTGCGGCCGCCAGCTCCCGGCGGGCGCCCGCCAGTGCCTCCTGGGCGCAGCGCTCCGCCGCCTGGACGTCCCGCAGCTGCGAGGGAGTGGGGCGAAACGAAGGGAAACGTTAACTTGGTTGCCGTATCTCGTCTTGCAAGGCTGCAGTTGCGAGAAGGTGGGGCACGGGCACGGCCGAGGCAAAGCATGTGGGTGGGATGGGGCGGAGGGAAATGTGAGCACGCGTACGGAGCCTGAGCTTGCAGGGCACAATGGGCGGCGAAACGTGAGGAGGCAGTACGCGGGGATTCAGGTGAGGCACGTGAAGCCGCACGTGCATGCCCACCTCGGCTGCCACGGCCTCGTACAGCTGCTGGTGGTGCGAGGCCAGGCCCTGGGCGGTGCGCAGCTCCGAGCGCAGCCCCTCGAGCTCGCCCTCGCGGGCCGCCAGGGCCGCCACGGAGGCCTCCAGGGCCGACGCCTGCGAGGTGCGAGCGCACGGGGGAGCCGACAGGCAGTTCTTGGAGGGCTGAGAGCTAGCGTGAGGAACTTCCGTACAGGGACAGGGCTGGGTGCACCGGCTCAGTGTAACGGTACCGGTTCCCCTCGTCAGGAATACGCAGTCACTCCCTACGCGCATCAGTCACGGCTGCTTCGGGTTACCGTACCTGCTCTTGCAGCCTGAGCACGTGAGAGCCAGCAGCCTGGGGGCAGAGAAGCGCGGCCCGGCCCGCAATGAATATGAATGTAAATGTAAATGTGAATGAAGCACTGTGGTTGCGAGCCCCAGGCTGTGTCCCTACCTCGCCCTGGGCCTTGGCCTCCTGCAGCTCGCCCTTCAGGGTCTCCACCTCGACCTCGGCCGTGCGCGCGAGGGCAGCCGCAGCCTCCAGGCCTGCCGCCTGCTTGGCGAGCTGTGGGGTCAAGTGGAGAGCGAGGGGCGCCAAGCACCGTTAGTAGAGAAGTCAGCGCCGGGATGCAGTGCATACCCAGATGGGCATCGTACGGTAGCCTCTAGCCGAGACGCAGTGCATGTGGGTTGGCATAGCAGTGGGACTGCAGAGCGCGGCTTCCCTAGTGTTGCCCCGCGGCCTCACCAGCGCTGCGTCCTCGGCCCAGCGCTTCTTGCCGGCCGCCAGCTCCGCCTGCAGCTCCTCCAGGCGGGCCGACACCTCCCGGCTCACCTCTGCGGGACAGCGGGCCAGGCGCAGTGCAGCGGTGCGTGAGGACCAGCCACACAGCAGCCCCCCTACCCCCAACATCCGTCGCCCTCACCCGTCAGCTGCTCGTTCTCCTGCTCCAGCGCCGCCGCGCGCAGCCCCATCGCCTGCTGCTGGTCCACGCCCGCCGCCTGCGCCGCCTCCAGCCGCCGCCGCGCGCTGCCCAGCTCCGACCGCAGCCGCTCCCGCTCCTCCCGGGCGTCGCCCAGCTCCGCCGCCAGCCCGGCAGCGTGCGCCAGGGCCTTGCCGTGCGCCTCCGCCAACGCCGCCAGCTCGCGCTTCAGCAGGTCGAGATCGGAGGGCTGGACAGGGGCATCGCCGCAGGCGGCCTCGGTCTGGGCCGCAGCGACAGCGTCCGGCTTTTTGGGGACCTGGGCCGTGCTCAGGCCGAGCAGGCCGCTGGCTGCTTCGGCGGCGGCTTTGGTGAGGTCGGGTGCGCCCGACCCGCCCGCGCCTTCGTCCGGCTGGCCTTCCACTTCCAGGCACTCGGGCTGCAGGACAGCAACGTGCACGGGGGACGCACGAACGGGCTGCTCGGGAGTTGGAGCGTCGGTCGCCGAGGGTGAGCCCTCGGCGTCCCCGGCCGGCGGAGCCGCGGAGGCCGCAGCCGCGGTGGGTGCAGCCGCCACGCCCTCCGCTGTCGCGGCGGGCGGGATGAGGGGGAGGTGTTGGTCGAGAAGCTTCTGGAGGCGGGAGCTGAAGTCGATACGGACGTCCAACACTTGAGTGAGCATGTCGCGGGCCGCGGCGGTGCGTTGGGAGAGCTGGGCCTCGAGCTGCTGGCGCTGGCGGCCGTTGGCATCGCGGTCGGTGGTGACCTTGTTGAGCCGGTGCTGCGTGTCGGCGACTCGGTCCCGCAGCGCGACGTTCTCCTTCTCCAGGCCCTCCTTGGAGCGCTCCAGCTCGATCAGCAGGGCTGTTGGACCGGCGTGGGGTCGACGGGGGAGCGGGGCGCCCAACTTGGGGTTAAGTGCTACGGCCAGACGGCCTAGGGCACGGGCCTAGGGGTCGGTCTTCCCCCTCTCCCACGAGTGAGATACCTCACGCGTTCCCAATGCTGTAACAAGTTGGTTGTTGATCACATGGGCCGGTGTGCAAGCTGGCTGGCATCCGTGCTGGCAAGCACTCCAGGCCCGCGGCTGATGATGAGGCAAAGACATGCCAGGACCAGGCACCCAGAGCGCCCATTGCACGCACGGCGCTTCATACTGCCCACAGTCCGCACGGCACAGTTGTGGCACGCCTCCCTTTGCTGCTGTGAGGAAGCGGCCGACCCCAGCCCTGCACCGCTCACCGCGCTTGCTTTCGCCATGCTCCTTAGGTCTGAAGCACATCATCGTGATTGCGTTGATGCTTTGCGCGGCTGCAGCTGCACGGACGCTGGAGATGTCGGGGCCCGGGGGGGGGCTTAGCTGTCTCTAGCTTGCGGTCATACCGCAGTTATTTTGTTGCAGGACCGTAAAGGACGTTGCGTCTTGAGTCTCTTGAGCTGCAGCAGGCGTGGCCGGGCCTTCTGTTGCGTCGGCCCGTGCTGCGCGATGCGAAATGGATCGTTTGCTCGACCTCCATCGACCTGCCATCGACCTGCGCCGCTGCATACACAACTGCCCATACCTACCAACGAAGTCACAGATAAGCTGCAGCACCCAGTATTGGCGGAGCTCGAAGTACCGTTCGCTGCACCCAGTCGGCCACCTAGGTGCCCCGTCGCGACCTCTGCTACAGTCTACTGTAAAGAGCAACTGTACTACCGTGGACAGCGGTCAAGGATGCTCGGAAAGTAGGCGCGGGTCCGGAGGCGATTCTGCGCACTCTTCGCTCAGGGGGCGGGAACATGAAGCACGCTTCTTCTCTCATGCAACTTAGGTTGCGTAGAACCTTCT
Source organism: Edaphochlamys debaryana (assembly GCA_016858145.1). NCBI lineage: Eukaryota > Viridiplantae > Chlorophyta > Chlorophyceae > Chlamydomonadales > Edaphochlamys > Edaphochlamys debaryana. The sequence continues at coordinate 500,579 of JAEHOE010000078.1, forward strand.
CGGGGAAGCGGCGACCAAGCCAAGACACATCCGAGCCGGGCGGCCTCGACAGCGGTGAGCACGCGCGGGGCAAGTGGGTCTGCCGACTGGGACACCAATTTGTGCAAGAGGGGACTGTCCGGGTTGCCCGCTCGCCCCGACCCGAGCGCCGGCTGTGCCTGCGTGCGTGTCCCCCTCCACCCCTGGCCCCCTTCGTTCCCAACCCTCGTCCATAACGCACGCCAGTAACAGCGTTCATCATCCGTCCCGCCACTCCCACCCCCCTCGCCCGCAGAGGAGGCAGGGACCACCGCGCAGCCGGTGGTGGTGAGGCCAAAGGCCAAGCCTCCCGTTGCCGCCTCACCCGAGGGATCCATCCTTGGCTCAGCGGCTGCCGCCACCGCGCTTGCCTCATCCTCCATCAGCCGCGACGATGCCCCCACCGGGACCTACCGCCGCTCCTCAGAGGCAGGTCCCGCAGGCCCTGTGACGGGCCGCCGAAACTCCGCCGACTCGGCGCCCTTTGAGCCATCCCGCGGCGTCTTCGCGCCGCACCCTCCGGCCGCAGCAGCAGCCAGCCCCAGCAGACCTGCCTGGAACATGGGCGAAGATGCGGCCCCGGCACGCCCCGCCCCTCGCCCATCCTACGGCGCCGGATCGCCCCCGCTCGCGCCCTCCCCCATCAAGTCCAGCGGGTTCCTGGCCTCGCTCTCGAGTCTCAACCACCGGGAAAAGGAGCGGGACGGAGGCGGCATCCTGGGCCAGCAGAGCAAGTCGGTCGGAGGCGGCGAGACGCACAAGGCCGAGAAGGACAAGGAGAAAGACAAGGATAGGGACGATCACCACCATCACGGGGGCGCTGGCAAGAAGCTCGCATCGTTGTTTCGGTCTGCGTCGAAGCGGCACAGCAAGGCGGAGAAGGGGTCGGCAGCGGCTGGGACGTCGGAGGGGGAGGTCGTTGACGGCGGCAAGCCCGCGCGCCCGGCCGACGGAGAGGACGACGTGGTGACGTTCGCAGGGGCCTTCCAGGGCGGAGAAGATGACTCGGAAGAGGAGGGGGTCGGCATGGGGCGGAGCAGCGCCCCGGCGAGGCGGCGCGCGGGGGCGGCGGACGGGGACAGCAGCGAGCCGGTCCTCATCGAGCCGAGCGGGGCGGGGGGCGGACGCTCCCTCATGGCGACGGCGCCCTCCTTTGGGCGGCGGTAGCAGGATGAGTTGGAGGGTGAGGTGGAGGGTGAAGGCCGGATGCGCTGGGGCTCGAAGTCGGGTTGTTGGCTGGCCTGGGAATGGGAAGGAGGCTGCACTGGTTACGGTATTGAGCACTGGGGCCGCTCCGTGGGGTTCTTGATTGTCGACCCGGCAAGGGACCGACCAGCACTGTGAGGAAGGACTCTTGCTAATTCATTCCTATTCTATACAGCTGCGAGCACGTTTGTTGCTGCCTGCCTATGTTGCTCCAGCTGCTGGGCCGCTGAGCGGGAGGAGGCAGTGTGCGCGTGAGCACCGGGTGAGGGAGACACGACAGCATCTAGATCTCAGCCGTGCTTAGGTTGCGGCGGCGTTGGGTTATTGAACCAACTGACGCCCCTTAACTGGTGTCTGAACCAAACTATCTATCTGGTCGCAACTCCTAGCCGTGTCGTCGGTCGGTCCAATGCGCAAAAGCTTCTGGGCCTCAAGGTAGTTCGGTCTATGCTGCTTGCACGTGACGGACTGCGGACTGGGTCGGATACGGTACCGCCGCCACTGACCTCCTTGGTCCTTTCTTGTGTCTCAGAGGACCCACGCCGGGCGCCCCCTGAGCGAGCTCGACGGGCGGGTGCAAAGGGTACAGATCTTCGTGCTGTTTGAGAGGACAGGGAGGGGCCACCCGCTAGCTAGGCCAGGAAAGGTATGGCTGGTTGCCTCGGCGGACCCGGCCCTGGCCCCTTGTGCACCGGCAATACGAGTGGAAACCGAGTGATGAGGAGCGAGCGCATGGAAGACCTTAATACGTTAATTATGAAGACTCGGGTCCGTGGGTTACAAGGGAGTACAAGCCAGGTAGGGGTGCTGTAACGTGTGCAAGTGTCACTGGCTCGCTCGCTACATCTGTCGGTTCAGGCTCGCTGTTCACGGGACACGGTGCGGCCGCAGGCGGGCTCGCTGGGGTCGGCTAGGAATGCTCCAGCTGGCTAGGGTCGACAGGAATGCTACAATTCAAGCCGCTCGCTGGGGGCCTTAAGCTTGATTGGTTGTGGTCCGAGCCTGTCGCCAGAGACCGAGCCACCAGGCCCTCGCCGGCAAGGGCACTTGCCGTACGGGTTCTGCCCCTTTGGCTCCGCATGGCCGAGCCCTGCTGTAACCTGAGATGTAAATCACTCACTCACTCCTGCAAGCCTTGTTTACATGGGCTTGGTTCCATGAAGGACCCTCCCCAACCGAAGCTTCCTCACCCACCCTCCCGTGGGTACGTACCCACCCTCCCGTGGCTTCGTCCTCGCCGTACTAGGTGCCTGTCGTTGCTGCGTAGGGGCCTTGGGAGGGCTCAAGCGCCCTGGGCTTGGTGTGGGGCTGTCCTGGATGATCGGTATGCTGAAGAAGATCCTGCTCCCTTGAGCTATCATAGATGATCCCGTGGTGTCAGGCTAGCTAGCTCCCAGGCCCCTGAGCACTGGTCTACGGGATGTTCGAGGCGGATCCCACGCCTGCGGCTGCCGGTCGAGCATTACCGGTAGTGCGTATTACAGGCGGCGTGGACGCATGGTGTGGTCTACGCTGTTAGCTTCCCCCTGATCGGGGTAAGACGGCACCCAGGTGTGGCGCCCCAAGAGACATGTAGAAGCCCCTCTGAAGCGCTCGTGACGGCAGACATCAGAGAGATACAATGACACCTCTCGGCTCTTGCACAGGCAGGGCGCCCCTAGGCATGTACATTGCCATGCAGCCAGACCAACGAATAAAGCGGGCAGGGAGAAGACAGAGTACCGAAGATGTACCGTGCAGATGTGCGGCAAGACAACGAATGAATCGGGTATGGTGAAGACAGATTAAGATGTACAGCATACCGGTAGTTGAGAATGCTGTACAGCATGCACATGACGACTCTGATCACAAGATGTGGCTGAGCCTTAGACCTACTTGCGCTGCCCACGTTCCTACGGGTCATCACCCCCCACATACAAAGCGCCGCAGCATACCAAGCAAACACAAGGTCAAACCGCTGCAGCCAGCCGGCGCTGGGCGGGCCTCACAGCAGTTAGTGAGAAGAGGCCAGATTGCGGACCCAATATACAAATGAGAGGAGGTTGCGTGCGCTATGTGCAGGTGCCTTTGGGCAGGGAAGCGTGCCGGGACCAATGGGTCCAGTCAACCGATGGACACCTGCCCTTGCGTCACAGCAAGGGCGGGCTTTGACGAGAAACGTACATTATCATAGAGTTGCTAGTTGTAGCACGACGGTTCATACATACTCGATGCGCACAAGAGGGGACATACAGCCCCACACAAGCGGTGGGCTGTGCCCGCAAGGGCAGAGGCACCTCCCCAGGGAAGCAAGGCTCAACACCCGAGCGAGCCCTCAGTGCCCCGACGTTCGTTGGTCACTCCGTGTATCTGCAGCAGGCTGAGCCGCCCCTCAGAGCGCCTCCCTGAGCACCAGTGTCAGCCCCTCCAGGCCGCAGCGGGCGTTGGAGGCCAGGGCGCTCAGCACCTCGCCCAGCTCCTGGCCAGCGCACTCAAAGTCAACGGCCTCGAAGCAGCCGGCCACGTTCAGGGCTGCGAGGGACGGGCCGGGAGGCAAGGAAGAGGGGTTCGAGAAAGGACACTGGGAGCTGTACCGGCAGAGAACACGACTGTCCTTGACGGGTTGAATAGCACACACAAGCTGACCGAGGCCACCTGGGCTTTGCCAACCCGTTCCCCTTCTCTTGCATAGGCTACCGTTGCACACCCAGCCCCTTACCTCGGGAGCAGCGGACCAGTTCGCAGCCCGGGTTGACCCAGGCGCTCTTGGCAGCGGCGCCGGAAGGGAACACGGCGGCAATGGTCACTGCGGAGGGAGGGAGGCACACGCACAGCGAAAGGCGGGGGTGAGGGTCAGAGCATGGCAAGATGAGCGAGCCAGCGGTGGAGCAAGAGCCCTCACGCCTCAGGTCCCCTGTCCCTGCCCTGAGTAGACCGATCCTAGCCTGCGCCCCGACCCCCATCCCCGCTCTCCGCGGCTCGCTCACCAGGGCCTCCGGGGGTGCGCTGCTCGAGACTGATGCCGTGGAGGGCCGCTGCCGGCAGCGTCACACGGACCGTGTCCGACTCCTCAGCCTCCTCGGCCACAGCAGCCGGGGCTTTGGCCACAGCCGGAGACGCTGAGGCAATGGAGGCAGTGACAGCACAAGTCAGGACACACCATGGCACACAGACAGCCGAGACAGGTGCCGGGCGGGAACGCCCCCTCACAACCCGGTGACGGACTGAGCCCCAGCGACGGCCGGCCATGATCCCGCAGCTCCTGCGCCCTTCCGAGGTACTGATGGCTCCAAACCACTAACGACTGCACGCAAAGGGTGCTCGCGGCTCTCGCTGCGTACCTTGGTGGGCCGCATGAATGGGACCGGTGAACGTCGCGGAGCACGCCGACGCGGATGATATCGCGCTGGTGAGTGGCTTCTCGACGATCATGTATTGCAGAGGCAGCTGAGACAGGCAGTCGAGCCCGGCGGGCAGGCCGCTGTCCGCGATGCTGCTGATGCCTTGGTCGAGGCTGCCGGAGCCCGAGCACATGACCGACCACATCGTCCGAGCATACAGAGCAGGAGCAGTAGGAAGGGCGCGGGGGGCGCGGGGCCCGCGGCGGACGGCCGGGACGGGCTTGCTGAGGCATCGCAGAACGCACGAAGAGGCAGACATGGTTGCTGGTTGCTTGCCTTGGGAGCTGTGTGATGTGTAATAGAGCTGAGCGGTTGCGGTTGAGTCTGGGAAGCGCGATGTCGGCTTAAGAAGGGGCGGCCCCGGCTCGGAGGCGGTACGGCAGCTGTCGGCGCCATGTACCGGCTGGTTGCTCGGTTGGGCCGTCAGAGTCGTCCCGCCTTTCCGCGCTGCCGCCCTGTCCGCTGCAAAGAGCGATGCCCTTAGCTGCTTCTGGCCCACTCTGGCCTCTCACGCTTCCCGGCACCCGGCTTACTCGACTGTGACCGCTGAGCCTTCCGCCGGGCTTCTCCCGTGTCGCCCGCTCCTTGCACGGGCCCAGGCCGCGCCGTGCCGCCGTGCCCCTTGGGCCCGGCCCCCTCACTGCCCCGTGCCGCGCACGCCATACAGACCCGTTGTTTCCAGTCTGTCCACACTGGTAGGTAAGGCATGGGAGTGGCCCGCCGAGACTGATATGACTTGTGTTTGCGCACAGAACAGCACCTGGGCGCCGGCGGGTGGTCGGAATGGCGGCAGCAGGTAGGGCCGCCGCCATCCCCATGCACCGCTTTATATGGTAACGCAAGAGAATACCGCTTGAAGGTCTCCCACAGAGGTTTGGTCATGCACAGGACTGGTCAGTCAGTGGGAGTGGTGGGAATTTCAGCCTGGCCTGAGGGGCCCTGCCGTCCAAGTCAGGGGGCGGCGTGCTGGCTTGCAGGGGGCAAGCCCGTGAGGTTGGCTGTCAAGCCACGGCGTTCAGCTGCCGTGCACCCCTCTGGGGTCCCTCATTGTAACCACCGAGGACTGAGGCCTTGAAGCATGGTGGGAGTACCTGCTGGTAGTCCAGACACCTGGCACGGCTTGGGATGCAAAGAGGGCGCCATAGCTCTACCTGTCTAGGACCGAACCTTCCTGTGTAGGACCTAACCTGCCGACCCTTGGTGTTTCCCTCGTTGACGGCCACCTCTGCTGCTTGCCGGCCTCCGCACTTATACTTGCCTGATCTTGTGCCTCCCCTAGGCACCTCCAATCGCCTCAGTGCTTGGCCCCCTCCTCCGTCCTGATAAGCTCCAGACACAATCAACCACTGTCCTTACAACTCCAGGCAGGGAGAGGAGAGGCGTGGGCCGGGCCCAAGGGGCACGGCGGTACCGGGCGGCCTGGGCCCGTGCAAGGAGCGGGCGACACGGGAGAAGCCCGGCGGAAGGCTCAGCGGCCACAGTCGAGTAAGCCGGGTGCCGGGAAGCGTGAGAGGCCAGAGTGGGCCAGAAGCAGCTAAGGGCATCGCTCTTTGCAGCGGACAGGGCGGCAGCGCGGAAAGGCGGGACGACTCTGACGGCCCAACCGAGCAACCAGCCGGTACATGGCGCCGACAGCTGCCGTACCGCCTCCGAGCCGGGGCCGCCCCTTCTTAAGCCGACATCGCGCTTCCCAGACTCAACCGCAACCGCTCAGCTCTATTACACATCACACAGCTCCCAAGGCAAGCAACCAGCAACCATGTCTGCCTCTTCGTGCGTTCTGCGATGCCTCAGCAAGCCCGTCCCGGCCGTCCGCCGCGGGCCCCGCGCCCCCCGCGCCCTTCCTACTGCTCCTGCTCTGTATGCTCGGACGATGTGGTCGGTCATGTGCTCGGGCTCCGGCAGCCTCGACCAAGGCATCAGCAGCATCGCGGACAGCGGCCTGCCCGCCGGGCTCGACTGCCTGTCTCAGCTGCCTCTGCAATACATGATCGTCGAGAAGCCACTCACCAGCGCGATATCATCCGCGTCGGCGTGCTCCGCGACGTTCACCGGTCCCATTCATGCGGCCCACCAAGGTACGCAGCGAGAGCCGCGAGCACCCTTTGCGTGCAGTCGTTAGTGGTTTGGAGCCATCAGTACCTCGGAAGGGCGCAGGAGCTGCGGGATCATGGCCGGCCGTCGCTGGGGCTCAGTCCTCACCGGGTTGTGAGGGGGCGTTCCCGCCCGGCACCTGTCTCGGCTGTCTGTGTGCCATGGTGTGTCCTGACTTGTGCTGTCACTGCCTCCATTGCCTCAGCGTCTCCGGCTGTGGCCAGAGCCCCGGCCGCTGTGGCCGAGGAGGCTGAGGAGTCGGACACGGTCCGTGTGACGCTGCCGGCGGCGCCCCTCCACGGCATCAGCCTCGAGCAGCGCACCCCCGGAGGCCCTGGTGAGCGAGCCGCGGAGAGCGGGGATGTGGGTCGGGGCGCAGGCTAGGATCGGTCTACTCAGGGCAGGGACAGGGGACCTGAGGCGTGAGGGCTCTTGCTCCACCGCTGGCTCGCTCATCTTGCCATGCTCTGACCCTCACCCCCGCCTTTCGCTGTGCGTGTGCCTCCCTCCCTCCGCAGTGACCATTGCCGCCGTGTTCCCTTCCGGCGCGGCTGCCAAGAGCGCCTGGGTCAAGCCGGGCTGCGAACTGGTCCGCTGCTCCCGAGGTAAGGGGCTGGGTGTGCAACGGTAGCCTATGCAAGAGGAGGGGAACGGGTTGGGAAAGCCCAGGTGGCTCCGGTCAGCTCTGCGTGTGCTCTTCACCGTGCAAGGACAGTCGTGTTCTCTGCCGGTACAGCTCCCAGTGTCCTTTCTCGAACCCCTCTTCCTTGCCTCCCGGCCCGTCCCTCGCAGCCCTGAACGTGGCCGGCTGCTTCGAGGCCGTTGACTTTGAGTGCGCTGGCCAGGAGCTGGGCGAGGTGCTGAGCGCCCTGGCCTCCAACGCCCGCTGCGGCCTGGAGGGGCTGACACTGGTGCTCAGGGAGGCGCTCTGAGGGGCGGCTCAGCCCGCTGCAGATACACGGAGTGACCAACGAACGTCGGGGCACTGAGGGCTCGCTCGGGTGTTGAGCCTTGCTTCCCTGGGGAGGTGCCTCTGCCCTCGCGGGCACGCGCCCACCGCTTGTGTGGGGCTGTATGTCCCCTCTTGTGCGCATCGAGTATGTATGAACCGTCGTGCTACAACTAGCAACTCTATGACTATGTACGTTTCTCGTCAAAGCCCGTTCTTGCTGTGACGCAAGGGCAGGTGTCCATTGGTTGACTGGTCCCATTGGTCCCAGCACGCTTCCCTGCCCAAAGGCACCTGCACATAGCGCACGCAACGTCCTCTCATTTGTATATTGGGTCCGCAATCTACCCTTTGTTATTCCGTCTGTATACTGTGGGACACAGCAGCTGCTGCTGCCGGCTGTACAGGGCTGACCTCCTGAGCGTTTCGGGGGCAGCGGCAGGGTTACTCACCCGGGTCTTAGTAAGACCCGGCGGTGCCCCCACGCACGTACCCCACGTTGAGGGGCATTCCTAATTATGCTACATAGGACGAAGAATTCTTCTCTTCTTCCTCCTCGACTGATTAGTTGATCTTATGCATGGCTCTAGCAGGTGTACGGTGTGCTGTACTCGTGCCATGTGCGTGCACTTGTATGGTGATATCGGGAACCGCGTGGGGTCCTGGCGCTTCCCTCACTTAGGGCAGAAAGTCCCTACGGCCTCCCCACCCCCCACCGCCCTAGGGCCCAACTACTTGACAATGCCGGAGTGCCTGCCACTTCTACCTTCCAAACATACCTGAGGCTGTCAATGAGTTGGGCCAGATTGTGAGGGGACGTTGATTAGACGTCCGCACCTACTTTTGGTCAACGTCAGGGTCAGGCCCCGCCCCCTTCTCCACGCTCTCCACGCTCTCCAACGCTCTGGTTGCGATGCGACTTACGTGGGCCTGGGGTCGGTGGCCGGCCTGTGGTTCCACATGCAGCGGGGTCCGCCGTACTTGAAGGCCGAGTCGACCATGCATGCTCGATGCATGCTTGCCCAACGCAGCAACGAACGTCAGCCAGCTGGAAGCACGGAACGCCGCTTTCGTCACCCATCTGGCACTCGACACGCGGAAAACCGGACATAGATCTAGCTAGGGCAAGACTGCTTCAGGCTGCACTGTTTCCTTGCGTTCAATGCCCCCGGCATGCCCCCGGCCGGATTCTCCCACCCCCTCGCCTGTCTCTCGCCCTTGTCTCTCCCCCCTGCTCCGCCCCCGACCGCCCCCCCCCTGGGCGCGTGCATCCACACCTCACGTCTGCCTCATCTCCATGTACTCCCGGCAATCACCCGGGCTCTCAGCGCGTGTGCACACCGGTGCCGGGTTTAAAGACATCAAAGGCGCTATGGATCTATGGATTTCGCTGGATCGATTGCGGTTGACGTAGGGCGTGGTCCGCAACAGGAGGCGGACCCTCCTGGTCCGCAAGGTCGGAATCAAGCCCTTTGCAACCGGGTCTGGCCCACCGTCGTCAGCCGACGATGAGACGGGTTGATGTGGTTAAGCAGGGAGTCAATCAAAGGTCGAGATACCAGCAGATAGTGAAAGCCGGCACACGGCTGCGGATGGGTGGTGAGAGGGTGGGGTGAGTGCGGGCGGCGCAGGTTTGCGCGCAGCGGTGCTCCCTGGCCCTGGCAGATGGGGTGAAGTCTCTTTCTCTCCCTTGGCAGCTTGTGTAAAGTCTCTCGCTCGCTTTTCGGCTTGTGCCAATAGGACACACCATACTGGTCGAGGCGTGTGGGATGTTGGGTGGGCCCAGGACGCCTCCGGCTCGGGCCTGGCTCATCCTCACACAGGCAGATCGCGAGCGGGGTCCACCGGGTTGCCGAGGGCCCAGAGTGGCAGAAGCTGGGCCTTGAGCCCCCGGGCCCAGGATCTGCTGGCACGGGCACTGTCCATCCGCATGCTGTGAGGCCCAACGCAGGTCCAGCGCAATCGCGATATAAACCCCGCTGGACCACCGCTGTGACCACAACACAGCCCGACCCACTTCTGTACATTCAAAACAAACTCTCGCTTACAGCTAAACGCCTAGACCGCGACGCGCAGGTAGTCCGGGCCCTCCAGGCCAGGCCCTGCCGCCTCGCTCGCGCCTAGCCTGCCGCTTCGCTTAGGGTCAACACCCGGAGACCTTGAGTTGTATTCGCCTGACATTATGGAGGTAGCTGTGCCTGCCGTTTTGGTGGCCGTTGTGCCCCAGTCGGAGCCGATTAGCGAAGTCCAGGTCCGCAACAACGCGGGCGGCTTCGTCTACCAAATCGATGACTTCGCGCGACTGCGCCGATTCATCATCCTCGGCAGCGAGGGTGAGTCGCGGTCTGGGCTTTCATCCCACCCTTCGTCCCGTCCCGCGTGCTGGGCCTGGCCCCTGCCTTGCTCGCTGGCACCCCCGCACCTGACATCCCCCTCACCCCTCACCCCTCCCTCGCCCCCTCAGCCAACAACTACTACGTTGGCCGCGAGGAGCTGACGCTGGACAACTGCGAGGCCGTGCTGCGCCTGCTGGCCCAGGGGCAGGGCGAGCGGGTGGTGAAGGAGGTGCGCGACATTTCCACGCAGGGCCGAGCGCCCAAGCAGGGACCAGGTGGGGAGCAGGCCGGGGTGGGCCCGACAGATCTGCAGCTGAAACTTGGCTGTGACTCTGGGTTGTTGCCAATCGGTGTTCCCTTGTGAGCTTTCCCTGAGCCTGTTGCCTCCGTGCCTACCCCTCCGCCCTTGCAGGCATCCTCGTCCTCGCCCTGTGCGCTCGCCTGGGCGATGCCGCCACCCGCTGCGCCGCCCTCTCCTCCCTCGAGGCCGTCTGCCGCACCGGCTCGACCCTGTTCGAGATGGTGCAGCGCTGCAAGGAGCTGGGGCCCGTGGCCCAGGCTGCCTGCAAGCCCGCCTCGGAGGGAGGCCAGCCCGCCCTGGACGTAGCGGCGGCCATGGCTTGGTGCAAGGCGGCTGTGGGGCCGGCGGAGGGTGCTGACGCCAGCCCTCCCCGCGGCCGTGGCGGGCGGGGTGGCCGGGGCGGCGGCCGCTCGAGCTCCGGCCTGCCGGTGGTTCCGGGCGCCAAGGCCAACTGGGGCCGTGTGATGCGCAGCGCTGTGGCGAAGTGGTACCTGGCCAAGGCCCCCGCTTCGCTGGCCTACCAGGTGACCAAGTACTCGCAGCGCAACGGCTGGGCCCACGGCGACCTCCTGCGCCTGGCCCACCCGGACCCCGAGCAGCACGCAGCCAAGAAGCGCCGCCTGGCGGAGGCCAAGGCAGCGGAGGCTAAGGCTGCCGAGGCCAAGCCGGCGGAGGAGTCGGAGGACTGGGTGGTGGTGGAGGAGGACGGTGGCGCTGCGGGCTCGGAGCTGGCGGCCCTCGCCGCTGCCTCGGCTGCCGCTGCCGGCTCTGGCGCCTCCGCCTCCGCCGCCGTGGCTGAGGCCCAGCGGGTGGCGGACACGAAGGCTATCTTTGCCTACGTCACCCAAGGCACGCTGCCCGGCCAGCCGCCCGCCCCGCGCAAGGGCAAGGGCAAGGCCAAGCCTGCGGAGGACGCCGCTGCTCCCTTCGCTGCCGCCGCCTCCAACCCCGCCCCCTCCGACCCCGCCCCCTCAGCTGCCCCCGCCCCGCTGAGCCCCGTCATGCAGTACCTGGTGGACGCCCAGCGCCTCCGCAAGGACATCCGTGCGCCCCCGCCCCTCGTCAAGGAGCCCAAGCCCACTCGCCAGAACAAGCGCCGCCACGGCGGCTCAGCGGCGGAGGCTGAGCCGGAGCAGCCCCAGCAGGCTCAGCCCGAGCCCGACCCCGCCGCCGTCGCCGCCCACGCCGCCGCCCACGCTGCCGCCCTCTCCTCCGCCCTCGAGCTCATCCGCCGCCACCGCTACGGCCACGAGCACGTGGGCGACACCACCCTGCTGCGCTGCCCCGAGGTGTGGTCCGCCTTCCTCGAGAACGGCATGCCCCTCACCGCCCTCGTGCGCAACCTGGGCCGCCTCACGCAGCTGGGCCTGATGCGGGACCCGCAGCACCTGGCGCGGGTCACGCAGCGGCTGGGCGACGCCAAGGCCGTTGCGGCGGCCCGGCTGCACCCCATGTCCCTGCTGGACGCCATGTGCACCTACCGGGCAGGCCAGGGCGCGCAGGGCGTGGCGCGCTGGGAGCCGGAGCGGGCGGTGGTGGCTGCGCTTGAGGCTGGGTTCTACCTCGCCTTTAAGAACTGCGTCCCCACCGGCAAGCGCTACCTGCTTGGCCTGGACGTGAGCGGCAGCATGGGCGGTGCCCACTGCGTCGGCATGACCTCCGTCACCGCCCGCGAGGCCTCGGCGGCTGTGGCCATGAGCCTGGTGCGCACCGAGCCCTGGGTCAAGACGCTGGCCTTCTCGCACCAGCTCGTGCCCATGGAGCTGAGGGCGAGCGACAGGCTGGAGGAGGTCATTGACCGGGCCTCCCGCATCCCCATGGGTGGCACCGACTGCGCCCTGCCCATGCTGCACGCCCTGGAGAAGCGGCTGCCGGTGGACGTGTTTGTGGTGCTGACCGACAACGAGACCTGGTACGGCGGCACCCACCCGTCCGAGGCGCTTCGGCGCTACCGGGCGGAGTTGGGCCTGCCCGACGCCAAGCTCGTGGTCCTTGCGTTCAGCGCCACCGAGTTTTCCATCGCCGACCCGGCCGACCCGGGCATGCTGGACGTGGCGGGTCTGGACAGCGCGGTGCCCAAGCTGGTGGCGGACTTTGTGAGCGGCCGGCTGTGAGCGGGCGGGGGGCAGCGCTCGAGGGCAGGGGCGTGAGTGGGTGCTGTGTTGACGGATGAAGGCTGCGAGACGGGAGTTGGCGGGGGAGGAGAGAAGAGCAGGATGTTGGGGAAGGGCCCAAGCAAGCGCATGACAGACTTACATCATCCTTTCTAGGGGGCAGGCTGGGGCCGCCCATCTGCTTTACATCTTACTTCCAATGCCCGTAAGTGGATGGTGACGTATCGGGGCCGCAGTAAGGGCGGGTCAGGCGCAGTAATCTGATAACAGCTGTACTGGGAGGCACATTATACGGCCATACGGCCACCACAACCGGGGGGCTCAGGGGCCGGGGGCGAGCAGGGACGGTAGCGCACCACAGGCGCTGGGCCTGTGGGTGCATGCGGTTGGTGGCGCTGCGGTAGTAGCTGCAGTAGCTGTATTTGGGTGCACATCATGGCGTCTCCTGTAACCTGCGTTCCTGGGCACTACTGTTCGTTGCGCCCTTGCTCACTCCAGCAGATGCATCTGCACACGCTGAGCAGCAGAAGCAGTACAGCTGTGTGGGCAGGCAGAAGCAGTACAGCTGTGTGGGCAGGCAGAAGCAGTACAGCTGTGTGGGCAGGCAGAAGCAGTACAGCTGTGTGGGCAGCAGAAGCAGCGCGGCCTCAGGCGGCTCCAGTCAGGCCCGCAGCAAGCGGGCAAGGCCGTCCGTACTGTGCGCAGTACAATACCGGTAGTGTGCCTTGGGTGTGCCCAACATTCAGCTCAGGAGAGGTACCGACACCGCACCCTCCTGCGTCCGGTACGTTGATAAGCCTACCCTGCGCATCCGCTGAGGAGGGCACGGGGCGGCCCACGGCAGCAGGAGCAGGAGGCAGGCCTGCCTCTGCAGCCCTCTCCAGTCTGCGCAGGGAAAGTGACCGGCCCAGGTCGTGCACAGCCCCGGGGGAAAGAGTCGTTCGTGCGCTCGGCTGCACCCTGTCTGCGTCCTCTGCGTTGCGGCAGCGGCTACACCGACGCACGAGCTCAGCAGCCAGGCAGCAGCATGCCCCGGCCCCCCGAAGCCCCCCAGCCAGGTGGCGCATGCCGCTCCTGTGCTAGGTAGCCTTGTTGCTAGTGTGCCATTCGGGGGCTATGCCCGGCCCCCCCAGGTGGTTGCTGGCTGCACGGCCGCTGCGAGCCCCGGGGGCAGGCCGCTGAAGACGTGCGTGCGTCGCTGTCTGCTGCATTTCGCGTTGAGCTGCACAGCCAGCTGCTGATTGATTGGTGCTTCTCGAAAGCCGGGGCCTGAGGTTGCAAAATCGGCCCCGCGCTGGCCACTCATCCTCCACTTCGCTCCGTGTCCTCCACTCCATCGTCCGCCTGAGACCAAGCACACACCACACGCCGTGAGCCCCGTCCGTCGGCTGCCTTCCGCGACTCTCGCGCCCACGCCTCTCCTCCAGCACCTCTCCCCCCATGGCGAGCACGAGACTAACCCCTGCTTCCGCTGCAACGGAGAGTGCCTAGCCGTCATTCGGGTCGTCAAGAGCCCCAGTGGGAGGGACCCCCCCCGACATACGCATCACAACTTACGTACCCAGCCAACGCCGTACAAAGCGTACGGTAGATAAGCCGGGCGATGCGATCCGGCGACTACGGCAACTGCAACCCCCTCGACCTAAGCCGTGTGCGAGGCTGTACAACCCGCAGCACCCAAGGGCAGATGCCGCGAACTCTTCTCCTCCCGTGCCTACCCCCCCGCCCATCATCGCGCTTATCGAGTGCAGCAGCGCTCTCTCCCTTCCTCAGCCGCTCACGAGCCCTCATGTGCTTTCCCCGGCACCTCGCTCCTATCAGAGCCGGCAACCCTACGTATGCCCCGACGATTGGACGCGGCTCCGGGCAGCCTTGACTCATCGCGTGGGTCCGACAGTAGTTCAGCCCACTGGCCCCAGGCACAGAGGTTGGGCCCTCGGTGACCAGCGGGATTTGGATCCTGAATCCTGGATTTCTGGGGCCTGTGTGCCCATGATCCTCCGCTGGATCAACCTTGGGTCAGAATCCTCAAGCGCCCCGGCTCCTCCTGGTTGGATGGGCACCTCCCAACGCCTGACCTAGATCTGGATCTAGATCTGGATTTAGTCCTGCTTGGTGAGCGGGTCCATGGATCCGATCACGAAGAGGGGGTGGTTGTTGAAGGTCATGCTGCAGGCGGGGGGACAGAGGGGGGTAGCGAGGAAGGTCAGAGCCGGCTTGAGCGGAGATAACAACGTCGATCAACACCGGCAACCGCGTCAGCCTGCCCTGGCCTTGGATCTTGGATCACATCCTGCAAGCTGGGTTGGATCTGCTGGGTCTGGATCTGATCTCACCCCGGCAGGTGGTGGTCGTCCACGGTGATCAGCTTCACCACACCAGCCTCCTCCATCACCTGGACCAGGGGGTGGGTAGAGCAGGGCATGGGGCGTCTAGTCAACCCGAGGTCAGGGGACACAGCGCGTTTAGATGACGCAGTCATGCCCAGCTTTTCGTGTGGCTCGGCCCCGTGCCCCGCAGCGGAGTGGCGGCATGGAGTTGAGGGCGGCACCACCACCTTGCCACCCCACGCGTGCCAAAACACACGCGCTGTCCCCGCCCCTTCCCCCGCCCACCCCCCATGGGCTCACGTCCGAGTACCCGGTGCGCGGGCACTGCGACACCACCACCTTGTCGCCGCTCTTGACCATGCCTGCCTGCTTGGCCTGTGGGGGGTGGGTGGAGGAGGAGAGGGGGGTGGAGGGGCAAAGAGGGTGAGAAGGGGAGAGCGGCGGGTTGGGGTGCGCGCGTGCGCGGGGCGTGCCGTGGCCTGCAGTACGCTTCCGTGCAGTGGCTTCAAGCGCACAGCCGGGCAAGCATGCGCTAGATTGTACGGAAATATTGTACGGCTAGATTGTACGGCGCTTACGTAAGCGATGGCGTAGTCGAGGATGGCGCCGCCGGGCAGCGAGAAGTCGGGGTCCGCCATGATGGGCATCACACCGCGGTACAGCAGGCACTGGCGGGCCTGTACGGCAGTACGGCGGTACGGCAGGAGCACGGAGCGGAGAGGTCTGAGAGGCTGACATCGAGTTGGTCTGGGCAGCGTGGGCTGCGGGCTGCGCCCCCTGCAGGCGACCCCATCGCCGCGGCCTCACGGACACGCGCACTGCTGCCCTTTTCCCCCTTCGCCTGACCCACCCCTCCCTGCCCACCTTCACCAGTGAGATGGCCTGCCTGCACCTCGCCCATGAGCGACGTGTACCCCATTTCCCTACCCCGTTTGCCCCCTCCTCCCTCTTGTAGTCCCTTCCGCCCGTCCCCGTACCGCGCCTCGTTCTCAGCTTCTCACCCCCCCTACCGACCAATACACACACGCTCCTTCCCTTTCCTTCCTCCCCTCCTCTCCCCCCTGCCCACCTGCACCTCGCCCATGAGCGTCCACTTGAGGCCGTCAGAGCGGATGTCGGGGCACACCACCTGACAGGGGGGGGAGGAGGGGGGGGAGGCAAGGGGGGAGGAGGGAAGGGTGAGAGGGTGGGGGGCCGGGGAGCGGGACTGATCCCGCGAGAGGTGCTGCCGACTGCCAACCGCCAAACGCACATGCATGAACACTAACCGACTCGACAAACGACGCCGCCAACGACAACCGCCAACCGCCGACGACACGAGCACAAACGGCACGGCACTACAGGCACGGGTACGGCACAGACAACGACGAGTACGACAGGGGTAGGCCGGCAACACTGCTCCCCATCCTGTCCTAACGCTGACTGCACTGCTGGTGACTGGGTGGGGGGAGAGGCTGGGGTGCTGAGCGCTTCGCGGGGGGGGGGGGGCATCTTGGGGCTACCTGGGGCAGTGGGATGGCGGGCAGGAAGGGGATGGGGCCCCTGGCGGCGGCGACAGCCTTGTCCTCAGCAGGGGCGGCGGCGGCAGGGGCGGCGGCGGCGGCGGCGGCGGGCTCCCGGACCGACGGCGAAAGGCCCAGCGGCGCGCCGCCGCCGCTGGCGCTGTAACGGTCGTTGTTGTGTGCCTTGGCCGCATGTGGGTCGGAGCATACCACCTGGGGTGGGAGCCCCAGCGGCCGCGGCGGTCCGCCGGGGCGGGGGGCGCGCGCGGGGGAGGGGTCGAGCCCCGGACGGCCAAGCCACCCACACAGCCGGGCGCAGCCCCCGCCCCACCCCACGGCCCCCAGAGGCGTGCAGGTCCCGAGGCAAGGGCCCGCGGCTGTGCGCGGTGGGCTCTGAGGTTCGCTGGTCGCTGCCGTAACGCTCTCAAACCGCTTTCCAACCGCTTCCAGACACGCGCAAACGCAAACACGCCTGCTCAACCAACACACCACGCCACACCACACCAAACCACGCCACGCGCCGCACGACCGCATGCACGCCGTACCTACCTGCCGCTCCACGCATGCCGCACTCACCAACCACCCGCTCTAACGGTCTCCGTCTCACCGTGAGGATGGGCGACGCGGGCTTGTACTTGGCCACCAGGCGCGCGGTCTGACCCGTGACCGTGAACACGATGATCAGGGCGGCCGAGATCTTCTCGGCGGCGCGTACGGCAGATGAGGCCAGGGCCTCCCGCTTGCCCAGGTTGGGAGAGATGGTGTAGCAGCCGAAGTAGTCCATGAGGGAGCGGTAGTACGACTGGTTGTCGAAGCAGTTCTCGGCCTGGAAGAAGGGAAGGAGGGGGGGAAGGTCTTTTGACAAAAGTGAAAGCCGAAGTGAACGCCCTCCGCCCCCTCTGCAACCCCCTCTGCACCGTCTTGACCGTGTCCAACCCCTCCCCTGCCGCGTCGGCAAAACACACACACACCCTCCCCGCACCCCCCTCCGTCCCCCCCACCTGCTTGCAGATGGCCAGCACCGTCTTGACCGTGTCCACCCCCCGTGCCCCCCCTCCCCTGCCGCGTCGGCAAAACACACACGCGCCCTCCCCGCACCCCCCTCCGTCCCCCCCACCTGCTTGCAGATGGCCAGCACCGTCTTGACCGTGTCCACCCCCCGTGCCCCCCCTCCCCTGCCGCGTCGGCAAAACACACATACACCCTCCCCGCACCCCCCTCCGTCCCCCCCACCTGCTTGCAGATGGCCAGCACCGTCTTGACCGTGTCCACCGGGTACTTGCCGCGGAACGTCTCCGACCCCAGCACGATGGCGTCAGCGCCGTCCAGCACCAGGTTGGCCACGTCGGTGGCCTCGGCGCGGGTGGGGCGGGGGGCCTCTGGGGGCGGAGGGGGGCGGGGGAGCGTGTGTGTGTTTCGCCGACGCGTCGTGGGTGGTGTGGCCCCCTCACCCCGCAAAACACACAGGCGGCTTCCCCCCCTCCAGTCCCCCCGCCCCCCCTCTCACCCGTCATGGTGTCCACCACGCGTGCCGCCCCGCAAAACACACACACGCGGCTTTCACCCCCTTCCCTTTTCCCCCCACCCCCCCTCACCCGTCATGGTGTCCACCACGCGGGTGACCACGCAGGGCTTCCCCGCCAGGTTGCAGGCGCGGAGCAGCTTCTTCTGGGCCAGGAACATCTGCAGGGGGGGAGGGGGGGGGGAGGGGCGGCGTCGGAGGGCGTCCATGACACCAACGGCCACAGCAGCCCGGAAGGCCCGGCAGTCCCGAGAAGCAGATTCCCAGGTTGCCCCCCCCTCCCCTCCCTACCGACCAATACACAAACGCTTCCCCCCCCCCCCCTTCTCCCCCTCTTCCTCCCCCCCCACCTTCTCGGGGTCCAGGCAAATGCCCAGGTTGCCGCGGCTCAGCAGCACCGCGTCGCTGCACTCGATGAGCTCCGGCGAGTGCGTGAGGCCCTCCAGGTTCTCAATCTTGGCCATGATGCGGGTCTGGTCCAGGCCGCAGCTGGGATGAGAGGGGGGAGGCAAGAGGGGGAGGAGGGGTTGTTCCGTCGGACGTGGCGTGCGGGGCCGGACTCCGTAGAAGGGGCTCCCCTCGCCCCCGCCCCCCCACCCCCACCCGCCAGCCCCTCCCTCCCCGTCCTCCCCCCACCCCTCCCCACCCCACCCCCACCTGTCCAGCACCGCCCGCACCGAGGCAATGTCGGCCGCGTTCCGCGCGAACGACACGCACACGTAGTCGATGCGGTTGGCGGCGCCCCACTGCCGGATGGCGGCCAGGTCCGTGTCGGCCAGGATGGGGGCCTCGTTGCGCATGTGGGCAATGTGCACCTGACAGGGGGAGGGGGAGGGGAGGGGGGAGGGGAGGGGGGAGGGGAGGGGGGAGGGGAGGGGGTGTTTGAAGGGGGGGAGGGGATGGGGGAGGGGGAGGCGGGTTGAGGCCGGGTTGGATGACCCTCGCTGTCCCCGCCTCAAGGCGGCTTGCCCTGGCCTCTTCTCCTGCAGTCCCCCGAGCAGTGCCCTGTGAGCCCCTGGCCTGAGCCCGTGTGTCTTGAGCCCCCGCAAAACCCATCCCCGCTCCGCTCATTCCCTGGGTGCACGCCGGCCATGCCCAGTGGGTCCCCCCCCGGATGGGGGCCTCGTTGCGCACCCTCTTTGCTCCGTGGGCCCCAGCCAGCACCCAGCCCCCTGCTGCCACCCCCTTCAGAACCCCCCCACGCCCCCCCCCCCCAACCCGTGCCCCACCCTTGAGACCCCCCCCCACCATCAGCGCCAGGCCATCCCGCACGATCTGCCGCCGACCCACCCACCCTCTCAGGGACCATGTCTGAGGCACCCAGCCCCCCCTTCCCCTCTTAAGCTCCCCCCCTACCGTCAGGGCCAGGCCCTCCAGCACACAGGTGTTGTTGCACGTGCAGATGGCCTCGTCGCCGCGGACCTGACAGGGGGGGGGGAAGCGAGGGAGGGGGGACTTCGTCCGCCTACCCGTCTAGACCTGCAATAGCCCCCGCATCAAACGGCAGTCAGTCCTGCCAGTCCCTGCTGGCTACAACGGCCCTGCCCGGCCCCTAGCCGTCGTAGCCCTTTCAGGTCCGAAGCTGTTGCCATAGGAGGGGGGGAACGCTGCTTTCATGCTTTCCTTTCTCGCCATGATCGCCGCTTGCCTCCGCCCCATCCTGCCGCAGTACCCTCCCTTTCCTTGACCCAGGCAGGCAGACCCCCTTACAGTCCCTCTCCCCTTCGCCCTTCACTCCCTGTCGCCTGCCCCCTCTAGTCCCCACCCCCCACCCTCCTGCACGGTCAGGTACATCCCGACCCCCCTCCTACAGTACCTCCCCGCTTCCCCCTGACCCCCCCTCCCCCTGACCCCCCCTCCCCCTGACCCCCCCTCCCCCTGACCCCCCTTCCACCTGACCCCCCTACCTCCTGCACGGTCAGGTAGACCGAGGAGGTCTCGCTGCCCGTGAAGAGGTACTGGCCCACGAAGATCTGGGGGGGAGGGGGAAAGAGATTACGAGGTGGTGGGCCAGGCGCCCGGCTCCAGTAGTCCAATCTGGCATCCGGAGCCATACAGAGTTGCCAGGACAGCAACCTCCCCAGTGCAGTCATCATTCTTTCCAGTGCAGTCAACCCCGCCCCCAACCTCACCCCCCCCACACACACACCTGCGAGCCGGGTGCCAGGCCGGTGCCCACCCACGAGGGGTACGAGATGGGCAGCACGGTGGCGGAGGCGGGCACGGTCTTGTTGCAGGTGAGGGTGATGGTCTGACCCGCGGTCAGGGAGATGGGGGCGTCGGGCCTGGGGGGGAGAGGCATGGGGGGGGATTGGGGGTGGTCGGGGGTTGGGTTGGGACTGTGGAGGGGTTGTGAGGGGGAGGGGGCGGTGGGAGGGAGGTCGATGGGGACAGGCCTGCAAGGGCCAGATGCGATGGGCAGGGAGTCCAGGGCGCTACGTTGAGCTGGATACTGGGCCATAGGGCGGATCCAGAGGCGTAGATCCGGGCCTGGATCTAGGCGGGAGTCCGCCAACCACCAAACCCTAGCAGGGCGGCGGCTGGCCCCTGCTTCTGGTGCTCCCTGGTGCTCCTTCATTGCCCCTCCCATGTCCCATAGCTCCCCACTAGCAATCCGCCGAGCTCCCCGTGCCGCAGGCACCTGTTGAGCACGATAATCTCCGGGCCCATGGTGTCCAGCATGGTGCAGCACAGGCGCTTGGTGTTGCGCATCGCAACGCGCAGGTTATCCAGCGTCTCTTGGTGGTAGTCCTGCGAGCGAAAGGGGCGAGCGTTGACGCTCGAGCGCCAGCGCAGGTGCATGGGCGGTGCCCAACGCCCTCACCATGCTGCCCCAGCTGAAATCGAAGCGGGCGGCCTGCGAGTGGACGATGTAGGGAAAATTGAGACCACGGTCATCGCGACCCAGGGCATCAGCGGGCTGGCGCCGCAGCGCCGCGGCCATGCAAGCGTTAAACGCCCTCACCGTCATTCCCGCGAGCAGCAGCTGCTCCAGGACCTCCACAGAGCGCGACTCCGGTCCCAGGGTGCATCCCAGCTTGGTAGAGGCAGGAACGCTCAGGTCGCGGTCCGCCTGCGGGCGAATTGGGTTAGCAAAAGGTCCCCACAAGGCGGCGCTCAGCAGCGCGCACCTCCAGGATGCTCTGGAAGCTCTTGGGCGGCTGAAAGAACACATGCTGGCCCTGCTCGGTGCGCTCAGCCATTGTGGAGGCGTGCCTTGCGGCCAACTAGGCCAACAAGGGCGGGTGGTCTGCCTCTCGCGTTATGCACGCGTGTCAAGAGTGCGTTTGCCCGTGAGAGAGAACAATTGGTGCGGGGCAACGCCGCGGCTTGAGGGAGCGCGGCTGCGCGGAGGAGCGCGGGATCGGGGTCCGATGAGGGTCCGCTTTTGGTGCCCAAGCCAGTATGCACGCCAACTGCTGAGCCGTCGTGTACTCCTTCGCAAGCGTGCGCCAACTTCAGCAGCGCTGGAGAGCGTTAGTGAGCCGTAGGGCCCCAACGACTCCAGCGCGGATTAGCCCTGAAGCACACGCGTTTGCTACGAGACCTCGCGATCAGACGCCCCGAACGCTTGCCTGTCTTCTACCACCTGCGTCAACCACAATTGTAGACTGCGAGCTTGGCGAGGTCTAGGACTAGCGCATCCTCGGGAGTCCGCACTGGCCACGGAGCTCGACAGGGATATCAGCAGCTGTTGCCTTGGAAGCGACTGGCGTTGATCGCGCGCGTACTGGAGCCCAGCAGTGCGCCCTCGTCGACACATCTCCGCGGCATCCATCCCACGTCAGGCCTCTCGCCATCGCGGGCTCCGGAACGCCGACCCGCCTAGCCCACACCTCAGCAGCGCCTGACTCGCCATGCTGGGCTCATCGGGAAGCGCCGTGAGGGCGCTAGCAGCCTCAGCCTCGGCCCTCCGTGGCGCTGCCGCTGCCACCACCGCAGCCACCACGAGAGGCCTCGCCACCGCCTCCACCTGGTGGCTCCTCCCTACACTCCTCGACCCCCCCTCTTCTTCCCCCTCCCCCTCCCCCTCCTCCTCCTCCGCCTCCATCCCCTCCCTCCACACCCCCTTCCTTCCCCTCCCCGGCCGCCGCCCTCCTACCCGCGGTCTGCACACCTCGGCCCCGGCCGCCTCCACAGCGTCCGCGGCCTCCGCCTCCCACAGCCCCACAGAGTCCCTCGCCGCCCTCGCCGCCAAGCTCTTCGCCTCCTCCCGCGGGGGGGCGGAGCGGGGCGGCCTCACGCCCGCGGCCATCGTGGCGGAGCTGGACAAGCACATCGTGGGGCAGGTGGGGTGGGGGATGGGGGGGGGGAAGGGGGAGGGGGGAAAACGTGTGTTAGGCAACGGGGAAGCGGTAAGCAAGGGAAAACGTGTGTGTATAGGTCGGTTGTGGCGGTTGGATTATCGTGGCGGAGCTGGACACGCACAGAAGACGACTGGTGTGTTTGTTGGAGTGATAGACGGGGGGGGTCAGTGGCTGCAGGCCGGGTTGAGACACAGTACTTGTAACACGGTACTCTAGAGACGCCGCTGGGATGTGGTGGGCCAGCCGGGGCTAGCTCGCGAGTGGACTAGGAAGTTGGACTCGGAACGAACCCAAAGGCCCCCCCCTAACCCAGCCGCGCCCCTGCACCCCCCCCGCCACCCCCGCCCCCACCCCCGCCCCCCAGGCCGCCGCCAAGCGTGCCGTGGCGGTTGCCCTGCGCAACCGCTGGCGGCGGCAGCGCGTGGAGCCGGCCGAGTTCAGGGAGGAGATCATGCCCAAGAACATCCTCATGGTGGGGCGGTTGGTGGTTGGCGGCTGGCGCGGTTGGTTGTGACGGTTGACGGTTCACGCTCCCTCCCCGCTCCCTCCCGTCTCTTCTCATCCCCCCACGTCGTTTACTCCCCCCCCCCGCCGCCACCCCCACCCCATCCCCCCAGGTGGGCCCCACGGGGTGCGGCAAGACCGAGGTGGCTCGGCGCCTGGCCAAGCTGGCGGACGCCCCCTTCGTCAAGGTGCGTGCGGGAAGGGGGGGGAGGAAGGGCCCAGGGGGGGAAAGGGGGGGAGGGGCGCAGGGGTTGGGGGAGGAGACATTCAGTCAAACGGAACCCGGGGCAAGGTGCAGGGTGTGGAAGGGCGACGGGCTTGGGGCCAGGTCGTGGTGGTGTGGCGAGGGGGTGGAATGCTTCTGGAAGGCAGCTTCTCGGTAAACCACATCCCCCCCCTCCCCCTCCCCCTCCCCCTTCCCTGCAACCCCCCCCCCCCAGGTGGAGGCCACCAAGTACACGGAGCTGGGCTACGTGGGGCGGGACGTGGAGGAGATCATCAAGGTGGGGGGGGAGGGGAGGGGAGGCAGCAAGGAGGGGCCGGGAGGGGAGACGGGGCCCATGCCGTACGACTCCCTGCGAGTTCAGACAGAAGGGCTACTGAGGAGGCAGCCACGGAGGGTAGTGCGGACCTCGGCAACCCCCTCCACCCTCCCCTTCCTGGCAGGACCTGGTGGAGGCGGCCCTGGTGCTGGTTTACTCCCATGAGCGGCCTCAGATCCGGATCCAGATCCCTCCCTCCCCCCCTTCCCTCCCCTCCCCCCCTGCCCCCCCCCTGTCAGGACCTGGTGGAGGCGGCCCTGGTCCTGGTCCGCCAGAGGGCCAAGGAGCGTCTCGCAGAGCACAGCGTGGTGCGGGCCGAGGCCATCATCCTGCGGGCCCTGTGCGGCCCCCACGCGCCCGAGGACACGGTGGAGAGCTTCCGGGCCATGTACCGCAAGGGTGGGGGCGGGGGGGGGGGGGGGGGAAGGGGAGGAGGGAGGGAGAGAGGAGAAGGTGAAGAGAAGGCGTGTGCGCTGACAGCAACATAACCATGCATGTGGGACAATGTTGGGGCATTGACGCCGTGCAGCCGGAGGGGTCCACCGCGCACAACACGGGTACCCCCCTCAACGCACCCTTTCCCCCTCCCCCCCACACCGTGCCCCCAGGTGACCTGGACGCTCAGACGGTGGAGATCGAGGCGGCCCTGTTGGACTCGGGGGCGGGGGGGCCGGGAGGTGAGGGGGCGGGAGGGAGGCTAGAGAGGGGGGGTCTTGCGCTTGAGGGAACGAGGGGACAGAGCGGCGAGGAGGCTGGCGGGCCGTACCTGTGAGGGCCGTACCTCATAACCCCCACCCACGCCGGCCCCCTCCCCTCTGCCCCCCACCCCGCTCCCCCGCGCTAGGCGCCTCGGGCGGCGGCGGCGGCGGCTCCGGCCCCCGCCTCGACTTCGGGCCCGGGGGTGTGATCCACCTGGACAAGCTGTTGGGGGGCCTGGGGGCGGGGGGCGGCAGGGGCGGCGGCGGGGGCATGGGCAGCGCTGGCGGGGCGCGGCCGGGCGGCAAGCGGACCATGAAGGTGCGTTGGGGTGGGGGGGAGGGGGGGGAAGAGGTTTTCGGGGGAAGAGAAGGATTGGAGGGGAGAGGGATTTGGGGGGGAGATCTTGAAAACCGAAGGAAGAGGGGGGCCGGACCATGAAGGTGCATTGGGGGGGTGGGGGAGGGAGGTGAGGAGCTATGGGGCTGGGAGGAGGGAAGGGGGTCCAAGGGAGGGTGGGCTGATGTCCAGACCGGTTCTGGTGACTCCACACCCATTTGGGGAGCCAGCCGCCGAATCAGCGGGGGCGAGGGTGCAGGGCGCTGGGTGCAGCGGCGGTTGACCACCACGCACCCTTGCCGCCGCACGCCAGGTCTCCGAGGCCCGGGCCAAGCTGGAGGAGGCGGAGGCGGAGAAGCTGCTGAGCAGCGAGCAGGTGTGTGTTGGCCTGGTGCCCTACGTGCGCTCTGCAGGGCAGGCCCCCAAAAGAACCGTGCGTGCATGCTCGCGAGCGGGGGCTGAAGGTCACGCTGGTGGTCAGGGGCGGCAGGGAACGGGGCTATAAGCCATGACCCCTATCCCCTGTCGGCCAGGACCCACCCGCCCCGGCCCTGCTGCCCTCCGCTCTGTCGCCAGCTGACGCACAAGGCCACTCCCCTGTCCCCTATCGACCATGACCCCTTTCCCTATCGGCAACTGCCCTATTTCCTGCCCCTGCTGCGGTCCGCCCCGCCCCCAGGTGACGCAGGAGGCCATTCGGGCGGCGGAGGAGGACGGAATCGTCTTCATCGATGAGGTGGGTGCTTCTGGTGGGGTGGGGTGCCACTGGGGGCATGGGGGGTGGGGGCATGGCAGGCAACAATCGGAAGGGAAGCTGATCCTGCAACAGGCACCCTCGGAACGGCGGGGGCCGGGAGGCCGGCTGGGTGGGAGGCAAGAGTGGCCGAGCAAGGCGCGCCACCCACACGCCTGACCCGCCCACATGCTGACCGCCAACCGCCAACCGCAGATCGACAAGATCGTTGAGCCCAGCAGCGGTCGCATGGTGGGCGGCGGCGTGGCGAGTGAGGGCGTGCAGCGGGACCTGCTGCCCATCATCGAGGGGTGCACCGTGCCCACCAAGGTAGGGGGAGGGGGGGGAGGCAAGAGGGGAGGGGGGGAGGCAAGAGAGGGAGGGGGGGAGGCAAGGGAGGAGGAGGGGACCTGCTGCCCATCATCGAGGGGTGCACCGTGCCCACCAAGGTAGGGGGAGGGGGGGGAGGCAAGAGGGGAGGGGGGGGAGGCAAGAGAGGGAGGGGGGAGGCAAGGGAGGAGGAGGGGACCTGCTGCCCATCATCGAGGGGTGCACGGTGCCCACCAAGGTAGGGGGAGGGGGGGGGAGGCAAGAGGGGAGGGGGGGAGGCAAGAGAGGGAGGGGGGAGGCAAGGGAGGAGGAGGGGGCCTGCTGCCCATCATCGAGGGGTGCACGGTGCCCACCAAGGTAGGGGGAGGGGGGGAGGCAAGAGGGGAGGGGGGGAGGCAAAATAGGGAGGGGGGAAGGCAAGAGGGGGAACGGGGGAGGCAAGAGGGGGAACGGGGGAGGCAAGGGGGGAGGAGGGATGGGGAAATGCGGGGAGGGAGGAAGGGACCTGCTTCCCGAGTCATACGTGGTCCCGCCCCATCGCCTTCATCCCCAACCCCACCATCCCCTCCCCCGCCCCCAGCACGGCAACGTGTCCACCGAGCACGTGCTGTTCATTGCCTCGGGCGCCTTCCACTCGGCCAAGCCCTCGGACATGCTGGCGGAGCTGCAGGTGTGTGGGGGGGTGGGTGGCGGGGGAAAACATGGGAAAGCGTGTGTGTTTCGTGACCCGTGGGAGACAGGGAGATCATGGCGGAACGTGCGCGAGAGGTTTCAGGGGGATTCGATGCACCCGGCGCTGTCAGCCCGCCCACCAACCCCCCCCCTCCCCCCATCCCTTCCCCCCCCCTGTCAGGGCCGCCTGCCCATTCGAGTGGAGCTCAAGGGCCTCACCGCTGACGACTTCTACCGCATCCTCACGGAGCCGGAGAACAACATGATCCGGCAGCAGCAGGTGCGTAGGGAGGGAAGGGGGGAAGGGGGGGTCCTGACAGGGGGGAGGGGGGAGGCAAGGGGGGGGGGAGAGGGGGTCATCCTCACGGAGCCGGAGAACAATATGATCCGGCAGCAGCAGGTGGGGGATACGGGGGGGGGAGGGGGGGTTGAGGGGGAAGGGTGCGCACCACAGGATGAAGGCTGGGACTGTGGGAGGGCAAATTGTACCGTATGACATGGCAGGGCGGAACCGAGTCACAGTGGCGGAGGGCGGCCTCCATCCCTCCATCCCCCCTCTCCCGCTCCTTCTTCTCCCTCCCTTCCCCAGCACCTCCCTTCCCCGCCACCTCCCTTCCCCGCCACCTCCCTTCCTTACCACCTCTCTTCCCCACCACCTCTCTTGCCGCCCCCCCCTCCCTCCCCCCCCTATCAGGAGCTGCTGGCCACCGAGGGCGTGCGCCTCTCCTTCACCGACGGCTCCCTGCGGGCCGCCTCCCGCCTGGCCGAGGCCGCCAACCGGCTGCTGGACAACATCGGGGCGAGGCGGCTGCACACGGTGCTGGAGCGGGTGGGTGTGATGGAGAGGCAGAGGGGAGGGAGGGGGGGAGGGGGGAATAGAGAGGGGAGAGGGAGGGAGGGAGGAATTGCTGTCACCTTTCCGGTGCACTGCTCACCCCTTCTCGTCCACCCCTGGAGCTGGGGCGCTACCGCTTGCACACTCCCCGCATGGCCCCCCCCCCCCCCACCCCACCCCGCCCCGACCCGCCCCGCCCCAGGTCCTGGCCGACATCTCCTTCTCAGCGCCGGAGAAGGTGGCGGAGGCGCGCAGGAACGGGCAGGCCACGTGAGCGAGGGGGGGGGGAGGGGAGGGGGGGAGGTGAGAGAGAGGGAGCGAGGGAGGGAGGCGCTGCATGTCACGTGAAGTGGGCTAGGGCCGTGGGCCGTGGGCTTCCTTGGCTTGGCTTGGGGGCGGGAGCCGTATCTGCAAGCGTTCTTTCCCTGCCCCCGCCCGGCCTGACCCCTTTCCTCGTCCTTGCCCCTCCGCTCGTCCAGGTACGAGTACGTGGTGGACGAGCAGCTCGTCCACGCCAAGCTGGACGACCTGCTCAAGAAGCAGGACCTGTCGCGATACGTGCTGTAGATCGGGATCTCGATCTCAGTCCAGGGAGATCGCGGCCCGGGCGTGCTGTGCTGTGTAGACGTAATGAGAGTGGCGCGGCAGGAGCAGGGGTGGAGCATACCGTTTGATACTGGTACCTACCGGTATCATGTGCATGTCGGTATGCGTGAGGCTAGGGACGACTGGTGACGGAACGCGTGACGACGCACCGTATGGGGTGGCACAGGTTGTCGCGCGCTGCATCGCTGGGCGCTGGGAGCTGAGGGCGTTTCGGAGGGCGCCTGTCCTGGTGGTGTGGCGGTGGCCGCGTGCCAATCTGGCTAGGACCGCGTGCCGGCTTGGAGCGGGCTGCACGCCGTCCAGGACGTGGCGACCCGTGCACGCGCTCGCCGGCTCAGCGACGTCAGGGTCTTCAGATGCTGAGTTGGAAGGATGGATAGATTCTCGAAGTATAGAAGGGTGGTGGGTGTTGACGGCAGGTGCCGTGCAGACGGGACGTGCTGGATGGCTATGGGGGAGCAGGCTGTTAACCTTGAAGGGGTTGGGCTGTGTAACAAGGTGCGGTGGAATCTGACCGTATGAGCAGTTCCGTACCCCGCGACCGGGAACACTGTCAGCCGTCAGGCAGCCCGCGCTCACCACAAATGACTCGCTGACTTGACTACACTCTCTTCGCGACTGTTTCGGGAACGACCTTCACCATACCCACGCGCACGACCGTTGGGTCAACGCGTGCGGCAACTCTGACCCCGTATAGGGGCTCTTCCCTACCGTTCTTACCCTTACCAGACGCTTTCTGAACCCTGTTTGTCGAGCGCCGAGTTCGACATGTCTTTTAGCCGCTCGTGGCAGGGGACAGAAGCACCCTCTGACGGGTGCTAGCGATATCCTTACACGTTATAAGCACTTCTGGGACACCGTCAGGGCAGATGGCGCAGCCGGGCGGGGCGCGGCCCATCTCGGCAAGCTTCTCCGCTGGCGGGCTCTCAGCTCGTAGCGGCGCGGCAGAGTCTGTCGTCTCCTTCTTCGACAACACGGGGGTGCTGGAGGTCACGGGCGAGCGGGCCAGCGCCCGGCCCATCCCTGAGCTGCTCTCCATGCTGGTGGATGCGAACTACCACAGCCGCGACAACCGGAAGGTGCTGCACCCACCGACGTCAAGGTGCGCGGTCGACAGGACTTCACAGGGATGGGCTAAGAACGGCGCACAAGCTCAGGCCGCGGCAGGGGCGTCAAGGCCGTGGCCTCTTTTGGCACCGCCTCCGCTGCCCCATCTCCGCGCGTCCACCATCGCGCCAAACCCACACTCCCATCCTCACTTGCACCCACAGCTACAACGTCTTCAACTACCGCGTCTCCGAAGCGGCCGCCTCCTCCGGCCAGCTCGCCAGCTCGCGCTCCCTGCGGCGGGCCTCTGGCTCCAATGCCTCCGGCAGCATGCTCGGCCGCACGGCCACCTCGGGCCCCGGCCTCGACGGCAGCCCCACCTCCGGTCCCGACGACGCGAATACCTCCCCCGTCGATGCCGCCACCGCCAACACCTCCACTAGCGGCTTGCCTCCAGGCGCGGCCCCAAGCGATGCGCTGCGCACCTCCAGCCCCAACTGGAGCTCAGGCATGGCGGCAGCGGACGCGCGTTGGGCGCTCGGGGAGACGTCACGCAGCTTAGGCGGCCCCGGTTTAAGCGGCTCGGGCTTAAGCGGCCCGGGTTTTAGCGGCCCAGGTTTTAGCGGCCCGGGGTTCAGCGGCAGCGGCCTGGCGTCGGCGGCAGTCAGCGGCAGCGGGTCGCGGGCGGCGTCGGCTCAGAGCTCGATGCGGCGGAGCCTAAACGGCCTGGCGGCGCCGCCGGAGCTCGAGGTGCGTCCCGTACGGTGCCGTACGTGTCGTATGGGTATGGGCTCGGATGAGTGGCAGGGTGGGGCTGGCGGGGTGGGGTTCGGAGTGGGTCCGCGGGCAGTGGTGGTCGCAGGCTGGGGCCATGTGGGGGCCGGGAGAGAGCTCTACTTCGGGGGCAGGGCAGGGGGGTTATGGGCGGGCGGGCTCAATGGAGACGCAGGATCAACTGAAGGGGCGGGACGGGATTGGATGAGTTGGGGTCTGGAGTTTGGCGGGGGCAGCGCTGGATATGGTTTGGGGGCCGGGCGGGGACGGGGAGTGAGGAGGTGCTGGTTGCGGGCGTAGGGCGTGGACGCAGCTCGGCACGTGAGCCTCGTGACTCAGCAGGCTTGAAACCCTGCCGTACGCGTCTGTGCCGTACAGGTGGTGTGTCTGTACGACGCACACTTCCAGGCCGCCAACGTGCGCGGGCAACACGGCGTGCCGCTGCGGGTGCCGGCGCCGCTGCACATCGGGCCCCTGTCGTACGTCTACCGGTGAGTCGGGCGGAGGGGGCTGGGGAGGACAGGAGGCATCACGTTGGGAGGACGAGGGGCCCGGGCGATGCCTACCGCTGCTGTTTGGGTGGCGGGGCATCGAGCCCGTGAGCTGCCTTCTAATTGGGGCAGGGCGCCGGAGCACCCCTCCAACCTACACCTCCCTCCGTGACCTTCCCCCATCGCCGCCCACCCAACCCCCACCCCCACCCCCGCACGCCCCCTCGCCCCCACCCCAGGTGGTACTGCAAGCGCTCCACGCAGTTCGTGGGCGCCCCCACCCCCGCCGACGTGCCCGACGCCCCCGCAATGCCCCCCTCCGCCGAGTCCCTGGCAAAGTCCGTGCCGGCGGGCAACGCGGGTGAGTCATCCCCTCCCACCCCGCCCCTCTCCACCGGCCGGCCTTGCTAAGGGTTTAAACACGAAACCGGACACGGTAGCAGCCCACAACCCTGCCGGCGAGGCCGGCCCTGGCATGTAGTTGTCGGCGCGAGTACGGGATCCGCCTCGTACAAAGCGCTCCCCTCCGGCGCGGGCATCGGCCCCGCTTTGCCGGGAACCTGATCTTACCGCCCCCATCCCCCCCACCCCCGTGCTTCCCCCCCAGGCATGCCTCGCTCCGGCCCCAGCTCGGGCGCCGCCAGCCCCGCCGGCCCCTCGCCCATGCGCCGCCCCGGCAGCGGACCCGGCAGCGCCCCCGGCGGAGGCGGCGGCGGCGGCGGCCAGGCCAAGGGCATGGGCACGCCCGCCACGTCGGGCCGGCGGCTGAACCGGGGCCTGGATCCAGTCATGAATCTCAGCGAGGCCCTGGATCTGCTGGAGGATTTGGGGGTGAGGCGGGAGAGGGGCGGGAGGGGGAGGGGACGTGAGGGGAGGGGAGGGGGAAGGGAGGGGGATTTGAAGAGCCGGATGTGCGGGTGATGTTGGAGGGGCGTGTGCTGCGGCCCTGTGCAAACTGAGTGAATCGACACCTGACGCCCCTCCTGTCCGCTCTCTCCCCCTTCCCTTTCCCTCGCCCCCTACCGGTACACCAGGTTGTGCCCCACCTCACCTCCCGTGCTGACGTGTCAAGGATCTTCGCCCTCTCCCGCCGGGTTGCACCCAACGGGGCCACCCCCGCCCCCAACCCGAGGGCCGCCGTGTCCCCGCCCCTGCCCAGCCCCGGCCGCGGCCCCTCGCCCGCGCACGGCCCGCCGCAATCTGCCGTACAGAGCGGCGGTGGCGGCGGCGGCGTGGTGCCCGTGGTCAAGGCCCAGGTCCACCCGGACGAGATCCGGTTTCCAGCGTTTCTGGATCTGTTCGTACGCCTGGCCGTTGCCATCGCGTGTACGGAGGCCCCCGCGGGCCCGCCGCCCAAGCCGCCGCCGCCGCCACGCGCAGCCGAGGCGTCGGCCCGTCGGGCTTCCGCCGAGGCCTCGTCGAGTGAGCCGTACGTCTCCGCCGGCGAGTTCAAGCAGGTGCCCGTCGACATGGCGGCGCTGCAGTCGGGCTGGACGAGACACCTAACCGCCGCCGACGCGGCGGCGGCGGTTAAGAAACTCATGTCGGTCATGGGGCTCTCCCGTACGGACCTGCACGGGCTCAAGCAGCGCCTCGACGCCCTGGCGCGAATGGCGGGCGAGGCCGGCGCACGTGCCAAAGCCAACAAGCTCGCGCACGTGACCGCCCGCTCCGCCGTCGCCGCCGCCACGGGCGTTACGGTTGCGGCGGCGCAGCCAGCGGGCGCGAGCGCGCTGCGGCCGGGCCCCGCCGCCGGCTTCGCCCCCGTCGCGCCCGGCGCGGCGCACGGCACCGAGTACGGCACCCCGCCGCCGTGGAACGTGCTGTCCGTACTGCCGGCGCCCGCCTACCTTCTCGACGTGCTGGGGTCCGAGGACCGCGGCGATGCTGACGTGTACCGCCCCGCCTGGCGCGAGTTTGACCGCTGCGCCTTGGAGCTGGGTCCCCTGGAGCCGGGGGAGCTGCGGCAGTGCCGGCTGGTGCTGCACAACCGGGGGGCACACCAGGTGCGTTGCGGACTTGCGGTGTGGGTGCAGTGGGGTGGGGTGGGGCGGGGCGGGGTGGGGTGGGGCGGTGGCATTGGACGCTTGCGGACCGTGGCGGGCCGTGGGCCCCTGGTGTGCAGGGTAGGGTAGGGGAGGGGAGGGGGGGATGCTGGGGCAGCGCGGGAGGGGCTGTCGTGGCTTGCCCGCATTCACCTCTGCGGACCCCATGTTCCGAAGACATGCACGCGCCAGTTCCCCCCTGAACCCCCACCCCCTCCACCCCACTTCTCCCCACCCCCTCCCACGCCCCCACCCCACCCCACCCACCCCACCCCAGATCAACATCCGTGTCGACACCTCCGCCGCGCCCTTCCTGCGCTGCGCCTACGCCGCCCTCTCGGGGGTGCCCCCGGGCGTGCCCCGCTCCGTGGAGATCACGGCGCAGCTGCACGCCCCGGGCGAGGCCGTGGGGGAGCTGCGCCTGCTCTACTCCCGCGCTTCTGGACCCGACCAAGCAGAGCGCGAGGTCGCCATCCCGGTGTACGGCTACGTGGGCCTGCCCCCGAGCCGGGGACCAAGGAGCGACGGCCGGCGCGGACCCACGGTTCCGTCGGAGCGGTCCGCGCTGGCGGCGAGATCGCTGCGGGAGGGGCTGCTGCCGCGGGCCGTGGCGGCGGCGGCGAGGCTGGCGCCGGCGCTGCCGCGGCGGGCCTACTCGGCGAGCTCGGACCGGCCCGGCGGCGCCGGGGGTTTGGCGGGCTCAGCGCCGGGGGCCGGGGCGTCGCTGCGCGCGTCGGGGGCTGGGCAGGGGCTGACGGCGTGGACGGGATCTCAGGCCGGAACCACGTCCAGATCTGGATCTGGATCCAACTGGGCGGGGTTCGGCGGCGGCGGCAGCCTGGGCGACGGCGGCGGCAGCCTGGTATGGGCGCCCGCCACGGGCGACTACGACGCGTCGGGCCCGGCCGGGCCCGAGGCGACGGATCCTGCGTCGGGCCCGGCTGGGCCCGCCCGGCCGGTCAGCGGGCGGGCCCGGCCGCGCCCAGAGTCGGGCGTCAGTGTGGGGTCTTCGTGGGTCGGAGGCCGGGGATCCTGGAATTGGCAACAGCAGCAGCAACAGGATATGCACGCCACAGGGTCATTCCATGCCGCGCCCTTCGCGCCTGCGTCCTCGAGCGCGGCGGCCGCCGCCGCCGCGGCGGCGGCGCTGGCGGAGATGCGGCAGCGGCAGGCGCCGCCGCCGCCGCCGTCGGGGGCGCCGTCGGCGGCGCAGCACGACCTCAGCGGCGACTGGGACCGGGGGCAGGTGGACGAGCAACCGCAGGAGCAACCGCAGCCGGACTCGCCCTTCGACAAGCGGTACGGCAGGCTTGGGAGCACGACAGCGGCCGGCGAGAGGTCCGCAGGATCTTACCACAGCGAGTCCCGGCCGCCGTACGGCGACGTGCAGCCGTACGACGCCGGAGGTGCGTCACCAGTGGCGGAAGCTTCCAGACGCTCCGCCGCGAGTTCCATGGCAGGATCCGCGGCTGGATCCGTGGCGGTTGGATCTGTAACCAACTCGCTCGCAGGCTCCGTGGCGATGCCGGGCTCAGCGGCGGGCTCCGTTGCCTCCTCAAGGCTCGCGGGATCGGCGGCGGCAGCGCCGGAGGCGATGCGTTTTAGCGGCGGCGCCGGCGGCGGCGGCGCCGGCGGCGGCGGCGGCGGCGGCGGCTGGGCCCCGGGGTCGCTGGGGCGCTCTGCGTCTGGGTCTGAGGAGCGGGAGGCGGGGCTGAGGGTGGTGGACTCGTTCCCGGAGGAGGACTGGCGCGCGGCGGGGGCGGCGGGGGTGGGGGCGACGGCCTGGGCGCCCGGGGGTGCGCGGCGGGTGAGCTTCAACGACGGGTATGAGGGGGAGGCGTGAGGGCCGGGCGGTAGCGGTGACGGTGCGGCCGAATGGTTGGGGTGGTGGGGGTGCGTGGGGGCTGAGCATGCTTTCCCTGACATGCCACGACGGCGCACGGTAGGGAGCTCCTTGGTAGGGTGGAAGGGCATGCGTGCGTGGCTTGACCGGCCGCCTTGGGCCTTGAGGGGCGGTCAACGTTGGTGTGCTTGGGGCGCCGCTGCAAGGTGTGGCAGGGACTGGCGCCTTGACTGCGTTGGACCTTACCGGTATGCGAGAGGGGGCCGCATGCTGAGCCTGATGGGACTCGGATCGATGCATGCAGGCCGCGTGCGATGCGTGCGGGGCCGCAACCTATGTTGGGACGTGGGACGGTGAAAGTGTGACGAGGCCTGACCTTGGACTTTGACCGTGGATTGGCGTGGGGCATGCAGGATCTGAAAGGGGGAGAAATGAAAGGGCTCTTGGGGGCGACAAGCCGTGTTGCGTCGAGCCCGGGACTGCCGGTTGACTTGCATGGTGGTTGCATTTGGAGGCGGCGGGTCCGTTCTTGGGAAGGCATTCATGCCTGGGGTGCATGATGGCATGGTGGGGCAGGGTTGTGAAAGGGCGCGGTTGGGTGTCGACAAGATCAGGAGGGGGCCCAGGCTCCCAGCCTGTCCTGTTGAGAAGGCTGCAGTTGAATGTCCCTTGCCAGGTGATCCATCCCCACCAAGTCACGTTGCCTCTCAGCTGATGCCTGTGGTAGGCTTATCGACGTACGGCCGAGGGCGCCGTGTCAGTGCCCCTCCTCGGCTCTTGCTGGGCGAGGCTGGGCGCACTCAAGGTACGGCACGGTGCTGTACGGCGCACAGTACGGATGTCCTTGCAGCTGGCCTGACTGGAGTCGCATGATCCCGTGCTTTGGATGCTGGGGAGCGCATGCGGAATCGGGCTATCGGCTGCCCGACCCCACTACGGTTCTGATGCATGCTGCTCAGCGCGTGCAGATGCATCACCTGGAGTGAGCGAGGGCGCATCGACCTGTGTCGGGGAGGCGGGAGCGCAGGTTACAGGAGAGGCCGTGTGATGTGCACCCCAGTGCAGCTACTGAGATTACGCAGGCTCACGTGCGCCTGACCCCCCCTCACTTCGCCCCCAATGCGTCACCACTTACGGGCATAGGTAGGTAGATGTAAAGAAGATGGGCGGCCCCAGCCCGCCCCCTAACTAGACCGAACGGATCTTGTGGCCTTTCATTTGGCCGTGTTTCTTTGGGGATACTTGGCCACCGGCGGCAGGCAGCCCCGCGCGCTTGCAGGGGAGGGCAGGGGCAGGATGCGGGTTCGTGCTTCGACGGCAGCGGTCTTGCGCCGAGTTACTAGATTTAGACATTGGCCAAGCTACACGAGCCTTCTTGCCCAGCAGTCGCGATGTGGAAGCGTTAGAGCGCTCATCGGCTTGCGACAACCGGCAATGTCGTCGAGCTGAGTCCTGGACAGCCTGGAAGCCTCAAAGTGTTCCTCTTACTCATGCGTATCATCATCGAAAGCCCCCGCTGTGTGCGTGACCCTCGCCGACCGCTGTGCCCTCGCGATGGGTTTGGCACGAAGCCCAGCACCGACTTCGGACCTTCCGCCGCCCCTCTTCGATTCGGGCCTCCTTGCAAAAGCTATGAATACTCAACGAGGTGTATAGTAGCCTGGGCGGCAAGCCAAGGGCTCGTTCTGACACTTTAATAAATACTTTGACCTTCCTCGATCTCTCACAAGTCATGGCTTTCCACTGGCCTGGGAGGCGGGGGGGCCCTTCACGTCCCAACGGCCCGCGTCGCGGCCCCCCTGCGGAGTGCCCCTGCGCCGCCCGTCGCTCCGCAAATGAAAGTCTGTCATGCGCTTGCTTGGGCACTTCCCCAACATCCTGCTCTTCTCTCCTCCCCCGCCAACTCCCGTCTCGCAGCCTTCATCCGTCAACACAGCACCCACTCACGCCCCTGCCCTCGAGCGCTGCCCCCCGCCCGCTCACAGCCGGCCGCTCACAAAGTCCGCCACCAGCTTGGGCACCGCGCTGTCCAGACCCGCCACGTCCAGCATGCCCGGGTCGGCCGGGTCGGCGATGGAAAACTCGGTGGCGCTGAACGCAAGGACCACGAGCTTGGCGTCGGGCAGGCCCATCTCCGCCCGGTAGCGCCGAAGCGCCTCGGACGGGTGGGTGCCGCCGTACCAGGTCTCGTTGTCGGTCAGCACCACAAACACGTCCACCGGCAGCCGCTTCTCCAGGGCGTGCAGCATGGGCAGGGCGCAGTCGGTGTTACCCATTTCGATGGAAAAGGCCCGCTCTGTGACCTCCTCCAGCCTGTCGCTCGCCGTCAGCTCCAAGGGGACGAGGTCGCCTGAGAAGGCCATCGTCTTGACCCAGGGCTCGGTGCGCACCAGGCTCATGGCCACAGCCGCCGCAGCCTCAATGGCGGTGACGGAGGTCATGCCGGCGCAGTGGGCATCGTACATGCTGCCGCTCACGTCCAGGCCAAGCAGGTAGCGCTTGCCGGTGGGGACGCAGTTCTTGAAGGCGAGGTAGAACCCGGCCTCAAGCGCAGCCACCACCGCCCGCTCCGGCTCCCAGCGCGCCACGCCCTTCGCGCCCTGGCCTGCCCGGTAGGTGCACATGGCGTCCAGCAGGGACATGGGGTGCAGCCGGGCCGCCGCAACGGCCTTGGCGTCGCCCAGCCGCTGCGTGACCCGCGCCAGGTGCTGCGGGTCCCGCATCAGGCCCAGCTGCGTGAGGCGGCCCAGGTTGCGCACGAGGGCGGTGAGGGGCATTCCGTTCTCGAGGAAGGCGGACCACACCTCGGGGCAGCGCAGCAGGGTGGTGTCGCCCACGTGCTC
Organism: Edaphochlamys debaryana; assembly: GCA_016858145.1. Classification (NCBI taxonomy): domain Eukaryota; kingdom Viridiplantae; phylum Chlorophyta; class Chlorophyceae; order Chlamydomonadales; genus Edaphochlamys; species Edaphochlamys debaryana. The sequence continues at coordinate 536,938 of JAEHOE010000078.1, forward strand.
GTGGCCGAAGCGGTGGCGGCGGATGAGCTCGAGGGCGGACGAGAGGGCGGCGGCGTGGGCGGCGGCGTGGGCGGCGACGGCGGCGGGGTCGGGCTCGGGCTGAGCCTGCTGGGGCTGCTCCGGCTGAGCCTCCGCCGCCGAGTCGCCGCGGCGGCGCTTGTTCTGGTTTGTGGGCTTGGGCTCCTTGACGAGGGGCGGGGGCGCACGGATGTCCTTGCGGAGGCGCTGGGCGTCCACCAGGTACTGCATGACGGGGCTCAGCGGGGCGGGGGCAGCGGAGGGGGCGGAGGGGTCGGCGGCGGGGGCTGGGGCAGCGGAGGGGGCGGAGGCGGCGGACGGAGCAGCGGCATTCTCCGCAGGCTTGGCCTTGCCCTTGCCCTTGCGCGGGGCGGGCGGCTGACCGGGCAGCGTGCCTTGGGTGACGTAGGCAAAGATAGCCTTCGTGTCTGCCATCCGCTGGGCCTCAGCCTCGGCGGCAGAGGCGGAGGCGCCCGAGCCGGCAGCGGCAGCCGAGGCAGCGGCGAGGGCCGCCAGCTCCGAGCCCGCAGCGCCACCGTCCTCCTCCACCACCACCCAGTCCTCCGACTCCTCCGCCGGCTTGGCCTCGGCAGCCTTAGCCTCCGCTGCCTTGGCCTCCGCCAGGCGGCGCTTCTGGGCTGCGTGCTGCTCGGGGTCCGGGTGGGCCAGGCGCAGGAGGTCGCCGTGGGCCCAGCCGTTGCGCTGCGAGTACTTGGTCACCTGGTAGGCCAGCGAAGCGGGGGCCTTGGCCAGGTACCACTTCGCCACAGCGCTGCGCATCACACGGCCCCAGCTGGCCTTGGCGCCCGAAACCACCGGCAGGCCGGAGCTGCCGCCTCCACGGCCACCCTGCCCGCCGCGGCCGGGGCCCTTCGCCTGACCCACAGCCGCCATGGCCGCCGCTACGTCCAGGGTGGGCTGGCCTCCCTCCGAGGCGGGCTTGCAGGCAGCCTGGGCCACGGGCCCAAGCTCCTTGCAGCGCTGCACCATCTCGAACAGGGTCGAGCCGGTGCGGCAGACGGCCTCGAGGGAGGAGAGCGCGGCGCTGCGGGTGGCGGCATCGCCCAGGCGAGCGCACAGGGCGAGGACGAGGATGCCTGCGAGGGTGGAGGGAGGCGGGGCGTGCGCGGGCGTCTTAGGAAAGAGGTCGAGAGGAGCTTGCGAAGGGACCTAGGGGAAAAGGCATACAACCGCCAAGGCATACACAACTTAATGCTCCCACTCTGCAAAGTTGATGTGCGCCCCCGTGCACCCTTTGTTCTCGCCCTTCTGTAATGCCCTTCACCCCAGCATGGTCCAGAGCCCTAGCCTGCAACCCTATGTGCTGTTCCTTACCGCGCCCCACCCCGGCCCGCTCCCCACCTGGTCCCTGCTTGGGCGCTCGGCCCTGCGTGGAAATGTCGCGCACCTCCTTCACCACCCGCTCGCCCTGCCCCTGGGCCAGCAGGCGCAGCACGGCCTCGCAGTTGTCCAGCGTCAGCTCCTCGCGGCCAACGTAGTAGTTGTTGGCTGAGGGGGCGAGGGAGGGGTGAGGGGTGAGGGGGATGTCAGGTGCGGGGGTGCCAGCGAGCAAGGCAGGGGCCAGGCCCAGCACGCGGGACGGGACGAAGGGTGGGATGAAGGCCAAGACCGCGACTCACCCTCGCTGCCGAGGATGATGAATCGGCGCAGTCGCCCGAAGTCATCGATTTGGTAGACGAAGCCGCCCGCGTTGTTGCGGACCTGGTCTTCGCTAATCGGCTCCGACTGGGGCACATCGGCCACCAAAACGGCAGGCACAGCTACCTCCATAATGTAAGGCGAATACAACTCAAGGTCTCAGGGTGTTGACCCTAAGCGAAGCGGCAGGCTAGTCGCGAGCGAGGCGGCAGGGCCTGGCCTGGAGGGCCCGGACGACCTGCGCGTCGCGGTCTAGGCGTTTAGCTGTAAGCGACAGTTTTGAATGTACAGAAGTGGGTTGGGCTGTGTTGTGGTCACAGCGGTGGTCCAGCGGGGTTTATATCGCGATTGCGCTGGACCTGCGTTGGGCCTCACGGCATGCGGATCGACAGTGCCCGTGCCGGCAGATCCTGGGCCCGGACGCTCAAGGCCCAGCTTCTGCCACTCTGGGCCCTCGGCAACCCGGTGGGCCCCGCTCGCGATCTGCCTGTGTGAGGATGAGCCAGGCCCAAGCCGGAGGCGTCCTGGGCCCACCCAACATTCCACACGCTGCCTCGACCGGTATGGCGTGTCCTATTGGCACAAGCCATAACTACCATACGGCATGATACTGTGTGGGCACAGGTGCGGCTTCCACTCCAGCGCTCACTCGTCCCCACGCAGACCTGACGCCAGGAGCCCGCTCGAGCCCGCCGCCTCGGCCCTCCACCGTCTGCCCGCCTCTGCCGTACGTCAGCTGCCTGGCGCATGCAACGATACAGGTTACAAACTGATCGGGGTGGGGGCTTCCAGGCACACGGGGTGGGGGCTTCCAGGCACACAGTGAAGTTACCACGAGTGGTGGGGCCACGCCAGGCAGGACATGAAGAGGACTGTGCGGTCCCTGCAGGGTCCCTGACCTCAAAGTCACAGGGAGGGCGGCGGGGTGGGGGCTGAGGGGACTGTGGGCTTGGCCCCACGCACGAGAAGCGTAGAGAGCAGCAACGGAGGGAGGAGCCACTCCGCTGAAAGAACTTCAAGCACGGGGGTCAACGGGTGGCATGCGTGTGTGGCCTGCTGACAGGACCGGCCTGGCGCGGGGCAGTGAGGGGGCCGGGCCCAAGGGGCACGGCGGCACGGGGCGGCCTGGGCCCGTGCAAGGAGCGGGCGACACGGGAGAAGCCCGGCGGAAGGCTCAGCGGTCACAGTCGAGTAAGCCGGGTGCCGGGAAGCGTGAGAGGCCAGAGCGGCTCCGAAGCAGCTAAGGGCATCGCTCTTAGCAGCGGACAGGGCGGCATCGCGGAAAGGCGGGACGACGCCGACGGCCCAACCGAGCAACCAGCCGGTACATGGCGCCGACAGCTGCCGTACCGCCTCCGAGCCGGGCCGCCCCTTCTTAAGCCGACACCGCGCTTCCCAGACTCAACCGCAACCGCTCAGCTCTATTACACATCACACAGCTCCCAAGGCAAGCAACCAGTAACCATGTCTGCCTCTTCGTGCGTTCTGCGATGCCACAGCAAGCCCGTCCCGGCCGTCCGTCGCGGGCCTCGCGCCCCCCGCGCCCTTCCTGCTGCTCCTGCTATGTATGCTCGGACGATGTGGTCGGTCATGTGCTCGGGGTCCGGCAGCCTCGACCAAGTGCAGAATGGGGATGTCGAGGTAGAGCTCGCGGCAGCACTACACAACATTTCCCAGGTGCCACTGCAATATGTGATGGTTGATAAGCCAGTTGCCGGCCTGTCGTCTGCATTGGCGGCGCTTACGGAGAAAACTGGCATTCATGCGCCCCCCCAAGGTACGTCGCGACGCCCGCGAGCACCACCAGGCGTGTAGCGAGCACCATATTGTAGCAGAAAACAGTTGTATGGGAACCGTACAGCGGAACCGTACAGCGGAACCCGTTGAGCTGCGGCCGTCCAACCAACCCGTTGCGCGTTTCTATGTTCCTACCCAGCCTGCATACCATACCATGGTGTGTGCTGACTTGTGCTGTCACTGCCTCCATTGCCTCAGCGTCTCCGGCTGTGGCCAGAGCCCCGGCCGCTGTGGCCGAGGAGGCTGAGGAGTCGGACACGGTCCGTGTGACGCTGCCGGCGGCGCCCCTCCACGGCATCAGCCTCGAGCAGCGCACCCCCGGAGGCCCTGGTGAGCGAGCCGCGGAGAGGGGGGATGTGGGTCGGGGCGCAGGCGAGGATCGGAGCATTTAGGGCAGGGACAGGGGGTCTGAGGCTTTAGGGCTCTTGCTCCACCGCTGTCTCGCTCATCTGGCCATGCTCTGACCCTCACCCCCGCCTTTCGCTGTGCGTGTGCCTCCCTCTCTCCCCAGTGACCATTGCCGCCGTGTCCCCTTCCGGCGCCGCTGGCAAGAGCGCATGGGTCAAGCCGGGCTGCGAGCTGGTCCGCTGCTCCCGAGGTGAGGGGCTGGGTGTGCAACGGCAGCCCATGCAAGGGGAGGGAAACGGGTTGGGAAAGCCCAGCAGGTGGCTCCGGTCAGCTTTGTGTGTGCTCTTCACCGTGCAAGTACAGTCGTGTCCTATGCCGGTACAGCTCCCAGTGTCCTTACTCGAACCCCTGTTCCTTGCCTCCCGGCCCGTCCCTTGCAGCCCTGAACGTGGCCGGCTGCTTCGAGGCCATTGACTTTGAGTGCGCCGGCCAGGAGCTGGGCGAGGTGCTGAGCGCCCTGGCCTCCAACGCCCGCTGCGGCCTGGAGGGGCTGACACTGGTGCTCAGGGAGGCGCTCTGAGGGGCCAATGCAATGTGCAGCTAGCTCTGAGGGGCGGCGGGATCTACACGTGGCGGGGGGCTCCGCCTGCCTCTGTCCCGGAGCATGGCAGGTACTGGGCAGCAGCCCTGGCGCTGGTGGGTATTATTCTGATCTGCTCCCATGGTCCTCACAACCAGTGCCGCTTGTTACAGCGCCGCCATGCGCATGACGTCATGTACAATGTGTGAAGGCGTTTTGCAATGTTGCATGCCCTGGGCTCTGTTGTGCCACGAGCACCGGGTACAGCAGGCGGGGTTGTATCGCCAATCTATCTAGGTACGCATTGACCTTTGCTGTTTATGTTCTTTATACAACTGTATGAGTGGCAACAAGAGTGGCCAGAAAGTAGACACGTCGGGATCTGTTTTACACTCCCTCCCGCGGCACCCCGATAGATGGAGCACTTCTGTGTGCAACCCATTCGCACAGTAGTAGTTCATACAGCGAGGATGAACTCTGATGTACGTGCGTTGTCTGTTGCTGGCAGGTGTTGGCTGCTTGCATGCTTCCGGGCGATAGCGGACAGGGCTTTGTGTGATGTGACACTGCCGCAGAGCTAGCGCCTACCTACCACCGCTACCACTATGTACATACCTTCTCTTACCGGCGCTGTGAATGCGCCGGACACGCCGGACACGTTGGCTTGCCCCAGCCTCCGCCGGCACGGCGGAGCAGGGGCTACGGTTATGCAGTCACGTCGCAGGGCGCCCCGTTGGTGATTCATGCGAAATTGGATACCTTGGGTGTTCGGAAGTTCAAGCGTCGCTGACCCGCTGAGGGGCCCTCGCCGCCCCGTGCCGGCGGAGGCTGGGGCAAGCCACCCCCATGGGTCCGGGCCACAGGGTGTCTCTGTCGTCTGTCCTTACGTGTCCCCATCTGCACAACGTCGCAAGGTGTCGTGCCCCACGTACAGTGCCCTGCAAGCAGCCTTCCGCCGCTCCTGGCCTGCGCCTGTAAGGCTGGGGCTGGGCGAGGGGTTGAAGCCTTCCGTGGGCAGGGAAGCGTGTGTCCCTCGCGGCGGCGGGGCGGGGGGCGGGGAGGGGCGCGGAAGAGGGGGCAGGGTGCGGCCCGCGGGGGAAGGGGATGGGGCGGGCGGGGTGGGGATCGCGCAAGTGTGACGGGCGCGATGGGCCGCGAGTCACCGCAATACCCGCTTATACACACATCGGCGTCTTTCGCGTGCTCCTCGCACACAGCACCTGATGGCACGCGGACGCCCCTGACAGCCTTTCACGTTCGCAGACCAAAACCTGCCCGACAAGACGCGTATGCCATCGCCTTTACACGCAGAAACCATCGTGCTTGACCTGCTTGCTTCATCAAGCCAACATACAACTCTGCGCCGGTCAACGCGTGACCGCCCGCATCCAATTGCTTCGACCTAGCCAAGATGCTTCAGCTCCGCTGCGCTGCGCAGAACTATGAGTGGGGCAGGAGAGCGGAGGAGAGCGAGGTGAGCTGCTACTGCGTCGCGTTTTCTTGACGCGGTCCACAACCGCAAGCGAGGCTCTGTGTTGGGCCTCCTCTGCAATCAGCTGATCAACTCAATTGCATCGATAGGTGGCCAAGCTGGCGAAGGCGAACGGCAGCGACATCGATGAATCCAAGCCCTTCGCAGAGCTCTGGTAAGGCCCCGGCGCCCGCGCTGCTGCCGGTGGGCTCTTCAGCCCGTCGAGATGAACTGGAATCCCGCTGGCCAGGCCCGACTCAGGAGCCGCGCCCGTGCCGATGCCTGCAACTCCCGCCTCAGGATGGGCGCGCACCCCACCTGCCCCTCCAAGCTCCAGTCCACCGGGGCTAGCCTCGCCTCCTGTCTGGAACGCTGCCCGCAGCTTCTTGGGGACAAGGTGGTGCGGCGCTTCGGCGCGCAGCTGCCCTTCCTCTTCAAGGCAAGCGCGGCTCCCGCAAGTTGCCGCAACGCCCCGCTGCCTTGAGTAACGCCTGCGCCCTGCGGCCCCCCCCTCCACGCCCCCCACCCCCCACCCCACCCCCCGCACCCCGCACCCCGCACCCCGCACCCCACCCCCCGCGCCCCACCCCCCGCACCCCGCACCCCTGCTACCCCCCGACCCACATCCCCACAAATACATCCGCCACCACCACCCCCCGCGCTCCAGGTGCTTAGCGTCAACAAGGCGCTGTCCATCCAGTCCCACCCGGACAAGCAGCTGGCGGAGCGGCTGCACGCGGAGCACCCCAAGGTGGGGCGGGGGCTGGGGAGCCGGCGGCACGGGCTGGGCCCCCTCTGGGCCTGCCTTGGGCCTGGGCCTGGGCCTGCACCTGGGCCTGCCTCGAAGCCTGTCCGGGCAGCCGAAACTCCGTGGCTCTCTGTCGCGCGGGGAGGGCTTCACCGGGTCAGCGGGCTCAGCGGCGCACACGCGCACCCGGCCCTTCTCCTCTCCCCCCTGCAATCGCCCTGTCCCCCCCTTCCTCCCCTTCCCCCCTCCCTCCCCCACTCCCCCTCTCCCCCTGCCTCTCTCGCAGCTGTACGCCGACCCCAACCACAAGCCCGAGATGGCTCTGGCGCTGAGCGACTTTGAGGCGCTGTGCGGCTTCGCGTCCACGCAGGAGCTGCAGGTGGGGGGGGCGGAGGGGGCTGGGGGGGGGGGAAGCAGGGGGGGAGAGCGTGTGTGGGGCAACCCCGCGTGCCAAGGCTTAGGACCAGCTCGCTCCTCACTTTGACGCCCCCGCCTCCCCTCCTACCCCTCCCTCCCGTCCTCAACCCCCCCCCCCAAACCAGGACCGGCTCCGTGGGGTGCCCGAGCTGGCCTCCCTGGTGGGCCCCCAGGCGGCGGGGGCGCTGCTGGCGCTGGAGCCGGGGTCGGGGGCGGGGGAGGAGGCCAAGCAGGTGGGTTTGGGTGTGGGTGTGTGGGAAGGCGGCCGGGGGGCGGGGCGGGTGAGGGAGTCGGGGTGTGCGGGTGGTGGGGGGGAGACCTAGGGTCAGGGGCTGGGGCCCAGGGGGCGTGCGGGCGGGGGTATGGGTATCAGTGGTGGGGTGTTGGGCTGCGGTGGTCCGCGGCTGTGCTGGTGCTGTGGAGCTGGTGGCAGGGGGACCGGTGGGAGCCGGGCGGGATGGAGAGCGGCCGGCCCCTGCACCAGAGCGGCGCTGCTCCCCGTCTGCAACAGCAGGCATAGGGGGTTTGTGGGGGCATCTCCCACCTCCAAGGTGGGCCGGCAGACGCAGGGGGCGATGCTGTGGGGAAGGGGTGCAGCGGGTCAGGGGCGGGGCTCCGTCCATGCCGGCGAGCCGCAGCCTGGCAGTCGCTGCCTGGCGCCTCTGTCAGTGCGGGTTAGGAGCGAGTATGGGTCCCCTCGCAGGCAGCCACCCTCCCACAGTGCCTGCCTGCTCCTTCCTCCTCCCGCCCCCAACCCGGGCCGCTCGCGTCGTCCCCCCTTCCCTCACCCGCCTGCCACCCTCCCCCTCCCCCTCCCCCCCAAAGGCGCTCCGCACGGCCTTCACGCGGCTCATGACCGCCAGCCCCGAGGCGGTGACGGGGGCGGTGCGGAGCCTGGTGGAGCGGCTGAAGCGGGAGCAGGTGCGGGGGGGTGGTTGCGTGGGGTGTTCCTAGTGCGGGGGTGGCTAGTGCAGGGCGCAAAGCGGAGGCAGCCCGCCCGTCATTCTGTGGGGCGCGTGAGCTTGGGGCGCCGGAGGGGTGCGACGTGGGTGGGACGGAGCGGCGCGGGGGTGGGAGGGCGCGGACTCGAGATGGCGGGGCCGGGCTGGCGGCGGCCCTCAGTCTAGGCCCGATGCCTGTCCCGTGGCCGTGGCTCATAGACATGGAGAGGGGGCGGTGCCCCTGAGTTCCTGCCCAGGGGTTGCTGGGACGGGCGCGATCCCAGCGGGGTACGGTGCCCGGGGTGTGGCAGCGACACGCCTGCATGGCTCCTGGAACCGGCAACCGAGCCCCGAGCTTCTTCCACGTGTCGATCGGCCCCTCCCCTCCCTCCCCCCCTCCTCCTCCGCCTCCAGGACTCGGGCACCGCCCTCTCCCCCCACGAGGCCCTGGCACTGCGCCTCAACACCCAGTTCCCGGACGACGTGGGCGTGTTCTCGGCCTTCTTCCTAAACCTGGTGGGTGGGATGGTTGGGGGTACCGCGGGTGGTGGGGTGGGGTGGGGTGGGGCGGCGGGGGACGGGCAAGGCGGGCCAGGGAGGAAGCGGAGCGGAAGGAATGAAGCGCATGGTGCACAGCCCCCATGCCCTCGCCCGAGCCTGCTTTTCCCCGCCCATCCCCGCTCAGCCCGCTCTGCCCATCCCCTTTGCCTCCCTCCCACACCCCACCACCCCCACCTCCCACCTCCCCACCCCACCCCAGGTGACGCTGCCCCCGGGCCACGCCATCTACCTCCCCGCCAACGAGCCCCACGCCTACCTGGCGGGCGAGCTGGTCGAGTGCATGGCGGCATCAGACAACGTCATCCGAGCGGGACTCACGCCCAAGTTCAAGCACGCCGAGGTGCTGTGCGATTCGCTGACGTACCGCCAGGGCCCACCCGACGTTCTGACCGGCACCCCCGCCGGCCCCCCCGGCCTCACGCTGTACCGGCCGCCTTTCGAGGAGTTCGAGATCCACCGAATCCAGGCCGACTCGTCCGGATCTGGATCTGGGTCGGGGGCGGGGTCCATGACACTGCCCGCCTCCGGCGGGCCGCGGATCCTGCTGGTCACGGCCGGCGAGGCCGAGGCGGGGGTGGTGGGGCCCCTGCCTGAGGCCCTCGAACTAGTACCCGAGATTGAGCGGAGCGGGGCGCTCCGGAGGGGCAGCATCGTGCTGATTGCGCCTGGGGTGGAGGTGGCGCTGCGGCGGGCGGAGGGGCTGGAGGGGTGGGTGGCGGCGGTGAACGGTGCCTTCCTGGCGCTGGCGGAGGCGCTGCCAGAGGCCCCGGCGGGCGAGGCGGTAGCGGCGGAGGCGGAGGTGGAGGTGGCGGCGGAGGTGGAGGCCGCGAGGTAGCGGGGCGGTGGGCAGGGTGTGGAGCGGGGTTTGGAGGGTGGAAGGGGGCGAGGGAGGTGTGGGGCTATGCATTGACTGACTGTCACGACAGGGGGCCAGCAGCGACAGTCTGGAGGCGCTGCAGACTTCTCTCTTTTTGCACAAGGAAGGTTACTGGATGATTGATTGACCAAATGGGGCATACGTGGACGGCGCTGTGCTGATCGAACTCGGAGCGAGGGGGCCGACGGTTTGAAGGAGGGCGGGGACATGGCCGAGACGGCGGAAACATGGCCGGACATGGCCGAGCGTGCCTGAAGCGACACGCCTGGAAGCAATTACGGGATGGTAGAACGCGTGCCTGTGTACGCGTGGCTCCTGAAGTGCCGGGGCCTCCGTCGCTGGTGAGCTAATTCCGGTGACCTTCCATTGAAGCGGGTCGTCTTCCTACCCGCGGTTCAGGACACTTTGCATCCCTTGCGATAACTCACAGCAGCTGCGTTAACCTGTACACGCCCACTACTGCACGCTGTGACGCGCACTGCAAGTACATTTGCGCATGCGCTTCAGCCATTCAGGACACCGCTACCGCGTACGCCGGCTAGCGCGTTCTCGAGTTTTGACAACTAATCAGGAGTCAGCTGCGATCAAGTCTGGCGCTGTAACAGCGAGGCAATTTAGAATGGCGACGCATCAGCCGCGGTAGCTTGCGCCCGCGACGCCGGATATGTGCTCACGCCGTGCTGGGTGCCTACTGAGGCATGGAAGCACGTGGCCCGTCTGGGCCCCCTCGTCCTCCTGGCGGTTTGGGCACAAGTCTGGGGCCCCTGCCATCCGCCATCCGCGGAGCGGCGCCCAGCCCTCCTCGTGGCCGGCCTGATGACTCTCACCGCGAAGGCTCGCAGAGCGGCATGGGGAATGGCTCATTCTACCACGCCTCGCTCAGCGGCCCGCTGCCGACCTCTGGCGGGTCCATCGAGCCCATCGCCAGCGCCTTCCGCTGCGTCCAACTCGGCGAGCCCTCAGTCAGCGGAAGCCCAGCAGGGGCGGCCTCACGCGGCAGCAGCAGTCGCAGCAGCAAGCCACCCCTGCTGGAGCTGCCTGCCCTTCCCTCCGCGGGCAGTGTCAGCGTCGGCATCCCCAGCATGCCGTCCTCCGCCGGCGGAAATGCCGTCAGCGTCGCGGCTTCCACTGGGCCCACAGGTGTGACTCTGGCGTTTCTAGAGTCCCTCAAGGCTGCCTGCCGCCAAGGAGCTACCCTGCGCGACGTCTTCCGCACGACCGTCCTGCCTGCGACGCGGGGCTCGCGGTGCGCTTACGTAAGCCTACTCAACCACGAGCACCGCGGCCGGCCATCTGCCGTACTGCTGGCGGGCTGGGACGAGCGCCTTAGTGATGTCGTGGACTGCCTGTCGGACTACGTGGCGGCCGCCACTTCAGCGGTGGCGGCGTGGGGTGGCGGCGGGTCGCACCGGCGGGGCACGTTTGACGGAGGCGAGCCGCCGCACGTGCCGCCGCCGACGGCGGCGGTGGCGGCGGCGGCGGACCCTGGCTTCGCGGTGTGGCTGGACCTGCTCGCCATAAACTTCCATGCGACGGGCCTCGGCATGACCGGATCGGTATCGTCGGCGGCGGCGGCAGGGCCGCCGACGGCAGCGGCGCTGGCGGCGGCGCGCACCCGGCCGGGCAGCAAGTGAGTGCCTCCCTTGGGGCTGAGCACGAGGGAAGCGCCCGCGCGACCCTGCCGCCCCTTCCCTCCCGCCCTCCTCTCCTGCCCTCTACCATCCCCGCCCCACCCTTCCCATCTCCTGACCCCTTCCCCGCGCCATCCTTCGTTCCACCCACTCTCCTGCCCCTGCCTCCGTGCCGGCAGGCCGCCGACGCCCACCGCCGACGGTCCCACTCTGGAGCGAGCCCGCGCGCTGCCGGCGGCCGTGGCCGCCACACGCCTGGTCCTGCTGCTCCCCGGGGCGCAGGGGGGGGCGCTGCGGGAGCACCCCGTGTCCCTGGCGGTGTGGCACGCACTGCGGGGCCGGGGCGTGGCGGCGGCGGGGGCGGCGGCGGCGGCGGCAGGGGTGGCGGCGGCGGGGGCAGGGGGTGCGTCGACGCTGGCGATCCTGCCGCCGGCGGATTTGGACGTGGGGCTGGTGCAGGTGAGGGGCGGGGCTGGGGGCCGGGGGGGAGGAGAGGGGTATGTGAGGGCGTGTGTGTGTTCTGGGGTCGGATGATGGCGAGGCGTGCCAGTGGCAGATCTGGATGTGGGGCTGGTGCAGGTGAGGGGCGGGGCGGGGGTGAAGGGAGGGAGGGGGAGACGGGGGATCGTGATGAAGGGGGTGCAGGGGTGTGGGGCGGGGCGCGTGGGGTTTGGGGGGGGGGGGTGCGGGGAAGACTGCAGCAGCCGGAAAGACTGCAGGCCCAGAAGTGCAGGTGAGGGCTTGAGTGCGGGTGCGGGTGCAGTTGAGGGGCAGTGGGTAAGGCTGTGATGGGTCCAGATAGCAGGGGACAGCTTTGAACGGCGTTGCTGCTCGCCCGGAGCCTGATCCAATGAGGCTGCCCACACCGGCCCCCGCCGCAGGCCGCGTATGAGAGCCTCACGGTCACGGTGTCTGCCAAGGCATCGGAGGACTTCGCCTCCCCCGCCCTGTCCAGCCACCCCAGCTTCACCTCCCACAGCAGCTTCTCCACAGCTTCCGCCATCGGCGGATCGAGCTTCACGGGCGGCGGCGGCGGCGGCAGCATCGGAGCCGTCATCGACAGCGCTGCCGCCGCGGCGGCGGCGGCCGCGGCCGCGGCGGCGCGGGCCCGCATGAGCCCTGACCGGGTTGCGATGCGTGCGATGCGTGAGGGGGCGTCGGCGGCGTCGGCGGCTGCCATCGCCGCCGCCAGCGATCCGCAGCCAGGCAAGACCGTGCGGGAGGGCCTGGCGGCAGCGGCCATGGCGACGGCGGGAGAGCTCCTTTCGCGCCCCGTCGGCGGCAGCGCCACGGCGGCGGCCATGGCCGCCGCTGCAGCCGCCGCCGCTGGCGGCGACGGTGGCAGGGGCTCGTTACCGCCGCCGCCGGCGTTGCGGTATGCCCGACTGAGTGACACTGGGCCGCAGCCGCCGTCGCTGCCGCTAGCGCCGCACCCGCCGGGGCACCCGCCGTCGCCGCCGCCGCCGTCGGCGTCGCCGCCGCGGCGGCCGCCGGCGTCCGCGACGGGGCGTGCGCCACGGCCGCCGATGCTGCTGACGTCACCCGGCGGCGACGGCGGCGTGCTGCCGTCACCCAAGTCCCTGACGGCGAACGGCACCCTGCCGCCGCCGCCGTCGGGGCGACGCGCCGGCCACGCCTCCTCCAGTACCCCGGGCGAGATCATGTACAACGCTGGGTCGCCGCCCACAGCACTTACGGTCGCTTCATCTCTGGACGACGACACGGGATCGCCAGAACGGGACGGTGGCGGCCGCGGCAGCGGCGGCGGCGGCGGCGATGCAGGCGCGGCCCGGCGGCCCCGCGGCCTGGCGCCGCTGGCGGAGGCGGAGGCGGTGTGCAGTCCGCGGGCGGCGGCGCTGCGGACATCGTCACGTGAGTGGGCTGTTAAGGTTGACAGCGTGTCTCGGTTGCGGGGATGAGTGTTAAGGGGATGCCTATGGAAGCGGGGCCCTGGACAAAGGAGCGAGGAGTGGGCGCTAAAGGGCGGAAGTGTGTGTCGGTTGAGAAACAGAGTCCAGGAACTGCTAGGGCCAGGGCCCTGGCCTAGGGCCAGGGCCCTGGCCTAGGGCCAGGGGGGCTGTTGTCGGGGGCCGTGAAACACGGAGCAAGGAGTGGGCGGGCAGTCTTCCGAGGGTTCACCCGCGACACCCCGTGCCCCTCGCCCAAGCTGGGCGCCGAAGCTCTCATCCAACTTGGGGAATGGGGATGCGGTGCCGTGTGGCGCGCGGCGCGAGAGCGCACAGCCCCTCCTTGCCGAGATGCTGAGATTGCTGACCCACCCGAGTCTGGCCCTCCTTTCCCCCACAGCTGCGCCCTGGGAGCTGCAGCCGCTGCCCTCCCCCAATCGCCATGGGGCGGGCCGCAGCAACGACCCCGGCCGGGCGGCACAGGGGCCCACCGGCGGCGGCGGCGGCGGCAGCCTCGCGCCGCTGCCCCCCGGCGGCCGCCTGCCGACGCTCGGCGTCTCCGTCAGCTCGCCGCTGCGTCTGCGGCGGTCGAGCGAGGAGGCCGGCGCCGACGCGGCAGGGGCGGCGGCGCCGTCACCGCGGCTGCGGCCGCCGGCGGCGCCGCTGCCGACGGTGCCGTCGTCGCCGCGGCGGCCGGCTGCGTCGGCGTCGGTGCCTCTGCCGCCGCCGCTGGCCTACCCTGGCGGCGGCGAACGCGCCAGCGGCAGCGGCAGCGTCGCCGGCGCCCCCGTCGGCGTCATCATCGGCGGCGGCGGCGGCGCCGATACCGACGGCGACGGCGACGCCGAGGAGGACCTGGCGGCGCTGCTCCGTGAGCCCGCCACCCGCATCCCCGCCGACGGCGGCCGCGGCCTGCAGCGGCCGCCGCCGGCGCCGTCCGTTCCGCCAGGGCCGCCGTCGGCGGCGGCGGCGGCACGGCCGTCGCCGTGGGCTGCCGCCTCCGCAGGCTCGGCCCCCGACATGTCGGTCCTGGCGGCCAGCAGGCCGCTGCCGCCAGAGCTGGGGCGGTTGGTCGGTATGGGGCGCCTGCTGGCCGCGCTGGGCCACGCCGCGACCGGCGCGCGCCTCGCAAAGCACGCATTTCACGCCTGCCGTGGCGCGCGTGGCGCGACGCACCCCGACACGGGCCGCATCGCGATCGCGCTGGGGCAGCTCCTGCACGCGGCGGCATCGCAGGCCGCGGCGGCGGCGGCGGCGCAGCAGGCGGCGGCGGCGCTGGGCCGCCCCGGCAGCATCGCCGTCCGCGCCGCCGCCGCCGCCGCCGCAGGCGGCGGCGGCGCGGGCCCAGGCTCCGCCGCCGGCTCGCCGGCCTCCCCCGCTGGCCTCCCCCTAGCCTCCTCCCCGTCCACCTCGGGGGCCCTGTCCGGCGGCCTGGGTGCCGGCATGATTCGCGTCAGCTCCGCCGCCGCCCTCTCCTCCCTCGCCGCCGCCGCGCCCGGCTCGCCACCGCTATCCGCCGCCATGGCGGCGGCGGGCAGCCCCGCCGCCGCCGCCGCCGCCGCCGCGCCGGCTCCGTCGGAGGACGCCGAGGCGCTGCTGCGGGGCGGCCTGGCCACCCTGGAGCGATTCCTGGGCACGGAGGCGGAGGAGGTGCTAGCGGGACGGCAGGCGCTCGCCGCGGTGCTGTCAGCGGCGGGCAGGTGGGGCTTCATGTTGCTCAGCATGATCTGTCATGTCGTTACTTTGCGGGAGCTCTGCGTTGAGTCGGGTACCATGTGCAGGAGTTCATTTTGGTGGTGCTTTGGCTGCAAGCGGCTGCCGCGAGCCGTGACTATCGCGCATGCCCCCAACGTGCATGCCCCGCGCCCCTCCTCCCGCAAACCACCACCAGCCAGGCACGGCGACGCAGCCTCCTCCTGTGCCCCGGTGCCCCTGTAACCCCCCGCGCCATCCCCGCATGCCTCTTCCTTACATGTTCCCTTCTTACCGGCTCCGCCATCCCCTTTTCGTAACCACCAGGCACGACGATGCGGCCTCCCTGCTGCAGAGAGCGCTGTCGCATCGCTCCGTGCGCGCCCGGCCGCCGGGCCCGGCGGCGCTGGCGGCGGGTCTAGAGCTGGCGGCGGCGCTGGCGGCGGCGGGGCGCTGCGCCGAGGCACGTCGCACGCTGGCGGCGCAGCTCGCCTTTCTGGAGCAGGAGGAGGAGGAGGCGGCCATAGCGAACGCCACCGCCGCCGCCGCTGCGTCGCGGGCCCGGTCGGTGCCGCTGGCGCTGGCGCTGGCGGAGGATGGCGGCGGCGGCAGCATCGCCGGAGCTCGGCCGGGAGCGGGCGGGAGAGGAGAGGGGAGTGACAGCGTTGCCAGTCCCTCGATCTCGCCGCCCGGGGCCGGCGGCGGCGGCAGGCAGCTGACGGCACTCAAGCGGGAGGAGATGCTGGTGGGCCGGGGTGTGCGGAAGAGGGTGTGCTGCTCATGACAGCCAGTGTTGACATGTGGACGGAGCGACTGGGGGCGGCTGGGTTGACGCGGGCGGGGCTCCGCTGTTGTGCACAGAGTGCGGCGCGATGCGGGGCATCTCTACTGCCGCGCTTGCTGCTGCCCGGGCGTGGGCCCCTGCGGCCCCCATCGCGCACTACTGCGCTAACGACCTCCAACCCGCCCCGGCATGCATTGCGGCACCCGCCGGGCCCGGCTCCCTCCCCCTGCGCGCTCCACTCCTCTCACCGCCTCCCCTCGGCCCTGCTCCACCCTACCCCGGCCCCTCCCTGGCCCCCCCCAGGCCCGAACGGCGCACGCCCTGGCGGCATTGGAGGAGGGCGCGGGGCGGCCGGAGCCAGCGCTGGGGCTGTACCGCCGGGCGGCAGAGGTATGCGCGGGGGCTTGGATGGGCAGCAGACCAACAGAGGGCGCGGGCGGGAATAAGAAGCGGGAGGGGGGCGTCAGGGCTCAGAGCCGAGAAGGGGCCTCCCTCAGGCGGAGCTTCGCCGGAAGACCTGCTCCGACGTTCGCGCTGAACCCGCTTCCATTCCTCAATGCGCCCCAGGGTTATACTTCAGTGTACGGCACCCGCCATCCAATTACCGCCGGCGTCACGGTCTCCTTGGCGATGCTGCTGGCGGGCGCGAAAAGGTACGTAGCTACGGGTGCACGTAGCGGGTATGTGGGGTCGCGCGGCAGGTTCATGCAACGGCACGGCCTTCTATGGATGATCACGTCAGCTCACTACACGCTCTGTCGTGACGCCTCACCGCCACCCCCGCCCATGGCCGTGCTGTGCAGGTACGGCGAGGCGGTTGAGTCACTGCGTGCCGTACTGGACGTGTACCTGGAGCTGTACGGCCCGCACCACCCAACCACTAGCCGGGTCAGCCGCCGCCTGGGGGACGTGGAGGAGGCAATGGAGGAGGAGGGGGAGGGTGTGGGGGAGGGGCCGGGGCCCCTGGGCGGCTGATCCCACACGTTGAGGCCCGCGGCCAGGACAGGCCGAGCGCGGTAGAGCCCATCCCCAAGGACCCCAGGTATGGGGCTGGAAGACTGCCAAGGGCCAACGGCGGGGGGCCGGCGGCCGGCCTTCCGCTGCTGGAGGCGCAGGCGCAGTCCCTGGCGGGGCATTGCAGCAGTGGGGCGCCCCGTGGGCAGGCGGGCAATGGCACCGCTGTGACCGCCCTCTCTTTCGGGGTAGTGGGTAACTTCTGCGGCAGGCCTTCCGCTGCTGGAGGCTGCTCGAGGCGCAGGGGCAGTTCATGCGGGGCGGACCAGCCGTGTGCGTCCCCGTGGGCAGGCGGGCAATGGCACCGTTGTGGCCTTCCTCCCTCGGCAATGGGTACCCTCTGCGGGAGTCCGGCAGCAGGAGCGGCCGGGGCAGCCCCTGGCCTGAGGGGCAGCGGGGCAAGGTGGTGGTGGTCGCAGAGGGTGGCCCAGCGGTTGGTGGTTGGCGCCGAAATGCGCAGTGCGTGGTTGGAACCTCGCCATCCCAACACGCCACTCTGTCAGGCCCATGCGTGGGGCTGAGCGCGTGGGGCTGAGGATGCGTTGGTTACCGGTACAGTAGGGACGGCCTCCAAGTGGGGAGGCAATGAGCGCCGCGGGACAAGGTGGTATCGTGGTGGTCCCCTGGCCTTTGGGGGCCGCAGTACAGGTGGTGGTGGTCGCAGAGGAAGGCCCAGCGGTGCGGTCCAGTCCGCCGAGCCCACGCGTGGGGCTCAGGGCCTGAGGGGTTCGAAGTGGCGCGCCATTGGATGGACGCTGTTGAGGACAACGGACAAGCGGTCCTGGGACTTTACTGACCCATCCAGACGCCGCTTTCATACAAAATATACTGCGCTGCAATGCGCAGTTTAGTTTACGGTATGTGCGGGTCTCGGCTTGCCTCACGGACTTCGCTTGGGCTTGGGGCACGGGGGCCCTGGATTTTGGATGCGCTGATTCGATGCCCAGTGGTGATGCTGGTCATGTTGCATGGGTGCATGTACGGTGTACCTACTACCTAGTGCCGGCCTGTACGAATGCATGAGTCATGCGCTGGGCGGATTCATGCGTGTGTGCGCTAACGGCTGTGACTCTGTGAGGGCCTTCGGCTCTAGCAGTGGACGAACTGGACTTCCACGTAGTGCTGTGCGTCAGTGCGTGGTATGTGATACCGGTACGCGTTGAAGGCTAGGGAGCTTGGCTGTTGCGTTCTGAGGTAAGCACTGACACACAAGCGCGGGGGACTGCTGGCTGGGGAGGAGCTGGGATGGCCAAGCACCGCCTCCAGGTGGAAACCCCCGCTGCCATCAGGCGGTGTAGCGGTGTGATTCGCTTTCCCCTTTCCAAATGAACCGCTTATCCCGGTCGCAGCGGCTGAAAGTGGCCTTCAGGCAACGCACCCTCACAGAGCGGGTCTCAGTCTGCCGGGGAGCGCAGGCGCAAAGCCAGTCATGTAACGGTCCCGTTAGGCGGGAAAGTAGGGGGAGGGCAAGCCTGCTCGCGACTTCGGAGGAAGTCGCCGGGACGGGACCGCCGACGTGTCAAGGGCCGACCGTAACGCCTGCGGCCGTTGATCGCACTAGCAGCTGAGCCCGAGCACGGAGCGTCTTGACTGAGAAGATAGTGCAGAAAAGACGTAGACGTTGCTACGCCAACGGCTTGAACACGCTTTCACTCTCGTGTTTGCCCCCGTGGCATCCGCGTGGACCCCCGTGCGACGCTTTTTGTCACCGAACGGCTTCAAACGCGCGTTTCCGAGCCCCATCAAACAGCGCAGGATGCTGTTTGAGTATGGTTGACTCCGGGGTGCGTAAGCGGGAGCGGAGCTGGACCACAGACTTCGTCGCTTTGGCCGAACTTAACCTGAGGACGTGAGCCGCGGAGGCCGTCAACACCGGGCCATTCCCAGCAACGGCACCAGGCTAAAGAATGAAGAATGTGCTCAAAGGTGCTGTGCGGCTGTGGCCGTTCAACCGCCGGGATCGGGGTGCCGAGCACCAGGGGAATTTCATCGGCCACATATAACGCCGCGACGTGCGCACACATTTCACTCAGTGTCCGAGCCTCACAGCCACACTTGCGCGTGCGAGAGCACCTGAACCTGCCGAGTCCAAACTGGAAGGCAACAGCCGTGCATCCGCGCGAACAGGCCAGACCCACAACGCCGATCACCCCCAGATCGCCCGACCATGATGCTCCAGAGCTCCAGGACTACGGTCTGCGCGACTCGCGGCAGCCGCTGCACCCGCGCGGTCGTCAATCCGAGCCGCGTCGTCACCGCACGAGCCACCGCCACGCTGGCGCGTCCTGTTGAAGAAGGTGAGCGCAAGCGAGCTAAATTGGCCGAGTTACTGCGCGCGTGGAACACGCGGAGCTCGGGGGCGCCGCGTGTTCTCGTCCAAAACGTGGTGCTGACGTTAGATACTCTGAGCGTTCTCCGCGGCCCGCGCTCCTCCGCTCGCCTGCGCAGCCACACACAGCGTAGATCACTGCTCGCTAATGCGCGGGGCTGGCTTCCTGCCGGCTGCAAGCCGTGCGTTTTCGAAGAGCCACACTGTGAAACATGCCGCTTGCCCGCTACCTTTCCCGCCACGCAGCCGCGCCCGCTCAAGCCGCTGCCGCCGCTGCGCCGGTTGAGGCACGAGTCATGGACGACGGCGAGGTCACGGGCCCAACCTCAAGCGGCCTCGACTTCATTGACCTAGTGCATCTGGAGCCGGCCATCGTGCAGCTGTGCCTCGAGGACGCCGTGACCTTCCGCAACGTCTGCGACTGCGCCAACCCGATGCGCATGCGGAACAGCGCGCGAGCCTACGAGCACGCGCCCAGCCGCGACAACGTCGCCGCGCGCGCCAAGTCGCCGGTGCCGCGGCGCTTCAACGTCAACATGGTAAGCATTTGCCGCCGCTTCCCCGCCTTCCTGCCGCCTCGCCAGCATTTCCTCCCCCTCCTCCACCTCCTCTGACCTGACCTTTACTGACTTTTCTCCCGCTTTTGCCTCCTTCCTTCTTGTTTTCCGCAGCTGGCCAACTACCGTGACAACGTGACCCGCAACCTCGCGCCCACGGTTGCCCACGGCTTCGCCAACGCCGCCCGCGCCGCCGGCCTGGCGCTCGCCGCGCCCCAGCCCGGCAGCACCCCGCCGCCCTTCAAGCGCGCCGCCGCCCTGCGCCTCTACTGGCAGCAGACCCGCGCCAGCCAGGAGGCCGCCGCCAAGGCCAGCGGCGGCACCGCACAGCAGCACAGCAGCCGCGCCGGCGCCGGCGCGCAGGCGGCCGCGGGCCCCACGGCGGCGCCAGTCGGCGCTGCGCGGCGCAACGCGCCGCCCGCTCCGCCGCCGCAGCAGCGCGCTCCCGAAGGCCAGCGTGTCCCCGCCTTCGCCCTGGCCTCAACGACCGATGACCGGCTCTGCGTTCAGCAGCCGGGCGGCGAGGGCATGGCCTGCGCCCGGGCCGACTGGATCTAGATCTGGATCTGGTTCTCAGCTGGATCCGAGAGGCTGTACGGCGGTCCTGCCGCTCGCTTACGACTCTATGTGGCTTAGGTTCGTTACTCGTGTGCATGTCGTGTAACCTGCTGTGAGCAGGTGTTCCGTGTATGTGCTTTCGCGCCCCACGTGGGGCCGTGTACGTCCAGGCTCGTTGATCGGCCCCCCGTGTGCGAGCCCTTCGGGTCTTGTCTGCGTTTACAGAGTCACCTCCAGAGTCAGGGTGAACTCCTGCGTGCTGTGTCATTCAGATGTGCGTAGGATGTGCTGGTTACTCCGGTCCGGGCGTTGGTGCTGGGCTGGTCGAGTGCTATCAGGTCGGGTTGATGAGGGCGGCTCAACGAAAGGCTTGCCTCCTCGTATGGGATCGAACAAGCGGTTCGTAGGTTAGCTCGGGATCCTGGATTGAAGGTATTACAGTCGGTGCTTCACAGGTGCTTGCCGGCACACGTACTTTCCGGTGCCGTGACAACACATAAAGCCCCCAAAAAGATGCGGAAACGCAATAAACTGATGTTGAGACCTGTGCGCGTTTGACGCGCGTTGCCTTCATCCTACGAGGGACCAAACCTTAGGGGGCGCCGCCGTGGATTGATCAGGTTGTGGCGTCTGTTGCCGTTGGTGACGGGGCGCCCCCAATTGGCCCTTTTCTCTGCATGTTTTGAGCAGACACCCCCGCAGCGCAGGCACGGACGTGTGCCGTTTGAGCTGGCGGTGCTCGCAGACTGCTGACCATGGGTGCGGGATTTGTCCAAACGGTGTTGACGAAGGCAGGAGTGGTGGGGTGTGACGCTATCTCGAGGGCTATCACAGACGTAGGCTGGATAGGGGTTTTGCAGTTGCTGTCGGAGGAGCAGACGCTGGGGCGCTAGCTTTACGGTAGCATGTTGATCGCGTGTTCATGTGTGTGATGCGCTGACGTTTTGGACGCCTGCTGGGCGGGTCAGTTGCGAACTGCGTGTGGCGTGTGGCAAGATGAGATACGAAGATGACCAATCATGGGGATCACGTTTTGATGCCTGCCTCGTGCGGCTCCAGGGCGGGTTGCCGTACCTCTCGGGATTTGGATCCGGATTTCTCTGCAGAGGTCTCTTTGCTCTTGGGAGGTCGTAGCTCTCCCCGGTTGCGTCTACAGCTCCAGTGCTAGAGCTGTCTGTCGCCGGCGCGTTTTGCGTGGTGACCCGGCTTGCGTAAGGTCATTCCCCCAGCCCCCTTGTGCACCTCCGAGGTCTTTCTGTACATATCGGTGGATAAGTGGCGGTCAGGGTGCGGAGTCCGCCCCTCACGGCTTGCCGGGGGAGACTTATTGTGCCGGCAGTTGTGCATGGATTGCATGTGGCTGCATGCGGAGTGCTGCCGATGAGCACCCTGGGCAGGCGGGCGCGTGGCGTCCTTTGCTCAGATATAACAGAACCTCAAAACGAAGAAGCTTAGTGCATTCGCATGGCAAGCCTCAGACATCGAGGTTTGATGGTCGGAGTTGGTTGTCGTGCGTGGGGATGCCCAGCATGTAACGCCCCTGGCACGCTCAATGCGCATCTCCTCTTCGGAAACGGAGGCGGGGTGTTTCTCCCGCCGTGCTCGGTACCTGACACGTTTCTCCAGTGCACCAGCCCGCCGTCGTTTGGCTTCTAGAAGGCAAAGCCTTGTAAACACCGTGCAATGCAACCGGGTGCAACCCATGGGTTACTTAGGACGCGTTGCCTGGGGCGGGTGGGCTACTGCTGCGGCTTGAGGGCTCAATGCCGCAGCTGTGGAAGATGGGACGGGCTGCATGGGCTGATAGCTACCTTGGTACCAGTATCAGCGGTACATTGGGCTGAAGGGGCGCAGGGGCAACCAATGAAGCAAGGGCCACACAGGGACACAGCAGCAGCCCCTTGCGATTGCGGAAGCCTCAGACGACAGGTGCACGGCTCGTCCGGGCACACAGCTGCCGCGAGAGCTTGAATGCTTGATCCCCGCTAACAAAGAACCCCGGAAGCCCGCCCGTAGCCCGGCCACGCGGCCACCACCACTCAGGTCCAGCATGGCATGATCTGCACGGCCCCTGACCCCTGAGTGACGAGGGCCCCCCAAACTGCCAACCTTCTTCAATGGCCCAGTAGCAGGTGTCCCCGTGCTCCATCCTGCCCCCCACGCCAAGCAGCGCCTGGGCTCAGGAGTCCTCATCTGCCTGAGCACACAACCCTTTTGGCGCACGACACCTCAACCTCTAGCCACCGCCCCGAAAGCTAATCCTGGTTCAGCTTACTTCAGCTAAGCTTGCCATCAGGCCTTCGCAGCATCCCAGCAGCCAATTTAACGAGCCTCCTCCCTCCACCCAGCCACACACCGGGCCGTGGCGGCTGACACCCGGCCGCTTGCTGCCCCTGACCCCCTGAGCATTACCGTAACCTGCATGCGCAGACCTCCCACTCGCGGTCAGCATGGGGCCACCACCCCTCTGGTCCATCACGGCAGCAGCTCAAGGGGCAGCGAGTGTCATCGTACTCCAGCCTGCTCCGCGCACGGAACAGCGCTCGGGCTTAGAGGTCCGCACCTGCCTGCAATAGTTCAACCTCAGCACCGCGCCCACAATCTAAGCAGAGCTGAGCTTGCCGTCAACCCTTTGCCCTCCGTCTTGCGCAAACCAGCCGCACACCATGCCGTGGCGGCTCCGAACCGGCCGCCTGCTGCCGTTTACCTCCCCAAGCACCACAATGCATGCGTGGCCCTCCCATGCGAGCTGAGCCCCCGCCTTACGTTCCCGCCGCCGCCGCCTGCGCCGCCGCCGCCTGCACCGCCGCCGCCATGGCCTTGCACCGCTCCTTGTGCCCCTCCCGCCAGGCCGCCGCCTGACAGTCCCGGCCGCAGTACCGCACCGCCCTGCAGCCGCCGCACAGCTTGAGCTTCAGCTCCGCCTCGCAGGGGGCGCCGAAGTTGCAGCAACCCGGCCGGCCGCACACGCGCAGACGAATCCATATCCCCGCCTCTGGCGGCGGCGCCAGCGGCGGCGGCAGTGCCGCCGCCAGCACTGCCTGGGCGTCTCGCCGTGCGTCGGCGGGGCTCCCCAGCAGCACCCTTGTCGCGTCCATGAGCACCGCAATCCGTGGCATGTCCTCAAAGTGTCCGTTGGTGAACGGAAGGAACTTCTGTGCGAGGCAGCGGAAGGACTCCGAGGCCGCTTGGCCGTTGGCGGCCTGGAGCAGCCTCAGGCCCATGCCGGCAGAGAGCCCACCGTCCGGGACCAGAGCCAAGAACCGCATGGCCCCAAGCCACGCCTGCGCCAGGCAGCCCCGCTCCGCCTCTGCCTCGGCTTCTTTCTCCGCCCCCGCCGTCGCTGCATCCCTCAGGGACCCAGCGGGCTCCGCCGCCCCTGCGTCTCCCGGCGCTCCCGCTCCAGCCGCCGTTGTGCGCCCCGTTGCGCCGCTGCCGCCGCCACTCGCCGGCAACTGCAGCAGCCAGCGCTGGACGCGAGCGGTCAGGAGGGGGTGTGCGGCCAGGGCCGTCAGGCTCCGCACGAGCATTCCCGCCACCTTGATCCGCCCAGCTGCGTCCAGCTGCTGACCTTCTGCCGCCGCTGCGGCCCCGCTGCTGCCCCCGCCTGGGCCGGCATCTGGGTCGGAGCACAGCAGCTTGCAGCCCGCCGCCAGCAGGCGGTGGGGCTGCCTGGCCAAAATCTGGGCCTCCGCCGTCCTGTCCGCGGGTGCCTGTGCGTCGTCCGTCATGTACAACAGGCACGTGTTGAGGAAGAATGAGAGGTCGGCGCGCGACGGTACCGGCGCAAGCGGGTCCGGAGCGGCGGGCCTGTCCCCGGCCGGGACCTCGGCCGAGTCGGAGATGACCCGGGCCGCGAGCCTGCACACGGCCTGGAGTGCGTACGCATCTGCCTCCGCCGCCAGCGGCCCCGCCCGCCCCGCCGCCGCCAGCTCCCGCCGCTGCTGCCGCTGCCGGAGGGCGAGCAGCTGCAGGGCAGAGAGAGCCCGGCGGGCCTCCTGCTGCACCGATAACGTCCGCGGACCGGTGCGGCACTGAGCCGTCTCCAGCTCCCTACCCTGCTCCTCCAGCGCTAGCGCCAGGCCCAGGGCCCGCTTGGCGTAGGTCAGGCTGATGGCCCCAGACTCCCCAAGTGCCTCCCGGGCCTCGGGGTCCGCCGGTGCGAGGGGTGCCAGGTCCAGAGCGGTGCAGACAGTGAAGGCGGTCATGGGCACCCACTCTAGGAAGCCGGCCAAGGCCCGGTCTGATTCCGAGGCGGCCGGGGAGCTGGCCTGGAGAGCGGCGAGGTAGGCGAGGCGCAGCACGCGGTCCAGCCCCGCCCCCAGCCTCGCCCAGCGCAGGCGAGCAAGGACGCCCTCGCGGCCGGCGCCTGTGAGGGCGTGCGTGGGCAGGAAGGGCGGGGCGGGTGGCCGGGATGGGGGATGGCCGGGATGGGGGGTGGTGTGGCAAAGAGGAAGGCACGCCTTCCAGGCAGCTGGTCAGGGCACGGCTAGGCATGCGGGCGTTGCCCATGGAGCAGCAGGCCGCTCGCCGCCTCCCTCAGAGCCCGGCGCTGTGTGCTAGTGCCCACGGCTGCTTGCGGCCAGCGCCGCGCGGCGCTCACCCGTTTGGCACCAGTCCTGGGGCAGGCAGCGGCTGGCTTGGCTTAGCCGCCCCACCGCCGCAGACATGACCTCAACCAGGTGTGGCGGCGGCACGTCGCAGGGGCCCTGCCGGCGACGCGGGTCAGGCAGCAGGTGCATCACTGCGTATAAGTACGGTCATCAAGAGCAGTGCTTGGACTTAAGGCGGGGCAGCCACAACGCATCGGCAACAGCAACGTCGCACCGGCTGCAGCCTTTGCACGGCGTCCATCGAGGCGGCCAGGCCCTCCCCCGCCATCGCCAGCACCATGGCCCCCGCCTCCAGCCAGTGCGCCACCTCGGCAGGGCTCCAGCCCGGGTTCCTGGTGCCGGCATGACCCAGGAGGCTCATGCAGACCTGCGGGCCAGGCGGTGCGGGGACGCCGGGGAGGCGGAGTTTAAACCCTAAACCCTAAAGCGGAGGGCAGCTAGGCTGGGTTGTGGCTGGGTACTAGCCGAGGGTGTGGGGGGGGGGGACGGGATAACGATAACCGAATGGTGACAGCGCAGGCTGGGTCGGTTGCCAGGGGCTTAAGCCCTACAAGGTGATCCGTGGCAGCAGCACCCCTTCTTTGCGCTCCCACGCACCGCATGCGAAGGTACCAGCGGTTTGGGGTATGCGCCGCCCAGGCCCTCGCCCCGGCTCAGGCGGCACAGGGCCTCGGCCGTCCGAGCCGAGACCCGGGCCATCTGCAGCCCGCTGGGCACCCCACGCTCCGGCGGCAGGCACCGCTCCTCGGGAAACACGACCTCCCCCGCCCGCGCCTTCACCCACAGCCCCAGCGTCACCGAGACTATCTTGGCGTGGTGCCTCCACAGGGCCTGCTGCTGAGCCTTCGTCATCCTTGCCGCCGACGCGCTGCCGCCGGGAGCCCCGCTGCTGCTACCGCTTCTGCCCTCCGCCGCATCCCCTGCCGGCTCCATGCCCGCCTGCTCCCACAGCGTCTCCAGCGCCGCCAGCCGAAGCGCTGCCACGTCAGCGTGTGACAGCGCCCCACACACGGCCTGGTCGGGTGAGCGCGCTCGGCCTCCGGCTGCCCCTGCCCCGCGCTGTGCAGCAGCGCGGCCGCATGCGGCAGGACCGTCAAGGCGTGCAGGAGCGTGCCGAGGTCTGAGTCGAAGGCTTTGTCGCACATGGGCACGGCCCCGGCGGCTGCAGGCCGCTCAATTGTGACGCGAGGCCGCCTGGCCTGGCCTGGAAGCAGGCAGCCGTCGGGTCCCGGAAACGTGAGCAGCGCCTTTGACGCACCCGCCAGCACCTGGGAGGACTGCAGCGCTGCGGCGAGTTGGGTGACCAGATCAGGGAGCTTGGCAGGTGCAGGGCGGGCCTCCGGAATCTCCGCGGTTGCTTGTGTATCGATGTGGTGTTGGAGCAGGAGGGAGGAGATGACGTGGATGCTGACCACAGCGCAGGCGGTGCAGGCGCAGCCCTTGAAGCAGCTGCTGATGAGGTCGTCGTTGTTGTAGCCGAGACCGGGCGAAGGCGCCTGTTTGATCGTGTGCTGCGCCAGGTCTGACATGGCCGCCGCGGCCTGGGACTGGGCTGCTAGGAAGCTGGCTTCGAGCAGGGGAGCGCACAGCTTCCGCAGCTGGGGCCGGTCGGACGGAGCGAGCCTGCGTGGAGCACATCCAATACTACGGGCCGCTGGGCCCGGGTCACCACCTGCCGGTGGGGCGCGTGGGCTACTACGGCGGGCCCAGCTCGCCGGAGGCGAACTTCCTCGAGGCGCAGTTTCTCCGGTTTGGCCAAGCCCTGGAGGCGGGCGGCTCTGGCGGTGGGGGGGTGAGCCTGCAGCAGGCAAAGACGGAGCTCAGCAAGCTGCCCATGCCCGCGCCGCCGGACGGGCAGCGCTACGTCTGGTTCGCAGTCAACGCGATCAGCGCATAACGATAACGCCAACCAAATGAGAACAACTCGCTCAACTCGGTCCCACACCGCACCGCATCCAAGCGCTGATGAGAGGCTGCTTGACGCTACTTAAGGTCTTGCGCTGGTGGGGGTTCTGGACAGCACCAGGCTATAGGCGCTGGGGTTTGAGGTTGAACATGGCAGCGCGAGGGGTGGAGCAGCGTCTGCCTGCTGGGGGGAGGAGGGGGGAGCCCGCCAGGGGAGCGCGCGTGTGTGTTTCCCGCGCGTGGCTCCTTTGCCGCGACTTTTGGGGGACAGGGTGTTTACAGACTAAAGCTGTGGCAAGAATAGACACACTTGGCTCGGCACGGAAGGTCATACTGCTTTGCTCACTCCCGCGACAGACGGTACGCTGCCTGAGGCGATTTCACCGCAATCACGCACGCTGGCGACACCTCTCCTTGATTTAAAGTATCGGTGCGCATCCTCTTTAAGTTTGGTGTGCCCTGGCGCAAATGGCCACCATCGAGTCGGTGCGAAAGGCATGGCGCGCCTACACCACGTCTGCGGATCGCCTTGCGAGCGCTTCCGCCAGCATCAAGGACAATGATGTCCAGGCCGCCAACCCGGAGTTCGGGCGCAGGTGCGCCACCTAGCGAGCTGTGTGCTATGCAACCTTAAAATGAGCAGCTGGCTGTCGCCTGCCTCGGCCAGCCTTCCTTTGCTGACACCTGCGTTCCTGCGGACCCATCAGGCAAGAAGAGCACATGGCGGCGCGGGACACCCTTGCCGTGGCGCACGCGGGGCTAGACTCAGCCGGGTACCACTTCGGCTGGGGCTGGGTCTGGACTTTAAACCCCTGTCATGCCATAACGGCTACTCCAACAAGAAAGCCACTTTGCACCTGGCTCCGGCTACAGCTGGCGGTCAGTCCCCGCATAGTGGCTTTCTTGTTGGAGTAGCCGTTTTGCAGGGAAGGCACACGCTGTCTAGGGGGTAAACCCGCCCAGCCCGGGAAAGTCAACCAGCTCAGAATTGCTCCGCGCGCGGCGCGCTCGACAGCTTATGCATAGGGGAGCCAGGGTATCTGGTCGGCACGCGAAACCGACAACGTTTGCCGGCGCAGCTCGCGGACATGTCCCAGCATGCCCCACACCCGCTCCACACAACTCCCACCGGCACCACCCGAAACAACTCAGAATTGCTCCGCGCGCGGCGCGCTCGACAGCTTATGCATAGGGGAGCCAGGGTATCTGGTCGGCACGCGAAACCGACAACGTTTGCCGGCGCAGCTCGCGGACATGTCCCAGCATGCCCCACACCCGCTCCACACAACTCCCACCGGCACCACCCGAAACAACTCAGAATTGCTCCGCGCGCGGCGCGCTCGACAGCTTATGCATAGGGGAGCCAGGGTATCTGGTCGGCACGCGAAACCGACAACGTTTGCCGGCGCAGCTCGCGGACATGTCCCAGCATGCCACACACCCGCTCCACACATCTCCCACCGGCACCGGCCTGGCGCCTACGCCTGGGCCGTCGCCAGGTGCTTGGCGTTGAACAGCACCGAGCGGAGGCCGCTCCACTTGCCCCGTGCACACGCAGCGGCCCGCTTGCTAATCCCCGCCTCACGCTTGGCCTTGAGCGCGACCTGTAGCACCTTGCGCCCCATGTTCCAGCCCCCTACCCCTACCTCCCCCGCCTCCGCCTCCAGCGCGTGCAGCTGGTACCCGCCACGAGTGCGCCTCTTCCGCATGCTGAAGCCGAGCTTGCTGCGCTGAGTCTGGCGGATGCGCATGAGGTAGCGCATGCGGCACTCCACGCCCTTGAGCGTGCGTGCCGCAGGCTTCACTCCGCACGCCCCCGCCAGCATGGAGAAGTAGCCCTCGTTGTGATCGGAGCTCAGAGCCCGCTCACACAGGAACCAGCGCCAGCAGGCGGGCAGCCGCTGCAGCACGTGCAGTCGCGCGTGTGTGTTGCTCAGCCAGCTCACCACGTTGTCGGTGGTGAAGCCACAGGCGTACGCACGCAGCGCGGGCTTCTGCTGGCCACGGCACTTGTTGGCGGTGTAGAAGGCGTTGCCGGTCAAGCGCAGCAGCATGATGCTGCGGCGCACCAGGCGCAGCGCGCGCTCCAGGGGGTCCAGGTCGCTCATGTCGTACGCCTCAAACCCCTCCGCCAGTACTCGCATGACCGTTGCCTCCCGCGTGAAGCCACGGCAGCGCAGCGCCTGCCGCAGCGGCTCGCACTGCAGCCAATACTGGGCGCAGGCCACCGACTGTGCGTCGGTGTCTCCACGAAGGATGGGCAGCTCCTGCCGCAACAGCGCCAGCGCCGCCTCGTGCGCCTTGGCGCGCAGGCTGCCAGCTCCGCCCCGCACAGCTGGGATGGCATCGGAGTCGGTGCTGGCACCTTGCAGTGCAGGGCTGCTGGCAGCACCTCGACCAGCTCTGCCAGGAAGCAGCTGACTGCCGCCTGGCCGCACTGCCTGGTGGGGTACGAGCCGAGCGACCACCGCTGGCCGTCCAGCAGGTACGGGCTGCGCGCCTTCCAGCACCGATTGGCCTTGTCCCAAGAGACGTATGCGGCGGCCCCATCTGCGGGCGGGACAAACGGGCAAGGTCAGCGGCCATCTGGGTCGGCCCGATGTTCAGCTCTAGCTAGACCACCCTGGACCACGGACAACGCGCTCTGCGCTAGGTATACCCCCACCTGGTGAACACTGCGTGAACACACCTGCTGTCGGTGCGTCCGTGTCCAGCCCGGCCTGCGCTGCGCCACCCACAGCCACCTCCGCATCCTCATCCATCACCGCAGCAGCCACGGGGCTCTTGGCTGGAGAGGCCATGTGCGTGTCAGACCGCGAGGGTGAGGCGGGCGCTGCGAGCAGGTCAACGGCACTTGATTTAGCACGCCGGCATGGCCCGGCCCGCTGCTTGCCGTTAGCTTGCCGCGGCGCTACCCGCACCTGCCACGGCCGCCAAGCCGCCTGCCGCCTGCAGCTGCTGTCCCAGCACGAGCACGCTGGTGGCCTGTGCCCGCCCGGCTGCACGGACGGGGCGAGAACGGGTGCGGATGAAGGTCAAAAAAGACGGGGCGCAGGGGGACCTGGGTACGCGTGCGCGGCGGGAAGCCCCCTCACCGGCACGGCGCCCAGCGTCCGACAGGCCGGCTGTGAAGCCCACCGCCTCCTGCCGCACCTTGTCGACCTTTTGCAGCTTGCCCGTCGCTTGCCGCTGTGGTGGGCTGGGCACCGCGACTGCCTTCCGCGACTGCTTGGCAGCTCGCGTGCCCATCCTCTGATTTGCGGCCTCCTGCTGCGCCCGGAGCGCCTGGAGCGCCGGCAAGAGCACGTCCTGGTAGCATTTGTTGTGCACGATCGCGTCTGGGCAGCGCGCGCCTTGCTGCTGGCGCACAGCGAGCACCGCGGGCGACAGCCCGCAGCGCGAGTAAAGGTCCACGCTGCACTTCCTCCAGCCAGTTTTGCCTTCACGGCCAGCCGCGCTACATACTAGGCAGTAGTTGCAAGGTTGATCACCAAGGTAGAAGGCGCGAAGCGCAGCTGGTGGGCACATGCTCGCTGATGGGATTTGCAACCGGGTCAAAGTGTATGGGATCGGCTCCGTGCTGCTTCTATGACCGTCCTATGATGTTTAGAGGTGGTTTGTATGTCGGGAGCGGGAAAACAGGCCCAGACCCGGATCCCCCCAAGTGGTACCCGGCTGGCTAGACTACAAGAAGTGGAGCAAGGTGTGCGGGGTGCCGTGGAGTGAAGGAGGTATCGCCTGCCACAACCTTCCCATTTCTTCTCTTAGGGACTGACAGTGTAGGCCCAGTTTGCCTGAGTCATGTTGCTAAGGACGCCACCAAATCGCATACTTTCCTGTGCCCTCACGCACCCGCACCCTCACTCAGGTGCACACGGAGGTGATGGCCGGTGCGGTGTCCTGGATCGAGGGCCAGCTCCGCGCCATCCCACAGCGTGTCGCCACGGCCCGCAATAGCATAAACAGTGGCGCCCAGACAGCCTGCATCGCCGTGCACAACTGCGTCATCAGCTCGGACGCGGCCTTCCACGCGCTGTCGGTGTGCCTGCCGCCCTTCTGCTCAACCTGCTGGCTCAAGGACTGGGGCATGGTCACGAAGTACTGCGGCCCCATCTTCAGCGGCAGCTTCTTCACGGCCCTTTCCAACGCACTGAGCGCCATGGCAGAGCTCTCACGCTTCCTTGAGCGGCCCGATGTGCAGAAGAAGCTCACGTCCCTTCCCCCGGCCATGGTATCCGGCGACACCCTCTACACCACGTGCACCGTCAGCTGCGACCTCCTCACGGGCACGGCCGTGAGCATCGTTCAGATCACGGGACACATTTTGTCGCTGCACGCGGAGCAGGTCGACGCAGCGCACATCGAGGCCCTCGACAACGGCGACTACGAGGAGGACGACGACGTGCCCATTGGCCCGCGAAAGCTGCCCGCGCCCATCCCACAGCTCGCGGCCGCACTGCGCGACTCCAAGCTGCTCGCGTCCCTGGCCCGCGCCATCACGGCTTCCACGGGCCCCAACTTCCTGTACCTGCCTGGGCAGACGGGGCACACGCGCGTGGCGACCGAGAACGCCGCCGCGCTGTCGGATGCGGGGGTGGTGTCACAGCTCCCGACCCACATGGAGCCCCTGCGGTTCGCGGACGCGCTGCCGCTCCTGCACAAGGCCTCGCTGACACTGGAGATGGTGGGGGGCGCCCCGGCGTCTCGCGCCCACCAGCAGATTGACGAGGCCCTCTTCCACCCCGACGTTGCCGCCCTGCGACTGGCAATGCTGGAGACGCTGTGGGAGCAGGCCGGCGTGCGCCCGGAGGATGACACCGAGGGCTGCGGCAACAGCAAGGCGGGGGCCAAGAAGCCGGCGCCACCGGCAGCTCACATGTCAGAGTCGCAGCAGCAGATGCTGTGGGCGCACCACGGCAACATCGTGCTTGCGTCGCTGGGGCTGTGGCAGGCGGCGCGGGCGGAGGGCCCCGAGAAGGGTCGCCTGCCCTCTCCGCCGGGGATGCCTACGGGTTTATGGCTGGCCCAGCTGGCTGCGAGGTCCGCCCAGGCCATGTCCCGCCTCTGCCGCGGCCAGGGCCTCGGCGGAACGTATGACGCGTGCACGAGGCGGCAGTTCATGGGCCAGGCGGTGGGTAGGGGGGCGCGGCGTTGGTGGCCTGATAGGCCATGGCGTGAGGGATGTGCAGCCGCAGGGCGATCGCGGTCCAGAATACAGCGACAGCAGTCTGTTGGGCATGATTATGGAGCTTTCTCGTACCGAATGGTTCCCTTTCGTTCGTGCTTACCCTTACTTACAGACCTTCAACACACTGCTCTGCGTGGAGGAGCCGGAGGCGTGGAGCGTCCCCGAGGCCGCGTTCTGGGCGGAGGCCGGGGCCTGGCTGCTGGCGGCGGCGGTGGAGGGCCTCGAGGTGGCGCTGGCGGGCCCTGGTCGCTCCTCCAAGGTGCGACCTCGGATGCTCAGAAACCCTCTCGAAGGAATTCAACTCCTCGGTGCATCACACTCCTCACCAACCTGCTATACTCTTGTACAGGGACCCCGCCTCCTCAACCCACCACCCAGCCACCCGCTCATTCAGCTACTTTCCCACCCTGCCACCACTCAGCCGGCTTTGTTTTGTAAGGTACTCCAAATCCACGAGTCGCTCCCTTCTCCCCTGGAATCCCCCCGCCAGGATCCCGACCAGGTCGTGGGCGCACAGGACCTGGCTCAGGCGGTGGCGCAGGCGCTG
Organism: Edaphochlamys debaryana; assembly: GCA_016858145.1. NCBI lineage: Eukaryota > Viridiplantae > Chlorophyta > Chlorophyceae > Chlamydomonadales > Edaphochlamys > Edaphochlamys debaryana. The sequence continues at coordinate 569,080 of JAEHOE010000078.1, forward strand.
GGGGCGCTGGAGGACGCGGCGGAGCTGCTGGGGGACGTGTGGCCGCGGGGAGGCGGTGAGCTGCGGGTGTGCGGTGTGGCAGTAAAGGGTTGACCGGCTCAAGCGCTCTTGGGCCCAGGAAGCTTGGTCCGGGGGTGGGGTGGGTGGGAGGGGGATAACAGGCTCAAGCACACTCGGGCCCATGGGGAGCGCGCCCAGCTCCACCGACAGGAAGGAGCGGGAAGCCGGATGGGAAGGTAAGTGTTTGAGGAGGGGGCACCGGACCGGGGCATGGGGGCTTGCCGCGCGGTGCCTTCAGCAGTGCAGCCGCCCAATACCCGTGCCTCTCCTACCACTCCTTGAAGCCCCCGAGCCTCCACCCCATTCGTGTCACCACCTCCTTCCTCTCCCCCGGATCCCGGCCCCCGCAGGCCCCACCGGCCGCGACGCCCTCCGGCACCGCCTCCAGGGGGTGGGCCTGGACGCCAGCCTCGACCGCACACTGGCCCTGGCCTCGGCCGCCGCCAAGAGGGCCGAGGCGCCGCGCGCCAGCCCGGGGGACGTGGCGGTGGCTTCGTTCCTGGGGGACGCGGAGGAGCAGGCGCAGGCCATTCGGGAGGGGCTGGGCCTGAGGGGGCCGGGGAAGGGCAAGTGAGGCGCGGGCGCTGCCCGTGGGGCTGGGTTGCGGCGGGGGAGTGGCAGGGGAAGTGGAAGGGAAGCGGCAGAGGGGACCCATGTGGGGATAAGGGCAGGTGGGGCTGGTGATGAGCCAAGCCCGGTGTTGCCCGGCATTGGCGTTCGGGGTGAGTGACGGGCCGCCGCAGTGCGTGGCGGCCCGCATGGGGGGCCCTGCGGGGCCTGGGCGTGCCCCTGCGACTCCAGTAGCAGGAGAGCAAAGCAGTTGTTCGGAGGGGGAGCATCGGGATCAGGACGCCCCTGCCTGGATAGTGTTACGCTGTCTGGGGCGGGCTGTGGATGCGCTGGGCTCAATGGACTCGGACGCTGCTGCCGCTGCCAATTGAGACGCGGCGGCTCGCAGCGCTCATGAGCACGTGGTGGTGGGGCGATGGAACCGCGGGAGCAGTTGCTGGCGTGGTGAAGGCCGAGGCGGAGGCGGAGGGGAGTAGTTGGCGGGTTGTCATTCTGGGGGTTGATTGAGTGGTTCTTGTTTGGACCGGACGGACATGCAACCTTTGTGGTTGAGGTTGGGTGCCTGTGCGGGGCATATGACTGGCATAACGGGCCTTGCAATGCACCGTTCACTTTCTATGGAGCTGAGGTTGGTAGAGTGCGCTTGCAAGGAAGAGACGGCCAGGGGCATGGACAGATGCCCGCGACTGGGTAGGCTGATGGGTCGGGCTGCGTGAGCTTCCGTGCGCTGGCATCAAGTGCATCGATTAGCATGCATGTGCTGATGGCTGGCGGGTGCTGTGTTACTGGCAGGCACACCCTGCTGGTCACACCCTGCGTGGTCACACCCTGCGTGGTCACACCCTGCTGGTCACACCTGGTGAGACAGTCACAGCCTGCTGGTCACAGCGGGTGAGACGGTCACAGCTGGTTGGTCACAGCCTGCTGTGCGTCCCGGGCCTCCTGGCCGCCGTAGTAGCCCCTGCACCGCTGGCCGTCGGCGCCGTCCGAGCCGCACCGCAGTCCGCCAGGCCCCCCCCGCGCCGCACTCGCTGCACGCCAGGTCCGCTTGCCACCACTCCATCCTACGTGGTAGGGGGCAAAATGGGGCACGCGGGTGGAAGGCGTTTTAGAAGCGCTGGATGGATGGATGGAAGTCGTCTCGCTGTCGCTGTGCAGCCCGGCATTGTCTGTGACTGTCTCACCAGGTGTGACCAGTAGGCTGTGACCAGCAGGCTGTGACTGTCTCACCAGGTGTGACCAGCAGGCGAAAATACATGTGCCGGGGAACACAGGCCTGTCGGCAGGGGACGGAGGGGGGTGCGACGGCGTGTGCGTGCCGGCACCGAGGCTACGGCAGCCGGAACCCCGACTTCGCCCCGACACGCACGCCGACGCCCAAGCTATACTAGCTGCATTCGAGGGCCATACTTACGTCACTCACCGAAACTCAGCTCTTTTCCTCACTCCACATCTCGACGCTCGGCGACGACAGCTGCAACCGTGATGCAGGTTCGCGTCTCCTTAGGTGTTATACAGCTCACACACTCACAATGTAGATGCACGCATCGCCTGGTGGTACCGGCACGCACAACGATGGGAATCATCCGAGCCCCGGTGCCCATCGGCCGCGCGGCAAGCAGTGCCGGACCGCGCAGATGCTCGCTTTCGGTATCTGCAGCCGCTGCAAATAGCGCGTCCGAGGTAAGCCCGACCGGGCTGCCCGACCGGAACCCCCGACCCGACCGGCACCCGCGGCCCCCCGCTGCCCTCGGCCACGGCGCCCCGTCTTCCCGTGCGCACCCCGCCCCGGCGCCATCCCGCACCAGCGCGCCTGCACCTGCACCTACAACTTCCTCATAGCTCCCAACTGTACCCCTCGCAGGCCGCAGGCGGCACCCCGCTGCACGCTGCCGCGGCGCAGGGGCGGCTGGACGAGGTGCGGGCGCTGTTTGCAGCGGGGCAGCGCCTGGACGCCCGGGACGAGGTGGGTGCGTTGGGGAGTACCGTGGTCGGGGCAAGCGGCAATGAGTTTGGGCGAGGGGAGGCGTGGGCTGTGAGGGCATGACAGGCTCATGGCGATGCATACCGGTGCTGTGTGGGCAGTACTTGCACGCACGGGACGAGGTGGGGGGCGGCGTGAGGTGAGGTGTGGAGTTTGGGGGGCCTAGGGATTGTGTGGCTTAGGAGTATTTTGGTGGAGGTGTGTGTGGGGGGGTGCGGTGAGGCATACGGTGCTGTTGGGCCAGCGGCTGAACGTTTGGGACTGTGTAATAGGGCGTCCCCAGCGCCGCCCGCACCCCCCCCCCTGGATGGGATGGGATGCGATGGGATGGTGGGACGGTGGCTTACCCTCGTGCCTTCACTGCCTTGATCCTGCCGAGCTCTACCGCCGCCCTTGCGCCGCCTGACCTGCCCCACGCCCCGCAACCTCCCCCTCCCCCAGGCCGGCAGGCTGCCCCTGCACGTGGCCTGCATGCGGGGGTGCGATGACGTGGCGTCGTTCCTCATGAACGAGGGGCCGGCGCTGGTGGACGAGGAGGACCAGGCAGGGGGGGGAAGGGCAAGGGGGGGGGATGCGGAGGACCAGGCGAGGAGGGGGAGGCGCGGCAGGGAGAAGGCAAGAGGTGCTAGCTCGTGGGGCCCAGGGTGAGATGGCATCGTCCCCGTCACCTCATTCGTACTGCCTGCCGCTTGACCCCTCGTCGGCCCCCCGCCTGCCGCAGGACGGCAAGACGGCGCTGGCCCTGGCCCTGGAGGGGGGGCACACGGGGGTGGCCCTGCGGCTGCTGCACGCGGGGGTGGACCTGGTGCCGGTGGACAAGGTGGGGGGCGGGGGGGAATGAGGGGAGAGGGCGTGTGTGTTTCGGCACGCGTGGGGCTGCACGCGCGTGTGGACCTGGTGCCGGTGGACAAGGTGGGGGGGCGGAGGGAGGGGGGAGGGCGTGTGTGTTTCGGCACGCGGGGTGCTGCACGCGTGTGGACCTGGTGCCGGTGGACAAGGTGTGGGACCGGGGGGTGATGGGGGCAATGAGGTGGGAGAGCGTGTGACATTCAGGGCACGCGTGGGGTGGTGCAGGCGTGGACCTGGCGCCCCGGTGGACAAGGGGCAGGGGGTTGGACCTGGTGCTCAGGCGGTCACGCCTTCCACTCCGTGCTGCTCCTCCTCCTCCCTCCTCAGGAGGGCACCACGCCGCTCCACGTCGCCTGCCGGGCGGGGTACCTGGACGTGGTGGAGGTGGGGTGGAGGGGCAGGGGGTGGTTGGGCTGGATGGGCGACCCCGTGGTTTGGGCACACGCGGGGGCCTGAGGCAGTCATGAGCCCGGGGTTGCGTTATATCCATTCCATCTCTCCGCGAGAGAGTTGGGTGCCGGTATTACGGTGACATGGCCCGCGCACTCCGCGCCTGCCCGCCAGCATGCACATCCCGTGCCCACTGCCTCCCTTACCCCCTTTGGCCCCCATCCTCCCTCCTACCCGCCACACCAGCTCCTCCTGGTGGCCGGCGCGTGGCTGGATCACAAGGACAACGTGAGTCTCATCCTCGGCGGGTTCAGGATGTGGATGGGGCATGGGCATGGGGATGGGGAGGGGAGGCGTCATTGAGGAAAGGAAAGGACAGCACGGCGGGGCCACCCGCGAGCACTCATGCCTTGCGAGGGTCAGGGGAATGGCGATAGTGAGGGCAGGCGAGGCGCCTGACAGTATGTAAGGGTCTGGGGGGATCAACGAGGACCAAAGGCAACTCCAGCCGTGCCTTGCGCCCCAGCTCACAAAACATATGGTCCACCCTCCGCATTGCCGAGCCCCTCCTCCCCGGCCACCTGCCGCGTGCCCCGGTCCCTCCCAGCTGTACCTCCCACCCCCCCTCCCCCGGCAGGCCGCGGGCCCCCTAGGATGGACGCACGCTGCCTGACCCCTTAGCTCCCTTCTCCCGCCTTCCCCCCTTAACCCCCCCCCCCCCACACACACACACAAACCCGCACCCCCACCCTCCATCCCTGCAGTCCGGCAACACGCCGCTGGACCTGGCCTGCGCGGGGGGCCACTCGGGGGTGGTGGCGGCGCTGCGGGCGGCGGTGGCGGCGCAGGAGGTGGTGGCGAGGGAGATCGAGGCGTACGTGCAGGGGGGCGAGGGGCCGGCGCAGTGAGAGGTGAGGGGAGGCCGGGCGGGAGGCGCGGGGTAAAAGAGGGGGCCGTGCGTTGGGAGGGGGGCGGAGGGGCATGCATTGCGAGGGGGTGGGATCCGCGCGGGCAGGGAGCGGCGTGGGCTGGGCGCTGTGGCTTGGCAGGCATGGACAAGGCTGGCGCCGCTCTCCACCAGCATCCACAAGTATCTTAGTCGCCGTGCACCTGCCCTGCCGCCAAGTGCCTACATGCGGGCCGCCCGCGCCATCCTCTGCGGTCTGTGCCCTTGAGATCGTCGCCCCCGCCTGTCTCCTTGTCCCGCAGAGCCGGAGGAAGCCTCTGCAGGAGGGCAATTCCATCCGGTCGCGCTCACGAGGGGAAGCCAGCGACCACGGCATGGGCGGAGCCCTGGCGGGGGACACAGCATGATGGCCCTTCATGGCCCTTCACCGGACTGGCTCGAGGGAGCGGTTGAGAACGTGGAGGAGATGGCAGCGAGAGGAGAGCGCCGAGGAAGAGGGGCTTGGTTGGGGCAGCCCCTGGGCCATCTGGCCGTCTGGCAGGGAGCTGAGGGATGTACCGGGGGGGCTGAGGGCCGGGGCGCTGCAGCGACAGTCTGGAGGGAGGGCGTGTCTGAGGTCTGACTGAGTGGGCAGCACACATGCCAGGGCGGAGAGGGAAGCTCATGGCACCAGGGGTGGTGGAGGGAGAAGAGAGCCACGTGCTGCTGTCGCTGCACTACATGCCGGGGTGCTGCTTAAGCGTTTGGCACGTCGAGGTTGAGTTGCTGGTGGGTCGGTGGATGCGGTGGTGGGGGCAAAGGAGAGCGTGCAGAGCTGCGCTCACGCAGCAGCTGTCCAACATTGATGCTGCATGCCAGACGGCTTCACCATGGCTCGAACCATCGCGCACGGCCTTGCGGTATAAGAGTAGGAGCTGATGTTGCAAACACGTGCCGCCGCCGTCAAGCCTTTCGTAATGGCAACCGGGAGGAATAGGACCTCCACTAGTGATAACCTCCACTAGCTGCCCAGCGCAGCGCGCTGCCCATGTGCGTAGAAGTGCCGTACACGCAGGTAATACCCCCTTCGAGACCCCCCAGCATCCCACCGATCCCCCCTTGTCCGGGAACGGTGGGAAGTGCTGTAGGCTGTCTCCTACAGTCCCCCTGCTCAAGCCAACAGAGCAACCACAGTCACACAAGCAAGAAGCTTACCCCCAGCACAACGTGCAGCCCCACCCCGTTGGACTAGCCGCGTGTATCCCCTACAAGTTTCTCACCAATACGTGCACACAACACCAGAGCCCGCCCGTCTGCCCGCTGCCCTCCTGGAGCCCGCGTCACTGTGCGAGGCCCTGCACAGCCTCAGTCTCCAGCCGCCACCCCGCTACAGGTCAGGTCTCGACGTCACGTGCGCGCCGTCACCGTCACCAACCCCAGCGAAAGGGTCGGGTCCCCTGGAAGGGTCGTATTTATTAGAGAAGGCCCTGCCCAACCCCAGCCGTCATGTGAGGCCTAGCCCCAACAAGGTCCAAGCGCCAACTAGATCCAAGCGTGGAGCCACAACCTGGCCGCTAGAGTGTCCCCCAGCCCCCACGAGTGCAGCTTGGATGTTGTCTTTGCCGCGAGCCAGTTGGGCTCAACTAGTTCGTGTCAAAGACAACATCAAAGCGGAACTTGTTGGGGCCGGTCCGCTCCACGCTCTCGACGTGCGGCAGGCCCCGGTCGCTGTGCTCAGTGTGGTACGACACCCACTCGTCCCACACCGCCGCACCCCGCTGCCGTACGGCCTCCAGGAACTGCCGCAGCGTGTGGCGCCCCAGCAGCCGGAAGGCCGGCGGCCGCACGCCCTCACCAATACACCAGACCTCCATCTCCGGGCAGGTGAAGACGTGCACGCCCGGCGGCAGGAAGGGCGCGTCCATGATGCCTGCGGGCACGTCCCGGGGGATGCCGTAGATCTCGTGGTCGTAAATCTCGTGATCGTGGATCTCGTGGTCGTGGATCTCGGAGCTCCTGCGGGGGCATGGGAGGGGCATTGGGATTTGTGTAGGGCTTGGTGTGGGGGAAGGGTGCGGGTGAGGTGTGGTGGCAAGCCTGCTGCCATGGGCAGCGCCCCACCCGGCACGCTCTGGGCTGGTGGTATGCCGCGACGCGGGAACGGCACACGGCTGCGCTGCACCAAGCAACTAAAGGTGGTGGTGCATGGGCGCGCTTGCACTTGCCTCCAGGAGGGGGTGCACGGCCCTGGCCGCCGCCTGCTGCTCCCGCGCCCAGGCCCTTTAGTCCTTCACCTCTAGCAGCGCCTGGGGGTCCACGACCACAGAGAGGGACTTGAGCGGGCGGGGCCCTGCAGGGCCGCCGGCAGGGGCGACCGCCCGTGCGCCTGGTCCAGAGTCAGCCAGCCGCAGGGGCGGTGGATGACGGGGGGAGCTGCGTTGCGCCAGGCCCTGCAGGCGAGGCGGAAGGCCAGCAGGGGGGCCCAGGGCACTCTCCGACCAGCTCAGACCGAACATGCCTTGGGTCAAGTTCCACATCTCCATACGAGTGCTGAACCCTTGGGGGAGGGTCATGTTGGCAAGTGGGCGAACCCGCGGGGGAAGTCGCGTCAGGCAAATGGGCGAACCCGCGGGGGCAGCAGTCCTATCCCCGGAACCATGAGAATAAGTAGAGCCCGAGTTGTGCACTTCCGTCACTTCCCCTTTCCCTTCCGCTCACCAAAATGTCGCAACACCAGCTCCACACGGGCCAAACCACCAGGAGGAGGTGGTGGAGGTGGTGGACCTCGCTGAGGACTGAGGTCGCTGCCGTTGCGGTGCATGGGAAGGGAAAGGGGGAAGAGGGAAAGCAGAGTGCTGAAGCCTTGGGGGAGGGTCATGTTGGCAAGTGGGCGAACCCGCGGGGGCAGTCGCGTCAGGCAAATGGGCGAACCCGCGGGGGCAGCAGTCCTATCCCCGGAACCATGAGAATAAGTAGAGCCCGAGTTGTGCACTTCCGTCACTTCCCCTTTCCCTTCCGCTCACCAAAATGTCGCAACACCAGCTCCACACGGGCCAAACCACCATCAGCGGCATCCCGCACAACGACTCCGTGCACAACCTTCTCGCCGAACAGGGCGCCACCGTGTATGGCAACTCCGCGGCAACTTCCAAGCTCAACATCTTCGGCAAGGGCAAGGCACTCTCCAGCTGGGCCACCGCGAGAGTGCAAGAGGTGCAAGGACCGCGCCAGGAAGACCAGGTACCGGGCCAAGAAGGCTGCGGCGGTGGTGGAGGTGGTGGAGGTGGTGGACGCGGAGGACTGAGGCCAGGGAAGCGGTGGCGCGGGGCCTGCCGCGGCATGTCCTGCGGCGGCGGCAGGGCGGTCGCGCTGGCGTCCACGAGAACGGCTATCTTCTGTAGGACATCGCCGGGAAGAGCGTCCCAGTCCCGCGTGTTGTCTGCTGTAGATGCGGGGGCCGCCTGCTGGCTCTCAGCGGCGGGCCCCGCCGGCGGCCTCGAGACGAACATCTTCATCCACCGCTGGCGCGGGTCGAGCGCCTGGCCGCGAGCCGGCTGGTTCCTGAGGAAAATGTTGTGATACAGCTGATCGGTGATAGCCGCTGTTGGTCTAGGGGTCTAGGGCGGCCGGGCGCGCGCTCCGGCATGTCGAGGTTTGGGCGCGGGGGAGCGGCCAGCGACCGGCAGAAAGCTGGCGCCCGTCTGCTGCGGTGTACTCATACTGCTAAGTGCCGATCTCATATGCCTCGGAACCCAAGCGCGCTGCTTCTTCTGGGGATTCATCGTCGCGCGCCTGGTCGCGCGCTAGTCCTCACCGAGCGGTACACGTCACGGCTGCCTGTTTGCTAGATTGAGACGTGACTCGTATGCTGCACAAGAAAAGGCCTGTCAGAACCAGTCGCTCGTATCTGCGCGTTCGTATTCAAAGTTGCCGTGACAGCCACTTCGCATCGCGGGGGCCCTTCTAGCGATCCTGTGCACAGGGATGCATACGAGGATATATTCTGGGCCCTACCGCGTGTGCATGCCGTGGTCGGGGTGGGCGGCGTGGGGATGGTGCTCTCCTCTCCTTCCTCGAGCTACGGCCCAGCGCACAGCTGACTGTTTGGCGCCACCAGGGGAAGGAGGGTTCGGTCAGCCCTGGCGCGGTGAGGGGGCCAAGATGATTGTCAGGAGGGGCAAGGTGCTGGTGAGGAGGCAGGTCGGGAGCGGGCGGGTGCTGAGGTGGCGCAGTGGAAAGAGTCAGTCAGGGGTGGTAGGGCGACAAACTGCGCTGACCCTGCACAGCGGGGCAGCAGCACTTAGCTGGGGCAGGCCGCAGCCCCGCAAGCTCCGCACGCTCCGCAAGCCTTCTTCCGATTGGGCCGCACTCAGACAACAAGACTGCTGATGCATGCACCTGAGCCACGGCTGAGTCAGGGTTTCAAGGCTTGAGCAAGGGTGACCAGTGAGTCGGGGGCGGGGAGGCGGGGAAGGCGAGGGGATTGAGGACGTGGGGTTGGGGCAAAGGCAGCGGTCTCGGCACCGTCGCGATAGGAAGCACGAGGGCGTCGTCGCTAGACGGTATAGAGTCGCAAAGGCCCATTATTGTTGTCAACTGTGCTATTACCAGTCACAGCACTCGCAAGTCAATACTGAGCCAAACGCCTTCAAACAGGTTCACCTGTAGCCCGGCTGAACCTTTCGGTTGCATACACTACCTCCGATGGGTCTTGCTAAGGTAGCCAAGACGCCAGACGGGTCTGCGCCAACCTCACATGCGGATGCCGCCGACCTCTCGCACGTTTGGCTGCCCGCGATTGTCCGGCGGATAGCTGGCCACCTGCCTGAAAACGAGGTGGCATGCACTCTGCGACTGGTTTGCAAAGCCACGGCGCAACAGTTCGCGGATCGGACCACCGTGCGCCCCGCCCAGCCCGTGCCGCGCTGGTGCTTCGACCCCGAGTGCCGCCGCGTGTGCCAGGGCCTGACGCTGGAGAAGCGGCGGAGGCTGGTGTGCTTGACAGCCGCCAGCGGGGACGTGGCGAACCTGGAGGCGGCAGCGGCGGAGACGGGCTGCCCGCTGGGGCCGGACGCGATGGCAGCCGCCGGGGGAGCCGGCAAGCTCGCCGGCTGCCAGTGGCTGGTGGAGTCGGGGCGCGTGCCTTGGGAGGCGCCCTGGGCCCACAGCGCTGTTCGGGCGGCCGTGGCGGGGGGTCACGATCACGTGGTGGACTGGGGCCTGGGGCTGCAGCCGGCAGTCTTCCGCGGTACAACCATCGGCTCCTCTACCTAGGTTGACGACGCCTTCCGACACGGAAGGGAGGCGCTGGCGTGGAGGTTGCTGGAAGCGAGGCCGGTCGAGGGGACCGAGCAGTGGGTCCGCTTGGTAGAGGGTGCCGCGGAGGGCTGCAGCCTGGCATGCCTGAAGCGCGTGTGGGAGGGCTTTCGGGTGGAGCAGCGGAACGAGTACCGGCTTGGACTGGATGAGCCGGAGGAGGATGAGGACGAGGAGGAGGACATGCCAGACCTGCCCTTTGACAACGACGACCACATCAACGAAGACGTGCTGGGCAAGGCGGGCTGCAGCCTGACCAACGACTGGAAGGAGAAGTTCCAATTTCTGGAGAGCAAGGGCTTCAGCCCGAATGAGCGGACCTGCGCATGCGTCCTCGCGTCTGACTCGGTGTCGGGCAGTGCGGGGGTGGAGCGGCTGGCGTGGCTCCAGGGGCGGGGTGCGGAGCTGACAGAGGGCACCCTCTCAACCGCGGCATACAGTGGAGACGCTGTGGTGGTGGCGTACCTCCTGGGTCAGGGGCTGATGCCAACCAAACAGGACCTGCTCGCCGCAGCTGGGGCTGGGAGCATCGAGACCGTGCAAGCGCTGCTGGCCGCTGGCATCAGCGGCAAGCGTAAACTGGTGGGGGCCGCAGAGGAGATGGCGATTCGCGGTCGCTTGGCCGCTCTGCCCGGGCTAGTGGAGACGTATGGGGCGGCCGCTTTCGGCGGCCTGGGCCCTGGCCTCTTCCGCTGCGCCGCGGCCTCGGGCGATGTGGCGGTGATGGCGTGGCTGCTGGAGCGGGGCTGCGCGGTGGACGAGGCGGCCTGGGGGGGAGCGGCGGAGTCCGGCTGTGAGGCGGCCCTGGAGCTTCTGTCGGAGCGGGGCTGCCCCAAGCCGGTGAGCTCTAGGGTGTGGGTCGTGAATAGTTGAATTGGTGTTTCCTAGCTCTTGGTTTTGCTGCTGTGGCCCCGACCCTTGCCTCCCCCTGCACTTGTATCGTGCAGGCGGACGGCGGCCCCTACGCGGCAGCTGCGAAGGCAGAGGACGTGCGGACAATGGCGGTGCTGCGGCGCCTGGGCGTCTCGTACGGCCCCGACGGGGGCCAGGGGCTGTTCACGCGGGTCGCCGGAGGGTTCTCGATGTCGGTTAGCGACGCCAGATGTGCTCTGCAGGTGCTTCCTTGGCTTCAATCTAACGGCTGTCGGGCTGACTGGGGCGAGGCGGAGAAGGCGGCAAAGAAGAGGTTGACCTGGGGAGGGCCAGGTGAGGTGCTGGCGTGGCTGACGAAGCAGCAGGCGGCGTAGCCGCTGCGGCAGGCAGGCGGGCGGCCGCAGTGCGGTAGGCAGGGGGTGGACCAGGACTCAGGGGGGATCGATGGGCCTGGGCTGGGCGTGTCATGGGACCTGATTGGGCAAGCGCGGGCATCATGGCAGCGGAGCCTTTAGCTGGGGTTTCGTGGCAAGCGTTGCTGGAGCCTACAATCTCCGTCGAGGGTCGTCGTTGGGGCATGAGTGTACGCTGCAGCTTGAGGGGCGGCCCCCAGTGGACTTCCTCGTTGTGTGGTGTGGCTCGCATGTCGCATCTGGCGCGGCTTGCTCGGAATTGCTGTTTAAAGCGGTTGGCGTTGAGGGCGGGGGCTGGTGGTCTGTTGGTTTTGTTGTTACACGGACAAGGGCAACAGCCGTGAACTCCCATGCGGGCCATCGGCCAATGGTGAGGTTGTTCCCTCGCAAGTCAGACGCGCACAGTGAAGCCGCGCTGTAAGGGCGGGTCGGCGGCACGCATGGGGCAGCCGGTGCTCTGTGTTAACAGTCCTCATGTACTCTGTGCCAGCCTTGGTCTCTGCAGCGCTTGGCCCCTCGCCCTTGCCCTGTCTGGTCTAGGCTCCGAGTACGGAAGCGATCCCGACCATAGGGTTGGCAACACTGTCCCCCTAGCCGCCAGCAGTCCGCCTCCTCACCCCAAGGCCGGCTGAAGCCAGTCGCCACCACAGCGCAAGGGGGGGCGATCCTCTTCTGCCACAGGCCCGCGGACTCAGGGCAGTGACACCCCCGAGCCTCACGTCGCCTTGCGCTTGCCCTGCTCTTCCGCTGCCCCCAGCACCATAGCTGCGTCGCTCTGCAGCCAGGCGTAGAAGAGCGGCGTGAGCGGTACGGTGGCCACGTGCCAGGCCGCGTGCGCGTCCACCAGGTGCCGTACAAGCGGCGGGAAGTCGAAGAGCTCCAGCAGCATGGCGGCGTGCACCATGCAGATGAAGAGGTACATGCGCCGCCGGCCCGGGTGCCGTACAAGCGTCACCCAGGCCACCCATAGCATCGCCGTCAGCACGCCGGCTGCGACGCAGGCCTGCGGAGGCGGGGGGCCGAGGTGAGCTCCGACAAGGTTTTGAATTCGGAGGTGCGGAGGAAGGGGCCGGCACCAGCAGGGAGGAAGGATGGATCCGCGCTTCCGCGGCCGCCCAAAGCGATCGCCCCCACCACCCCAAAGCGAATGCCTGATCTGACGAACCGAATGCCCTCCCCGCCCCAAAGCGAATGCCTGATCTGACGAACCGAATGACCCCCCGCCCCCCGCCCCAAAGCGAATGCCTGCCCTGGCAAAGCGAATGCCCTCCCCGCCCCAAAGCGAATGCCTGATCTGACGAAGCGAATGCCCTCCCCACCCCAAAGCGAATGCCTGCCCTGGCAAAGCGAATGCCCTCCCCGCCCCGAAGCGAATGCCTGCCCTGGCAAGCAAATGCTCTCCCCGCCCCAAAGCGAAAGCCTGCCCTGGCAAAGCGAATGCCCATCCCCACCCCAAAGCGAATGCCTGCCCTGGCAAAGCGAATGCCCTCCCCGCCCCAAAGCGAATGCCTGCCCTGGCAAAGCGAATGCCCTCCCCGCCCCAAAGCGAATGTCTGCCCTGGCAAAGCGAATGCCCTCCCCGCCCCAAAGCGAATGCCTGCCCTGGCAAGCAAATGCCCCCCCGCCCCAAAGCGAATGCCTGCCCTGGCAAGCAAATGCCCCCCCGCCCCGAAGCGAATGCCTGGCCTGACGGAACGGTTGCCTGGCCTGACGTCACTCCACGACCCATCAGCCTCCCCGCCCTCGAGCACCTTGCCTTGGCGTTGCCTAGCCCCCTATACCCATCCCGCCCTTCACGCACCCCCACCTTCATGTTGTACCCGTAGTCAAACTTGACGTACAGCATGTATCGCATGTGCCGTACGAACCCAACCGCCACCGCGGCGCACGTCGCCGCCGCCCCTATCCGGCGGCCGCGGCCGCGGCCCCACAGCACCCGCCAGGCCGCTGCGCCCAGCCCAAAGGCCACCAATCCCACTGCTGAGCAGTAGTCCAACCGCTCCGTGAGTCGTGTGTCCCGGCAGTGGAACAGCGCACTCCAGATCCAGGCGTTGGAGTGGAGCAGGGCGTAGGCCGTCCACAGGAAGCGGAAGGGGTAGCGCGCGGGCTCGGACGCTGCGCCCCGGTGGTGCGCGTCTGCACCTGCGGGGAGGCAGGGAGGCGGCACGTGGGATGATGGGAGAAGGGGTTGCGCGAGGACGGAATGGCCTGGGCGGGCGACTTGCTACATGAACAGGTCACGTGGCGATGTGGGTCGGCCCTGCATGGTGGGAGTGCGACAGGAGCTCACCCGGCGAGGACGCCCCGGCACGTGTCGTGGTGGTGTGGGCGCCGCCAGGGGACCCCGGCAGCTGGAGATGGAGCGCAACCTCACCCGTCCCTGCGGCCGGACCCCCAGACCCGACGTGCTGCCGATATTGCTGCTGGTGGTGAAGTGACGAGGCTGACAGTTGTAGCGGGCGCGAGGTGCTGCTGATTCCTCCAGGCCGCCGGAGGAAGGCCCAGAAGCGGGCGATGCACCACAGGTGTGCGGCCAGGTTGGCTAGAGAGGCAGCCACCGACACCACCTCCTGCATGCCCGCCACACGCTGGAAGGGCCACTTGCCAAAGTATTTTTCGACGGGTGGGAGCTGCGTTTGTGAAGGATACGAGGGGGTAGGGGTGCGGCGCTTGGCCTCCTCCCGCGCCCACATGCAGGAGTAGCGGCAGTCGTCCAAGCAGCTCCAGCGGAACAGCGCCAGGGCCCAGGGCAGCGGGGGCTTCTGACACGCCGCTGGGCATGATCTGGTTGCCTGTGGGAAAGCACGGGTGTGGGGACGGAGGGGGGAAGTAAGGGGGCGCGGAGGTTCGTGGGGAGAGGTGTGCGTGCGGCGGCACGGGAGGGGCCAACCTGGGGGGATGCCGCTGGCAAGCATCCCGTCGACGAGCACTCGGCGACGCAGGAGCGGAAGTCCGCCGATGCATCGCCGCTACTGGCTGTAGCTTCTAGGGCGCCGGCCAATAGAAGCAGGGCCACCAGCGCGAGGCATGTGGATGCCATCGGGGGGCCCCCGAGCCCGTCACCCCTGTCTATGTGGCTATTATACCCGCGTGTTCTTGGTTGTGTGACTTGTGTTGACCTGGGAGCCTGGGACTCGGCTCTTGCATCGCCGAAAGCCGGCTGCCATTCCAGCGCTCCCGCTCGACCCGCTGCGCACCAACGCAACTAGACTGACCTTACCGTGACCACTATTACATCCCAGCGCTTGTTATATGCAGCTGCTTTCAGCTGTTTGACCCGAACGTTGACCCTCGGCTTCCTCGTTTGCTGCTTATCGACCAGCTCCTTAGCTCAGTATCTTCTTGTAAAGCTTAGGCAGCAGAAAGCTCTCGACGCCAGAGTCTTTGCTGCGGAGCAGCGCTGGAATGTGGCAAATGCTCGCGTAGCAGAGCGACTCCCGGCTCACGCTCGCCTGGCGGAGCGAAGGCGTGAGGATGCTGCGCTATACAGCACCAGCCACCAGCGTGGCGGGGCCGCTCGGGCGCATATGGACGACCAAACCGCCTCCCCCCGGCGTCAGCGGCCTGGTCGCCACGCTCCAGGTCCCGGGCAACAAGTTTGCGGATGGCGTGCGCTCGCCCGACTTCACAGCTGTCGCAATGGACTCTCGCGGCGACACGCTGGTGACGGCTGACGCACGGGGCCAGGTGTTTGTGTTCAACATCCGGCAGAACCGCTACGCACGCGTGGATCGAGTCGGCAGCCCCGGCACAGCCGCGCTGGTGCACGGGCCGCGGTTGGTGTTTGTGGCCTTTGCTGACGCCACCATCCGCTGCTACGACGCCTCAAAGGGCACCGTCGTGGGGGTGCTGAGGGAGCACCGCAGGTGCGTGCTCCGTGCGTGGGGCACGCATCCCGTACTCTCTGATTAGCTCGTGGCAGCCTGGGATCCCCGCCTTGCCCAAGCCCGCCAATCCCTGCGCCCCTTCCTGCCGTACAGTCCCGTACGGCACATGCAGGTCAACCAGGAGCTGGACGAGCTGCTGTCCACCTCGGTGGATGGCGTGCTGGTGTGGGACGTCAAGGTGGGCTGTTGCCATGCGGACACCCCAGAGCTGCCGGTGGCTGCCGGTGGCTGACCCCAACCACATCTCGCCTCAGGGGCTACACAGCTTAGCAGCGACCCAGAGGCCGCATTTGCCGCACGGCTTGACCGTGCCCGCAGCCCGCCCCGCCCGACCCACATGCCTCCTTTCCGTGCTTACCCCCCTGCAGAAGCTGCGCCGCAAACGGGCGCTGGGCTCGGGGCCCTACGGCGCCCTGCAGGCCTCCTACACGCCAGACGGGCTGGCGGTGGTGACCGCCTTCAAGGTGGGACCCTGGATCCTGATCCTGGTCAGGATCTGCAATTCGGGATCCCGTCTACCTTTTGGCAAACGACGGGCCCGAGGCTGAAGCGCATTTTGCCAACGACAGCCCTGAGCTGCAAGACCGCCGCAACCCGGTCCCTCCCCCATGGCCCATTCCCTCTGCACCGCCGCAGGACGGCTCCTTCTACCTGTGGGCCGCCGGCTCCTTCGCCCTGCTCCGCTCCTTCACGCTCCCCGCCGCGCCGCCGCTGCGGCCTCTGCAGAGCGCCTTCGACCTCTCCCCCGACGGCCAGCTGCTGGTGGCCTGCGGCCCCCGCCTGCCCGTTCTCCTGGTCTACAGCCTCATTGCGGGGGAGCTCATGGGCGGGCTGGCGCTGCCGGGGGCCGCATCGCCCCTGGACAGGGCGGTAGCCGCGGGCGTGCAGGGCGCGTCGGAGGCGGTGGCGGCGGGGGTGGAGGCGGCGGGGGCCGAGGCCGCGGCCGAACGGGCGGAGGCGGCCGGTGCGGGGGCGCAGCTGCCGGCTGCGGGCGACCTGGGCGGGGATGTGTCGGTTGAGGCGGCTGCGCTGGCTGGCGTGCTGAACATGGCGGTTGGCGCGACGCAAGTACGGTTTCTGCCGGACTCGGCCGTTGTGGCGGTGCTTCTGACGGACGGGTCGATCGCATTCGTTGACGTGCTGGCGGCAACGGCGGTTGGCGGCGTGCCGTATACGTTTCCCAACCGCAAGGACTGCTGCATGGACCTGGACGCCAAGGGCGACCACGCCGCGCTCATCGCCAACGGCAAGGTACGGCAGCACGTGCCGTACGGCAGCGGGCGGTTCCGGTGCTTACGCACGGTGGCGGGGCGCTGCGGCCTCCCTCAGCTATGGCCTCAAACACCACTTCGGTGCCCCCTCCCTCCCCCCGTCGCAGGTGCTCCTGTACGACCTGACCTCGGCTCGATGCAGCCTGCGGCCGCCCGTGCCCTTACGGCGGGTGCCCCCCTCCCAGCTGGGGACGCTGGCGGGGGCGGTGGGGCTGCAGCACCTGCGGAGGCAGGCGGCGGAGTGGTCGGCGGCGGAGGCGCAGGTGCGGGCAGGGTGGAAAGGCAGGGCTTGGCCAGGGCACGTGGCAGGGAGACGGGGCCTTGAGCCCTCGCCAGCTGCGCGTGTGGTGGCCCGTGGACGAAAGCAGGCGGATGAGGCTATCGGTAAGAACGTGGCGGAGCGTTCACCCGCGCTACCTGTGTGCCGTGCAGGCGGAGCTGGGCCCCGGGGGCGAGGCGGCTGCGGAGGCAGCGGACGTAGCAACGGCCCCCGACGTGCGCCCGCGGGCGGGCGCGGGGCAGTCGGCCACGGGCCCTGCCGGAGCGGCTGCCGGGGGCGGGGCTCAGCTTGCGCGCAAGGCGGGGCCGCTGGCTGTGGCGGCGGCGGCGGTGGCGGGGCCCAGTGGCCGCTCCCCAGCCAAAAGGGCCAGGGGCGCCAGCGGCTTTGTGAGGCGGCAGGTGAGCGGCGCGGCCACGTAATCGAGAGGTTGGGGCAGGATGGGGCCGGCCGACAGCTGTCGCCCCAGCACTACACTGCAAGGCCCGCGTGCCGAATGCACGTGCCCTTCCCCTCCGCTCCCCCTGCAGAAGGGCGCCTCTGCAGCCCCAACCGCCGCCCCTGCCGTACCCGGGCCCGGACTGGGCCTGGGCCTGGCCCCTGCCGCCGCTGCTGCCGCCGCCGCGCACCTGTCCGGCGCCCCCCCGGGCCCCGACCTGGCCGCTGCCTCCCTCAACCGCGCCCGACTCGAGGTGCTGCTGGAGGCGTTCGGGGAGTACCCCGCCAAGTACCGCCTGCTCATATGGTGCGGCCGGGCGTGGGCGCGTTGGGCGCGTGCGTGTGCTTGCAGGGGGCCGCTCTCGCGTCGCATTGTGGGCTCGGATGCCTGTGGGCTCTCAAGCCCCCATGCCTCACCTCCCTCCCTCTCACCCCGCCCTTCGCCCCTCCTCCCTGTTGCCCCCCCCCACAGGGACTTCCTCCTGCGCCTGCCGCACAACACCGCCGCCTTCGCCTCGCTGGCGGGGCTGGGCCCCCACCCCGCGTACCGGGACCTGCCGCAGCGCCTGCCGCTGGCCAGCAGGTGGGGGCCGGGGGGGGGGGCAGGGATGGGGGGAAGGAAAGGGAAGGACGGAGGGGAGGGGCGAGTGGAGGAATTTTGAACGGGGTGGGTTGCATCTGGGCCGAGGAACAGTAGGTCACGCACCTAGTCGAGAAGGCTGCTTGCGTCTTCCCTCCTTCACCCATCCCTCTCCACCCCCAGGGCGCTGGCCCAGCGGCTGGCGGCCACTCTGTCACAGCTGGCGCACTGGTGCCCCGTGTTCGGTGAGGGTGTGAACGGCTGCTCATATTAGCCAGGGAAGCGTAGGCGCGGCGGTTAGCCGGCCGGTAAGTACTCGAAGCCCGCCCCATCCCGCCCAGCCCGTTACGTGTGTGTCGCCGCCGTAGCTGCGTCGCGAGCTGTAGTGTGTAGCTGGAGATAGTGTGGTAGACTAGAGCTGTGATGCCCGCCGGCGGCGTAGAAGGGCACAGCAGAGCGAGCATGCGGACCGAGCAACCCGCGACACGGAAGCCCACCCGAACGAAATAGTGTGTGTGCTGGGGTGCTGTGGGGCGCCTCTCTCCCTCCCGCCTCCGTCCGCTGCCTTCCTCGCCGACCTCACCACCCACATCCTCCTCATCCGCCTTACCTGCTCCCCTTCCTTCGCCCCCCTCCCACCCCACCCCCTAGCCGAGTCCTCCTTCCTCCCCGACCTGGTCTTCCCCTTCGTCAAGGCCTTCGCCGCCTCCACAGCCCTCCCCGGCGCCGCCTCCGCCGGCCCCTCGCTGCCCTCCGCCTCCGCCGCGGCCCTGGACGAGCGCTGCTTCGAGACCCTGGCCACGCTGCTGGCCGGGGGGTGGATGCGCGGCTGGTGGGAGCGCTTCCCGCACCCGCCCCTGGGGCTGCTGTCCAGGCTGCAGGTGTGTGTGGGGGGGCGGGGGGGCAACGGAGGGGGAAAAGTGTGTGTTTCGTGACGTGTGCGATGGGGGGAAGGCAGGCCCCTGGGGCTGCTGTCCAGGCTGCAGGTGTGGGGCGGGCGCTGCTCATTGAGGGTACGCATAAGCGCGCCGAGAAGATCCCCAGGCGTATGGTGCAAAACCCCTCAGGCCCATCAGCCCTTGTCAACCCGTCAGTCCCCCTCTGCCGTTACCTCCCCCCTCCCCCCCCTGTCAGGACCTGCTTGCCTTCCACGACGCGCCCCTGGCCGCCCACGTGGGGGCCTCCTTCCGGGGGGGCCTGGCGGGGGTGGTGTGGCCGCAGCTGGCCACCCTGTGGACGGAGCTGCTGGGCAGGGCGGAGTGGCTGAGGGTGGGTGGGGTGGGGGGCGGGTGGGGGATGGGGGCGTGGGCTGGAGAGGGGAGGAGGGCCGAGGCGATGAGGAGCGACACTGCTACATCAGTGGAACTCAGCTGCAAGCCATGTCGCCTTCGCCCCGCCCAGTTGCCACCCGCTGACCGTCACCAGGAGGCCCCCGCCCGTCCCTTCACCCCCTTAACCCCTTAACCCTGCCCCCCTCCCAACCCCCCTGCCCCCCCCCCGCCAGCTGTGGGACCACTGCATCACCGCCGGTCCGGACTTCCTCTATTGCTTCATCGCCGCCTACCTGGTGGCCCAGCGGGGGGCACTGCTGGGGCTGGGGAGCGACCATGCGCTGGCCAACTGGCTGGCGGGGCCGCCGCCGGTGGACATGGACAAGGTGGGGGGCTGGGGTGTGGGTGGGACGAGGAAAGGAAGGGGATGGGGGAAGGGACAGGGGCGGAAGGGACGGAAGAGGAAACTGTGTCCATCTGTTCCCTCAGCTCCCGTACCAATCCCCCGTTTCCCCCCCCAGGTCCTCCGCACCGCCTACCTGCTGCGCAACCGCACCCCGGCCGAGCTCCGCCCCGCACCCTCCGAGTGGTCCCCGCTGCCCCCCGGCCTCACCTACACGGAGTTCAGGGACTTCCCGCAGGGTCGGTGGGGCCTGAGGCGTTGGGGGGCGGAGCCTTGGAGCTTGGGACCATGTGCATCCCGATTCCGTATCTGCCCCCGGCTAACCCAACTACATGAGATCGGGGATGCGTGTTATGGATGCAGATACGGAATGCCCTCCCCTCCCTCCACAACCTTCCCCCCACCCCAGGCGCTGTTGAGCTGTTTGCCGCCGACCGCGCCAAGATCCGGGGGGCGGAGGAAGCCCTGATGCGGCGGCGGGAGGTGGTGGCGGAGCTGGAGCTGAGGAGCAGGGCGGTGGCGCTGCAGGTGGGGGGCGGAGGGAGGAGTGGGGCTGAGGTGGCTGGGGCGGAGGGAAGAGTTGAACCCCCATTCTGGGTTGATTGCGTTGATATGGTGGTAGAGTGTTGTTAGATAATGTGGTGTAGGGTGTTGGGGTGGATGGGGTTGTTGTTGGGGAGGGTGAAGATGCTGGGAGGTTGGCGCCGCCCGTCTAGCCCCCTCCCATCCCCGCGTGTGCCCACCTCCCCCCCCAAGTGGACCCCTTGTAACCCCCCCTCCCTCCCCCTCTAATCCCCTCCCCCCCAGGCCGCCTCTCTCTCCACGGAGCGGCAGCAGCTGGCGGCACTGGAGGAGGAGCGGAGGGCACTGCTGCGGCAGGTGGGGTTGGGGTGGGGGGCGGGAACGGGTTGGGCGGGCGGGGCTGTTGAGGGCCTGGCGGCTGCGGATGGGGGCCGGGGATGGGAGAGGGCCTGGCAGTGGATGGGGGGGGGGGGCCTGGCAGCACCAAAGGGCGAGGAGCGGCTGCGATCTGGGACGGGCCGCCGAGCAGAGTCGGCAGGACGGGTCCAAATGCCCCGGCCAACACCTCTCAATCACCCCCCCACCAGTTAACCTAAGCCGTAAGTACGTCAGCCCAGGCTCGCCGCCTACCACCGTTGCTTAAACACCCCTCCCTCACCCCCTACTCGCCCCCCACCCCCCAGGTGGAGGCCGAGGCGGCTGCCGAGATGGCCCGCCTTGACGACCAGGCCAAGGCGCAGAAGCTGCGGCAGATCGCAGTGGTGGAGCGGGCCTACCAGGTGGGGGGGCCGATGTGTGGTTTGGGGGGATGTCAGTTGGGGTTGTCACCGAGCACGCGTGTGTGCGTGCGCGTATCTGTACGCAGGCCCTGTAAGCCGCCCGCCCTTCTCATCCGTCAACACCCCAGCCCCCGCTCTCCACCCCCACTCCACCCCCACTCCCCAGGCCAACCTGCTCGAGGTGCGCTCCGCCTGGCAGCGGGAGCTGGAGGCCACCCGGGCCGAGGTGGCGCACCGCCGGGCGCTGGCGGCGCAGAGCGTGCGGAGCAGGGAGGAGGAGGAGGCGATCAAGGTGGGTTGGGGGCGGCGGTGGGAAGGGCGCGGGGTGTGGGGGTCGGAGGCGCGGGGGAGGAGGTGCTAGCGAGTACGGGGCGTTGGAGCCGTGAGGGGAAGCCGTGGGGTGGGCAAATCGCCGGCAAGCTACCCTCGTACCTTTGAAGACACGCCCCCACCCCTCAATCCCTTGTGAAACCGCAGGCCCTCGAGTTCCACGCGCAGCAGCGCATGTGGGAGATGGAGGAGGACGTACGGCGCACCGCCATGACTAATGCCGTACGGGACGAGGCGGCGGCGCAGCACCTCGCCACGGAGGCCCTGCGGAGGGCCAAGCAGCGCGAGTGGGAGACGGGTGAGGCCGCGGCACACCGCAGCGTGGATTGCACGGCTGTCCCGCACGCGCGCCCCCCATACAAAGCCTTAGATACCTGCCTACCCATCCATTCCCACCCTGGAATCCCCTGTCCCCCTTACCCGCCCCCACACCCATCCGCCCCCCCCCCACACACACACACACACAGAGGACGAGGCCCGGCGCCTGCGCCTGGCCGCAGAGACCGCCAAGCGCTCGGAGGCGGCGGCGGCCGCGGAGGAGGCGGCGGCGCGGCAAGCGGCGGCGCGGGAGGCGCTGGCGGCGGGGCTGCAGGCAGAGGACGAGCTGGCAAAGGCACGTGGGCGGATGGCGTATTTTCGATAGCACGCATCCCATGACTTCTCCAGTACCCCCAGCCCCCTCCTCTCCCTGCTCTTAACCTTCTCCTCCTCCCCCCAATAGCTCGACGGCGAGAAGCGCCTCCGCCTCAACCTTTCACCTCCTCGCCTCCCCACACCTGCCCCTCCCTCCTCCCCCCTTCTCCTCCTGTCCCAACCCCCCATCCTCAACCCCCCTTCCCACCACCAACCCATGACGGCCCCCTCACCATTACTGCCCACAGCTCGACGGCGAGAAGCGCCTCCGCCGCCTGGCCGAGGACGCCGCCCTGGCCGCCGCCGAGGCCCGGGCGGCGGAGGAGGCGCGGGCGGCCGCCCGGGGCGCTGCGGAGGCCGCTGCCGTGCGGCTGCGCGCGGGGGCGGACAGCGCCTGGTTCGAGGCGGAGCAGCTGCGGAGGGAGGCGGTGCTGGAGGCGGAGAGGCAGGCCATGGAGGTGGAGGGGGGGCTTGAGGGGTGGGGGGGGTGGGGTGAGTGCGTGGGGCAAGGCAGGGGAGGGGTTCCGGTCGTGCCTTGGCGGGCCAATCCGTTGGCTTGACGTCTTCATTTGCTCCTGCAAGACTCCTCCCCCCCTCTGCCCCCCCCCCCCCGCTCTGCACCCCAGGCCGCCGCCGCCGCCGCCCGCGAGGCGGTTGCGGACTCCGAGGCCGCCACACGCACCCTGGCGGCACAGGCAGAGCTGCTGGAGAGGCGCAGGTGGGGACTGTGAGGGGCACTCCAGGGGGGGTTCAGAGCGGGTTGGGGGCGGATTTGGTAGAGGCTTACTATTTGAAGTCCCCGGACCGTTCTGCCCGCCCTTGCCCGTCCTCTACGCTTCTCTCATTTCCCTGCTCCCTTTTTCCATTACAATCACCCCCGCCCCCTCCACCCCCCCACCCCCCCACCCGCCCCCCCAGGTTCCTTGAGCGCCAGAACGCCGCCGAGGAGGCGGAGGCCTCCCGGCTGCTGGGGGCAATGGCGGCGGAGCGGGGGAGGGACGCGGCGCTGGTGGCGGCGCTGGCGGCCAAGGAGGGGGAGATGCGGGTGAGGATGGTTGGAGGGGGCTGAGGCCGTGAGCCCTTGGGGTTGGGCTGTGGCGGGGCGGCGGCCAGCACACCGGCATCCGGGCTGCCTTGGCATTGAGGCATCCGAGCGGGCTGAGTCACGTCGGGGTGCCGGCACCTCGGGTCCCTGCATTGATGGTCCTGGGGGTGCTGTGGTCCCCGCAGACGCATCTCTCGTACGCGGCCCGAGTGGGCAGCCTCCAGTCGGACCTGGAGGCGCGGCGTACGGCAACGGAGGCGGCGGCGCTGGCGGCGGCGGCCGCGGAGGCGGGCGCGCGGCGGCCGCTGGAGGTGCTGGCGGCGGCGCGGGCGGATGGGGCGGTGAGCTTGGGAGGGGCCGCATGCGCTCTCAACTGCTGCCCTGCTCCCCGGCAACAACCGCTTTGACATAACTCTGACCTGCTCCAGCACTGCGGTTCACCTCAACTATTCACCGTACCATTCAACAACGATTAGCTTGTAACACTCCAACGACCAGCACGCCCGTTTCCGCCGCTCCCCCAAGTGTCTCACCCACCACCCGCCGGTCCCTCCCGCCCGTCACAGGGGGCTGCTGACGTGGCCGCCCGCCTCCGCGCCGAGCTGCGGGCGGCGCAGGAGGCGGCGCTGGCGGGCGCTGAGGCGGCTTTCGCGGCGCGGCGGGCGGCAATGGCGGCGGAGCGTGCGGCGGGGGAGCAGGTGACGTCGGGGCTGGGGTGCAGGGGCAGTGTCCAGACGGGCAGGATCCCCAGCCACCTGACCGGGGGGAGGAGGTGCGTGAAGGGGAACTGAGAGGTGCAGGGATCCCTCAGCCGCATGACCTCCGGGCTTTTCGGGGCGGGATCCCCCATTCCACATCGGTGGCATTCTCTCACGCTGGTGCTCTGGTTCTTTCGCGCCGTCGTCATGCCCTTCCTCTCCGTCCTCAGGGCCCTGGCACCTCGGGCGAGACATCCTCCGTCCCCACGGCCTCCACCGCCACCGGCACAGGCAGTTCCGGAAGCAGCGGCGGCCCCGGCCCCGGCCCTGGCCCTGCTGCCTCGGCCCTCGCACCCCCACATCGCCAACCTGCGCCTGCCCCAGCCGCTACCGGCGGGCGACCCGGGGCCGCTCCCGCCGCCCCGGCGCCGGCTTTCTCTGCCGCCGCCGCAACCTCCAGGGCCGGCGGTGGTGGTGCCGGTGGCGGAAGTGGAGCGGGCCGCGGCTGGGGCCGTGCTGACGTGGAGACGCCCACCCGCAGCTCCGTGGGCCCCGACAGCGACATGACTCCAGCCTCCTTCGCCACCTCGCTGCCCTCCACCGCACCCTCGCCCGGCGGGCCGCCCATGCACCCCCCGCCCCGCGGGCCCCCGCCAGGCCCACCCCGCGGCGCCGTCTGGAGTGCTGGCTCGGGCCCAGGCCCGGGGCCCGCCCCCGAGGCCGGACAGGGACGCACTGCCGGACCCTTGCCGCCGCCACCGCTGCCTCGGCCCTCGGCCTCGGATGCACTCAGCGGCAGTGCTAGCGGCGGCAGGGCCGGCGGCGGCGCAGCGGCGCGAGAGCCCAGCTTCAGTGAGGGCGTGGGGCCGGGGCCAGGGCCAGGGCTCAGCACCACTTCCGGGGCTGCCGCTTCTGCGGCAGGGCGTGGCTCCCTGCCTTCTGTAGGGGCTGCGGCGCCGCCACTGCCGCAGCCTCGGCGTCCGCTGGGCTCTCGGGACGCCGCCCCCTCGCCCTCCGGCACGGATTTGTCGGGTCTGTCCGTCACTACCGCCTCGTCCGTCTCAGGGCTCAGGTGAGGGCCACGGCCAGGGCCCCAACAGGACAAAGCTCTGCCCATGGCAGCAAGCACCGACCGCACACGCCTGGCCCTTGCCCCTGCCTTGCCCGGTCTGCACCTGAGCCAAACAATCCGCATCTCCTAAACCACACCCGACCCCTCACCGTTCACCTCTACCCTCACCTGCGCCGTACACCTCTACCTACACCCCAACCCTCACCTCGGCCGCCCTCCGCTCCGCCCCATCATCAGTGGCGTGTTCCCTCCCGGCCGCGGCTCCCTGGATCGCTCCGCGGGGGCCTCCGCGGACGCAGCCTCGGCGGTGGGGCGCGCGGCGCTGGCGGCACTGGAGGCCCTGGCGGCGCCGCGGCAGGGCTGGGCGGACGCGAGCCTGCGGTGCGTGTACCAGGGGTTTAGAGCTGAGGCCAGAAGGGGATGGGGCAGGTGGGCATGGTGTGGGTAGAGAGAGCGTCCGCATCCGCCTGCGTCCCTGACCCCTCCGTGCGGGCCATGCTGTGCTGTGACGTGCTGTGCAGGGATGCGGAGAGCCCAGGAGCGGGGAGCCTGCTGGGGGCTGGCGGCGCGGAGAGCAGCACCAGCGGCGGCAGCAGCGGCGGCGGCAGCGGCCTGACCCGCCAACTGATAGAACGCGAGCTGGCGGCGGCGGCGGCCAGGTCACCGTACGGCATGACCACCGACGACGGGTCAGATCTTGGATCCAGCTTGGATCTGAGGGGCCAGTACGGCACCCCGGGCTACATGCTGGGCGCTGATGTGGCCAGCTCTGCGGACGCGACGCCGGTGCCGGCGGGGCGTGCAGGTGCGTGCGGGGGCAGGGTAAGGGGCTTAGTGTGCTCTCCTGTGGTGCAGCGCTCAATTCGATTGACGGCATAGCAGGGGCGGGGGCAGCGACCGGCATAGAGTAATGAAGAGTTGCAGTGCAGGGGCAGAGTGTGCCCCACCTCCTGCAGCCCTCCCGCCCCCCGCCTCCCTGCGTGGTGTGGCCAGCTCCCGGTGCATGGGCCTCCGCACCTGCACCCGCCGCCCCGCTGCCGTCCCTGCTCTAGCCTTGCTCCAACCTGGCCTGACGTGCTCGCCCACCGCCCGCCCAGGCGCGGCCCCCGGCCACGGGGTGGGGGCTGCAGCTGCGGCGCTGCGGCCGCACCGCCCCGACGACCCGGGCCCGCACGCGGGTCCGCACCCTGCCGCCGCGTCGGCGTCTCACAGCAGCGGGAGCAGCGAGGGGAGGTGCGTGGGAGGGAGTGGCGGGACAGTCGGGGCGCAGAGCAAGGCCCCAGGTGGCACGCACGCTTGGATACGGCACAGGAGAAGGGCAGCCGTCGGAAGCAGATAGCGCCCCGGATGTGGCCTTACCCCACCCTTGCACATTCCCCGTGCAGGTCTCTGCTGCAGCAGTCGGGCCTGCTGGGCCTCTCCCAACCCATGCCCTCCGCCTCCGCCTCCGCCTCCGCCTCCGCCTCGGCCCCCCTCGCCGCAACCACGCGCGCCCCCGCCGCCGCCACCAGTAGCGGCGACACGGCCTTCACGCCCGCCACCCGCCCGCCTCCGCCCGCCGGCCAGCAGCCCCAGCCCCGCGCCCTGCACCCGGCCTACCCCTTCTCCCCCACTGTCACCGACACAGCTGAGGCAGGGCCGTCGGGCCTGAGTCCCTCCGGCCTGGGGGACTCCCCTCTCTTCACGCCCTCGTCCCTTCTGGGCCCAACGCCAGCTGGGGGCCGAGCAGGGGCTGACGTGGCAGCCTCGGCGCCGTCCACCGTGGCAGCCACCGCCGCCGGCATGTCTCCCTACTCGCCGAACAGCGCGGTTGAGTCAGAGGGCGTGCAGTCCTTCACGGGCAGCAGCAGCGGCAGCGGCGGAGCGACCGGCAGTGGCGGCGGCGCCGGGGCCGCCAGCGGCAGCGGGTCCTCGGGCCATGGCGCCGCCAGCAGCGTCCGCGGCGGCGGCAGCTCGCACGACAGTGCGGGCAGCCGTACGGGCCTGCTTGGGCCCGCGGCGGGCCCGGCCGGGGCCTCCTCGGGCCCAGGTCCGGGCCCGGTCCGAGCCCTCCCTGGCGGCGACTTGGGTGGTGGAGTCGGGGGCTACGGCGGGGACCTGGAGCTGCCTGACTCCCCGCCGCAGCCCCTCCGAGGCGCCGGCATGGGCAGGGCTCCAGGCGCCGGCAGCAGCAGCGGAGGCGGGGGTGCGGGGGCAGGTGGGAGTGCGGCCTCGGGCCCCTCTCCGGACGTGTCGGAGCTGTTGCGGCGGCTGCGCCTGGCCGTGGGGGGGACCGATGAGGCGGAGGCTGAGGGCGGGGATGGGAGCCAGGGAGGGGCCCCGCACGCGTCAGCATTGGAGCGCGCCCCGGGCCCGCGGGGCCTCCCGCCCCACGCGCCGCTGGCTGAGGGCCGCGGCGGCAGTTCGGGAGGCGGGGGCCGCCACGGCGCTCCGCACGCGATCCCGGGTGGCGGCTTCGGCAGCCGAGTGGACAGCGGCGCTGGCAGCTACGCCGGCAGCAGCCGGGGCGGCAGCGAGGACGGCGCCGGGGGGGACGGCGGCGCCGGGGGAGGAGCACTGCCTGGAGCCCCGGCGGCGCCGATGCGAGCCCCCTCGCCCCCCAGGGGCGGGCCCCGCTCCGGCAGCCCGCTGTCCCGAGCCCGTGTGGGAGGACCGGGGGCGGGGGCGGGGCAGGGCGGGCCCCGGCTGGGTGGCAGTGGCGGGGGCGCGGGCAGCGGAGCCTCTGGCCCGCCGCCGCGGCTGCCGCTGGCGCGTGGCCCCGGCGAGTGGCTGGTCCTCAGCCCGCCCAGCAGCTCCCTCGCGCCGGGCAGGTGAGCAATGAGTGCCTAGAGAGCATCGATAGCCTGGGGCGAGAGCGTACCCGCATCACCTAGCCCCCATGACGCTGTGCTACGTACGAATCGCTGAGACAGATTGAGCCTCTGCCCAGAAGCCCGCACTAGCCCACTCCACGCAGCGCCACTCCCATCCTTACCCTACACCCTGTCCCAGACCCGCCCTCAACCCGCACACTCTCCCGTCCCCACGCCGCCCATCCCTCATCCACCACCCCTCTCCGAACAGTCCCTCCGGCGCCACGCCCGCCTCCGCCGCCGACCTGAGCGCCCTGCTCCGCCGCCTGGGGCTGCACCCGGGAGACGTCAGCGAGGGGGGGAGCACACCGGGGGGCGGCGGCGCGGAAGACAGCCCCAGCCCCGGCGGGGAGGGAGGCGGGCGCTACGACTACACCTACACCGCCACGGACACGGATCTGTACGATCTGGATCCCGATCTGGATCTAGATCTGGGGCCGGACTCGGATCCTGCGGCCCTGGCGGCGCTGCTGGGCGCCATGCAGACGGGCGCCTCCACCCCAACCGCCACCACCCCCACGACCCTGGGCGGCGACGTCGGCGGCCTACAGCTGCTGCAGGTGTGTGGCAAACAGGTTTCCATCTGGGGTTTGGGCGGAGGGCCCGGCCACGCGGGGCGGCTAGGGGGCTGCTGCACGAAACTGCAGAGGAGCTGGGGCTGTGGGCTGATTACCGCTGCCCGCCGCCCTCCAACCCCTGGGGCCCGGTGCCAACACGCTTCCCCACAGGATCCGGCATCGTGCAGGGCGCTGCTCCCCAGAGCTAGCGGGGCCTGTGCGCTGGTTACAGTTGCCTTGGGCTTCCACCCCTTGACGCCCCACCCTGCCATCGACCCCACAGGAGGACGAGGAGATGGCGGTGCTGGCGGCCGCCGCGGCGGCGAGGCGGGCAGGCGGCAGTGGCGGGGGGGGCAGCGGCAGCGGCGGGGGGGGAGGCGCCGGCTCTGGGTCGCGGTAGGGAACGTCCGTCGCAACGCTCATGGGGACACCCCTTAGCGTGAGGCGGTTGGGCAGCAGAGGTTTGCGAGGGCTGTTGGCGCAGGTTCAGCGGCGGGGGGGGTCCTGCGTGGAGTCTCAGGTACACCTGAAGCTCACGGAGCTTTGATGTCAGGGATGGGTTGAGCGGGGAGGGACAGCGCCATCCGTTTGCAAGGGTCTGAGCCGAGGTGCCAGAAGGCAGCTTTGGGCACTACTGGTGTAACTGTCTCTCTTCAGCGTGCTGGGCGCTTTGCAGGGCTTTAAGGGCAGGTGAGGGAGATGTCAAATCCCACAACAGGCCACGAGGCAAGTCTCAAATCATATGCATGGGGCATTTTTCAACACGCCGCCCGGACGTCTTGTCAGCTACCCGTGCCCTAAACCCTTTCGGGGTATCAGTTCCGCATTCTGGTTTCCCGGTACGCCACGACATCGCCACCAGTTGAAGGGACTACTCATCACATGTTTGCCGCACACCGGTCGGTGCCAGCGCCAAACAGAGCTTGCCACAATCGCCCAGGTGACACACGGCCCGAAAGAGTCAGCGGACATCACGGCTTGCTGCGGTTGCAGCACCTGAGCCCGAGCCCACCCCCTGTGACGGCAGCGGTGGCCTCGGGTGCTGCGCCATCCACGCCAGTATCGCCCCCCGCAGCCCCTCCCATGCGCCCCTCCTCCTTGCCGCCTGCTCCGTCTGCACCCAGTCTATCCGACAGCCGTTATCGCGAAGCCAGAAGAGTGCGGCGCACTGGGAATGGGAATGGGAATACCGCGGGAACCCCCCCCCGCGGCCCGACTGAACAGGTCCTGCCCCCCGTCCGGGCCGAAGGAGATGCCCAGGCGCCGCAGCACCGCCATCGTCCGCGCGTCCTCTGCCTTCGCAGCTGCCGCGTAGGGGCCGCCGTCCTCCTGAATGCACGCAAGTTGGGTGTGAGCGTGCATGCCGTACCATATGCATAACGCCGCCAGCAGTACAGCAGTACAGCACCGGGTCACTTGTGGAGCAGCGGCACTAACCCCTGGTCAACCCGCCGCTCACCGGCTTGGGGCAGCCCCGCTCCGACAGAAGCTCCACGGCCGCCTCACAGCCCGACTCTGCTGCTGCCTCCCAGGCCGCCTCATCCACCGCACAGCCCCGCTCCAGCAGCCATGCCATCACCGCCACGTCGCCTGAGGCCGCGGCGCAGCGGAAGAGGCCAGAGCTGAAGCACCCGCAAACGGCCGCCCCGTGCGCCTCCACCAGCCAGGACAGAGCGGCGAGGTGGCCCTTTCGGCCCATCTGCGCTGCGGCCTCCGTAAGGTCGGGTCCGTCCTCCAAGCCAGCGGCCAGCAGCGCTTTCACGGTCTCGATGCTCCCAGCCCCAGCTGCGGTGTGCAGGTCCTCATGGGCGGGCTCCTGCCCCTGCCCCAGGAGGTACGCCACCACCACAGCGTCTCCCCGGGATGCCGCGGTTGAGAGGGTGCCCTCTGTCAGCTCCGCGCCCCGCCCCTGGAGCCACGCCAGCCGCTCCACCCCCGCACTGCCCGACACCGAGTCAGACGCGAGGACGCATGCGCAGGTCCGCTCATTCGGGCTGAAGCCCTTGCCCTCCAGAAATTGGAACTTCTCCTTCCAGTCGCCGGTTGGGCTGCCCGCAGCCCTGCCCAACACGTCCTCAGTTTCTGAGCCGTCTGCGGCGCGGTACGGGTAGGGAAGCTCCTCCTCGTCCTCCTCACCCAGCCCCTGTTCAGCACGCTGCTCAAAGCGGAAGCGCTCCCACACGCGCTGGAGGCACGCCAGGCTGCAGCCCTCCGCGGCATCCTCCACCACGCGGATCCACGCCTCTGGTCCGCCAATTCCCTTAGACTCCAGCAGCCTCCACGCCAGCGCCTCATGCCCATGGCGCAAGGCTTGGTCGATGAAGACCGTCTGCACTCGCCTGCGTTCGGCAAAGCCCGCCTCCCTCAGCCCCAGGCCCCAGTCGACCACCTGACCGTGACCCCCAGCCGCAGCGGATGAGACAGTGCCGAAGGCGCAGCCCGAATCCCAACGGACGTGCCCGGACCCCACCAGCCACTGGCACATGGACAGCTGGCCGGCGCCCCCTGCGGCCTCCAGCGTTTCCGGGCCCAGCGGGCAGCCCGTCTCCGCCGCTGCTGTCTGCAGGTTCGCCACGTCCCCGCTGGCGGCCGTCAGGCACACCAGCCTCCGCCGCTTCGCCAGCCTCAGGCCCCGGCACACACGGCGGCACTCGGCGGCGAAGCACCAGCGCGGAACGGGATCGGCGGGGCGCACAGTGGTCCGATCCGCGAACTGTTGCGCCGTGGCCCGGCACACCAGCCGCAGCGTGCAGGCCACCTCGTTATCAGACAGGTGGTCAACTATGCAGTGGACAATCTCGGGCAGCCAAACGCGCGAGAGGTCGGCCCTTGTGCGAGGGGGATTCGGAGGCTGGCCCCTCTGGCATCTTCGTTAACTCAGCAGTCATCATCAGAGGAGAAGTTCAAGCCTTAACACCCGTCAGGCTGGTCGCAAGTGATTGTGGATGGGCAGATGGATTGTTCACTTGTGACGTGATAGGATACTGAGGTCATCGCATTGTTAAAAAGCGATGTATACTTCGGAACCTCGCTGGGCCTGGCCCGGGCCTGCTGTTCCCATCGATGGTCGCCTGCTCGGCAACAGCGCCGGCACCCGCCGTCCTGCCACTCTCCCAACCGAAACCCACTCACCCGCGACTCTCGTCACCATTGTCCCGCATCGACCACCCATTCATCGCGGTTTCGGAACTGTCAGTTTCCTGGACTCCCTACGTCGCTACCCTCACCACCCCTCACCATCCCTTCCCACTCCCCACCACCCCTCACCACCCAGCCGCTGTCTCCTCAGCTGTGAGCTGGTCGTAGCGCAGAGCCGGACATCTGCACATCAGGGGGCAAGCGAACTATTGATGGCGCAAGTGCCGACAGGAGCGGGCCACCACCCTGCT
Organism: Edaphochlamys debaryana; assembly: GCA_016858145.1. Lineage (NCBI taxonomy): Eukaryota > Viridiplantae > Chlorophyta > Chlorophyceae > Chlamydomonadales > Edaphochlamys > Edaphochlamys debaryana. The sequence continues at coordinate 600,425 of JAEHOE010000078.1, forward strand.
CAGTCGTCGGCCGCTACGGACGAGGAGGGCACGGCCTTCCTTCTCAGACGCAAGACGCAGATGTACATTTGCACTCCTGCTCTCCACCTTCTCCAGTACACCCCCACCCGCCCCCTGCTCACCGCAACCGCCACGCCTCCACCCTCGCCTCCAGCTCCGGGGGCATGGGCCCCAGCTCGGGCACCGCCCGCAGCAGCAGTACCCGGGCCCAGCGCCGGGGCCCGGCGGGGGCCAGCAGGGGCCCGGCGTTGAGCGACAGCAGCGTGGCGTACGGCAGGGGCTGGAAGGGGACCTTTGGGGACATGGGAGTTGGGGAGGGCAAGCGGAGGGCAGGCGCGGAGTGAACGGCGGGGTTGCGGGGAAAGGTACCGGTAGTGTGACTAGGATGTCGCAAGCTTGCAAGCTCCGCCAAGCCCGCACGCACCGGTTCGTCTGCGCTCACCCCCGGTCCGGAGGCGTCTTGCTGCGGCCCTAGATTCAGCATGTGCGGTTGCAACGGCTGCGGCTCCTGCCCCTCCCCCGCCTCCCCCAGCTCGAGGCCGGCGCCCGGGCCGGGGCCAGGGGCGGGGTTCTCTCGCTGCCAGCGCTGCAGCTGAGTCAGCTCTGCCGCCAGAAGGCCCCGCGACGACCCCCCAGCCAGGCAGCCTGGGGTTATGGAGGTGGGGATGGGGTCCGGGTCGGGGGCTTAGAGCTGGGATTGGGGATGGAATTGGCATTGGAGGTTTAGGGTTGGGGATCGGGTTGGGGTTGGGGTGCGGCTGGGAGCCCGCACCCCAGGCGAGCGGCAAGGGGATGCTTGTCGTGGCATTGGGTTTGGTGGACTTGGGGCTCGAACGAGGGTCGACCGGTAAGGGCTACTTGCATAAAGGCTGGTATGCGACAGCTGGGTCCCCCATCTCTCTCCGCCACGCACGCTACCTCGGCTCACCCTCACACAGGAAGCCCATCCACTCGCCTGCACGCGGACCAAGAAGGGTGAGGGAGGGGTGGGGTGGGGAGGGAGCTTCGGGTTCCAGCCACGGCACTCCCGACACGGCCTCCGACCCAGAGCCCAAAAGCAAAGGTGCCAACAGGCGGGAAGCTTCAGCCAGCTCCCCACAGCAACGAGTTCTTTCCCTTCCCCTCGCCCCACTCCCCATCCCCATTCCCCGTGACCAACCCCAAACCCGAGCCCCGGCCCCCAGCCCCAGCCCGGCCCCACACTGCAGCTCCTCCGGCCGTTCCCCCCACGGCCACACCACGTGGCTCGTGTTGAGCCCGACCCACGGCACGCCGTCCCGCCGCCCCTCCACCCCCCCGCCGCCCCCCCCGCCCCCGCCGCCCCCGCCGCCCCGGCCCCGCTCGCTCCGCGCCCACTCCGCGGCGCAGGGCGCGGGGGGCCAGGCGGCAGCGGCGCCCAGGGCGGTGGCGACGCGGGCGAGGTGCAGCGCTGCGCGGGAGAAGTCGAAGCGGGCTGCGGGGAGGAGGGGTGGGGGTGGAGGGGAAAGGGGGCGAGGGGAGGGAATGGGGGGGGGGGAATGCGGAGGGGGCCCGAGGCAACAGGCACATGGGGGAGTGCAGGGAGGTCCCTCACGCCCTGACCCAACACGGGGCCGACCTGATCACTCACTGATGTTGGGGGGGATGACTCCGGGGGCGTAGGCCACAACCAGGGCCAGAGACAAAAGCGCCTAGGGGGTGGGGGGAGGGGGTGGACGGGGGCGGGAGGTTAGAGATATGCCGAGGTAAGATTATGATCCTTGGAGGTCCTTGGAACTGGGAATGGCAAGAGATGCAAGGAGGCACATGCCTTAGGATCGCCCTTCCTCACGGCAGGTTACTGCCTCGACCCGCTGCGCCCCCCCTTTACCCCCCCCTGTACCCCCCCCTGTACCCCCCCCCTGTACCCCCCGCAGCCTCCCCCACCGACACGCACCTCCTCGTCTCCCTCCGTGGCCAGGTACACGCGTGCGGGGCTGTGGGCCTGCAGGGCCTGCAGCCGGGGGTTGGACCGCCCCGCCATCAGCAGGGCCAGGCGGGGCCCGTCCAGGCCCGGGGTGGGGGGCAGGCCGCCGCTGCCCACACGGCCCATGCCCTGACAGGGGGGAAGTGGGGGGAGTGAGAAGGTAATGCGGATGGCACAAGAACATACTGAGGAGGCGCGGAGTTGAGCGGGCGCTGGTGAGCACCTTTGCCTCACCCTCACCTCCCCCCTCCATACACACACCCCACTCCACCCCACCCCACCCGGCACTGGCAGCACCCACCATCTCCCAGTCGGGCGCCAGGCCCCGGTGCCAGAAGCCCAGGCGACCCAGATCGCGCCACGTTTGGTGCAGCCACGTGCCCAGCTGCGCGCCTTGGGCTGGTGGGGGGGCGAGAGCGGGCGAGGGGCAGTGAAGGGGAGTGTTGGGAGGGCAGGGAGAGGGCAGGCAGAAGGCCGGGCAGTGGCAGGAGGAGCGTTGTTATTCAATTGCTATAACCAAGCACTGTCCTTTCCACATGCGAAGAGGCGATCAGCAGCACCTCAGTACCGAGTGCCCTGCACTCACGCCCCACGCCCGTCAGTACAAAGGTCTCGGTCCGTGGGGCCGCGGCTTCGCCCCCTTCCCCCGTCCCCTCCTCCCCCTCCCCCTCCTCTTGGGGCCGCGGGGGATTCGAGGGGTCGGGGGGGAGCGGCACGCCTGTGTGTGAAGGGGAGGAGGATGTAGGCGAGCGGAAGGCAGTGCACAGGTTGGTGGCGAGCAGGGTCAACCCAGCCAAGCCGCCTTCCCCTGACTACCGGTAGTAGGGCTTGGGCAGCGCTACCAGAGTCAGGGTCTGGGCTTCTGTGATAGAGGTGCCGCGAGCCCTTCCCCGGACCGGTCGCAAAGCGGCCCTCCGCACAGCCTCCCCCCGGCTCCAAGCGACCCTCCTACCCCCGGTGGCGCACCTAGCTCCACGAAAGCCCGGTGGTACGCCCGGCTGAGGTCCCCGGGGGGAGCGAACAGCAGCCCGGAGAGGGAGGAGGTGCCGAAGGCGCCTGCGGGAGACGGGGCTCGGGGACGTCAGTGGTAGGTGGTCAGGGACCCTGTGCGGCCCACGGGCTTGGGGGAGGCCAGAAAGCCCCTGCCCCGCCCCACCCACCCATGGAATTTGCTTTACCGTACATGTTGGTAGTCACCGCGCACCCCCGGCGACGGGACATTCGGGACGCTCTCGCGCACCCCTCTGGCTGATCAATACTCTTTCGCGCAGCCTCTTGAGGGGTTTTGGGGCTTGCCGCGCATGCTATGGGGGAGTCAGCGTGCAGCTCACGGGAGGGCAGAGAAGGCAGGAAAGGGCAAGCAGGGAGCAAAAGTCTGGTCAAGAATGTGCTGGTAGCACCTTTCGGCCACCTTGCCTCACTCAGCCGCCCCAGCCAAGCTCCGGGCATCCTGACCGCCATGCTCTGCCCACGGGGTCACGGCATCTCGCGACTCGGGGCCGCGCGGCCGGGCGTCGCGGGTCGTGCCCGCGCCCTCCCGGCCGCGCTCAGGGTAGCACGACAAGGTCGCGCCCTTCTCCGCGCCCGCGCCCTTTCGCGCCCCGCCGATCGGGTGCGCGAAAGATACGTGTTACTTGTACTTGTACTTGTACTTGTTACGCCATGGCCAACAGCCAACCCCAAACGCCGCCCCCGCCTCCCTCCTCACGTGACTCCTGAGGCAGGCGAAGAACGCCGCCCCACAGCGTCAGCTCCGCGGGCGGTAGCTCGTGCTCCGGGCCCCGGCCCGAGGGGGGGTAGCCGTCGCCCCACAACACCGCCGCCAGCGGGCCAAGCACCCGCAGCTTCTGCGTTGGCGGTTAGCGGTTGGCGGTTGGTGGCCGTCAGTACTTTCAAGATCTAAGCACGTTCTAGTCAAACGGAGGGCAAGAGCGGTCGGGTCTCGGGGTGAGAGACCGAGCTCTGCTTGGAAACCGTCGTGGGGTGGGGTGCGCGCGACTCGCGCCCCCGCGGCCTGGAGCCGAGCGTGCGCTGCCCCCTACCGCCTCCCTCGATCCCACCTGCTCCGTGAAGCCCGCGCGGGTGGCCTTATGCGCATCCGCCAGCACCTGCACATGGGACCCATTGGGGGTCGGGGGTGCGTGAGCGGGCAAGGACAGGCCCTGGGCGATGACGGCTGGAGCTATCCTGCCCAACTTCAGGTCCGAGGCGTGCGTTGGAAGTGCCCCCCTCGTCCATGCTTGCTATTGCCGTACCCCGGGCCCTGACAGGACCACCCGGCACATCGGGCCCGTCCCACACCTGCCGCCCTCCCAGCCGGGCCCAGGCGGGCGAGTCCAGGCCCAGCCGGGCCCCCAGCAGGCCCCAGAACTGTAGCCGCCCCGCCACGCAGCTCTGCAGCGCGTCATTCAACAACTCCTGGGGTGAAAGGGGGGTAGTAAGTGTGCACGAGGTTTTGGAGAGCTCCGGGCAACGACCAGGGCGGGTAGGCGGAAAGGGGGACAAGAGGGGCGGCCGCGGCGGTCGGGCCGGGGGCTAGGCACTTGGCCTGCCTGGCCCAGCTCAGGCCCGCCGGGGCCCAAGCCCCCTCGGGTCCCTGCCGTACCTGGTCCTCCATATGGAAGTGCGTGCCGTTGACACCTGTACGGGTTTACGGATTACGGAGCGTATCTCGTCAACCGCCAAGGTGTACGGCACGTACGCGCCATATCTACCAGGATCTGCACCGTACCAGTATGCGAACACCCTGCGGCCCGCCACCTCTCGCGTCACCC